>CM059587.1:35205000-36455000 GCA_030407085.1 Trichopria drosophilae
TTAGTCAAATTTACATTTTAATCCAACCATAACAAAATAAGTCCTGTGATTTACATATAAACTCATAGATAACATGGGCCATCTTACTTTTAAGTTAATTTTTAAGTTTACCCCGCTCGGGCGAAAAATATTGTTCATATTACTGGCGTAAAATGTTATTTTACGCCCTTAATACAAAATGTACTATTTTCTTTGTAAATTTAATTCAAAGTTGTTTACACAGAAAATTGACAAATTAAAGAGGCATTTTACTTCATTATTTTTAATTGTTAGCGTTCCCGAGATTTCCAACGTTAATTATTTTATAATAAATGTTTAAATGTGTTATAATATTATTATTTAATTATTTAATAATGTTACTAAAAACGTGATAGTACTGACATAGAATATGAAAATGTTTAAATAATTTAATGAAATGACAACTTTTATTTCTAATAAAAATATTTTTAAAACAAATTTTACAAATATAACTGTACAAAAATGTAATCTGCATATAGGAAATAAAATAAACAACATTAAATTAGGTACATCCGTTTTAAATATAATGAATAGTTCATTAAAAGACCCTACCCCATCAAGAGATAACTAAAATTTAGTTAGAAGAAGAATGTAAAGGTAAATTGCAGAATGATAATGAAACAATGATATATAAATTGTATAGAAATATTCTTGACAAAAATAAATAATTGGGCAAACGTTCGTTAGTTACATTACTCGCCGGTAGGGTCAATCACGACACGATTTCCAATCCTTCAAAGAAATGACATAGTTCCATTTATTCAATAGTCATTTATTTACTTACGAATGTATACTCAGAAGTTATCATTTGAAATTGAATAGTTAATTTGAAGTCGTTTATTATTACTTTATTTTCTACATTTAGAATTATGTACAACCTATGAGAAATCTTATTCATTACACTGAAAATTGAGTAGCTCATTATGAAAAAATAATAGGAACAATTACTGTACCCTCTTAAATAACATTCGTGAAATATATTTGATATTGTTCTGTAATAAAAGTTCTTGAACCAGAATAGTAAAATAAATAAGTTTTTTAAATTTACAATGCTCTTGTAAATAAACATGTAGATAAATAATAAAATCTTTATGGCTAATGAGAACTGCTACGTTCTACTCCAATTTAGTTACGTTTGTCGCCGTCAGGCGTTTACGCGATGCTCACGGCTCTGATGTGTCTACATCGTTGCTCCCGTTATAGAAATGAGTTTTCGTCCACTCAAAAGAGAATAGCAGATCAAATGACAAGCTTAAAAAATGCAAATAAAATATTATTCGTGTTAGGACAGGTGACAGTATAATATACACCGATGGTACTTGTTCATATGACGTAATAATGCTTTTTACCGACTGTGGAGTGTACGATTTACAATTAATCAATCGAAATAATTTAATCTTATCTAAATAACTTAGATGAAGAAAAAAATTGTAGCAAAGTTAATGTTATACGCTATGAAACAACTGAATACCACTTTCTTACGATAAAAACAATTTATATTGTATATATCAATATTTTTCCATATCTGGAATAAGAAAAGTTTTTACTCTGGAATAGTAGAAATTATTATTCCATTTTAAACCATTGGTACAGTAGAGTCTCCGTATATTTAGCCACTCGGTTCCTCGCCTTCCCCTCCCGTCTCGTTATATTTACCAAACGAAGGGGAACGCCGCTTCTCCCACTCTTCTCAGTCGCGTCAGGTTCATGACGTCACAGCAGACCTTTCCTGAGGCCTAGCCCGCAAGGTGGGGGGAAAAGAGAGTGACGGAAGATGAATATACGAGACGGAATCGGGCAAATATGCTGCGACGTAAATATACCGGGACTCTACAGTATTTACAAGTTTATTCTCAACTGCCTATTGCAGACTAGTAATTTTGTTTATTTTTTAAGATAACTTCATATAAAGTTTCTCTTAGTACACTATAACATAAACAAGCAAAAATTATTTTAACTTTTGGAGTACGTTTTTTGAGCATTTGACGAATTCCACAAGTATTAAACAAATTTGTGAAATATTATTAAAAAACATATGGCGATGACGTTTTTAGTTTATTAAACACTATTTGTAGCATCTGACTATATAAAAATCCGTATTAAAAATATTACGTAAATAAAATTTAAATATTTAAAAAATATTTGCAGAGTTGATGCAAATGGGTCACTGAACATATGTAAATCTGAAACATTCGAATGACTGATCTGGTGTTACATCTTTGGTGATTTGAGAAATGGGAGATTAGAAGAAATGACGACACAGACACACTCCTACACACGAGAACACATATACATCATATAATTTACACTGAAATTGAAAACAGGCGTGCGTATATGTGACAAGACATGGGCTTTTTTAACGCGCGAATTCATTATTTATAGCTGTGTAGCACGTTGAAAGGCTTTTTCGGACCGGAAGAAAATGCGATACCTTAACAGGCGAAACGAGTCGAAATCGTCGGATGAATCAGTAAAACAGTTTTTTTTTCTCTCGAAAGGATGATTAATGATGTCCGTGGAATTTGTTGTCTTGTCGTGTTTTACAGTTTTGACGTTTCTTATTCGTAAATAAAAGTCTTCGGTATCTTGTCATAAGAAACATGGCAGGAGGTGGATGGCTTGGCGAAAGCTTTATCTGATTTTGTATCATATTTACTGATAAATGCGCATTTCATGAGTTGAAAAGACTGCTCAGTAAGCGTGACGCACGATCGTAGTTTGAATTCGAAAATATTTTCATACATGATGCGATTGTAAAAGGTGTAAAGTGATATATTATGAATAAAAATGGTGTTGCTGAAACTATAAAAATAAGCATTTTTGAAGTTTTCTGCGATGACGGCGTCTTTGGACGTCATTAAAATGCACATGCTGAGGAAGGATTGTACGAAAAGTTTGTTAACATTATTATTGCATGACTGCCAAAAATATAATAATGAATACAATACAACAATAGTAGTATAAGGCCATATTCAGAGTAACAATATTATGTTCACCGGTTACAATAAATTAGTTACCTCAGACGCCGCTAGGGGTGATCTCGATTCTTGCAACTTTCCATTGCTCCCATTATAGAACCGGATTACCATTTAGTTTATATAAAAACTCGAAAAAAGTTTTCATGACATTTTGTATATATAAACGTTTTATTTACGTTCTACTACTGATATGTAATAACCGAAGGAAATTAGAAGTTTCCATTCGTCCGTATTTTACGAATTTATAGGAATGTAATTCATGAAAACGAAAATTATATTTTAATAAATGTTACACAGAAAAAAAGTCTTAAAGTTGTTACATTTCAAATTAAGCACTATAAAAGGCTTAATTTCAGTCTAAAATTGATCTAATTTTCATAAATTAAGTCAATATTTGCGCTTAAAGTCTTGCTTTCAGACAGCAAAGTTTAATTTTAGTCGAGATTTATGCTTAAAGAAAAAATTTGTCGAGCTCATCACACCTGTGTTAGTTCTTGCTAACTCTCACCTAGAAGTCTTATTTCGAATTTGAATATTGACTAAAAGTAAGTTTCCAAAACTAAAAACAAGGTTTTTAGCGCAAATATTGACTTAATTTAAGAAAATTAGCACAATTTTAGGCTGAAATTAAGCCTTTTACGGTGCTGAATTGAGTATGTAACAATTTTAAGACTTTTTTTTTACTGTGTAGCGGTGAAATATTTCCTAACAACACTTAAATAGTTTACAACTATTGCAGAGGAAGCATACAAGTACAATTCGCAGATTGTATTTCCTACCTGCACACTCTATGCCTTTATAAATGTTTTGAAGATTTTTATAGTTTTATGTTACCAAATCGAATTTTACTAAATCATGTAATAGAAGAAAGTCAAATTAAGCAACGTTATCACGATTTTTACGAAACTACGTAATAGAAATCTGAATATAGATCAGGAAGCCAAGGCGGTGTTAATATGGTTTGTCGCCGCTAGGCGCAGTCGCAACGCCAGCATTCCAATAAGAGGCGCCCTTGATTCCTGTTGCGAAAGTAGGGTGTTGATTCGGTTTAAGGGATTCTCACAGTCAAATCGATAACTGCATAAAACATGTCAGATCAGTATGGAATCGAATTATTATTACAGTTTATACTTCTGAGTACAAAAACAATATAAGAATAATATTTTGTTGTCTGCCGGAAATGTATCTGCCACTTTTAGTTCATTAAATTTAAAATACGTTTGATATGATTTATTTACGTTATGTAAGATATCACACATATTAAAATACTACAGTTTAATTAATTATATATAATATACCAAAAAATAACCATTTTTCTTTTTTAAATCGTTTGTGACAAATAATTCCGTACAAACATATACGGGAAACTTAGTATTTACACGTTTCTGAGGTCGCTGAATACGAATCTGATGTCGGTTTTGAAACATCCAAAATGGCGGATCCAATATAGCGGACAAAAAATTGAAAATCAACTGAATTCCCTTGAAAAAAGCTACCCCGGGGTTTACAAGGTCACTGAATACGAAAATGAAAATAGATTTTCAGGATTCGAAAATCCGCGAGTAACATTTTTCAAGCGAATAAAGTAGACTTTCAATTTTTTGTCCGCCATATTGGGTCCGATATTTTGAATTTCCAAAAACTGACCTCAGAGTCGTATTCAGTGACCTCGTAAACCCCGGAGTAGCTTTTTTTCAAGGGAATTCAGTCGATTTTGAATTTTTGTTCGCCATATTGGTTCCGACATTTTGAATTTTTAAAACTGACACATCAGATTCGTATTCAGCGACCCGAAAACCTCCGAGTAAAGAGTTTCAACCAAATTCAGTGAAAAGAGAAATGCCTGACTGAAAGGGTTACCATGCTAGTTTAGTACTAGCTAAAATCTTCCTACAGAAATCACCAAATGTGCCGGGTACAGTATTTGTAGTACCCATTAAAATCGATTTCTCTCTGCATAGTATGACGTAATTTTATTTAAGAGGGACAAATTTATTGCTTTTGTAAAAGACTCCAACGCTGAAGCTGAATTGCCTAAGGCATTAAGTACCTGACTGGTAAAAGACGACATCCATCCATTAAGCCAAGAAGAACAAAGAGATACGATCAGATTTACACCTGAATGAATGGAGCGAGCGAAGAATAGTTTCGCATTTCACGCAGCGTGTATACATCGGAGCGATGTTTGGTTGCAAAGTGCAGCGATCGCATGCATCTCAATTTCAAAATTTAAAGGAATTGCAGTTTATTTCAATAAACGGCCACGCGAACGCTTTCTGGAGCATAAAACGACTTGTGTAGAATCGGATTCTTGCATAAGCGTTTAATGCATTACGCGGAATATTAGATTACAGAAGTGATTTGGTCATGTGAAATGCGGCGATGAAACGGCTGCGTTAAATGCATTCAAACTACGTTATTCTAGTTGGATATCGTCGAAAATTCTTTGGCGCGCTATCGGGTCTCCGAGTTGAATAATGAACGCCTACGCGGAACTCTGGAAAAAAAATGCGGGCACTCGAACCTGACAAATTGGTTTAATCTTGGAAACCGATGAATGCGATGATTATGTAGAAACTTGTAGGCCGTGAATCAATAGACTTTACGGGAATAAAGAGTGATTGTCGTTTCACTGAAAACCATTGTCATTTTTTTCTTCAAAGTAATCAATCCATCCTTTCATCCACTAAACTGTTATGTTTTTTTGGTATATTCAATTTTGTATACATTCCATTTTGTTTATTGATAGTAGATAACGTTTCTTTTTTTGTTTATGGTTTAACATAAACTTTTCGTCTTTGATTCAGGCAACTATCTGGAGTTTGAAGTCGAAACACAGCTTCCTTAACGCTGAGAAGGACACTTTTTAAGCCAACACTTTCACGCCGCTATTTCCAATTCACTTGACGGAGAAAATAACCGTGACATAGTGAATTTTGTCGAAAAAAGGTTGGTCTTGATGGTGTCCATGAAATTTTGAAAAAATTTGTTCACGTGAAAATGGAGGTTTTTCGTAAAAAAACACGATTTTTTTCAATAAACTTTTGTTTCAACTTCGCTTTTCGTCTAGTTTTCGGTTGGAAGCACTCTAAAATCGTTGTAAATTTATATAATTTATAGTCCACAAAATTGAAAATTATTTAGAAAACTAGAAAAAAATTTTATAAGAACTAAAAATGTTTAATAGCGATTAAAGAATGCAATAGAATTTGTTCAGAATTTTTGGAGATATTTATTTATTTTTATTCACAAACCCAATAGCTAAAAAAAGAAATGTGTCAAAAAATTCTGAAAAAATTCTATTGCATTCTTTAATTGATATTAAACATTTTCCGTTCTTATAATGTTTTTCCAAAAGTCCAGAGTTTTCGAGAAAAAAATTCTTGAATGTTTAAGTAAAAAAATTTGGCGTTTTGGCCGCCATTTTCAATTTTGTGGACACAAAGAATTTAGAGTGATTCCCAACCGCAAACTGGACGAAAAAAAAGTTTATTGAAAAAAATCGTGTTTTTTTACGAAAACTCTGCATTTTCACGTGGACATTTAAATTTTTTCAAAATGTCAGATAGTAATAAATCATTAAAAATTAATTTGTTGTTTCGTAATACTATTGTAAATATTTTCACCATGAAATTTGGAAAGCATTCAAAATATTGGGCATTGTAAGGTCCTGCAGGTCCTGTACATTTGCCTGAGCAGGGCTTTAACAGAAAAAGCGTTACACGATATGCCAGGGCCTGATAAGGGGACATGTCAAGATCTGATTTTGTTCACAGACTTCATGATCAGGACCTCATTTCAGCTTGAATAATTTTCCGCTCTGGACCTACACGGTATCAACTTCTCATCGTGTATGAGTGTTTCGTCAACAATTTCGTTACGGTTTCTTGTTCCGGTCCTTCCTAAGACTGCAATAAATGTTATTTAAATATAATAATATTGCATAATTATGTAAAATCATTATTGATAATAAATTTTAGTTCAAGTTCCAATCGAACGATTTTAAAAGGTTTTCTGCATTTTAACAGCAGCTAATCGAAGAGCATACTGAAAAATAGTCGAATATAACATTTTTAATCTTTTCCACAAGTTAAAGGGTTAATTGATGCCTGGTTCAACATTTGAATGCACCTGTGTGTAAAGTCGCTTTTGAGTAAGAGCGCCTTCTATTGCCCAACGTAATAATTTACCTTTCTATTTTCATCAAGTTGATTTCATAAAATTATATACACTCTCACATCAAACGTCCAGATGCAAAACTAAAAGACAGAACACAACAAGAATTGTATAATCAATCGCATCTCACGGGATCGTCAGAGGAGGTCAATCACTCCTAAAAATAAATATTTTATCTAAATAATTCCATGACGTTACGAAACGTTAAAAATGTAAGAAGTGAATTGTCTGTTTAGGTCGACTTGAATTCCAGTTAATTCGGGAAAAGATGACTAAAGCAAAAGAGAACAAAGGACTCGTACAGTTGCATCAGATAGCATTACCATTTACGGTAATCTTTAGTACAATAGATGGAGATTTTGGCTATGATAAGTGACTATTCACAACTGCTACTTGAAATAAGAACGTGTTGCTGCTTGCATTTATTTCAAATGCATTGTTCATTACCAAGATGCAGATATAAATATTAACAAAAAAACATTTTGTAATAAACGAAGAAGAGTAGTTTTGTCAAGAATAGCGATTATCAAAAACTGATAATTATTTAATTACACGTTAAGAACAAGTTAAGGAAACAAGAATCGCCAGTATTCAAGACTGGGCACGAATGCAACTCTACTAACGATTATTGTAGATGAATCATTTTCCTCTTATTAACAGGTATTGTTGAATAGTTGACGGCCGCATGGATAGATTGATTCCTATGAATTAGTTTGTAAATTGCATCTAATAAACGGAATACAAAAGCAACGAGGAAAACTGATAAACATTTAATAGTAAATATTATCATGTTTAAGGCGTTCTGCGCTTAATAAATTATGTCTAAGTAGTGACTCCATGGACCACTTATTCTAATATACGTAACTGATGGTATCTAATGAATGTAATTAATAACGGATTCGATACAATTGAGCTGAACTGGTCCAAATTAGAATTATTTAGTTAATTTTTACCTTTTTCCGATCTAATTTTGATAAACTCCCTATTTATTTCTTTGGATATGTAGGCAAACAATAATTTATTATTTGCAATATTCAAAATGCAGTAGATAGCAGGAAATAAATATAGGAATTTCGCATAATATATCGTTTAATTAATTGTTAAGTTTCTCATTATTAGAAAAAGCAGACCCAAAAAGCGTGGTTATTTTTATGTAATTTTCGATCGCACTTTCACCTCCTCAAAATCTGTCTTAAAGGGCAATATTATCCGGGGGAAAATTGTTTGGCGTCATCGTGCATAATTATTAATTTTCAAGCATTAATTTTGACTTGTAATGAAATTTATAATAAATGCAAATTAAGACATTATAACGCATAATTCAAAAGTAAACGAAAAAAGTTGTTCAAGGCAGATTCGACCCCGAGACCGCGTCGTACAAATCTAACGCCTAAACCACTGAGCCACTGAGTGTTTAACCCAATGGACAATTTTTCGTGGTCGACACCAAGGGCGGTATTTTATATGAAACCGGATTTAAAAAAAAATCGGAACCAATTACATCTTACGTGAAATTGATCGAGCTTTCCGAATCTGCCGTTAAAAAATCAATCGAGCCCATTCGCAAAAAATTATGCTTGGTTTTTCACAAAAATTTTTTCACTGATAAATATTATTTAATTGGAATTCTCATGTCGGAAACAGTTAAGGAGATCATTGGTCGGTGAAAATATCGCGTCCACGAACCTTTAATTCTGAAATGTGCATGATAGCATTTTCAAAGTAAAGTTGGAAACTTCCGAAATGGCAGCTAAAACTCGAAAATATCAGCGAAAAGCTCCGAAATTTTTTATTCTTAAAAAAAACGTCGATATAATTTCTACTTAAACCCAAGTGTTCTCAAATTTGAAGAAAAATATATATGACAATAAATGTAGATGTGTTATAACTCATTATCAAACGTGTTGAATAGGTTCTGATATTTTGTACAGTTTTAAACGGCTGTGCCTATTTCGTATAGATGATTGTATTTGCATAATTGTACACCATTATTAAAAAATGAACATACTTGATCCTGATCATTGCGGCCTAAAATTTAGATAGGGGAAGTATAGGGGCAAAATGGGATTTTAGCATTTCGCCATATTAGAACATTTGTTTTGTGTTTGTTTGTATTATTGTTTGTAGTATTTACCAACCGTTAGAGCATGACCTAGGAGGACGAAGCCAATTTGTAAATTTAGACATATTTTTAATGAACTAGTAAGTGTCAATAAATTAAGTGTAATTAAAATCTAAATTGTCTGACTTGATAGGCTTCTCTTACACTCAATTTTCATTTTCAATTTGTTTCATTTGGGGTTGAGGATGATTTTTTACGACGCGTTTAAAAAAGTTCTGTTTTTGGGCAAAGTGGGATGTGTTCCGTTTTAATGTAGGTTCACAGAGATACGTAAGAGTTCTCTTTCCTTTCTCTCTCTCTCGCTCTCTATGTCTCTCTGTTTTGACATTAAGAAAATATTTTTCCTTTATGCCATTTTGCATTATTTTCATTCAAACCTTTCCAGAAGTCATTTTAACGACCCATCCCACGTTGCCTCTGAATTTTCAGATTTCTCAAAACAAAATTTTTTCGAAAAATTGAAATTTTGGGTGTAAAACAGATATTTAATCTTACATTCGTTTCATAAAATATTAGTTGAGGCCTAAATAAGGGTTTCTATACCGTACATAACCATTCTTATGCCGCATATTTTTTGTACACGAGTTTTTCCAAAACCATATCCCACTTCGCCCCTATTTCCCCTATATACATTCAAAATTATACATTATAATTTTTGCATAATTATTAATGAAATTTATCAAAAAATATGGTTTCTACATTACTGTAATTGTGAATCATGCATGGCAATTTCCAAAACATTTTTTCCTCGGGTAGGTCATTACGACATTAACTTGGTTATAAAGGCTAGCTTATGCTGGCAGTGACCTACATTTCCCACGTTTGACATTTGGAGACACTGTGATGAAACTAGGATTGTCAATGGGATGCGTCTTGAACTACCTTCAGGTCGGTCACTTTCGCATGGACCTTTTCCCAGGAAATCTTTGTCATAAAGCGAAGAAAAGCGAAAGAGAAATAATAGTCGGTTTTTCAAAGTTGTCGGAAGAACGGTGTACTATAAAAGCGGTCCCTTTCCTCCGTTTTCTATGTCAAGTCTGAATTTATTGCAGGACAGAACCGAGAGAAGAAGCAACGGATGCATTTTCATCCCGGGAAGCGGCGACCATCCGCGAAATAATTGTCTTAGCAAAAAAGCACCGATTACAAAACTAAGGGAAACAGGAAATAACAGTATTTTTATATTGGGTTCGCGAGAATCGCGGATATTTCTGAAGGATCGCTAAAAAAAAAGTCGACGCGTCGAGGGTTAAATACGAGTACGTGACGTTTCAATCGATTATGTATGCACGAGCCGTGAATTATAAAACGAAGGCAGAAAAGGAAATGGAAGGACAAAGCCGGCTGCTAGTAAACGAGGACCTTGGCTTTTCAGCTTTGTAAATGGAACGCGTCCAATCGATACGTACTCGCGTCTGCTTCCTCGAATTCAGTGTCGAGAGTCTTGCACGCGAAACTCGACAGATTACGAGGCACTCCGCTTTCTACGTCATTATCGTAAATCGCCCAAAGCTTCACGCATCATCGAATCGCTGATTTTGGCAAAGTTTGAACGAGGTGGACCAGTGTGGAAGACAAATACCGGTGGATGTCACTCCAAAGTGACTTTATGTCGATCACGGGGAGAATAGGTGACCGCATTTGAGGACTTCCATGCAAAAAGTTTTTCCAAATTTTCAAAAGTGCTCGGATCAAAAAAATAAAAATTGATGTTTGCAGGGAATTTAGATACGCATCTTTTTTTCCTAAGACAAAAATGTCCAAATTTTATAGTTTTTTAAATAAACATAAAAAATATTATTTTAATTTCATACAAAATTTCAATATTTTGTCAGTTCAACTTACGGTAGTGAATTCATTTTTGCGAATTTGGGAATGGAAAAAATGCCGAATTGAACGCAAGAGTTTTCTGCATCTAACGCAATAAGAAAAATTGAAAAAACTTATAAAACAAAAAAGTTATGAAGTTTTGCCCGCGAATTTTTGATAAACGTGTTTTGAGACATTCCAGCGCTTCGTTTAACGGGAAAATTTTAAGTCACGAAAAAGTTCCAGTGAGAAAGTTTTTTATTAGGGTCTGTTACAGTCTTCTGGAAAATTTCATGTTCATTCAAGTTATAGTCTTTAAGTTACGCAGGTTTAAGTTGCTAACAACAAGCGCAACGGCCTCATTTTACGGAGTCGCGGAGAAACGTTTTCATAGAAAATATCGGTTACTATTAAAATCATAACAATGTTATCAGTCATGGAATTTATTAAAAAATATAAAATGTCGATTATATGTTGGAACTTAAAATATAAGTTATTGTCGCGATAAATGTTAATGCCGGCATCAGTTATAGTTGTGACCGACACTTGAATATTCTATGCGATAACTTATTTTTTTTGGTGATCGACACACAATTACCATTACAAAGATATTATCATTCCTGGTTTCAGTTATTGTTATGTAAGATGTTCGCTAGCCACCACATATTGACAACATCACATTTCAATTTGTCTCCCATTAGGGGGTGGGGGGCTGAATATTAACCCTTTTCATGCCAAAAGGCCCCAATTATTTTGTGATTTTCAAGTTCATTTATCTGTGTTATGATAAGCAGAACATTTTCAAAACCATATTTTCTTATGTACTTTTCATCCGTATTTTTCAAATCTGCTATTAGTTGTTTTTCATTTCTTCAAAATGGGGACTAGTTTATAAAAAACGTTATTTTTAAAATTTTTGTATTTGTTTAACGGACTGACTAATAACGTTCCCGTTGTCAGATCGGTACAAGCGTCTAGATCCTGTGGAATAATAACCACAACTAAAATTTAAGCGACCCAGGATGTCAAAATTCAAAATGGCCGATCCAATATGGCGGTTTCTACACGCACTTTGTACGCTTTTGGTTTATTTTATGTTATTATATTTATCTCAGTTTGATGTAGATTATGCAAGAAAATAGAATATTTTCAGCCATTTTGAATTCCATATCATCTTGTATTGTTATTTTCTGGCATAAACGATATCAAACTGAGATATACATAACAAAACTCTTCAAAAAGTAAGCGTCAGGGACTAATAATATAAAAAAAATGAAAAAACATTAAAGATGCGTGTAAAAACTGCCATATTGGATAGGCCATTTTGAATTTTGACATTCTGCGTCGCTTAAATTTTAATTATGGTGATTATTCCACAGGATCTAGACACTTGTACCGATTCGACAATGGGAACATTATTAACCAGTGCGTTAAACAAATAAAAAAATTTAAATAATCACGTTTTTTGGAAATTAGCCGCCATTTTGAAAAAGCTAAACATCATGGAATAAAACTATTAACAGATTTGAAAAGTATAGACAAAAATACGTCAGAAAAAATGGTTTTGAAATTTGTTTGCTTATCATTACACAGATAAATATTATGATACTGAAGTTGGCAGTCACATTTCAGCAGCCAGATCATGAAATTCATTTTTCTTATTTTATATTGAAAAAAATTGAGTTTACTATTTCGATTAACTGTTGAAAATAAATTGATTTCCAGGTTTTGAAAATTTTTTAAATTCAAATGATATACGATTTCTGTCAATGTGGCTGCTAACTTCAGTGTCATATAAATATTCACTTGAAAAATATTACAAAATTATGGACGTTTGGCATGAAAAGGGTTAAAAAGAAAAATTGAATTAAAAAATGTCCCTTCTTGGATTCGAACCCGAGACTAGCGATCTTAAAGGTAGCGTCTAACCGGCGAGTCACGTTATGTTTTAAAGGTTCGATTTCGAGTTTGAAGCCAAAATGAGAATGAAATTGTTGTTGACTGACAGAATAACATTCAAAATGGTGGTCACCAAATGTTCATGACCATAAGGTTTGGTATTTATCGATATTTTCGATGATAATTTTGTGAACGATGACGGACGATATTGCACCAGGATTGAATAAGATCCAGTCATGCTGCGAAGCCTGGCATCGAATTTATTAATTTTTATCGTGTGCTGACATTAATTCCCCGCCGAGACGAGGCTCACGAATGCGGCACACGCGATACCGTCGTAAAATCTTCATTGGCTTCATGCGATAATCTGACGAGTTCCAAAAATTGAATTTAAACGCTTCCCGGTATGCTTGTAATAAAAATAATCGACTCGAGAGAGAGAGAGAGAGAGAGACAGAAAAAAAGGCGACGACTGTGGATTTGAAGCAGGTCGTAAGTTGGCCCGTTATCGTCCGGACTTAAAAGCAGTTGTTATCCTCGCCTTTTGGTATCGTCATTTCATCCAGACACCTCGAAGGCTGTTGTCATCATCCTTATCGGTGGCAAATACACTTGGTTCGCGGACGCGATATTTGCCGGAATCATTCCGCGAATTCGTTCAAGGCCGAGGCAACCCTCGGTGCCCGTAAAAAAACATTCTTGCGCGTTTTTGACTGAAACGGTGCACGCATTCTTCTACGAATCGACCAGCGACGCTTTTTACGTTTTCTCAGTAAACACACGTTGCGGATATATACGCGAACCGACGACTTGGTGACCTGCGACGCCACCGAGGTCGCCGATCAACCGAGTCACTTTGCGAAAAAACAAAAATTTACAAAGTAGCGTAACGCTTGGGATTATTGCATTCGCCGATCCGAGAGGACAGTCGGTGTTATTTCCGTTGACTTTCGACGCCACTTTTTATTCCGGAACGTTGGAAATTCCGACTGACTTTGGCGGATGTGAGAAATTTTTTGGAACGATGATCTTGAGGTTTTTTAAAATGTATGAAGTGTACACAGCTATTCTCAAAGGGTCATAGGTCTGACCAAAATGTGGAGAAAAACGGCATTTTTGTACAACTATTTAGCTTCAAAATTTGCAAACCGCGAGTATAGGTGATTTACAATTTTTAGAGCGATTTTTGTTATTACCGGCGACAATTGACATCATTTTTCACATAACCTCAAGGTTTCAGAAAAAAATCGAAGAAACCGAGTTTTTTGTTTTTAATTTTTTTCGCGCTCAAAATCTTTCGATACAAGGGCGGATGCGTAAAGAACTTTACACGCACACACGTGTGCCGAAATATTGTTTACGTACGGCTTTTTCGTGCGTAAAGTATAATCGAGTGCGTAAAGTTTACTTTACGTACAAGTTTACTTTACACACCGAAAAGACGTACATAAATGATTTTTTTTCTTGAAATTTTTAGAAGACTTACCTTTTTTTGTCCCGAATAAGCTGCATTTTTGTTGAATAATAATATTTATTCGTTTCTATTTTATTCATTAAAAACCGATAAAAAAAACATATTTTCCAGTAAAAAATCTAATATTAAAATTTAGATAATGGAGCTTTATTTAATGGAATTTGTTCGTTGAAATGTCTACTTTCAGATGATAAATGAATCAATTTGCATTTCATATACAAAAAGTGCAAAAAACACGAAAATCTAAAAAACTAGATTTTTATTTATTTATTAACTGATCAAATATACAACGTAATTACACAGTAAAACAAATTACGTAATAAAACCAATTTTACAATAACAGAATTATACTGGTTTCTTTCTTTTACATATTAGTGTTGAAAATTAAATTAATATTGATGGTGAAAATCGAATTTTTTAGTTTTTCGAGGTTTTTGACACTTTCTTGTATAGAAATGTAAATTGATTCATATACCACCTGAAAGTAGATATTTCAACGAACAAATTCTATTAAATAAAGTTCCATTCTCTACTGTTGTGACATTAGATTTTTCACTGGAAAATATAGGTATTTTATCGGTTTTTAATCAATAAAAGAAGAAACGAATATATATATATATATATATATATATATATATATATATATATATATATATATATATATATATATATATATATATATATAATTACTCAACAAATTGCAGCTTATTCGGTATAAAAAAAAGGTAAGTCTCCTAAAAATTTCAAGAAAAAAAAATCATTTTTGAGTGCAAACAAATTTTAAAACAAAAAACACATTTTTTCAGAAACTTTGAGGTTATGTGAAAAATGATGTATACAAAAATTGTAAATCTTTTTTATACCTACAACATTCCCATAAAACATTTGTCGATTGTAGGTCAATTGTCGCCGGTAATAACGAAAAATCGCTGTAAGAATTGTAAATCACCTTTAGAGAAAACGATCAGTTAGGATTTCGTGGTTTGCAAATTTTTAAGCTTAATGGTTGTAGAAATAAAGCCGTGAAAGCCGTTTTTCTCCACATTTTTGTCAGACCTATGACTTTTTGAGGATAGCTGTGTGTAATAAAGTTTGTTATGTTGGACTTGGTTTTTAAATGTTATACAATTAATTGGTCATTGAAATTCTACTTTGAAAAATGCACAAAAAAGCATCTGCACAGAAAATAATTTTGAAGGAAAATTTACTCAATTTATTCGTTTGTTAATTTGTTTTATTTCCTTATTTTACACGGTTACAGTTTCGCAGAAACAGAGATAAACAAACATAAACATACAGTCATTCGATTTTCTTCGAATTTTTTGACACTTGAAAATGAAATATAAAGAAAAAAGTTTCGACTCCGACAGAGAGTCGAACCTGGGACCGACCAGCAACTGCTCCAAGTTTACGTCTTGACACCCTCGGCTAGTAGAACTACATATTGCCACGATAAATAAAGTAGAAATTGCGTCGTTCATTTTTTTTATGTACCTAGCCTAGAGAAAGTTTTCATTAATTTTCATGATCAGTGTTAACGAACTTTATTGTAACTTAGAAAATGTCCGACCGTGTTCAATAATTATTAAGACCACCGCAACAAATTTTTCACAAATTTTTATAACGAATTTTCAATATCTATGAAGGACTTAAATTTGTTGTTAGTTGCTTGACTATATTCTCATATCTTTTCTTTAGTAATGCATTCTTCTTCGCTTTATTCCAATAGTTTGACCACATAGTCAACAGTTGCTGTAACTTTCAGTTCTCACAAACAATAAAAGTCGGGATTTTTTTGAATGTATTGGCCCAGATTAGATCTGATTGGGTTTTGCAGTTGATCGATACTAAAATGATAAGTTTCGGCAGTAGTTGACAGAGTTTCCGGCCTGAACCTTTTTTTCATGATCATTCTTCTTCGAATTAATTATTTATATTATACCTTTACTAATGTGACCAAGGGATGGTAAACATACCATTTAACAGAAATGTACATTTTAAGAATTTTTCACTTCTAGTATGGCCATCGTTTTTCTAGAAATGAAGTAATTTTTCATTAGGTTTAGGGCTGCAATAGCGTAAAAACTTATTCGAAAAATGTATTTATATATATATCGAAGCTAAAATGTCAGTATTTCGTAATTAATTTCAAATATTATGGGGAAAGATTAAGAAAATATTTCAAATTTACATGACGCCAATTATTTTCGAAAAAGTTATTTTTCAAACGCAATTTTTATATTAGTTTTTCGACTTTTTGGTCCTGAATCTCCTCTGAACGTTAAACTACCTGTAGCATTTAGAAATGTATTGAAATAACAGTATCCGGAAAAATCAAGAAAATTAGAATAATTCGAAAAAATCCTCAATAATGTTGAATGTAGTTGGTAATATTTCAAAAATTATTTTTATATGATATTGAAATTATTTAATGATCTTGTGTCTTTAAGAACAAATTTGAAAAGAAACTTTTAAAAGTATCTCTTATATTTCGAAATAATTGTAAGCGTATTGAAACTCGAAATGGTGGAATCAAAATGACAAATAAAAATTTATTATTATTATATGAAAAAATGACATTCAGATTTTTATGGATAAATGGGATTTCACTAATTACAATATTTCTTTTATGGAGTATAAGAAATCGGTTAAAAAGATACGGGACTGTAACTGGTAAAAGACACTTTCTCAGTGTATATAAACATTCAACGCGTTGTTACGTTTTTCTTTTCATAGATGTCGTGTTTATCGAAAGTCTATGAAATTGGTTGCGCTTTCAATATATAAAACCATTTTTTTTTAATATTAGATGTCTTCCGGGACAGTAGTACAGTTCTCCTTTGTTGAGGACTTAAGTGTATTCAAATATAAAGAAAGAATTGTCTCTATTGGTCAAAAATTTTTTCTTGAACTTTTGAATAATTTTTGTCAACTCTTCTTGAAGACATTACTAAAAGTTATTTAATAATTCTGGAGACAGGAACATACTTTTACTAACTTATTCTGAAGTTTATAACTCTTGATCAAATTAATCTTTATCATTAAATCAATTGATAATGGACAGTTTAAATCTTCACTTTGTCCGTAAACCTTTAAACAATATGGTGAATAGTATAATATAATATTGATATTATGTATTACGCCTTAATTAAAAAATAGACATTTTCAGAATAACTAAAAGCTGGACTAAAAGATATTTTCTATTAATACCATAATGTTTATGACATTATCTAAACATTATTAAAAATGAATTGATCTTTTAGTTGTTATTTTGTTTAATATTGTATAAGATTATTAAAAGTTATTTGATCAAGACAAAATAAGTTATTTGGATATCAATATTAATACATTTAATAAGAGGCTCCAATCTGTAATGCCGTATATTTAAAATAAGAAATTGAATACCGTTTTTTTAATGCAAGGTATTAATCACCTTAGCAAATGTGGTACTGATTTAAAATGTGGATATTTAAAGGTGATCATTTAAAAAATCTCCAATAAATATCCCGGACCGGTTGCTCAAATGCACATACCTTTCTTTTCACCGACTATTATTAATTGAAATAATTTTGAAAAATAAAATTAAAAATATTGAAAAAATCGAATAAAAAACAGCATTTTGTTTCTTTTAAATTATATTGCAATCGTCTAATCTTCTAAAAAATAAACAAAACCAGTTAGTCAAATAACTACAATTACACATCTTTTAGAGACTTTTATCAAATAGAATATCTTTAAAATAATAAAAAATCTAATAAAAATAAGAGTTTTATTAATTTTTCATGTCGATCATATTTTTAACAATATAATTTTGACTAAACCAATATAGGGTAGTTCGAAAATTAAGTCTTTTAGAATTTGTTTAAAAGTGCCTTATTTTTCATACTAGTAAAAATTGATTTCATGAATTTAAAAAAATATCATCAAATCTAGGTCAGATTCATATGTATTCAAGCGATTGGCTCGAATGTACGCGAAGAAATAAATAGAAACGTAAAATACATATTTCTTTAGATTACAGTCTGAGGAAAAGCCCTAGAGGGTTGACATTTTCAGATGAAGTTCCTTTTCCAATCTGAAAACTGAAAATGAAATCATTTTTCAAGGGCAAATAATGTTTTTTGGAAATCGCACATTTATTAATAAATTGAGTCGATGAAATGGAATCTTTTAAAATTTATAATTTTAATAGCATCGATTATATTAAAATACAATTGTATACAAATTTACACATTTTTATACTTTTTTTTTGTTTTTCTTAACCATAAAAAAACTGAATTTCCAACCTTTAATATTTTTCTGTGTCAATAAAACAAAATACGTATTGATTGTTTTTGAGAATTATAAAAATACGCCAAGTTTCATAAAAATAGGCCACTTATACTGGAGTAATATAGGTTTACTTGAAAGTGAAGATATGGGTTTTAAACAGAAATTTAGAGGATTCTTTAGAAAAATCCCCATCGATGAATACGGCTAATGACTACTAAACTATCATAGAGTTTAGAGTATAGAAAAAAAATTAAAGGTGTCAAGTAAATAAAATAATCATAAATCATGATTGCTAAGGTCGATAAATTAATTTCTAATCAAATTTCCTTAGAAGAGATTTCGTTATATTGACTGTCGAATATTATCACCCATATGAAAACGAAACCGACTACTCTAAGCGCATTCAGTGTATGCTTTCTGAGACAAATATTTTGAACGGTTTACTAATAACATAATCGCTTAGTGACGTAACATGATAGGAATTGTCGGTCTAATTGAAACTATCAGAAAGATCTATTTTTTGTTTTAGAAACCATGTCAGAAAGTAAATATCAAAAGATCTAACAAAGCTTGATGATTTATAACCTCAAATATGAGTTTAAAACAAACTATTGAACAAAATATTCAAGAATTGCTGTATTATATTTTTTAATTCATGCTTAACACCTTTCATCAAGTTTTTCGAATAAAAACAGCAAAAACAAAAAATACATGATTTTCAATCTTAAATTATTAGTTTTTCCTTAGAAGCACCAAGTGACGTTCTAAAGCGTAACGTAAAGTAGCGCACAGTCAACTATCATTTTTTATTATGAATTGTATTTTTATTAACAATACACTGCAGATGTAAATTAAACCGTCACCATGATGCATATTATCTCAGAATACATCGATAAAAGAGGTTGGAAATTTTATAGAAGAAAATTAAATAACTCACTTACGTACTATTTTGTAGAATCAATAAACGCATAATAATTGGGGTCGATGAGGGCTGGCACTTGTAAATAAGGGGAATTCCAGGCCACGTGGACTACCGGAATTTACGACTTGGAAGTATTCACTCGACGGAAATTAAATTGCCGAGAAAAATAAAATGTAAACAAAGATTTTTTTGTTAAACTGTTAAACTGTTAACAAGTATTAGGATTAAGCTTTGGGGACTTTCTACACTATACAAACTTTCCAAACAATTCTAGAAAAATAGCTTATCCTAATTTAAAATATTTACACTAAAATGTGGACCGAATGAGTCCTCAGAAGAAGAAGGCACCTAAGTAACTACAGGTAACTTAATTTTTCTTGTATTTCAATTTGTTGAAAATTTTGTAGGACGTCGAAAAGGCAAAATATTGATTCTAAAGCTTGAGTAGTTTTTTCGAATGTATACGTTTTCGCACAAGGTAATTGAAAAATATAACAATGGATATGCGAAATGTAACCGATTAAGGGAACTGAAAATTAACCTACCTACTGTGAATGAAAAGCGTAGAATGTACATCGATTACACATGCATTGAAAGAAGAAAACGATTCCAACTAACGTGAATTAAACTTCTCGATAACAGATAACAATAAAGCAATCATCGAATTAAAGTTTAATAGTTTTTTAAGAAAATACGGAAAATTGGTATATTACTAAGTTGCGTCCTAGAAACGCTAGATGTCGCTCCAATTTAAAAGTGAATACTCGTAAACAAAATTTCCCGGTTACGCGTCCCAAGGTATACGAAATTCGTAGTCCTTTCACTTTCGGATTAGAGCGACATCTAGCGTTTCTGGGGCACAACTTATATATATATATAATATATATTAACCCATTAATGCCCAAATGCACAGAAAGTTTACTGCAACTTCAACGCTTATTTTCAATATGAAATAAATTTCAAAAAAAAAAAAACTATCAGATTCTACCATTTTCAAGGCCGCTTTTTCGAATGGTAGTAAGAAAATTTGAAAAAAATTGAAATATATATTTTTTGGACATATATAGTAGTAAAACATGACTTTCTAGGATACATTTTTTTACAAATATCGAGTTTACGATACAATATCTTACTTCAAGTGAGCTAAAATATATTGCAAAGGTGTACTCGATAGTTGTACTTAATAGATACACTGGTGTATATTTGAAATTTTCTATGTCAGATTCAAAATGGCCACTGCATTTACAAATTCATTTTCAAAATGTAAACATTTTTTTTCTTGAAAACTATGAACTTTAGAGAACATTTAAAAAGAACAATTGTGTTCTAGAATAAGTCGAAAGATACCCACGAATTTTTTCAGAATGCATTGGCACAACTTTTTATTTTTGAAAAATCGAAATTTTGAAAAAATTCATTTAAAAAAAAACTGAAAAAATTTAAGAGTATTCTTTAACCAATTCTAAGACTTTTTGCTTTAAGGAAATTTTCTCTAAACTCTGTTTTCAAGAAAATTAATTATTAGTCTTGAAATCCATAAAAGTTTAATAACCTTTTATTTTGAAAACTATAGACTTTGACGCAAATATCCATAGAACGAAAATGTCTTAGAATTGGTTAAAGAATGCTCTTTACTAATTTCAAAATTTCGATTTTTCGAATTTTTCAAAAGTAAAAAATTGTGACAATACATTCTGAAAAAAATCGAGAGTATTCTTAGACTCGTTCCAGGAAATAATTGTTTTTATAAAAAGGTCCATAGTTTTCAAGAAAAAAAATGGTTAAATTTTGAAAAGTAATTTGTAAATGCAGTGGCCATTTTGAATCTGATATCGAAAATTTCAAATATATATACCAGTGTATCTTTTAAGTACAACTATCGAGTGCCTCCTTGTAATTTATTTTAACTCACTAAAAGTAAGATTCCTAAAATTCATGTTTTTCTACTATATATGTCAAAATCATATATAAATTTCATTTTTTTTAAATTTTCTTACTACCATTCGAAAGAGCGGCCTTAAAGTTTTTATTTTTTTTCGAAATTTATTTGATATTGAAAATAAGCGTTGAAGTTGCAGTAAACTTTCTGTGCATTTGGGTATTAATTGGTTAATGATACTTTTTGCTATATGTTCTCGGAATTCCACAAAAAGATTTATAAAAATATTTTGCATTGAAATATTTAACCTAAGTATTATGGGCAGCATGTGTTGTTGTTTCAAACGGTATCACGATAAATAAGTTCGGAGGTCGATTAACGATAATGCAAATCATTTCCGAAAAAAGCCTCGTCGCGATATTGCAAGGTGGTTTCAACGATAAACGCACATGTATCGCGGAAGCGCCACTTTTTTTTCTTTATAAACGTGTGCACATAAACACGGTTTTCCAGTGCGAAATAATACGGCGAAGCTCGCTCATTATCGACTCTTTTGTACGGTTTACTTAATTCTAGTGCATTATCATTCGACGCGATTGGCCTTATGTTGCGTGACAATCATTGACTGTAAATTTGCATTTCCACGTACTACGGCGAGATTCCGCGCATTTTCCGTATTGCGATTACGCGTTTTATTTGCATTCGCAACTTGAAAACTTAAGTGTTTAATTGGACTTTTCTAGAAATGTTATTCACTTGATAAAAAGAACTCGTCAAGTTGTTACACTCCTTTCGCGCAAATCGTTTAGCGTTTCCTTGCCTTGATTATTTTCATTATTATTCCAATGGAGATTCGTGTTTCAAGGAGTACAGAGCACTCATAATCACATTGAGAGAATTTTAATAGTTAAAAACCAATACTAGTATAGAGTACTTGAAATATAACGAAAAGCTTTATAATTGTGTTGCAGCAAATTACCATGAACGAAATACAACAATAAGTTCCACGCTTTATCGACCGTCGGCGGTCTGACACTATTCCCATTTTTAGAAATGTTCGGAAAATTCTGATATTTCATGTTACCTGAAAAACAGAATTTTAATAAAGCCTGTAACAGTCTAACGGAAATTTATTCAGGCAGCCTAAATATGTACCTGGGCCGGACTAGGCTCCAGTAAGGCGTTCCTGATCAGGTACTCCTGAATGTACCCAGATCAGGACATGATCAGGTTCCAGTAAGTTTTCCTGATCAAGATCCCCTGATTATGATAAAATAAAGTATAAATGATACCGGTTTTATTAAAATTCTGTTTTAAGGACGTCTCAATTTTTAACATCTAAATTGCATGTAATTCGTTCAGTCGCCACTAGGCGTGATCGATCATCTATTTCATTCCTATTAAGGTAACGTATTTCTATTTTGTATATTAGCCTACTTGTAGGAGAACGTTTCGGCACAGCATATTTAATACATTGTATGTGATGGATATGTATACGATCCGTATATATATGTGTAAATAATATTTTTTTATTTTGCAGCCTTTTTACTTGTCAGATAGTAATAAATCATTAAAAATTAATTTCTTGTTTCGTAATACGATTGTAAATATTTTCACCATGAAATTTGAAAAGCATGCGAAATATTGGACATTGAAAGGTCCTGATCAGATCCTGTACATTTGCCTGATCAGGGCCTTAACAGAAAAAGCGTTACACGAGATGCCAGGGCCTAATAAAGGGGCATGTCAAGACCTGATTTTGTTCACAGGCTTCATGATCAGGACCTGATTCCAGCCTGAATAATTTTCCGCTCGGGAAATTATGCAATAGTATCAGAAAATTTCGAAACTTGTAACAGAAATATGAATATGAATCAGCAAGCGAAAGTGAAGTTAGTTTGGTTTGTCGTCATCAGGGGCAGACGCGACGTTAGCATCCCTACAAGAAGCGCTCGTGATTCCTGTTGTAGAAGTTGGGTATTGATTCGATCATAATGAATTCCACAGCCTAGCTTCAGCGTATAAGTCATGTCATATCCGAATAACATAAAATCATTATGACGTTGATACTTCTAAGTCGAATGACAATTCAATAAATTTGATATATTTATATAATTTATTTATGTAATTAACAACAAATCAACTTAAATTGCTAAGATTTTACATAACCATATGGGGAAACATTAGGCATGGCGACCGACTCACTACATGAAGAGTGCCGCCACGCGGAGAGCGTTCGAATTAATTCATCTCGCCAAAACTTGTCCAAACAGAAATTTTGTTGTCAAAACTGATTTATATTATTGAATGGACTATTTGTTAAATTAGTTTTTAACTATTTTTTTTTCAGATTTATGACAGACTGAGGCATACAATTCTATTTTTGACGTGAAAATCAATGTAGATTGTTTTTAAATTTGATTTTGACGCGAATTTCTCGTTTGAAGGAAAAACCACGGTATTTGATAAATAACGACTTGTAAAAATAGGTGAAACACTCTGATTATATAGTTATTTTCTTGGAAGGTGCGTGAAAAGCTTATAGCACCTACCTATAACCTTATACGAGGAAGCGTCGATTCCATGTCCGTATTACGGCGGGAAGAAACGCCTGCATTCATTTGCATTCGAGTTTATTACATACGTTTTATGAGAACAATACATTACATTACTTGTGTTAAACGGCATGCAACCCCTGGAATGTTTTTTCTGGGAAGACGTGTGTGACATTTACGATCCCGACGGCGGCTTCGAGTGATATGTGGCATGATCACTCTTAATATTTATATAAAGCAGTTTCTAGACGATCGAGATTTTTTATTTTATTAATGGTTAATCAAAAATGAGTGAGGGCTTACTAGCCTGCAGACGCGAAATAGGAAATTTGATAGGATTTTTAAAAGAACAGCTTAATGTTTAATTTTCTTTTCTACAAAAAAGTTGACATTGACCTAGTATTCGTCTCCTCTGAGAAATAAAAGCAAGACTCATTCTTGGGTGCACCTAAAAAATCCAACAAATTATAAAACAGACACTTCAAAAACCAGACATTAAAAATGCAGACATATTTTGTAAGTCTGCTTTTTTAAATTTCTAGTTTTTGAATATTTGTTTTTTAAATGTCTGGTTTTATAATCTCTGTTTTTTGAATGTCGGTACTTTTTGAAGTGTCTGTTTTGTGATTTGTCGGGATTTTGAGGTACACATTCATTCTTAAATATAACACCATTGTAAAATTGTCAAAAAATAAATAAAAATTTGCTTGAACAAATATCATCGAATCGGGAGAGAGTGGAAGGAAAAATTGACACTTTGCAAGTGCGCAAGTGGTATTGTGATTTTTTGTCGTTGTAAAAATTCTTTAAGTTACCCTTTCATTAATAAATTTCTTGATGTGCTTCAATAAATTCCTTAAGTTTTCCAACATATTATTAATTTGTTTGATTTTGTTGAACAAATAAAATAGTTAGAAAAGAGCTTTTCAGGGCATTACAATGGTGTTACCTCTTAAACTATGAACTGAAAATTATATTATAAATACAATATAACTGTAAATCAGTCGGATGTCCGAGATGAAATTAAAAGAAGTTTAAAACCCGGAATTTAAGACAACAAATCAAACATCCGCAGGATGTGACCACTGACTATATGAATTTCAACAGAAAATTATCTGATATGTTTCGAATTAAATTACAATACAATCCATGACACTCGAAATTTAAATTTAATCTACCAAGACTTCTTGTTAAAGATATGAAATCATACAATTACTCCCCACCATTCTATGAGTAAATAAAAGTTTAACGAATTTAACAGGTCATCAATGATTATCATCGTTAATCTGGAAACTTCTCGATCAAAGATCCAAGAGTTCCGAAATGTCGAGGATCAGCATACAAAATAAAATAAAAAAGTTTTCTGTTAAGAGAAAGTAATTTTTGTAAATAAAAAAGCCGCTTTAATTGACATTACAATCTAATCTTTATTACAAGAGATTTTGACTTTATCGATTTGTTATAAAATGACATGATGAGGTTTGTCATCGATTCAGCAGTAGTGATAAAAAATAGCCCATCTCTCTTTTTTGCAGCGTTCTTTATACAGCAGAGTCCCGGTACATTTACCCACTCGGTTCCTCGCCTTTCCCTCTCGTCTCGTTATATTTACCAAAGGCAGGAGAACGCCGCTTCTCCTACTCCACTCAGTCATGTTATGTTATGTTGGTGAGGTCACAGCAGGCCCTTCCTCAGGTCCCAGCCTGCAAGGTGGGGGGAAAAGAGAGCGGCCGGAGGAAAATATAACGAGACGAAATCTGACAAATATACTATCAGCTTATTTTTTCGAAATTCTGAATCTATGTTTAATCAGACGTTCTTGAGTCCTGTAGTAACAGGAAGACAAACATTTGAATTTCTAGTACAATTTACAGGCTATCTAAATATTGATCAGGACCGAATAAGGTTCACCTTATCAAATTCACCTGATTATTAATTGATTGGGTCCCGATCAAAATTCAATAATAAAGTGCCTTATCCGGAGTTTAGACGTGATTCCCTGATCCTGATCATGATGAAGATTCAATAAGGCATACCTATTGGACTTTCACGGTTGGAGCTTGATCACTAAAATTTAGATTCACGGCTGTTGTCTAATTATTACGGAATAACCAGTTGTATAATATAATAATTACATGTCTTATTGAAAAGGTGAATTTTTATCAGTTGACAAAAATTGGAATGACGCCTGAAAGCGGCCTCACTAAAGCCTCACCAATATCAGGGGTCCTGACCAACAGCTGAATCCTTGCATTCTTGATCAGACACTGATCCTATCAAACCTAACGTTTCTCATGAAGCCTTGTAAATTCAGGCGTCCTGATCAGAGCCTGACTATAGCCGCATAAAAATATAGGTACTCGGGTTATTATGTATTTCAATACGTTTAAACTCGAGCAGAAATAGCCTGTCTGAATATTTGAATATTGATTAGAGCCATATTCCGCAATTACAACGCGCGTTTTATCAAATTCTGATCGGAATCAATAAGGCATGTCTTACCATGTGTTCGTAAGTGATATTTGATCAGGGCCTTAGCCAAATTTCAATCAGCTACGCAGCTACTTTCTAATGATGTTGTGAGAACCAGTTTATAAGATGTTGAGAAAATAAATCAATAATTTGTTAAGACTAGTCGTAATTACATGGTTTTTTGTAATCCAAATGTAATTAATAAAGTAAGAAACTATTATATTAGCGATTAAAATCGACATATGATTACTCATCAAAATTAGTGTTTTGTAACAATAAAATTGAAAATTACATACATATTTTGTTTCGTTTAACTTGCACCAATAAAAAAAAATGTAGTGACACCTGAAAGAAATTTGACTTGGTCCTGATATCACAAACCCGGAACAAGCTCTGATCAAACATTGCATTCCTGATCAGGCACAGATTCGATGGATTCTTTAATCAGACACTGATCAAATTAGACCTGACTTCTGGATTAGGCACTGATCTGATCGAATCGTTTATTTCTGATCACGCGTTGCATTTTCAGGCATCCTGATCAGGGCCGCAACAATATTGATGCTCGGTGCATTATCATCCACATTACTGCAAGTTTTTTCAGTTACTCTATAATATCCATACGTTTGTACATCGAAAGTTTCTCTCCAGGACGTTAGAACAAAATATTTTCAGTGTTTGGTGTCAGGTATGTACAAAATAAAAGGTACGATATTATTTCTCGTCAAAATTTTAGTTATTCCTGAAACAGGACTGGTGTCTGTGATTCTGATCAGGCCCTGATCAGATGAAAGCTTGCACCTCTGATCAAATCCTGATAAGAGAGAAACTCTTGAATCCGTGATCAGACGCTGATCCGATCAAAACATACATTTCTGATCAGGTGTATGTATGTTCTTCAAATTATCAAAATGGTTACTCGGGTATTATTATCCATATTTCAATATGATACCGCGAATATAACTTATATTTAAGTAACAATTATTAAGTATCCATTACTTTTCAACCACAAAATGGTCAAATATGGCGTCATTTACTTCAAACAAAGGTAATAACATAAGGTCAAATATGTGAATCGTCCCGGTTATGGTTGGAGATTGTAACAAGAAGATTGTTGTATCATAACCACACTTTTTGAAGATTTTACAGTCAAACACAGACAAAATACTTTTAATTCTGATGTATTTTGCTACGACCAATTTTATAAAATAAAACCGGAAGAAGTATGACAACTTTTCTGCTCTCAGGTTCGAAAAGGAATCTTCGCTTAATATTAATTCCTTTTTAAAAACAGATTAAATATTTTTTTTGTTACTACAACTTGCAAACATTTTAGTGAAACCTGAAAGATCTCCGTTCATGTTAGATATTACATTCCTGATCAAACATTGCATGCTTTGTCGGGCACTGATCATATTGAATATTACATACCTGACTACATCCTGATCATGTAGAATATTGAATTCCTGATCATACCGAATATTACATTCCTAACTTGATTGATCAGATCAGACATACCATTCTGGATCAGATCCTGATAAGCAGTAATTCAGGATCAGGACTTGTATATTCCCCGTTCAGAAGTACGTTTAATTCAATCGGTTTAATTTAATATAGCGCAGTCGTGCCCTTCAGGGAAAGAACGCGTCGTGACGATTAACCGTTTAAGGAAATCGTTCGCAAAGTTGTTGACGACACGCAAGTTCTGATTTTGTACCGATACCTGTGGCCTCGTGATATTTTTTAACGCACGCTTTAAAATTAGACACTTGTATTTTCCACATGACGAAACGGGTGTATATTTTTAAAAATGATGCGTCGGGTTGTTTGCCGATTTGGTTACGGAAAGTCTCTCTCTCCCTCTGTGGAGATACGTCGGTTCGAAAATGCAAGAAATCCGCGGAATAAAGGATTTCTTCTTTTCGTTTTTTTGAAAAAATGATATGCGGGGAGATCGAGGACGGTCGTTAAAATCGATGGCGCGCCGTATAAAAAGATATCCGCGAAATGAAGAAAGCGCTCGCGGCATTTCGTCCCGGAGATTACCAAGCGAGAAGAGGAGATCCTTCCGAGAATCGGCTGCACTCTCCTGGAGGGCCGTCGCTAGACGAAAATAAAAGATACCCGCGGATCGAGGAATTAACTGCGCTTTTTTATGCTGCTGCACCGAACTTGGGCCAACTGTGTGGCGCCCAATTATTACTCTTCGCTTACTTTATTTCATTTTTTTCTTCAAAAGCAGATGCTTGCCCTTTTTTTCCCGATTTCATTAAAGTCGGGAAACAATAGAATCGAATTTGTTTCCCAAATTTCCGAGGATCATTTTGTTTCATATTTTTGTTTGCTAAGATCCTGGAGCAAACGTTTCTCTCCGAATCTGAAAGGATACAAATTTTGACGGTCAAAAAAGAATTGTAAAAATTTGATGAAAAATAATCAAAAAATGTTTGTTAAATCCAAGGGTTCCATTACAAAACTTTTCGCGTTCGTTACAATATTTGAGAAAAATTTAATGACACTTTATTGAAAAGTATGAATACTACAGGAATTTTAGAAGTGTTATCCATGATATCATGTTGTCATGTGGATAATAACATCCTGAGTATCCATGTTGATACGGTCCTGATCATGATGTCTCCATATATAAATATATAGATACGAAGACTGATCAGGAATGTTTGGTTCGATCGGGTCGGTGTCTGATCAGGGATACAAGGTTTGATGGGTGCGGGTCGAAAAACCGACAAATCAAAAACCCGACAAACGAAAAGCGACACATAAAAATTAGGCACATCGACAAGCGGACAGTCATTTTTTGATCTGTCGATTTTAAGACTGTCGGCATTTCGATTATCGGTTTTTTGATCTGTCGGGTTTTTGATTTGTTGGTTTTTCGACCCGCACCCAGTTTGATCAGATCAATTTGATATCAGGCATGTTTCAGACGTCATAAAGAAAATTTGTTATTACACTGTTCGAGAGATATCGCACTATATTTTACTGTCCCGAGGAAAAAGAATATGGATACTAAATAAAAATGAAAAGACTTAAAAAACATGAAAACTGTGTCTGTACTTTAATGTTAGTTTCTGCAGTTTGCTACATTCCCTATAAGAAAAAAGGTGTCTTAAAGATGTCTAAATGATATCCTTCAATCCGTCAAAGATATCTTAAAAATTTCGAAAAGTCTCAAAGAAGATATCTTTTAGATGCCTTTCGCAACAATTTCGGAGATCTTTTAGATATATCGAAATTATATTTTAAAAGAAAATTAACCGACAGATTAAAAAACGTAAACAAATTTGTATAGTTATTATAGTTCTCTGAATATCTTGTGGTGTTTTACATCAAAATAAACAAATATAACGCTCGCAAACAAATAAGAATGTTTAATAACAAACAACAAAAAGTTGATCCGGCGGGGAACTGAACCTGGGTCTCTCGCTACGCTGTAAGTACACGTGTAGAAGAGAGAGAAAGCACCAAAATAATTAATCCTTCTCAGAGAATAATGTAAACATAGTGTAATATTATAGAAAACAGAAAAAATACATAAATATCACGTGCCAAACATATAGAGAGAATGTGAAATTTGTGTGCATATCGGTGTTTCGTAAAGACATCTTTACAATTAAATAGCTATCTAAAAGATATCTTTGTCAAGATATTTTCAAAAAAGACATTTTTTCAGTACCTTTTGCAAAATAACCCGGACTGAGATGTCAAAATGACATCTTTTAGACATGCATTAGTGAAAATGTTATTGGGTTCTTGACAAATGTGAGCTATGGCGTCATCTAGGAAGACGATCTGCAGCTCCCGGAAAAAATTTGTAAAAAGGCCGGTTCCGCCCGTCGAATAATAAAATAGAAAAAATAAGCTTATGTTACTAAAGTACTTGTTTAAATAAAAGTAAATTTTATAGACTCTTGAGCGTTAATGGGTCAAAATAAATAAACTCTCGTATCCCCGATTATACTCGTTTATTGCTAATCCCATATAAAAATTATACAGAACGCAATGCATATATACGATTTCTTTTAATAAATTTCATTATATACCAGTCAGCAGAACAATTTCACTTGCGAGAATCTGCTACCTTAACGCATCGGGTACTTACAGCACTTTGAAAACCAGTATTAAGATGTTAATGACTTTTTTACCTTAAACTTAAAACGATCTTGTTATTCCTAAATAGTAATTTTTCTTACAAATTTATTTGTGATTTTAAATACCCTTTTTCGAATTATTATCGCATATTTCACACATTTTTATAGTAATATTTGTCATATTTTCTTTATTACAAACGTAGGAAAATGGGTTGTGGAATAAGCGTTTTTATACAATAATAGCTTATTTTTTTAAAAATATGGTAAATTACACTATAAACAACATGCACTCCCAATTTTGCATCTGAGTTAATAATTTTTCCAACTGTTTTTCGGTATAACAATTAAAGCACGTTCATTAACACATATACAGAGAGAAAAAGGGTAAAAGTGATTGTAACATATAATAGTAGTAGAATTAACGCCAAGATTTAAAATTCGGAATATTATAAAATATACTATACAATAACGATATTTACTATAGCAAGAGATTATTTCAGATTAATCAATTTTGTTACTTCAATCTTACTAATCACGAATACTTTACTATTAACTATAAAGCTACGGTAGCTTTTCAGGCTATGTATTCTACTGCTTACGATTAGGACATAGTAAACGAAAAAATATTATTGTCTTGTTAACTACAGGAATAGTTAATTTAATTTTTGTAAACTTTATAAACTCAAACGTTATCGTTCTGAAAACAAAATTAAAAATAACATTTTTTTAAAATAATAAAATAACAATTCATTTATAATTTGTTTTCCACTAATAAATTTTGTCAAATACGGAAATTGTTGTTCTTAACTATGAAGATGTCTTCTTCGAATCAAACAATTAGTTTTTTTTTTGTATATTTCGTGACTAATGTTGCGCAGGACTCGTAGGTAGGGTGGCGCAAACTTATGAAAGCATCTGTGAATACTAACTTGAAAATTGCCCTATCCAAAATACGTAATTGCGAGAAAAAAGGTCAGTCGACCTATTCAGTTCGTAGTAGTACGTTCCATCTCTTTGTACCAGGTATAGAAATATCGTTTGCGTTCGACCTTGCATTTCCACGAAGTAAAAACCGAATAGGTCGTTTGTATGCATATTGGTCTAACTATTCTGCGAGGAACGGTCGAGACTTTCAAAGCATTAAAATAATCATTTCGTACGTTCCGTTATAGTAAAATGCAGACGCTTGTTATATTTTTTTCGACCGATTATTCAATACCTCTTGGTCATTTAACGATAACGATAATTATGCTTCTGTGAAAATTCTACATTTTATAAAAATAAATTTACGTCGTGGAATGTCTAACAATTCTGCACGTCAAACATTTTGAAAATATTATAATCTACAAAAAAATGAATATAACTATTTAGTCAATATAAAAAGTAGGAAAAATAAATCTTCCAAATGTTTGTTGGCATCAAAATAGATTTACGTAAGTTTTTTAAGTTATTGAAAACGAATCTGAAGTCAGAATTAAAAAATACAAAATGACTAATTAAAAATAGCGAACTTCAAGATGCCATTTTGCAATTTCGACTTCAGATTCGTTTTCAGCGACCTGGAAAACTGGCGTACATTGATTTTTCTTGAAATTTCAATTAATAATGTAAGAGTTATTTATTAGCTTCTCAGTGCACGCCATTTTTAATTTTACAACGGTGACATCAGATTTATTTTCAACGACCTCATAGACCTATGGAAAGCAATTTTCATTTACATCAAACATTTAAAAGGTTGATTTCTCTAATTAATTCACTGAAGAAATGATTTTGAATCGTCATATTTACTCAGCCATTCAGAATATAGTAACTTTCACATGGAATTCTGAATCAACGACACTCAAAACCATAAAGTACATATTTTTTACTTGTTTAACCTTCGCCGGTCACTGGGGGCCCAGCAGACCCCACGATGAATTTAAAGGTAAATAATTCGCTTTATTAGTTTTAATTTGGAAATATTGGAACACCTATCGGTAATTTAAAGTACTACTAATAAATTTCCGATAATGCCGTTGTCTGACATACGTCAGTATACTCGTGGTACGTAACAAAAGTTAGTCGATTTCGTGGCGGGGTCCAGTGGACCCCAGTGTGACTACGGTGTATACTTTGAAGAAAATAAAAAAGCTTTTATTTCATGATTCGTGTAGTATAAATAGTCGAAATAACACGGTAAATAATGCGTATTGTACATCTATTATTGAATGTCAATTTAAGAGTTCGTAATATTTAGTTAGTAAGTAAATTCTCTGATGTATATAGTGTATTCCTGATATAAGCAATAAAGTCGATTATTATTATTATTATTATTATTATTATTATTATTATTATTATTATTATTAATATTCGCAAGCAATTAGAAAAGACTGAGGAAGATGAAACTATTGGCAGCGATGCTTCAGAAATTTTCGATTATCAGGTCGTAAATTACTTTATTTGTTCAGTTATATATTTTATATTTAAAACTTATGTATAAATAAACAAAGTATGTAGGTAAAAATTATGTATTTTATTTTTTAAAGATTATGCACTTCATCTATTCATCTAAATAAATATCTTTTTTAAACTGTACGTCAATAGACTATTTTTCTCTACAAGGCCGCAATCTGCAAAGTCTAGAAAATTTCATTAAAAAATATTGAAAATATAATAAGTTATGATTTTTTAAGAAAATAAAGTCATTTTCTGCTCTTTTTTTATTTGTAATTTTCTTTACTATGTTAGATGCAAACTTATGCAAATTGAACAAAGGGGTCATAATTTGGGATGGTTGAACAACGTCTCAGAATTTTTGTAACTTACTCTTCTAATACAGGAACGATTTTAAGCATTGGGGTCTGGTAGACCCCGTGTGTCGTTCTTAGCATTTTTAGGAGATGTGACCGGCGAAGGTTAAAGTTGTAGAGATACGAAAGGATGCATGAACGTCGTTTTTTAAACGATAATGCAGAAGCACGATTGCGTGCTTCAAGTGTCAGGTATTCTCAGAAACTTTCTCGTCCAGGCAATCATCTTAGCTTCAAAACCAACGATGCTGGTATCGTCGATCCTGTACGTATCAAACAGTACATTTTATTGTGTTAACGTTTATTAGGCCACGGTACGGTAACAGAATTCGCAGAAAAGGTAGCAGGTCGTGCAGGAATCAATTTTCATCTCGACGCTATGCGTTTCCAGGAGAATGATTGCGATCGAAGATTCCCGTTCATACCTAAAACTCGAAATTCCTGGAAATTTAATATCACTCGGGTCGTATTTGTTAGGAAAGTCATACTATTGCACGCATTTTACTTTTTATGGGATTGGTCTGAAATTCGATACTCGGAGGTTTTCGGGGTCCTAGATTACGAATTTGAATTTCGAAATGGAATATCGTGGATTTAAAATGGCGGATAAAATTGCGAAATTCCATTTTACTTGTATGAAATTTGTTAATGGCGTGTTTAGGGTCGTTGCTTAGGAATTTGAACTTATAATGTCGAAATTCAAAATGGTGGATTTAAAATGGCGGAGGACACCGCGTAAGTATAGAGTTTCAAGCGAATTTAATAAGTTTAATTTTGCGTGTGAGTCGAAAAACCGACAATTCAAAAAGCCGACAGGTCAAAAACCGACAGTCGTCATGCCGATAGTCGAAACGCCGATAGACAAAATACGAACACTTCAATAAATGTGTCTATTTTTATGTGTCGGCTTTATGATTTGTTGGTTTTTCGCCCCGCACCCTTAATTTTCACTCTTAATAAAAGAGTGGCTCAATTTTTACTTCAAGGAATTTCGAGTGGACGCTATTCCTTGAGTAGCACTGTATACGAAAGGGTTAATAGAAATTTTGTAATTTCGAAGCATTTTTATAAAATGCAAGTTTACGACCAGTGAAGTAATGAGAGGAAGAAACGTTTAATTATTTATTTGGAAACGAAAACGAAGCGTGAAATTTGCATTCCAAACTCCCACGGCAAACAGACGAGTTCGCCATCGTTCCAGGAAGATGCACACCCATGTTCATGTCCATACGTACGCGGACGCGTACTCGAAACGCCCACAGCCCTTTGTTATAGGAAAAAGGCAAAAAATGATTTCGAGTCCGAGGAATTCTCTCAAACGGTTATTTGAAAGAAAGCGCGAACACAACGTATCCGCAATGTTCGGGCAATGAAAGAAATTGCGAAATTTGCATTTTAAACCTCGATGTGAAAAGTGACGAGTTCTGACACGATTGCTAGGAGCCACGATGTTGAAAATCCATATTTATACAGAGTGAAGGTGCATAGGTGTTTGGTGGGCGTATATGCAACATTGTACGTTACACGACGTGACTCACGTCCAGGTGTACGCCTATAGTCGTCCTCTACCAAAGGAATCGAGTTATCTGCCAAGAAACACCATAGGTTACATTTACCCCCTCCTCCATTGTGTTCATCCTGAAAAAAAAACTCTGCACTTTAGATGTCTGGTTTGTCTGTTCAAAACTTTTGATGATTCCTTTGTAACACTTTAATGGTATAGAGTTTACGTCTCAAGGAAGAAGGGTTGACGAGAAGGCAATACGATAGGTAGAAAAGGTAGAAAAAAGGTTTGCTCAAATTTATATTGTTATGGTAGTCGACAACCGCAACAGATGTAACACTTGGTATACATATAACAATGATGGAAGTACCTTTGTCACCGCTAGGGGCGATCGCAGCACTCATTTTCTCTCGTTGTATTTTTGAAGACTCTCGAAGGAAGGTTCCCGCGTAGAAAATAATCGTGGTACTATAAACATTCTGTACAGTTAAATTATGATTTATTGATTATATACAAGTAAACACATTTTACTAAATGAATTAGTCGCGCACCAGTATACTGCATTCGAATAGTTAAGTATTACAAATGTCCGAATATTTTTTTCTTCAAGATACAACAAAATAAAGTAAAAATTAAAAATAATTGTACCAAATTGATCTAAATTAATATACATGTATATGAAGTAATTTGCATACGTTCGATCAACCAATCACTGAACACTCGAGTACGTTATATGTGTATTAAATCTTTAATATTTGAGTATACTCATTTAAAATTAAGACACCAATATTACAATTAATTTACTTGTGCATATTAAAAATGTAATAAATTTAAGAACGTTTTTAACAGTATAGTTCGACAATTTACCCAAAATTATATACTTTTGAATACACAACCACAAATAACACATCAAAGACGGAAGAAATTCATTAGTGTTGATATGGGTATGTAAGCTTTCTTCTCATTTCTTTAACGAGCGTGAACTAAACCTAGAGGCCACCCAGCGGCAGCAGATGTAACCACGTGACGTGCACTTTTCACGCTGATTCTGTTCCAAGATAGAACCGACTAATTCGAATAGTCAAATTTTCTACTAATCTATCACCATTATACTAGTAAAATATTGTATTTCTATTTGAAATAGTAAACAATTTAGTATTTTAGATGTAGAAAACACAAAAACAAATATTAATACCAATCATACTGTTAGAAATTTCTATAGCAATTTTCTGAAAATGTAACTGAAGTTTTTTATTGTTGACGCCAAAATTTCGTTACGATTCAGAACTTTTTCGAAATGATAATAGCAAAATACTTTGTTTAATGTCTCGAAAAATTCCGAAACCGGACAAAAATAATCCAGAGAAAATTCGTGAACTCGTTCGGATGTTGAGGATTTGAGAAAATTTTGAGTCTACAAAAATTTGAACTCAGCAGTTCAAGAAAAATTTGAAACAATTTAAAAAACAAAGACGAAAAAATCTACATTTTCGCAAATAATGTAATGGAAAAATTCCTTACTCCGACGGAGATTCGAACCCGGGTTTGCTGCACGATAATCATACACTTTACACGCTCGACCACTGTCGTGTTATTATTTCTAAATATATAAATAATCACGACACTATACCGATAGAGAAACCTGTTTTGCCCGTTCGCGAAATAATGCTACCCAACGGATTTCCGAATCAATTTGTGAAATATATTTCGAGTTCCGGAATGATTCAGAAACGTTTCGCATATATTTACCAATAATCATAAGGTTTTCGTCGAACTTTTCTCAAATTCTCAACACCCGAACGAGTTCTGGAATTATTTTTTCATTTGAATTTGGATTTTTATTTTCCGTGCATAAATTAGAACTTCCTTTTTAATTTTTATATATGTTTGTGTATGAATATTTCCGAAATTACCTCTTTTTTAAATTGTACTACTATATAATATATGTATACAAAACGACACCGTGTACCTGGGGAAAAAACTATATAAATAAAGTCCTTCGTGTATGCTACCGATTAATTAGATTATGTACATAACAAGAGCTTCTGCATAGAATCTCTTATGACTAAATGAAAATCCACTTTTATGACGAGAGCAACCGCACCTGGTAACGAAAGGCCCAACTAATTCAGAGAGTTGTATGCAAATTGTGTTACAATTTAGTAATTTTAAGGAACATTTCTTAAACGTTTAGTAATTATTCTGTAACACCGTTTTCTAAAATTTTGTTACATTCGTAACATAGCAGAATATTTTAAATAGACTTTATTATTCAAACACGAGTATCTAAATCATATTTATGCAGAACCTCTCGCACAAACTTTATGCAATATCAGTAGTTTGGTCAAAGCGGTGACTGCTTTATGACCAAATGAAAATTCATTTCTATAACGGGAGCAAGATCCCTGAGAAAGGTAAACGATAACCACCATAATTAAAACTATCGAAATTCAAACATTGAACACATTTATCATAGTTTAACTAGATATAGAAAAGCCATTTTACTACATCTAGGCTCCCGTGACAATTTTGTACACGAGAAATACAAAATATTAAGCCGAATACAATATGTGTAGAATCGATTAAACCTATGGCTCAATCACCGCGTAAAAAAATTGTCTTTCACCAGAATACATTGGAAAGGAAAATAGGAATATTCCGTTAGTGACTATTAATCGAACAAATCTATTGAAAACATATTTCGATGTTTCCGTGAATATACACGACGGGCGCGCTTAGAAAGCAAGAAAGTTACGTTATCCTTTACGAAACAATCGTGACTTAACGTTTTCAACGTTTGCTTGTTTGTTCTGCACTCCCTTTTCCTGAAAATAAGCTCCGTTACCTTTAAAGACTTCAACACGTACTTATTCAGAAAAACACTCGAGAGCACTCGAGGTCTATAAATCGTTTTCGACAGGACTCTGCTTCGACGAACGATGAGTAATTTTAGTTTTATTATCGAAACGTTTGCGAGTTTAAAAAACGTACGTAAGTTGGTCCCCTTGAAGTCAAGGCCAGGAGACGCGTGACAATGTGCGAAGACACGCGCACGGCTGTGCTCCACATTCCTCGGAGTTACTTGGAGAGAAATCCAGCACTCGAGTCAAGAGACTCCTTCTTTTCCCTAAACCACGGAATTTATCGTCTTTCAACTGGTTGTTTACGTAAAACAAATCTTTCTTTCCCGATAACAAAATAACCAAGCGTACACAAAAGCGTCCAACGCCTCGGAACTCGGCTTGACCGAAATTAACCTCGTTCTCGGTAATACTAAGCGCCATTTTTTAAAGTGTCGGATGAAGTGATTTGACACGTTCTATGAGGTTTTTCATTGACATTCAAGCGCGAGGTTGAAATTCGAAACCCGGGCATACCGGCCATCGTTCCCTCCGCTCGAAGATTTGAAATCTAGACACGCTTGGCTCATGTTTTCCTTTCAAAGGCAGCTGTCGGGTCATGAAGAAAGGGGCTGGCAGACGAAAATGCCATGAAAGAAGACAGATGGCATTCGAGTGTGTCACAAAGACCCCTGCACATCGCGAATTCCCCGTGGATGAGTCCTGGAATCTTTCGCGAAATCCCATGCCGGTCGAAGGTTGCGCATTGTCGAATCTTTTATTCCTCCACCATTATGGGAAACTTTCCCTTCGATATTCTTCGACCCAGTCATTGTTGGCGATTCCTGATCCAAGTTATCAGTACGTGCATTCGGATCAAAATTGCCAGGAGGAAAATGCACGCAAGGTATTCGAGGTCGGTCGTCCTCGGGACAGTGAAAGCAAGCTTGGACCTTCGAGGAGGCAGCCCCATTCCTCGAAGGTCCGCTTTCATACGGGACACGTCAAAGGATTCGATTAGCAACTAACCGCAGCCTTGAGGGACCCTAGGGACCATTTCCTCGAATGATTGCGATTCCGAAGAATGCCATCATCTTCGCATCGTCGCTGAAACAGCGATCGGGGGTTCCACATTCAGGGTAACGATGAAATCATCGTGACCATGCGATTACTTAAGTATTTCCAGTAATTGCTTGTTTCTTAAGATCGAGCTCTAGTGTATTTCTGGTACTCGATATCCCAGAAATACACGCGTAATCGTGTGATCTCTCCGACCCCGAGAGATACCACTTCGCGGACAGAAAGCTGCGGGGCAATCGAGTGAACAACAATAAAAAAAGACCTGCATCCAGTAATTGTTTTCAGATCAAGACAGATTGTTTGCAGATGGTAATCATTTTTAACCATCCGTCGAAAAACGCACACGACGCATTAACGTGAAATGTGGTCAATTTCATTATGACGTTTCCTAAGAATCTTGATACGCGACGTAGTAGTCAGCTTATTACCGTATTGTTTTAATAGCGCAGTCGGTAAAGGTGACTCACTAATAGTCAGTAATTACTATTAGCTTTTCTCAGATGTAGTTATTTCTCGATTTTCTTAAAAAATGCTACATAAATCGCTCGACAGTAACTTTCAGCTCATCCGTTTTATCTCGGGTGTTAATTAATTCTATACGACCAGCTGGTGATGAAGAATCAATGTTCTCAAACCAACGATTGTTTTTCCAACACTGGTGACGAAAGCCACGATTAATGATTATATTTACAGAGTAATTTAGTTTGAAGAAAGTTCCCGGCTCTGAACTATACCATTCCGAGAAGGAAATTACGCCGGGATATTGACCATTAGACTACCGAGTAAATTAAACTCGTGAGACTACCCGGTATTGAAATAATACAATTCTATCATTTATAGTGTGTAATTTATAAAGTTCTCAACTTCAAAACTTATTATTCCGGGAAAGAAATCTCCGTCGATATTTACGGTTAGAACGCTGGAAATACCGCGTGTTCCATTTATGAGATTCTGGGTACGATTCAACTCGTATGCACAAATAAATACGAAAGGCTGCAGTGAATACTAGAAGCAATACCAAAACCGGCAATAAATTTATCGGTCAAGTAGGTTTTACGATTATATTTTGTACGCGACAAGTCTCTATACCTGAATTCACTCGTCGACGCTTCGAGGAAAGCCTTCGAAGTCATTTTACAGTCATGCTTTTGGGAAAGCGATGTGTACTTTAAAAAGTCGATTGTTCGGTTGTTGACTCTTTTTAACGCTCTGTTCTAAGAGTAAAGTAAAAGTTTTTGCTCCAAAACGAAAGTTTTCCGCGTCATTACCGAGGAAAGATTTAAAGAAAACATTGACGTACACGATTCTGGGAATGAAAAATACGTTGGGACATCGACGATTTATGAAGAAGCAGAAGTAATGTTTATTAAATTGCTTCGTATTACGGCTTTGCACTGAGACCTATCTAGATCGTGCTAAGTATTTCTAGACGGCTTCATTTACGCAAAGCGTCACTGAACTTCCGCGATATGCTGACGCCACGTTATTATCGTCCTTGTGTCGTGAAACATTTAGCGAATTATAGTGCATCCTTATGCCAAAAATAAACATGCGTCTATAAGCGTTCGCGCCCCTCGCGCCATTTATGTTAATGACGATAACAGGTGGGCATAATCCACAGGTAGACTGCTAATCGACAATAGGGTGGACGAGGATTGATAGCAGCATAGCTTATCAGTAGGAAGTTGGCTTCTTCCCCTTTCATCGCACGTGACATTTAAAACTCGCATCCCACGTGCCGTCTATAACCTCTTGGACTCCATATCTATCAGTGGACTTTTTGTAATGGACTGTACCAAGCCACGCTGCTCCAGGTTCCGCCACCTTTCGTCTCTCATCGGAGCTGGAGCGATCACTCCTATGGTGGGGTGACTCGAGAGATCCCCATTTGTGCCTTCCACAAGTTCCCTCTCCAACTGATCTTTGACTCCCACCAGCGCGTCGGGATCCCCATACCATGCGGCCGTCCCAGTAAATGCCAGTATGTAATTATAGATCCATTCACTTCAGTAGGCGTCAGTCGCTCCGGTGGACGCGGAGCAGGCGAGTCGTTCCTCGTGCTAGCAATCTTAAGCTCGTCGTGTCTGGTTGTCAATCCAATTCTGAGGTTACTCCAGTGTCGGGATTGAACTGTTGGTTAGTGGAGTGCAAGCCAGTTTCCGCGGAGTTATTATCCAGTCGTCATCCGGAGTTGGATCGATCAGGACGTTGACCAGATGTCTATCAGTTCCTGGCCGCAATAAGGATTTCGAGAGTTACTAGTGATCGTTAGGCTTTTTAACGGTTCAAAAGTGAGTTTTTGCCAGAGGTGATTCACGAGTTCACAGAGATCGTGCGATTTCTCTGCTTCTCGGGGCAGTGATTAGAAAGTCCGCGAAAAAGGAGGAGGCTGGGATTCTGCAGGCTGCAAGAGAGATCGTGGCTCGCTTTTAAAAGCGATCTGGAGTCGATTGCAGCAAGTACCTTCGATCCAGAACAGAAGAGATTGCTCGGTTAAGATAAAACACGTTTTGGATTAACATCAACACGACGGATTATTTATTTAAGGTGAGAATGCACTAAAGTGTGATTTTTAAAATAAGATTCGACTCCAAAAGTTGTGTCCGTAGATCCAGTGCAATCGTTTCCGGTTTGTTGAGGTCGCTTATAAATGACCATCTTGGATAAATTTAAAAAAATTGTTAGTTTTCAATACACATTCCGCGTACTCGGCATGAGAGTAGGCACTTAACAAGCTGGAAACATTGTTACAAAATATTCCGTATTTGTCTTTTCCTCTCGGAAAATGAAACGATGCCGCGACGTTCCCCGAAGACTCCCACTCACTGTTCAGGGTGCGCTTTGTCGTGGAAACGAAGCTCTTCTGTTGTTCTCTACCATTCTCTTATTCCGTTCGACCTCTCTCCATCTCTGACGTTCTCGATCTCGGCTCAGTTTGAGAGGGAGAGAGATGGTGAGAAGCAATTCATGGAGGAAGACGAGGCAAATAGTCCCTGGCCTCATCTCTCTCTTTCTTTCTTTTCGAAGCTTCCATCACCTCGCCGACTCTTCGTGCCGAGTAGTATTCCAAGTCGAATAGCACCCAGGTAGCCAGTGAACTGCCCCTTTTTAAAATTCAGATTTCTTCCTGCAGCTGCCCTCGAAATTTATTTCGGGGAATCACTTCACTCCTGCTCCGACCGGACTATACGGGTTCATGCCCGTTTACGACTACTGCGAAATGGATGTCTAAAAGGTTTCTGATTTTACCGGGAAATTCGCGAATTGGGAATGATCTTTTTCTTTACCGCAAATACCGAGAAGAGGCATTTTTTAAATCTAGAAATAGTAAAATATGAAATTAATGTTGACGGTTTGTTCAAATAATGGTGCTTTGAAAGGAATGCAACTTTTCCGGGAAAGTACGCTTACTTTTTCGTTATCCTTTCTGCGAAGCATTAACAAGTTCTTGGCAATCGCAAGGGGGTCATTTGTTTTTTATCTTTTACAGTCCAATATCTCATCGTATTTAGGGAATGCCTGCAGGGTTTATATTTCGGAGTAGCTAGGGCTAACTTATATGAGACTGAATTATATTAATTTTAAAATTCCACTTCTGTATCAGGAGATGAAGGGTATTACGAAGACATCTGCAGGTTGTTTTTAAAAATGTGGCAAAGCAATTTGGATGCACGGCTTTTTTTCGATTTGTCTAAACGAAACCATCGAGTTCCCGGTATGATCGATTCTGTGAAAGGTTAGATATTACACTTATGTAAATTTCCCTCGCGGCTAATTACAGCTTGGCAGCCATGAAGTATCGCTGGCAGTATGTAATGTCGTGTGTAATTGTACGCAATACCGTGCACGCTCATTTTTTTCGCGTATACATTCGCCGGTTCGAAATTTGTCGGCAACTGGTAGTTTCGATATGAAATTCCGAGCGCGACGGTGACTTTTTTCCCCTCCATTTTCTCAGAAACACATTCTTCCCGTTGATGGACTTGTCGATACGTTTCCTTATCCGATCGTCGAATTCGCGAGGACCTTATCAACGATGGGTTCCTGGAAAGTTATACATTTTGACGACGTAACTGACCAACAGTTGATTAGTTTGACTAAAGGATTGAGTGCGGCAGTTGTATAAGATTCGTCTAATTGTGGAGTCGTCCAAAATGTGTTTCCCAACCGTAAATGACTGACCATGGAAGTACTGACCTAACTCATTTCTCGACTGACTCACTTCCAAGGCTTATCAAACTCGTCGGATATTAATCATGATTTTCACGCTACGTTCGTCAAAAACAATATTTACTTTTCATTGTACGCGGGATCGTTGAAACATTTAATTTAACCATCAGTTCAGGTTTCTCTCTGGTCTCATTAACGTGACGTTGGAAAGTAAGAGCGTTTTGTTTATTACCGCAATCTTTCGTGTACTTACGACACTTATATTACTAGGATCAGAATACTCTGCGATAACGTCATGAGATATCGTGAATTATGCGATGAATGGTCACGATTCGTTATCAATGAAAGGCGATATCTCGGATTGGTCGCGATTGAACTTGAATCGATGCTGGAGTGGCGGCGGAAATCGGTCAAATTATTTCCCCAAGAACTGGTCGAAAACGGTCGGAGAAAAAGCGGCGTCTGCCGTCTCCGTCGACTTCTAAATGGGGGATTGGCCTTCTGGCATTGCGACACTGTACGTTGCTCGATCCCTCGGTCTGTGGATTCGAGGAAGCTTGCCTTCGGGCTACTCTACAAATACTACGAATCCTCGACTACGTCGTGGCACACGTGCCACCAACCAAAGGATCGGCCGGGAGAGAGCGGAAGGAAAAACAAAGAGAAAATTTTCCGAAGGAAAAGGGAAAAACCGTAGGCTAAGGGTTTCGAAATAGACGACGAACCGATCATTTTCGTCCAAGTTCTGTTTATCTTGGATTCTGTGCCGTCTTGTTTGACCAAACGACTGTTCGGGTAAATTCGGCACCTTTCGTACACAATTTCTACCTAGGGTTATACGTGGAGCGAAATATGTTACAATATGCTTAGTGAATTTTAACATACATTTCTCTCGGTAAAAATAGGATGATTTTCAAATATTGTTCAACTTGGCCAATGTAGGCGGACATTCTACGAAGTCCCGCTCGCAACGGACGTGATTCTGCGAGGGCCTTTCCAGCTTCCGCATTCTTTCCAAATCTTTTTCACTCTCCACCGCGAAATCAACTTCGCAGAATATCGCCGAAAAAAAATATGGAACGAGCAAAGAAGCGAAAAAAATTCACAATCGTGCTATATATTTTATAATCTGGTCGTTTTACTTGGAACTCGCCGTATCTCAATCTGCAATTAACAGAGCGCTAATTTTTTCTTTCATTAACAAGGCGGTGAAAATTACAGGAGCAACGATCATTCCGAGAGCGTAATTAAACGCCTTCTATATATAGCTTCTAAGGTTGTGAAATCCACCGATGTTATTGTAAACAAATGCCCATCGAAATAACAATTTGGCGTCGCTGTTTTCCATCGCGACAAACTTTATTCGGAGTAATATTTGTAAAAATTCAGCGCCACCAGGTGTGAAATAGGTTGCATCAATCGATACTTCAATCAGATGAAATGAAATCTTGGATTAATTGTTCCGAAAAGTGATTATTCAGGGTTCTTGCCATTTTACATCAATGCTGATATATCCTCGAGTCGATAAAGCGACGCCGACGATCCCGAGAAATTTCAAGAAACGCTTCTTAGAAGTTCGCAATCGGTCGACTATTCACCAACGCGATTGAATTTTATCCGTAATTCCCGAGATAAGGGCAATTTCACGCGATGGCAACGCTCGAATTTCTCCCATGCAGGTGATCTGCGAAAGATTCATCTCAGGCGGTAAGATGTTCTTAGAAACCCCAGTGGTAACTGTTTAGTCCGTATTCAAGTTATCGACAGGGTATCGTCGTTTCAGACCGTTCGGAAGAAAGCATATTTAAAGGGATCGTAGCGGGTTCTACGAAACCTGTCATATTTATGAAAGTTCATATGTCATCTCATCTAATGGAATTTTTTGTCATTGGCTGGTGAAAGTGATTTCAAGCAGGAACCTCGAAGCACGATTCCAAGTAATAGTTGCATTGATTAAAATAGTTTGGAATGTTAGGATTATGAAACTAACCTCTTTGTTATAAAATGTTGCTTCTAGCAATGTCCAAGCGTTGGAAAGTCCATATTATCATATTTGGAATCGGGTGGAATTGATGAAACAATTGGCATTATTGACTTCAAACAATCGAATGAATTATTATTTGTTAATAGCCGCATCTTCGCTCCGTAAAAAGCCATCAAAATAGTCGGACATCCAAATAAGTCCAGGAAGATAGCGAATCGGGGAAGGCATGAAAATAAATGAAAGTGACGCAAAGGATGCCATAAAAATAAACGGTATGAAACGTGTAATCGCAAAACTTGTCGCGTTTCTCAGCGAGAACTCTTTACCAAAGTAGAATGGCGATTGTCATCGTGGGAGGCAAAGAAAGGAGGACGGCAGTCACTTTCACAAAAATAGCAATTAGCGAGCCGCGACTAGCGCGTTCGTTATGGCTGGTTTTAATTAACGGGCAAAGGCCAGTTACTGCAGGTGAATCTCGAATGCGGATCGCCTTTGTGAGCAATTGTTGCATTTAATGATGTTCAGTGCGGATGTTCGTTACTTAGCTTCGTTTTGTCCGGCCATCCAATCCAACCTACGGGATTGTCAAACGATTAGAGGATCAGTCGGTGGAATGGTCTTGGATGCTAGTAAGCAATTTAATGCATTTAAGTTACGAAAATAATAAAAAGGACTTATCTAAGCGTTATTGGATTGATGATTGCTCGGTCGTTTCTATTGTATTCCTTGCACAAGACCAATGGCGTGCCGATCGGTTGACTTTCTGCTGACTTTCGAAATCGATTAAAACTTGCAGCTTAGTCACCGCTACTAAATCCACTCAAACACGCGACAAGAGGTTTCCTCAAGGATTCGAGACTGACGTTTTTCGGGGTAACGTTCGACGACCTGGCCAAGATGCAATCGAACTACGAAATCTGAACGATCCGCAAAGCGACCTACAAAAGTTGAACTCCCATTCAGGCGGGACTTGTCCAACTTAAGCTGGGAATTCTTTTCATTCGCACGGCCAATCTCAAGAATCACTTGCGCCGATTAGCAGAAAGCGTTGACAAATCGTAGGTCGACGGCTTAACGAGCTTCCCCGAACCTCATTAGGCGATAAAAGCGGAACGTGAGAAATGGGCGGCGCTTTCGCGTGCTCCAAGCCGCGCGCATCAAACGCCCGACATAAATAATGCATCTGAAATTCACGTCAAAGGCCGATTCGTCAATAGGCTCGCGACACTTTCCTAGAATCGCTGGGGATATTCTTTGATGTGTGTCAATTATCTCTAGATTACTGGGCATTTATGAGGTATGGACCTGTTGCCCGCGTGAATTTGCATCGCGTGATCGAATCATCGACCAGTTAACTGATATCTCTATTATGACGGGAAACATGTAATTACATTAGTTAGAGACTGCGGAAATAATTATCAGTCATTGTTATATTATTTACCGATCGTCGCTCGTTATACGCTAGGTGATAAATTTATTTAATGGTACGAGGAAAACTGCTATTCACAGACTCAAAATAGATTCGATTCCTTCATACATTGTGGATGCTCAGATTGGTTGGTCGATATATTAGCTCAGATATTTTTTAAATCCTATTCGCCTGAAACGCACTGCACGGCTTTTACTTTTAGAATCACGGCCGCAGTTACGCAGCAGGGTTATCGGGCTGCGACTCAACCCTGCCGCTTCGTACGAAAAGACATTATCTTAAATTCCTCAGGTTCTATTGTTGGAAGAATGATGCGACGTTATCGGTTTATTTTCCAACGATATTCCTCTTAGTCTTATTTTTACCCTTTCTATCACGAAAGATATCAATACGCTCGTTTCGCCATTAATGGGAACGCAACGATATCGAACTGATATCATTTTAATGATAATTAGATGTCGGCAATTTCATGCAGCTAAGCGTTTATAAATAGTATGGAGATAATTAAATTCAATATGCAATTGTTAGAATAATTAATCTTAGATAAAACAAGAATTAAAAAGTAATGAAAACTTTTGATGTTTGTTTCAGATTCACGAAACGACGGGTTATGGTGATACGTGATTCGACTACGACGACGACGACGAAACGAGTCCAGTCAAGATGCTGACAATAATGTGCCCGAACTGCAGGCATCGTTTTCCGGCCCCCGGATGCTGCAACACCAAACCTCGCTTGGAGTACGTCGATCCTCCGGCCAATACGATGGACAGCGACACCACTGCCGGAGGAGGATGTACGATCAACTTTGACAAACCTTATCCAAGTTTGAACACATATGCGGAACAATCCAATCGCAGGGATGATAAATGTAATATTACAATCCATTCCGGAGGATGTCTCATCCAGACCAACGACACGGAAATAGTCGTCCAGGCACCTCAAATCGAAATCAGACCGAAACTCTCCGGAGGTGGCTGCTTGGTACAAAAGAGGCTTCCGATGGATTACGATAATCCGATTATGGATCGAGCAGAGTACGTGGATCGCTATCAGACACGACGCCTGACACCACCGCCAAGCGGATGCCAGGAACTGCCAGGTATTCGAAGAACTGCGAGTGATCAGGGTCAGTCGGGACGGACTACATGTGGATATCAGTGCAACTGTCATGGGTGCCGGAAAAACGTGGAGACCAATTATCGACGAACTCGGGTTACTTATGAGCGAGCACCGAAACCCACCTGCAACAGCCTTTGCCAGGTTGCGTCTACCGAAGATTCATTTTCTAGGAGCAAACGCGAATGTTTGGCTGGCGATAGTGACTCTACCTACAGACTCGGCCCTAATGGAGATGTGCAGATCCACGTGAACGCTACTTTCAAGTTGCCATCGTCGAGCGTTAGCCAGTGCACATTAAACATTACGGCTTCCGCCACACCCAAGGAGAACGAAGTTGTTCGGTCGCGGAACAATTTCAACGGTGGTGGAATTATTCAGGAAGCACCAAGCTGCAACTCTTTGATTCCGAATAGACGGGATGAGCCTCCTAACACACCGATTTCATGGGTCATGCCGTGTCAGTGGAGCATCGATGGTTGCTGGATGGAGAAGGATATCGCACGACTGGAAGAAATCAAAAAGGTCTTACACACAGCTGGATGGTACTATCAAGGTATCACCTGGCAACAGAGCGAGAAAATGCTCAAAAATTCTTCTATTGGTAAATGGTTGCTGCGGGACAGCTCAGACAGCCGTTACACGTTTGCTGTATCAGTAAGAAGTATCGACGGTCTTACTTCTGTTCGAGTGCACTTCCATCGGGGCAAGTTCCGTTTAGATGCAACGCCGCTTTTGGCACACGAGATGCCACTATTCGACTGCCCGATCAAGATGCTAGAATATTACGTAGAGTATTCGAAAAGGACCGACCGCAATCGGGTCTGGATGAATTGCCACACTCAGATCTACAGTCAGATCTATCTGTCTGACCCGCTCGTCAAAGAGGTTAGATCGCTGTCGCATCTGGCCAGATTGGCGGTCAACAGGACCCAAAAGTCGACCGGCAATTTACCGCCGCTGATTCGTTCTTACCTTGCGGAATATCCATACACATTGTAGGATTAATAATGACTAGAAAATTTCATACTTAAGTTTAGTCAGTTACTTACGCATAATATTTACCGATGGAAGCCAGACGGACGCTCGAGCGTCTCAACGGCGAAGTTTCGATGTCCGCAGTGGTGCGAGCGCGTTTTGTTATGCGTAAATTCGATATTGTAAAAAGTAAAAAAGCGACTGATTAAGTCGGATGTACATTCGAATCAATTAAAAATTATATGAAACAAGGTCGACTTAGATTCGCGACTATTTCTGTACGCGCGAAACAATATGTCTGCTATTGTAGTTCCGTGAATCGAACACGAAAAAACGTGTATTTTCTTTCCGTAAATCGCACCACTGTTATTCGCAAAGCCCGTGTTTGTTTCGGGATTGTACGCGAAGGATCGGGAAGCGATTTCGGTGCTTAGATGAATTATGTAATTATATATTATATCGCTCGAATCGAGTGTTTTTGGAATTATCGGCGAGTGACTTTTTGACGTCGAGCAGTGCGTGGAATTACATATAGATATATATATTATATATATAGCCGTCGAACCCGCGAAGCGCCGTTTTGTATTAGATTGACGATTAGTTTCGATTGTTTTTAACGTTTTGACGACGCGGAGGAGATCAATCAGGTCTATCTTATTTTCTTTTATCGGCGCACCAGTGGGGCGAATCGCTTTACGCTCTTTGGAGGACGTAGACACAAACGAGAGACTGATCGGGCCGTTAACTGCCAGATGATCGATGAATTTCACTCAGCCGGTGAAAAGTCGGCGCTTCGATAACATTGTACTTTGTACTGCGATGAAACGTGTATAGTTAAGAGTTAAATTATTAAAGAACTATTTATTATACCACTATTTTATTGTCTAAATCATTCAACAACCTTTTTTACTTTTAAGAACCCGCAAGAAACACAATACTACTAGAGAAGATAAACATCAGATTGAAAAAGATTTTGAGTCCTTCTGAATTCTTCTTCCTAAAGAAATTCCTAACCTCACTTTTCTGAAAAGGCGATTACAGAAACCGCCAATATTTTCCAGAGTAAAGAACAGGAAAGAAATTGGATTTGTTAAGCATGGAACACATTTGCAATTTACCTGCATAGATTCAAAATAATTCGAAATATAGAAAGGTTAAAAAAGCTTCAAAAAGTTAATTCAGAAATTGACATTATTAGCAATATTTTAAGCGATTTTCGTTTCTCAGGAAGCTGTTTCATTCGAAAGAATTTTGCAATGTTGTCGCTAGTAGTTCATCCTGAACTAGTAACAACAGATGGCACAATAACACGCGACCGTTGCATTTCATGAGAACTTATTTTAATGCTGACTATTTTTAATTTTGTTGTAATTTTTTATTGTCGGTAAACCCGACGAAACAAATCAGAAAGAAAATTTTTTATTCGTAAAAACCGATTGAATAGAATCCAGGGTTTGAATTATGTTTCTTGACAGCAAGTTTTTACTACTCGTAATCCTTTCAATTCGTTTAAAACAGTTAGGTCACAACCTAATTCGAAGTTCGTCGATTTAATACTTTCACGTGGATGTCCGATTATTTGAATTCGGAAAAATTGGTTTCAATGCGTCGGCTTTATTATATATACTTTACTTTTGTACTACAAAGAAAAAGGAAAGATAAATGTTACGTCCATGACAGGCATTGTTTACCTTCACATATATTATTATTGCTTAGTGAAATTGATTACATTTTAGTTCGTGTTTGAATGTAAAAAACTTCTAGTCAATGTTTTTTAGGTTATGTTTATGTTCTATTCACGTATTAAAGCGGATTAGAACGCAAGAGTTTCAATGAAAATGGTCAAAAAACCGAAAAAAACGTATTTCATTCGTTTTCGTTTGTTGGATCAATTACTGTAAATACAAATATTTATCTAACTAATAGAAACCAATTGGCGATTCAAACAGCTAAAGTGGCACATCTGGTGTTCGAGTTTGAACTAATATGTACACGACTCACTGTATGTTCTCGATGTAAATATATAGGTTTTGAGAGGTTTTCAAGTTTAGTTTATTATTAACTCGAAATTATTAATACTTTCCATATTATTTAAATATCAACTAATAATCATGGAAGAAAATATGTATTTTCAGACAAAGGAGAAAAAAATGGGAACGAAATAACTGCAAGATTCCAATCGAAAGAAAATGCATGTCAACGTTCCCCATTCTTCATCGTGCCTGAAGAATTATATATTAAATAAAATGATTTGCATATTATATTAATTATCAAATTAATTTTATGTTATGTTCATTTTATTTAATATTAAGAGAATTGATACATTAACATATTACTATATTATTATTCGTTAAAAATATATACTTCAAAACATCTTTTGTTATATTTTATTAAAATTGACAGAATATTATACTTATATAATTCCTTTTCAAGGTAAATAAGCGTAGCCATTGCATATTTACAGCAGTGTTCCTTTGAAGCATCTGCTGGACACGAATATGAAATTGATTTTATTTTTTCTTTTACTTTTTCATTTTTTTATTAATCTGGATTTGTACTTCGTCGTACTTCATGGAGGATCTTCGTGAATTTTTGTCGTCGTGACAAAAATCGCCTTAATTTTCACAAAGGAGTTTTTCCTTTCTCGAATACCCACAAAAACTATATATTTCACAACCTCTCTATTTCATGAAGAGGTCTAACAATCCCTCTAAGTGCGTCAACTAAATGCTCCAATTCTATTAGAGGGGACATTTTTAATTTCACAAGAAAACGTAAAAATAAACTTTATAAACTTTTAAACTCTACGTGTACTTGAACTCTACGTCTAGATTGAACACCATACAGTGAGTCGTGTACCTATTAGTTCAAACTCGACCGCCAGGTGCGCCACTTTAGCTGTATGATTCGCCAATTCTTATTCTCAATTCTTTTGAATACTTTTGAACGAGGAATTGAACTTTGGTTTTCCTCTCAATTCTTTTTCGTTTCAATCCTCACAATTATGCACAAAATGCTAGATTTACTCGGGTTAAAAATAATCACTTTACTATACAATATGGATTGAAACGGATTAAAAAATCTGTGTAAGCTGTTGTGTCTCCACTGGAAATAAAGGGATTCAAACACTATCCATTTTCATACTTTGGTTATTCGTATTTACTCTTTTCAATCATTTTTTATTTGTTTGTATTCGCGGCTCAATCCGGGTTTATCCGTGAGCAACTTTAACTTTTTTCCTTCGATTATCTTCTTGTATCGATACACAGTTTTAAGGACAACAATCGATTGAAAAGAAAACAAAAAAGCAATTTAAAAATATTGATATTTCGAATTCTTCTGAATACTTGAATTCCACTTCTGAAGCTCTGAATAATAATTCACAAATGAGTTTTAATGAATTAGCATAAATTAAAAACTATGAGTTTTAATCCTCTGAGAAGTATTTGAATAATTTTAAATTGTCAATTAGGCAGTAAACAACATTTAATTGATTTTTTCTTTTGTTAATATCAACGTATTAAAATTCATTTGACTTCTCATATTTCCGAAATAGAAACTGGTTAAACAGAAATTTAATATTGTCCAGTCCAATAAACGAAAATTTATTAAGATTCTATCGTCGACTTAAATTCATTGTAGTTTTCAGAAATAAATTCAGAAATAATAACTAATTTTAACGGATTCTTAATGAGTTTGAATAAATTTCAATAAATGTAAATAAAAACATACGTACATGAATTTCCCTTTGCTACGCGGTGATGCGTTAAATGAGATTTACTAAATTAAACATTTTTTTTTATTTTACATAAAAAATATAAAATATCTGTACAATTGTTGAATATTCGAAAGTTTTAACGTAAAAAATGCAAAATGAAAATGTAAGCATTTTCACTCTCGCGAGAAATTGTTTCTTAAGAAAAATTAAGCCTCACTTTCTGACAATTAACCGAAATCGTTTTCTGGAAAATTTGTTCTGATTTACTTTTCTTGCGTAAAAAATTCCGTTAAACGTTTCCAACAATGAAATCAACTTTAATACAAATCCCGTATATTGAATACATTAATTAATTAATTTAAATACTTTGTTTTAATAATGTATTATATTTTAGGATTTGTTTATTCGCAAACAATTAAATTTTCGAAAAAATCACACAAACAAAAAATGATTAGAATTTATCAAAGAATGTATCAAAACTTGTTCCGAATTTTCCCTAAATAATTTTAAAAAAAGTCTCAAAATATCACTTAAAATGAAAAATTTAAAGATATTCCTTGATGAATTCTAACAACATTTCGTTCTTACCATTTTTTTAAAGAAGCTCATAATTTTTTAGATAGAGTGTCCTGAAAATTTTCAAAGCAATTTTCATCGGAAACTTTTTGAGGTCGTTAAAGTAAAGTGGTGTATAACAGAAAAATTAGTTATTAAAATTAAAAAATTTTCTTCAGTTTGAATAGAATCCCAATATTTTGATAGTTGAGAAAGAATAATGCATAATGAAAATAATCGACCGTTCGAAATGTTATAACAAAAAAAATGAGTTTTGGTGTGTTTCGGTCTGAATAAAATTATAGAAGATAATACGAATATTGATTTAAATATTTTAATAATTGAGAAAGCATTAATGAAAATAAATATTTCAAGATTTTTTGACAATTCTTTTGGGATTCCTAATTACTGAAACTCAATGTTGACCTCAGAATCTTAAAGAATGGCCTCGAAATAATAACTCATGTACCTGGTTTCGGCACGTTTCGGCGTTTTTATAAATTGTTTATAAAAATCACTGAGTCTTGGAATACACTTTATGTTTTATATACGAATTTATATATTGTATACATTGATGCATAGATAAATAATTAAGGCTTTTAAATTTAGAAAATTCGATAAACACCAAATTTCATATATTTTTTATTGCGAATCCGATGTTAGATTTTTAAAATTCAAAATGACGGATCCAATATGGCAGACCAAAATAAAAAAGAAAAGAGTAATTTGGTATGCAGGAGTTTTTTGGTGGCTTATTACGAATCCGGTGTCAGATTTGTAAAATTCAAAATGTCCGATCCAATATCAATTATCAAAATAAAATATGTATTTTTTTTTAATTCTCACCATATCATCTCTGCCATTCTCAATTTTGAAAATTTGACAGCAAATACGTCATAAAAATTTTTAATTTGGTAGATAATAGTCGGCCATATTGGATCCGCCATTTTGAATTTTAAAAACTTGACATCGAATTCGTAATCAGTGACTCTAAAAATCCTTATATACCAAATATCAAATAATAATAGCTATTAGTTTATCCTGGCATGAATTTCTTTTGAAAATTTTACATGTTTTTAAAATAACGTGTTATTAGCAATAATAATTTTAAAACATTAAAAAATGTTATTGTTTTTTAATATTTATTGGAGTCTTAGAAAAGGCAGGAACAAAACGCTGCAACGGTATCGGTAACAAACTTTTCGTGAACGTCGAAACGAAGACGAAAAATTGTTTAGTTTGTGACGTTGAAAACAGGATATGGCTGGTTGTCGAAAAAAGTCAAATTTAGCTTCATCGAGTTGATTATTTTTTTGCAACTTATAATCTAATATATAATCTTTTACAACTTATAATCTTTTCGCTCAATTCTTAGTTTATGTCTTGTTTAATAAAAATATTATAGTGGTCCCCAACTTTTTCGAGTTTGTATTAAATATAAATCTAAAAATGTGAAATTCTGGACATTATAGATTGTCAGCGTACTAAAACCAATGAATCAAGCATAAAAATCATATATTTATTAGAAAATACATCATTCCCGCACAGGAATCATTCCCTCGTCAACAAATTTTATGAGGGAATGATGTTGAGAGAATGACGAAATTAAACAAAATTGCTAGAAGCTTATAAACATGACCCTTACTTTCTTACGAACTGTGTACAGTACTTTATTACTACCGCAAACATACAAATATGCTATGATTATTAAATAAAAAAGTACTTACCTTTTGACTACATTACATGAAAGAATGACCAAAAAATGTAATATTCAAAAAAATTGTCGTCAAATTAATTTCAAAAAAACCTTCTGGTCTTCAACCGCCCGTTATAGTGTATGTTGTCAAGACAAATGTTGCCAACTACAAAAAAAAAACGCAGTGGAGTTTGATAAACCTGTAAATTTTGCTCCAATAAATTACACTGTTTTAAAACGGTTGCGGGAATGATCGATTTTTTACGGACAAATTTTGAATTATATTTAAAAATATTTCCAATCGCGTTTTTTAAACTATAAACTCATGTAAGTATAGTCAATACTATCCTATATGAGTAAAACATAAGATAATAAACAATAAGCAAGGACTTTTACGATTAAAGTTAATGATTCTCTTCGAATTTAGCAGTTGGGACATAATGAGGAAATGATTTTCAGGGTATTCTTGAAAATATCTTATTTGTTTATCATATAAAATATACATTTTTTTCATAAATTTGTAAATCTAGTACAGTAGTTTAATTAATAAAAAAGACTTTTCGTAATTAACGATCCTGGTTTGTAAAAATCAATAAGGACATCAATTTCGATTTCTTTTTAGAATTAGCAAAGTTTTAATTATATTTTTATTTTTCAACGGAAAAACTTCTCATTTTTTTTAATCAGGTAACTTGTTGAAAATTGTGCAAATTGCAGGAAATTCGCTGATTTTAAAAAATCAGATAATAACTTGGGAAAAAAAACCATGTGATTTCGTTGCGTGATTTTTTTTTCAAGTGGAATTTAGGTAGGACACTGGTCCTAGTATTAGTTAAACGTACATAGTTAAAAGAAGGATAAGGACATAGGGTGCTTCAATAATATCAACTACGTTGGTTTTGAGGTATATTTTTATCCGTTATTCATACAAATATGTAAATTGCGGCAGTGTCTGAGTTGTCCTGGTTGTGATTGATTCAAAACGTTTTTATATCACATTGAGAATACATATTGACCGGTAGTTATTTATGTTCTTATTGGATCCAGATTTATGTATCGGCACTAAGAACCCCAATTTCCAATTCGCACAGAAAGTTCTATCAATCAGAGACAAATTAATCCATTAACGCCTGAATAACACAAAATTGAAGGGCGACTTTGGGCTTTAAAATTTTAATCAAATCGCTGTTAGTTTTACGCCACTAAATTTTCTTTAATTTTTATTCACTTAAATTTTCGGGTGTGCTCTACACGATGCAACCATTCAAAAAAACGACAAATGTAATCTTTTACTTTTGTTTGGAAAATGTTCGTAACAACAAAAATGTTGTTAGTCAAGTTAGTCAATCTAATCAACATTTGGTTTAATCCATACGTAATTTTCTTTGAAATCGTGAAAAAAGCATACGCAAACATTTTGGTTACGATTAAATCAAAATTGGAAGAAGAAATTTTTTTAAGTCCTTCTGTTCGCAAAAATAACTGTTAAAAAATGTTTATTTATTTTTTTGATTAATTTTGTGTTTTGTTATTCTTAAATTTTTTAGGATTAGACGAAATGTCGATTGGATAAAAAATATTTGGTTAAAAATTCCTTTTTTTTAATATATATTCGGCTGCAGCATGTAATTTATGAAAAAAACAATTTTTATTATTGCAATTTAATGTAGCTAAAATCTCACCGGTGCTTCCTCTTAAAGGAATTAAAAAGTTTTTACTTTGGGTTACTAACGTTATTCTCAATCTACATTATATAGACCCTAATATTTTTAAATTAAAAAATATTTCTACTTACAAATCAGTCTTTAACAATAACCTTGTGCTTTACTAAACTACAGTAGCACCGAGTATACAGCAGACCACACTGTACGACTTGAACAATTATACGGTTATGCTAACTACGTCCGGTCGACTTGGTATTAATTATAAACTAAAACGAATAATCGAGAACACTGGACTAACTTTAACCCTTTGAAGCGTGGTGTAGCATATATGCTACACCTTTTTGTAATTCGTTATTTACATATTTAAGGTAATTATTAATTAATTTTGTTGCAATTGTTTGCTTCCTTACTTCAAAAACATGTTAGGAAACGTAAATAAATCAATATTTTTAATTAATTATCATGTTATATTGTTTAAAAAAATTAAACAAAATGTAAAAATGGTCGATTTTTTATGGAAAATATATGTGGAGAAGAAAACGTCACTCAAATATGACGAGACTAAGTAATCGGGGGTTTTCGGGGTCGCTGATTACGAATCTGACTTCAGATTTTCAAAATTCAAAATGGCGGATTCAATATGGCCGACGGAATTGCAAAAATTTACTTGATCATGGAGAAATTTGGTACTCGGGAGTTTTCGGGATCACTGATCATGAATCTGGCAGCAGATTGTCAAAATTCAAAATGGCGTATCTAATATGGCTGACTGAAATCTGGAGTGAATCTGACTTGTTTGTACATTTCGATCGGCCATTTTGGATCCGCCATTTTGAGTTTTGAAAATCCGAGATCCGATTCGTAATCAGTTGTCCCGAAAACCCCGAAGTACCAAATTTCACCTCGATCAAGTACATTTTTGCATTTCCTTCGGCCATATTGTATCCGCCATTTTGAATTTTGAAAATCTGAGGGCAGATTCGTAATCAGCGACCCCGAAAACTTCCGAATAATAAATTTCAGCTATTTTCAGCGTAAAGAAAAATGTATGCTTCAAAGGGTTAAACACTAGCTCCAAAATATTATTACACAAAGTCTCCGATTTCAGCATTTTTCTATACACTCGTTTACCGTTCTTAAATCGCAAATGTAATCTAACCTGACAGAAAATTCCTTACACTTGTTTATCATATCCGTCAGATTTTATTTACAATTAACGCCATTTTATGAAGGTAACATTTTTTCCTCCTAAAGTCTTCTGCATAGGAAGTCGTGTGTGAATAAGTGGAAGGAAGTTTCTGAAACGTACAGTTTCTTCGATAACCATCTTATTTGCATGATTCTAGCTGTAATTTTGTTACGAAGAAATCTTCATCCAATTTCATAAATGTCATGAAATACCGGAATGTGGACCAAAAGACCCCAGGTATTTGCTGAAGGCTGTGTAGAGTTGTCCGGCTCGTTGAACTTGTTCGGTGCTTTAAAGAATCTATTTTTTAATTTCAATATGTCAAATTAAGATCATTTATAAGAAAAATATAACATTTTGTTTTTATTTACCGTAATTCTTCTAGTTCTTGACTTTTTTTCGTTACGTTTTCCTTTAGTTTCTCAGCCTCCAGATCCTTTTTTCTAATTAATTCTGCATGGTTCGTTTGTATTTCAGAAATTTGTAGATTCGAGGCGGACACTTGAGTCAAAAGTTTTTGTACCTGTGCATCCATTTCACGATTTCTAGATTGCTCGTCTTGAATTTTTTGTTTCAGGTTTGAGACCTTTTCTTTTTCGAGATCCAGCTCAGCACGAAGAGCATCATATTTTCGTTGTGGTTCGATAGTTTCTTCACGAAGAAGAATCGCTTGTCGTTGAAGAGAAGCGAGATTTTTTTTTAATTGAAGATTCTTTTCATCTACGGCTTCTTTTTCTTCTCGAGTTTTTTGGAGGATTTCTTCGATACGTGTAGTTCGCGACGCTAACCTTTCTGCTTCCTCGAGTTTCGACTTAAGCTTAACTAGAGCTTCAGACGCTTCACGATGTTCTTTCCTTGTTTTTTGGAGTTGAGTTTGACATTTTTCTACTTCTTCAGTCATTTCTTTTAAGGAATCTTTCAAAGCTATCGTCTCAATTTTATTTCGGTTTTCTTTTTCTCTGTGTTCTCTTTTTAGACGAAGAGTTTCAGTCTTTTCTTCAGAAATTTGATCCTCAAAAGCCTGTATAGTAGAAGACAGTTTTTCTTTTAAAGAAGTATATTCTGCATTACTTTTGCGCAGATCTCTTTCATACGAACGATTTTTTCCTTCTACTTCTGCTTTAGATCTTTGCAACTCATGAAGAGATTCTTCAAGTTCTTTATATATATGGCGCCATTTTTCTTCAGACTCGGAATGCATTTTTTTCAGGTCATCCGTTTCTCGTGTTTTATCTGAAACAAGCTTTTCTTTTTCTTCTTTAAGAAATAAAACTGAAGTCTTGAGTTCATCTTCCTCTATTTTTATATTCTCAAGTTCGTCAGACTTTGATTTGAGTTCAGCATTCAGCACCTCGATAGTTGCATTACGCTGATGTAATATTCGATCGAGAGCTTGAATTTTTTCTTCAGTATCCGATATTCTTACATCACTGTTATTAGAATCTTGTACAGTTTGTTTTTGTACCGGTGAAATAAAAGGACTCGCTACTCTTTCTCTTTTTCTTGTCTTTCTTTTCAAATACCTTGGCTTTGGAAGATTTTCATCCAGGGATTCGTCACTGTGGGTAGAAACTGGACGAATTTCTTTCAATATCCTTGGTTGCCTATTTTTTAATACTGCTTCGTTGATTGCCCCGATAATTTCACTTGATATATTATTTCCATCCAAGGTTAATTCCATTGTTAAGCGATTTGTCTTGATACACTGTAAAATGTCCTGACCACCTTGCAGGCCAAGTGAATTCCATGACAAATCAACACGTTTCAGACTTTTATTTGATTTGAATGCTTTGCACAAGAATTCGGAACTCTGCGGGGTCAATTCGTTGTATCGTAAGTCGAGTTCCTCGATAGTATGATTTCTTGACAAACCGACACAAAATTTTGCAAACGAGTCAATTTGACTACCTAAATTATTCCATTTTAGATTTAATGTCCGTAGCGTGTTATTATGCAAAAGTACTCGTCCTAGCTGTTCAGCAACAAGACCACTTATATTATTTCCTTTTAGATCGAGTACAGTGACACTTGAACCATTGCATAGACCATCTAAAATGCTATTCAGTCCTGGTGGTAGCACTACACAGTCGCTAAGATTGACCAGACGAATCGTTGAACTCGAAGACAACACCTGTCTGATAACTTCGCAGAATGGTGCTATTATCGAAAAGCAGGAAAGATGCAGTTCGCCTGTGGAACTAAAATTTATAAAATTTTGTTAAACAAACGTTTAAACTTTATTGATTACATTTTTTAATAAAAAGGAAAATATATTTGTGAAAGATTCAAGAAATATAGAAGTACATTATGAAATATAATATCTAAAGCGAAAATTCTATATCTTCAAAAGAAATTTATGAAAGATTTATCCGAAGGCAATGTGGAATACAGTGAATGAACTACTTCATAAGAAGAAAAAGGTTGCTACTATTCCTGAAAAAAATATAAAAAGTGATGGCAGGGACACTGAAAATGCAAATGAAATAGTAAATGAGTTAAATAAACATTTTATAAATGTTGGACAAAAATTATCCAATAAAATTCCTAATAAGTAGAAAACCATTGGATCGATTGGACACTTTCAGTGCCCGCAAATCATTATTTTTTTACTTCAATTATGAGTAATGAGGTGCGGAATCGAATTAACAAAATGATATATGTAAAAAATCAACTGGTCCCGATGTAATTAATGTTAAAGTCTTAAAAACCATAGCTCCCTTTCTGTCTAGCGTCCTCGCGAGGTTATTTAATCAATGTGTGGTAACAGGTGTTTCCCATCTATGCTAAAAACTGCGACTGTAATTCCAATTCATGAAAATGGCGACAAAAAACTGCCAGGTAATTACAGACCTATTTCCCTAATTTTTAATAAAGCAAAAATTCTGGAACATATCCGTAAAGTATAATTCTAATAGATAAGTAAATTGATTTAGACGAAGCGACATTCAGTTGTTTCTTTGTATAAGCAAAATTCTCTTTTATAAAAAATGCCGACCAATGTAGCGTCCTAAGTGACGTCTAATGATATTAAGAATGTTACTCCAATTTGAGACGTCTTTCATGACGTCCAATGTGACGTACCATTTGACGTAACATTTCAGGTCACAATGGACGTCACAACGGACGTCATTACTTTCAATAGGGACCAACCCTTGGCCTATTCCTCAACCTATAGCGAAAGCATTTGACGCTATAAACCTCGAAATATTAATTACGAAAATCTGTAGATTACCCAGCAAACGAAAATTCATTGAAGATCCATTGAAATTAATTCACTGCGTCACTTCTGAATTCGTTTTCTTATAGCTTCTTCAATGAATTTCAATGAGAAAATGTGTTTCAATGATTTTGAATGGTTAAATAGTGGAATGAAGACATGATTTCGTTGAATGAATTTCAATGGAAAAATAGTTATATTTGCCGCGAATGAATTTGAATGGATAGTTAATAATTACAGGACAAAAAATTTTATGATTTTGAATCGAACAAAAATTAGATTTTCGAAGAAAATGCAACTGATATGAATGAAATCGAATCGGTTATTACCAATAACAAGGTTGGGAGGTAAATGATTTTGAATGTAAATAAAATATTTAAATGAAACAATCGTTCAAAAAATACCAAAAAGTTATTGTTTTAGTAATTTTTGACGATGAATTCAAAGAGAGTATAATCAAAATTGTAAAAAAATTTTTTGACCCAAAACAATGTTTTCCTCTAAAAGAAATAGAATTCTTTAAAATCCATGCGCAATTATTTCGGAAATACGTTTTTCTATTCACCAAACTTTTTTTGAATGTTTAAATTAATTTAGCGAATTTTAATGGTTCAAAGAAATTCGTCCTTGAGTAACTTTTGACGCGGAAGTCAGTGGTGTTGAAATAAAAAATGTACAAAATTTGTTTGTTAAATTTAATTTCTTTAAATCCATCCGTAATTTAAAAAAAATGTGTTTTTATGTTCACCCAAAATTTTGAAATTTTTAAATCAATTTAGAAGAAAGTAGTAATGAAAACATCAAAATTAAAAATAGCTGAATCTAATTTTCAAAATTTCAGTTTCATAAAGGCAATTGTAACAATTTGTTATGTTCTCTTAAAAAGGTCATAGAAATTTGTCGAGAATTGACCGAGCATTTTCTCCAATATCGAAAAATAATATATTGCAAAAAATTCTCTGCCAATTCTCCGTTTTTAATTGTTTTTAATTCTTTTTAGAAGATAGTAAACAATGGTTAGAATTGCCTTTAAGAAGCCCGAATTAAAAAAAAAATGAGTTAAAACTTTTTAATTTATATTTTTGTTAGGTTTGATTACTACTCAATGGTACCCCTTAAGATAGTCTACTCTAAAAGATTTTAATTAATAAATATAAATTATTACAACTTTTTCAGATATTCTGTCAGCTTTACACCTTAAAATCACCATGGTACTAGAAAATTACTACAATTTAAGTGTTAGAAATAATATTCCTTCCTGTGTGACATGATGTAATAATGTAATAATAAATAATTATAAAAATTAATATATAAAATGTACAACCTTTTATTAATACAAAATCATTAAAAAATGCGAAAGCCAATGAAACGGAATGAATTTAAATAATATAATAAGCACGTACTGAAATCAATGATTTTAAAACAATAGAAAATAATTGGTTACAGCTCTGTTGAATAGATTTCTATTGATATTTAGTGATTAAGAAAACCAATTCAAATCTATTAAAATTCATCCAAAATCACTAAATGAATTTCAATGAATTTTCGTTTGCTGGGTACGTATAAGAGGAAATGTTTTGGAACTAATATTAAATTTATAATATTAAAATTAGAGCTATCTTAACAATAGGAAGCAAAAAACTAAAATTAATTTATATGAAAGTAATTTAGAAACTTTAAAGACTGGAGTTCCTCAATGAACGGTATTAGGCCCAATTCTTTTTATAATGTATATAAATGACAAAAACTAAATAGTATTGGTGAAATGTTATGTTATGTGGACGATACTGCGGTTATTTACAAAAATAAATTATGGGAAAGCTTGATGATCTCCATAGAGAACAACATCCCAAAAATAATAAAAATAAATCAAATTTGAAGATTTCTTAACCAAAATAGTTATTTGCTACTCATAGTATACAGTACCGGTTATATTTAACAGATAGACTGTATTCAAAATGAATTCTCAGTGTACATAGTGCGATTAAAATCCCTCAAATGTATCGAAATGTCGAATTAATTTTATATTTTTACTTTTACTTAATTAATTACATATTTATTTACTCGTTCATTTACTTATTTATTTAATTATTTATTCATTGATTTACTTATTTAATTAATTAGCTATTTTTTCATTTATTTTTCTGTGATTTATTTACTTACTGCAATTTTAATAAGTTCATTGACCTGCATAAACGCCTTCTATTTTAAACAATATAATTATTTTTAAGTACATTAAGATACAGGATCATTGCATGGGGTGTTGCTTTAAAGAAGTTTTTCACTGAGTTGAAATATTGCAAAAAAGAGTTATTAAAACTATTTTTTCCAAAGTAAAACCTATCCATCAAACCAACTTTTTGATGACAATAAAATATTACAATTAAGACAAATTTTTTTACTGGATACAATACAATATGTTATAAAGAATCAACTTTTTGTTTGTAAACAGCCTGCGGTATGCACTCGTTCAGCTGGTTTAACTTTAGTCTCCGAGATTAAAAGAAAGAAAAATATTGGTCAAAGATGCTACACTGCTATTGCACATAAATTTATAAATTTTGTAATACCATGTTGAAAAAATACTATAGAACACGATTTAGAAAACATAGAACACCATACAAATTGTATTTACTAAAAAAAAAGTAACTAAATACCTGACTATTAATGTTATAGAAATGTTGAGGGCTTACAAATTTATTAAAAACTTCCTTTGAAACTTAAAACGGTAAGTAATATTATTATTATTATTGTCTTTATTGGAAATAAACCTTACAATACATATAAATATACAATTTACAATACCAAAGGGTGAGCCACAGCTTAAAAAGCTGCTTTACAGACTGACCCATGATATTGCGAATCCTGTGTAAAAAGACTTCGTCCTAAATTTAACATTGCACAGTTTTTGCACTATACAAAGTTAAATTTAGGACGAGATCTTTTTCCATGGGTTTCGCTATATTTCTTACTTTTTTAAGTTTTGACTGAAATTGTATGCCCTCAATATTTCTATAACATAAATATTGAAACATTCTCGAAAGCCAAAATAACTAAATGGCTTCATGATTTTCCTATGGAAGAAATGATCAGAATATTGCCTATATTTAATTAACAATGTATTCTTATACGGTTTTTTGGTTAAAAATGTACAATGCACATCCACTTAGTTTTCAATAATGTTCACAAGTCACACTCACAAATCTATAAGCAGGAAAGCATTGTTTTAAGTTAGTTTATAAGATAGTTTTAGTGTAACAATGTCAGGTGTGTGGACAAGTACTTTTGCGATTATTGAAACTTCTATGTACATTGTGAAAAATTTCGATGTAATTTTATAGCGAAAAGTTGGAAATCACAATACCAATAAAAATTGTTGTAAATTTACAGCGACATAGTAAAATTTTTACATTATTGATGTAATTTTACATGTGCACTGTAAATCGGAAAGAATCAGTTCTTATGGTCAGTAGCGCCACAGTCGACAATTAGTATTGGTATTTTTATTTCCACCTTCTGCGCTTCACTGTAAATTTTACATGTTTATTTATTAAAAATATACATGGGTGTTAAACGTCCCTTAACATAGTAACAAAAGTAAACAATGCTTATAAAAATTGTAACTTCAGGAAGACGCACCCAGTTTAGAGTTCCGAATTAGCGTTTCACTAAAGAAAAATTTAATCATAATATGAAATTAAACGCTACTTGAATGAAAATGCAAAGGATCTCTGAGATTCTAGGTCTCTGATACTAATATCCATATTATTTCATTGCCTAATAAGGCGAAAAACCACGGAGTAATAACACTGATTAGATTTACACAATTTCTTGATAAACATTTTAGGATAACAGGACTCCCAGAGCCTCGTCCCCTTAAAAAAAGGAAAAAAGGGAATTTGAACTTAAAAAAAAGGAACTAAAAAAGGAACTTGAGGTAGAAAAATGGACTAAAAAAGGACTAAAAATAGTTTTGATTTCAACTTTTTAATTGTAAGCCTGATACAATTATTGCATTACAATTTATAATAAAATTTTGTTCGTTTGTTATCACAAGGGGAGAGTCCGGGCACAAAATCAGCTATATATCAAACAAACGTTCAAAAATTCCCCAGAAATTATTTCTTTAGTGATTTTTGAGAAGGAATTCAATGGTAATAAAATAAAAATCAGAAACAAATTTTTTTACCAAAAAAGAAAAAATTTTTTTTTCGAATAAAATGGAATTTTTTAAAATCCATTTCGTAATTATTTAGAAAATATGTTTTTCTGTTTTCCAATTGTTTTTTTTTTTTAATTTTTAAAATAGATTAACAAATTTGAATAGCCTTTATTCGGAAAAAAATAAATTTTTTCACGCTAAAACGTTTAATTTTGCTATTGTTGGACCTTCAGATTTGTCTGCAAATTTTGTATACGGGTTCTCTAGCCAAACAATTGAACTCTCAATTTTTTTTTAATTTTTCCACCTGTTTTTTTTTAAATTTTTTCGTCGTTTTTAATTTAAACAATATTTTCTAATTAATTATGGATAGATTTTAAAAAATTTTATTTTTTCGACGAAAAAAAATCCTTTTTATCAAACATTTTTATAAAATTGTTATTATATTACCATTAAATTCGTCGTAAAAAAAAACAAAACATTTTTTTCGTATTTTTCGAAAGATTGTTTGTTATAGTTCCTTATAGTTTTAATAACTTAGTTTTTCCATTTCCCTAAGATGCTTTGCAACTTTTTCATAAGGGCTCTATGTATACAAGGAACCTATATTTATAAAATCATAAATATGGAAAATTGTTTTGTTTATTTACAATTTTTTATTATTACATAATAAAAGTAATCGTTGCTCAAAACATTTTGACAAAGTTTTTAAATTAAATAGAGAAAAAAAATAATCATATAATTTTTGTTGCATACTACATACTGTATATGTATATTATAAAATAATTTATAGATGAAAAACAATATGGATATAATTTTGAATGGCTTCATACTATTTTTTAGTTTCTCCCAAGTTAAAACGTAAGTAATATTGTCATATTTCTTCGGATTTGAAAAACGAATTACTTTGCTTAATCAAACATTTATTCATACGCAGAAAACAAGACGCAGAAGGATAATTTAAATTTGAACGGTTAAAAAAAGGATGTAAAAGGGACTTTTGACAAAAAAAGGAAATAAAAGGGACTAAAGTCGAAAAAAGAGAATAATTTCCTAAAAAGAGACTGACTGGGAGCCCTGGGATAACGACATGGGTAATAATATTGATTATAAAAAAATAAGTTTGAAATAGCAGATGATCTAATATACCCCTTTAAGATTTTTCTTATAAAATCTTTCTTTATGGTTAATTTCCTTCTGTTTTCGTTTGCTATTTATTGGAAACATGCAATTTTACAACGATAGTAATAGGAAATGTCAAAAAAATTGTAAAAACTCGGAAATGTACACTGTGAAAAGTAAAAATAAAATTACATTTCCGAGTGTTTACAGTTTTGTTGAAATTTCTTATTATTTTCGTAGTAAAATTACAATTTTCTCATCCGACAATAGAAGAAAATTTACCGGAAACATATAAAATTCACTGTGGAAGTTACAACGTCAAAGGTGGAAATAAAAATATCAGTAACGATCATTGTGATAATTTTACATCGATTGTGTAATTAAAACAAAACTGTAATTTTACATCGTTTTTGTAATTTTCATAGTTTTTCAAGTAAAAAAAACAGAGAATGTCAAATTACAAGCGCACTGTACAATCGCATCCTTCTCACCAATCATCGACTGACATCTAATTTACAGTGCCCATGTAAAATCACGTCATCGATGTAAATGTACCATAATTTTCACTGTAAAATTACTTCGATAATTTTCACAGTGTAATTTTACATTTACTTTTCACAGTGTAAATTATTCTTAAATAAATTTATTATTTTATTATAATTTAAAATATCGCGCCAAAATACCGACCTGCTGGATTTGACAGCTTCAAAAATTTCTGGAGGAATGATAATTTTTCGTTTTTCGCACAACTGAGAAAAGAGCTCCACATCATCCAACATTTTCCGAAAATATTGAGGCCGTTACCCGGTGGATTTTTTACCACAACAAACAATTCTTGAAACTCTTGGAGTGGGAGAATGCATATGTTATTAGCCATCTTGTGAGCATTTTTCGAACTGCTATCAAACATGGCCGACTGATCAGCTGCTTGCTCATTTTTAAAAATTCGAACAAAATGGTTCATTAAAAACTATTTATTTTATTATAAGATTTATTTAAAATTCTGTCCGTAAAAACCGAAAATTATATATAATTATATAATTTGATTATTTACAAAATGTAAGTATGTATAAGTTTCAAGAATTACTCGTTCAGTTTTCCCGTATTGAACATGTTGAAATGTGAACTGAACCAAACTTTTACTGAATCGAAACAATTTATACACAGAAAACTAACGAGTTCATCGATGGAAAATGCTTTTAGTTTTATGTATCACGTTTATACATAATTAATCACTTATATACATCTAACTTACACTTTTGTTAATTTATATACATTCAGATTCTAGAACCCGATAGGCACTTGCACTTTTTAAACTAATTTGTACACAAAATGTTTTATACAAAAGTTGTCAAAGTTCCTTTAAAAGCTTGTCTGCATTTTCTTTTTTTTCTTCTTCTTTGGTTCGTTGTCCAGTCCCTGAAAACTCAGTTCAGCGTCACTCGTCGCTCGCTTAGCACCGCTCTTCACCGATATAAGTGTTTTATTCTTCTTACCCAAACTTAATGCGCTCTGCCAGTCAGCTTCCAGACCTTTAATCGCGTATTGTTCCAACGTTTCCTTTTTTAGTTTTTCCTTTTCTGCTCGCTGTTTTGCCGCTAATTCCTGTGCTGCATCCTCCAACTCTTTCTGCATTTCGCTGCCATTTTCCGTGTTGACTTGGATATTTACATTCGAGGAAGGAGTTGTGTTGATACCGAGGAAACTCTCGCTGACAGAGTTCAAGTATTGCACAACTTTCCTTACTACACGGTTGAATAAACCGAGCAACTGAGACGCAGCCAGACCCAATTCTTCGGCAACTTGATCTATCGTCTTACTCTGAAGACCCAAACTGAATAAAATTGCTGACTGTGCAGGTGAAAAGTGAACGTCTCCCAGAGAGTTGGAAAAGTACAGCCTCGCTACCATCGGAACCAGGTCCATAATTAGATGATAATCAGACATGCTATTGCTGTACGATTCTAAGCGTTTTACGTCGTAAGATGTGAAGTACAAATCCATGATTTGTTTGTCAAGTCCTGTAGGTACCAAAGTGACACATTTGTTCGTCAAAATTGACAGCCCCAACGAGGGCGAATAATCTCTAAATGACATCGATGACAGTGAAATGAATCTTCTTCGGAAGTCCTTCCAATATGCATCTACCCAATCGGATTCTTCGCTAAGACTCGACAGCATTATGCACGAACGTTCCCCAGTTATTTCGTTAGTAGTTTGTCTGATGTAAACTGGAATATACTTCGCCCGTTTCCAGAATTTCAACAATTGTTCGGTTACTCCAAAAGACACTCCTAAGTAATCGAGCTGTTCTGCGGGTCGTTCCGACAATTTTGACAACAACGGAGGCAATGCTGCTCGGGGTTCGATCGTCTCTTCCAGAAGACCTACTGCCGTGTCATCGACGGTTGGAGCTTCTGCAACTGTTTCCGAAGTTTCTTCATCGAGATTAGGAACCTTTTGTTCGTAGTAGTGTCGAAGAAGTTGCAAAGCTCGAGCTCCGTATCCCATGCCTTGGTAATCGGGATGAGTAGCGATGCGAATGATCCTAGCTCCACTTAGCAACGGAAAATCTTGATCTTGGAACTGTTGGGCGATTGTCCATGGAATTAAATCACCGGCAGCTTGACGTCCTCGACCCATACTATCGGAAACTGTCGATTTCTGAATTTTTCCTTCCAGACATACCTAAAGAAAAAGGAAGATTAAATATCTCTACATTTTTTTTTATAAATTCGAAATGATTAGAAAATAATTATTTGAAATATCAAGAGTAAACTATATAAGGAATGGAAAAAGGATGTTAATAATGTTACTAAAAGGAATCAACTTCTCAACTACGAAAAATTACTTTAGACATTACTTAGAGTCGCAAAAAATATATATGAACAGAAGCATATTCGAAAAGCTGATATTAAAAATGTTTGGAAATATGCTAACGAGAAATTAGAAAATAAAACTAAAAAATATCAAATAAATGATATCACGATTAACAACCAACTGAGCAATAACAATATGGCAAAAGCTAATTATTTTAATGAACATTTTAATACAGTAGCACACAAACTTAATAAAAATTCTGTGCCACCAATTAAACAGTATATGATTCCTAGTGTTCCTTTTAATCAACATACTCTCTTTTTAACCCCAACGGATGATGCTGAAGTGTTTAAAACTATACAAGAACTAAAAAATAAAGCTGGAGGATATGATGAGCTACATGCTTTCACCATCAAGTTAGCTGCACCATATATTACAAGATCTTTAACTCACATTATAAATAATGCTATGGCTCTAGGTAAGTGTCCTTGGCAATTCAAGTTAGCAGTTGTGTGTCCAGTATATAAGAATGGACTTAAGTCTTTAGCTGATAATTATCGGCCAATAACATTAATAACCAATCTAGCGAAAATCTTTGAAAAGATTCTGTACACCAGACTGTTTGACTTTTCAACTAAATATAATATATTTAGCACTAGGCAATTTGGTTTCTTAAAGAAAAAAGGTACCAATAATGCTATTGCCTTATTAAGTAAATTCCTTTACGATAACTTAAGTCAAAGTAAGCCAACTGCAGTTGCATTTTTGGACTATTCCAAAGCCTTCGACACTGTGGATCATAATATTTTGCTATCAAAACTTTATAATATGGGAATAAGAGGAATATGCTTATCACTTATGGAAAGTTGTTTATTAAACAGAGTCCAAGTTGTTAAAATTAATGGGATAACTAGTCAACCAATTGAAATCAATGTTGGAGTGCCTCAAGGTTCAATACTAGGTCCATACTTGTTTATCATGTATATTAATGATTTGCTAATACAACAAAATAATTTAATAGCATATGCAGATGATACAGCTGTCCCAATTTGTGGATCAAATTAGACTGATCTTGCAATAACATTATCTTCTCAGCTAGACATTTATTCATGGCTGTATGAAAATAATTTATTTCTTAATGTATATAAGTCTACTTTTATTATATTTGGAAATTATGCAGACTCAATCCCAGATTATATTAACCCATTAACGCTTGAAATGACAATTTTTATACTTCATTTTCAATCAAGTATTTCGTATAAAAATCAAAGTTGAAAACAATTGAGAGGTGCGTATCCTACTGATTTCGAGGTCGCTCTTCAAGATTCCGAGGTCAAAATTGAGTTTTAGCCATCAGAAATTCCAATATGGCGCCGAATATGAAAAAAATTTCCAAAAAATTGCAAGTTTTTTTCGAGCTATTAGAATATTGGGATTCTATTGAAACTCTGAACAAAGGTGAACAAAATACTTCAATTTTAAGGAAAAATTGTACTTTTATACCCTACATCATTCTAACGACCTCAAAATGGCGTAAACAATGAAAATGTCTTTGAGAAATTTCTAGACGCTCTAACCCAAAAACTACCAACTTTTAAAAAAAAATGCCCAGAATGAAAAGTTCTTAAAATTCATCAAGTGATATAGTGGATTTTTTCAACATTTTTTTATGACATTTTGAGACTTTTTTTTCAACATTTTTTCCAAAATTGTAATTTATTTACAAAAAATTCTGAAAAAAATTTAGTGTATTCTCTGATGAATTCTAAGAGTTATTTGTACTTTGCAATTTTTTCGAAAAGTTGATAGTTTTCGAGAAAATGAATTTCAAATATTATAGTTTAGGATTGTTTCCCCCAAAAACTATTAACTTTTGGAAAAAATTGCAAAGAACAAAAAACATGTAGAATTCATAAGTGAATACACCAAATTTTTTTCAGAATTTTTCATAAATAAATTATGTTTTTGAAAAAAATTTTGAAAAAAAATTTGTCAAAATGTCATCACAAAAATCTGAAAAAATTCCACTATATTTCTCGATTAATTCTAAGAACTTTTCATTCTTAGCATTTTTTTATAACAACATGTAGTTTTTGAGTTAGAACGTTCAGAAATTTTTCAAAGAAATTTTCATTGTTGACGCCATTTTGAGGTCGTTACAATGATGTGGGGTATAAAAGTAAAATTTTTCCTTAAAATTGAAGTATTTTTTTCACCTTTGCTCAGAGTTTCAATAGAACCCCAATATTCTAATAGCTCGAAAAAAATTGATAGGAATAAATAATTCCCAATTTTTTAGAATTTTTTTAAAAGTTCGGCGCCATAGTGGAATTCCTGATGGCTGAAACTCAATTTTGACCTCGGAATCTTGAAGAGCGACCTTGAAAACAATAGGATATGTACCTTTCAATTCTTTTCAACTTCGATTTTGATATGAAATACATGACTGATAATGAAGTATAAAAAATGCCATTTCAGGCGTTAATGGGTTAATATCAAGATAAATGGACAAAATCTGAACAGAATAACAAGTTACAATTATCTTGGTGTAACTTATGATTGTAATTTAAGATGGGATACTCATGTCAGCAACATAATAAAAAAAAAAACAGATATCTTGTGTTCTACAGGCTCAAGCAAGTTCTATCCAAAAAACACTTAATACAAATATACTACGGTCTGTTTAATAGCATCGCAGTGTATGGAATAATAGGATGGGGTGGACTATATAGCTCATGCCTGGATCCGTTGGACCGTCTACAAAAAAGGATTCTTAAAATTATTGATATAAATGAACAAGAACAACCATTGGGTATAAGGCAGATATTTGTTATAAGAAGTATAGTTTATTTATATAACAAACTTAAAAGAGAATATCAATTGAAAACTTCTAATACGAGGTTTAAAAATATTATATTACCAAAGCACTACTTAACAATTGAGGACGTGGATCTTAAAAGGGGTCGCGCTCTCAAACGGTCGGAAAAGTATTGTCCACGCGTAACAATGAAATCTAAGGGAGACTTTATTCAATAAATGTTGTTGACTTGAACTCGTCATATCTCCTCAAAAACTGCATGAAAAATTCTGAAATTTTCAGGGTACATGCACAAGATAGTGGCGAAACAGATTGGTGAAATTAAGTTAACAAAATATCTACCGAATTATTAATAATAATTAACAAAAGAAGAAGTAAATTTAATGAGCTCGAAAATTCGCCGTTTGCGAGCTATATCGAGAAAAAGTGTATTACAAAATTTACGTTAGAGAAAACTTCCAGTGGGAAAGTTGTTCGTCAATGTATGACGAAGATTTCTGCAAAGTTTCAAATTTTTTGGAACTAAGATGCGTTAATTATACGTTATTATCTAAAAAACGCGTGGGGCGCTGATGCCGGCGATTCTGCACGCTTCATTTCATACACCACATACAAGGAACATACGAGGAACAAAACATTCTGTATAAATTTATGATTAATATTACTTTATTTATAGACTTAATAATATTTTGTTGTATTTTTAATTTATGTACAGTACTTTTTCAACGCAGATTAGTTATTTCCTTTCAGACATGAAAGGTTTACAGGAATCGCTATGGCTTTTTCTTCCCGTTCTTCTTGAATTACTGTTTTTGTCGCTCATTATAAACAAAATTTACTGATCACGTCATGAAAAATACTTATTATAATATTAAATACAATATTTCATAAGACAAAACGACTTCCCTTACCTTATGGGACTCGACGTGCATGAACTTGTAAAACATTGTTGTCGTATAATAGAAGAGGCGGAAAGTTTAAAAATATTACATCTTATATTAATCTAATATAATTTGCTAATTAACTAATAAGTATTAATTTATAATCAATATCAAACATAAATTTATACAGAATGTTTTGTTCTTCGTATGTTCCTTGTATGTGGTGTATGAAATGAAGCGTGCAGAATCGCCGGCTTCAGCGCCCCACGCGTTTTTTAGATAATAACGTATAATTAACGCATCTTAGTTTCAAAAAATTTGAAACTTTGCAAAAATCTTCGTCATACATTGACGAACAACTTTCCCACTAGAAGTTTTCTCTAACGTAAATTTTGTAACACACTTTTTCTCGATATAGCTCGCAAACGGCGAATTTAATTTACTTCTACTTTTGTTAATTATTATTAACAATTCGGCAGATATTTTTTTAACTTAATTTCACCTATCTGTTTCGCTACTATCTTGTGCATGTACCCTGAAAATTTCAGAATTTTGTATGCAGTTTTTGAGGAGATATGACGAGTTCAAGTCAACAACATTTATTGAATAAAGTCTCTCTTAGATTTCATTGTTACGCGTGGACAATACTTTTCCGATCGTTTGAGAGCGCGACCCCTTTTAAGATCCATGTCCTCAATTGGACAAAGAAGTTTTGAGTATTTTTAAAAAAAATATTATAATAAGCTACCAAATGAATTAAAAAATTTGAGCGTGAAAGAAAAGTTGCTTAAGAAGAAATTTAAAAGTGCAATTAGTGAAATAATTATAGATTAATATATTTTATACTTTCCTTCAAATTAATTGTTAATTAATATATATTTATCTTAAATCATAAATTATGTACAAAATAAAAATAAATTATTGTAAATTTAGTGAGGTATGCCTGTAGGCAATTACTCTTTAAAATAGAGACTAAGGACCAACCTATGTACGGGTAATTATGCCCCCCATAGGTTCTTTATGTAAAAATGTAAAGGAAAAGTGGCAATAAATTATTATTATTATTATTATTACCTGAATCACGACTAAAATTTCAGGCAGTGCTTTCTTGTTGGGATCTATGGGCCCTAGTAAGCAGAAAAGATGATGCGCTGGTGCATCAGACATCATTTGTAAATCATTCGGGCTGTTTTTGTAGTGCGAAGATACGTAAAGTGCCACCATTCTCTGTAAAAACACTTCGGATGCTTTGTGATACGAAAACAATGTATCTCGGTTTATGTAATACAGCTGACATGCGTCAGGCGTTGGACAACCCGACAGAATTGGCACTTGCATAGTTGCATCCAAACATAATAAATCGCATAACCATTTTTCAATAACGTCACCGCTCTTGTAACGAATAGGTTCTTCGAGTTTTAGTTCTTGAAGTTCTCGTCCCACAGTTCCTCGTGCAGTTTTTTTGTCATCGGTCTGCGCTGTTTGCGTTCGAAGCTGTTGCAGAAGCTTCAATGACAATGACCTTCCGGTACCTTCGTATCCATTAATTGTAGAAGACAAAAAGGTCAAGTAGGGGCCAAGCATTGCCTTGACGTATGGCAAAGGTATGGCAGCTGCTTCGTCAACGACCAACAACTCGGCTTGACTTAGCTTATTCACATCAGTAGGGTGGATGTACTGAACGGTTTGTCTGTGATCTCGGAAGAAGTTAACTCGAATAGTTGCCTTGTTAAACTCTGGATTTGTGGACTGCACAAGTCCGTAGTCTAAATGCTCCTGGTATTGCAATGCATCGAAGCCAACGAGAATGAATTCGAATAAAGTTTTCAAATTTTCAGGGCTTGGACTTGTGATGTAAATATTTGAATAGCCGAAAGCAATAGCGCCGGCAATAGCCAAACCTAATGCTGCTGATTTTCCACGACCTCTAGCAGCGGTCAAAGAAACGGTCGATCTCAATGTCTTCTCTGAAATAACTTCGATGAACTTAAGAAGTACCTTCGCTTGGTCAATAGTTTTGCAACAATTAACCAGCGAGGACACTGGTTGCGTGTCTTCCAAACTTTTCTTTAATGCATCGAGTTCACTTGTATCAGCTACAGACTTCTGGGTTTGTTTTATGTTTAAATTTTGGGACGATATAGGTAGTACTTGCAATTGGTCATCCATAACTAAACATCTGCGACATGTAGCGAGAGAAAGCAAAAACCGTTCGTTAAATCGACATACGACAGTTTGATGAGCCTCAGTGCGAAAACGTTGATGAACATCCATATTCATGGTATAAAGTTGCTTCAAAGATGTCACGCTCTGCATGAGGAAAATTACCAATCCACCACCTTCGACAGTTTCAATAGTTCTGGCAAGCAGATTTGGAGTCATTGCTTCAAAATCTTGTAAGATACACATTCCGTATGTATTTCCGAGAATTTTATGAGTTTCATTGTAGTAACAATAGCGAATATTCGTTGAAAGAATAAATAGCTCAAAGGGGTCATCTTCGTTAACATCGATCTGTCCAGATTTCGCTTTTTTCTGTAATGTCTTCATACGTTTCTTACGATGGCTGCTGAACCCAAGTTCATTTTTGTAACACCACAGTACACTTGGCCTTGCTTTTACAACACTTTTCGATAGAATGTGATGTAAGAGAACCACTTGATCCTTAGCCTTCTGTCCAATGATTGCAAACATTGTACGATGACCTGTTGCAACGCCATCCTCAATCAACAATCGGATTCGATTATCTATCTTTTTGCGTACCATATTGATGGCTTCCAAAAACAAAATCTGAAAAATAAAAGATTATTTTAGGATTTTTGTGAAAATGGAAAGATATTTTATGATTATAAAATTAAATATTAATATTAGGTATTTTTTCGGAAGACTCAAATTTTAACTCATTTCATTCAATTTTGCACAAAATAGCTATTGTTTATTATCTAGTTGACAGAGTCTTAAAATTGAGCAATACACAATTTCATAATAAAAATTTACAACTAGTTAATGTTACATGCAACGATTTATAAATAAGTATATTACAAAACGAGTTCATTGTTATGGAAATATTATAGAAGAGGACAATGATAATAATTCAAAAATATATCTTAAAATACCATATGTACAAGGCATTTTTCATCCGATTAAGCAAAGATTAAAAAATCTCAAAATACTAATAGTTCCAGAATTAAGTAACAAACTGAATAATATCTTAATAAAAGGAAAGGATAAGATTAATAATTTAGACAAAAACAATACTGTTTGTTTCATTTTTTGCAACAATTGCCAAGCTTCATATGTTGGCAAAACAGAAAGAACATTAAAAGTCAGAATTTCTGAATGTAAATGCAATCTACAGAGACCATCACAAGCTAATACAGTTGTTACCAAACACAGACAATTAACTGAAGATGATTTTAATTGGGATAATGTGAAGATTTTAGACGTAGAGAGTGGTTTTCATAAAAGAAGAATTTCGGAAATGATACACATTTCCCTTCAAAAAGCTCCATTAAATAAAATAGAAGACACCCAAAAATGGCATGAAACACATACTGATCTGATTAACATATTAAAACAGAAAATTATACATTATTTTTTCTGCAAATGAACCGTTAACATCAATTAATTAAAATTCATATATGACTATTACAGTTCGTAAAGATGGTAAATGCAGAGAACTTCTGGGTTTAATTCCAGAAGTATTTTTAGCCTACTTTTCGAAATTTATGTAATTTCCGTATTTCGAGGCTATTTTAATATTTATTTTGACAATTAATTTTAAAAATACAGATTTAATTTAAGTTTTAATAAACAGCATTAACCCCACTCCCTACTAAGAGTTAGAAGGTACATATATAAAAAGACAAGAATTACGATTTCGTTACTACATATATTTTTAGTCATTGTTGCACCTGAAGGAGCTGAAACGTGCAAATTTATTGAAAATTTTATTTTTTACTTTTTTGCAGGGCATAAGCCTTATTTATATCGTTTAATTTATTTTATTAATATTGGGTATTATTAATGCTATATTAGATGCATGGATCTTTTAAATTATTTACAATTGTAGATTAAATATAAATATATATTAATTATTAATCTCCTCAACAAATTAACGTAGATTTGGAATAGTAGTAAAATTTGTTTATTTTCAGTTTCAATTTCAATTTATTTAGGATTGAGTACATTATATTACATAAGAATATAGTACAGACTAGCAGCTAACTAATGTCGGCCATCCACACTTATTTTTTTTAGTAATTTGGATAGTTTGAGTTCTAGAGCTAATTTTGCATTCATCTTTATATCATTTAATGTAGTTTAGATAAAGATTATCGCGAATTTAAAAGACTTTGGGACAGGTGCATTCAGGAATCTAAGACATGTTATTATATAATATTATTGTAATTATATAAGGGATGTTGAATCCAAATCTAGGATAAACATAAAAGCATTTTATTCTTATGTAACAAATTTAAAATCAACAAACAGAATTCCATTTTGAAAGCATCTAAATGGAAATCAGGTGTCGACAGAGACTGATATTTCAAACATGTTTGCTAAACACTTTTCATCAGTGCATATTATCTTTACTCAAAGTAATTATGAGACTTATTTGCACAACTCTGATTCTCTTTTGGAATATATCTTAATTACCGATCAATACATAGTATATGTAGTAAAGGGATGCATGATAGTCATAGTTTTGGACCTGACTTTATACCTCCCCCTTATATTAAATATTGCATTACTTTTCTTCTTAAACCTTTAAGATTTTTATTTAATGACTCGATTGAGACTGGTGTTATACCAACTGCTTGGAAACAATCATTTATTACACCAATTTTCAAATCTGAAGATAAAGGCGATATTGTCAATTACAGATCGGTTTTAATTATTAGTATTATTTCAAAGATTTTAGATGCTATAGTGAATGCAAAGATAACCGCGGTATTTTCATCGGTTATTATTTCTGAACAGCTTGGGTTTGTAAAGGGTAGATCCACATTAACTAACTTGTTGCTCTATACTAATTTTATTTCTAAGTCTTTGGAAGAATTTGCTCAGGGGGGCTAAGTCTACCTTGATTTTTCTAAGGCCTTTGATACGGTCGATCGTGGTATCTTAGTGTCTATATTAGCTTCCATGGTTATTTGGGGGGAGTCTTCTAACGAGGATATCTTCCTTTATCTGCGATAGACAATCTTTTGTGAGAATTAATAATTCCACATCTGATGGATACATAATCACGTCCGGTGTGCCTCAAGGTGCCCACCTTAGTCCCATTCTATTAAACACTCGAATATTTTAATCTTTGCTGATGATGTCAAATTATTTGCAGGATTGGGTCTCCTTGTGATGCCTTGAGGTTACAGCATGATTCAGAGGCTTTAGAGATGTAGTCTCATAGAAATAAATTAAAATTGAATACATCGAAATGTAAATTTATGTCCTTTTTCAGAGGCTCAAAAGCAATCAAATTTACATATAAGCTGAACGAGTCTTTAGAACCTTGTTCGATTATCAAGGATTTAGATATTTTGTTTGATATAACCCTTTCTTTTTCTGATCATTTGCGAGAATGTGTATCAAAGACATCAATGTATTATTGCAGACAACGAAACTTCAAATTTTGACACTTTTCTATTTAATCTTAAAAACTTGTCATAGATATTATACATTTGACTTTAAAAGTATTTCACAAATATACGTCGAATGTAAATTAACTTAATACTAAATTAAATTTATACATCACTTGGATATTTACAGCTTTAAATACGATTTACTTATAACCCTAGTAAACAAAAATCAATTGAAAAATATTAAGTTTTTTAATTTTATTTAATAGTTGAATTCCAATTTTCAATTCCGGAATGATAATTTGTTAATTACATCCAATTGTGGGAATTAAAAAAAATTAAACTTTTTCAATTTGAATACTTTAAGAAGTTTTCTAATAAATTGAATGTGAATTAAGTTTGTTAAGTATCCAGATTTACTTTAACAAATATTCAATACATCTACATAGATTAAAAATAATTATGAATACAGAAATTTTGGAGAAGTTTCAGAAATTGACATTGATCTCTCAAATACTTCCAATACATTTCAATTGATTTACTGGGATACACTCAACTAACCTCAAAACATGGGTGACAATTAAGTAAAAAAACAAAAGCAATTATAAACACCATGATTTAATTACATTAAATGATATGTTATCACAAGTAAGTTTTGAAACATTTCAATGAAGAGTAAACATTGTTTGTGATATAAATTTGTGAATTGACCCGAAGAGATCATTAACATTTGACTACGTTAAAAAAATAATAATAAAAACAAAGACATAAATAAAAACCTATGGCGTACGATTGCCACAACTACCAGTCAATTTCTAAGAAATTTGAATTACATACTCTGAAATCGATTCATGATCTAAACAATGTGGTATTAGTTTGTAAGGTATTGATTAGTATATGGCTCCGAAATCTCTGGTTTGTTCCGATATGGACATGTTTAATATTCTGATATGAATTTCAGGGTATTATATGAAAGATTGTGCAAAACAAATAGAAGTTGTCAATCCACTGTATACCGCCTAACACGCAAGTGGAATCTATTGCCTCGGAATATCACATTTTTAAATATGAACCAGGGTTTTGCTAGTCGTTGCAAAATACTATTGTTATTATATTATTAGTTTTCCATATTTTGATTATTTTATGTATATTTTTATGTTATTATTTCTCTAGTAGTAAACATTTATAGTTTATTATTATTGGCAATGTATATAGCGCAGTATCATATATTTTGTATTTTGTTTTCGTGTTAAATAAATAAATAAATAAATAAATAAAAAACAAAATTATAACAGACCAAATATATGATTAGTAAACAAACTGTAGAGCAAATATATGAACAATGAAATTTATGTTTTAAAAAGGGTTAATTTTATAACTATTGTTACAATTTATAGTTGAAGAGTTTTGTAAACTTTATTCAACGTAGTTTCAATTTTAATAATTATTTAAATACACGTACATAGCCAAATAAAATGCACACTTATTTCACTTCTCCACGTGTTTTCACTTTTTTAGACCGCACCATAAACTATACAGTACAAAGTTCGGTATTCGCGCTGTTCGTTCACCAATGAACTTTGTTGACGCCAGCGCCATGGACGGCGGAACAACTTGACCGGAAATAAGCTGTAACGCCATCTACAACTGTTCCTATTGCACCTGCGCGGTTACCTCAATTTGTCATCTTATTTGCGATTGTTTGTGCGCAACGACCATGTGCGTTATGTGACATCGTGACATGTATACATACACATTTGCAAATTTTTTGTTTTCAATGTGTCGAATGAATAAATAATATGAATAATTAAATAATATAAGTAATGAACAGTGGGTTAGTGGCAATAAATATATCGGTAACGTTAGCTTGATATATTGTAACAAAAAATGGCTTCAACTACTATTATTAATGTATTATGTATACTGAGGTGATATAAGATTACATAGACCTTTCCTACAGCCAATACTGAATGCGACTATATTTTATGGATAAATCTCCACTAAGAACACTAAAAAGTGCAGTCCGTACTTTGCCAACAATGTACGTACAATTCATATTCATTTTATTATTTTTCTCTACCGTTTTATAAATTATATCTTTTAATTTGATTTTGATATTTATCGGTCAGTATTTGTAATAACTTATAAGATTAACTTAAGAGTATAAAAAATATATGTACATAAAAAAGGAAAATGAAAAATGGAGTGGAATCAATTTTCATAGAATAATGTAAAATAAACGGATAATTGTTTATGTTTTGACCCTAGATTTGGGTCATCATCAGACTTCTGAAATTATAAATACAACAATTATATATCTGTGATTAATAATAAATTAAAAACTTTTTTATAATATATTATAGATGCACTTCTTTGATTCAAATTTATTATTCACTAATCATACTGAGATTATTCTTCAAAATTTCAAAGATTATTGGATATATTAATGATAAAATTAAATTCAAAAAGTGAATCATTAATTTGATTAATTATACAAAATAATTTTTTTAAATAAAACTATTTAAGAAACAAAAATAGATTTATTTTCTACATGTTCTTTAACTTTACTTTACAACAAGCATTTTTTCATATTTTCAACAAAAGAACTACCCAGCAATTTGAGCCATCAATTACTAACATTGATTATTATTGAAATGAAAAAGTAAATAGTAAGATCCTCTTAATATTATATAGAAAGTGGAGGCGTCATCATTCTTTGCATTCACAAAAGCAAAATTAATTTAACAATTTCAGTCGCAGTGGTCGAAATATCGACCACCTTTTGAGGTGGATGAAAAACATCAGATTTGCTTGGAAATTGATAATCGGGGGTTTTTGGGGACGCTGATTACAAATCCGATATTGGTTTTCAAAAATTCAAAATGGCGGATCATTAAATCCGCCAATTTGATCCGACATTTTTATCGTCATATTGATGGCGGACGACTTTTTCAAAAAAATGATTCAAATCACTTGAAACTAGTTACTCTGGGGTTTTTGGGTTCGCTGATCACGAATCTGCTATTAGTTTTCATAACTTCAAAATGGCGGATTCAATATGGCGGACGACTTATTCAAAAATGATCCAAATCACTTGAGACTTGTTACTCAGGGGTTTTTGGGGTCGCCGATTACGAATCCGATATCAGTTTTGAAATATTCAAAATGGCGGATTCAATATGTTTCAAGTGATTTGAATCATTTTTTGAAAAACTCGTCCGCCATATTGGATCCGCCATTTTTAATTTTTAATATTTTGCAAATCTGACCCAGGATTCGTATTCAGCGACCCCAGAAACCCTATTTTCAATAGCGATTATAATGTTTTGTGAATTATCCTGATTGCGTGATTTTTCAATAAGTGTAATATACAAATAAAAGTAATATTTATATAAAAACATGAAATATCTTATGTTTTCTAAAAGTTTGATTACAGACAGTTTGTTTTGATTACAAACATATTTTGGTTTACAAGATAATTTGACAATTACGTATCTTTATAATTAACATGACTCCAAATTAGGTGAAACACTACACTGTTTCTGTTATTAATCAATGAAAGTGATTATTTACATTTCCATTGAATTATTAAATTATAATTAAAATTTCAAGATGTTTTTTGGCGTTACTTTGAACCACGAAGGCCTACTTTTAGTCCGTAAAATGAAATTTGAACATGAATCAGTGCTAACAAAAACATAATCCATATACTGAGGTCAGTCTGAAAAACAGCATCAGCTGTGGCTCACCTTTTGGCACATCTGTATAATTTCTTTCTGTATCCATTTTATTAGGCCAGTAAAGTCATTTTTTTTCTCTCTTTTCGTCATTATTACTATTATTGTTATTATACGGACTAAATGCAGTTCGCAAAATCAAATTTTTACAGCTTTCAGTACCGAGAAAATAATGTTCGACCGGCTTTGCAATAGTCCTCGTAAGCTGGCTGGTATCGCATTCCGGCTGTAAAATCTGGTTTTACAACCTTGTGTCGAAAAATATTATTGTGTTCTGTAATTCTAGTTTTTAGTAATCTACCCGTTTTTCCAGTGCACCCAGTGTCGCAAGAAGCACAGGGAATCTTGTAGACTACATTGTTCTTTTTTAATTTGTCTAATTTGTCCTTGAATGGTTTGATTCCACTAATATTGTTTTTTTTTGTTTCTGTATGACCCGAACATATTGTTTCCTCATAGTTTTTCAAATTTTTTCTGTTAATTCTTTGACATCTAGAAGTGAGATTGTAGTTGAAGGATTTATTGCATCAGTAGTCAGTGTTGAGACAATAATGAGTTTTATTATAAATATGGTGAGTGTGTTTTCTTATGATTTTCTCTGTAAGGTTTAATGGATAGTTATTTTGCAATAAGATTGTTTTAACGAAATTTAAATTTTTTTCTCCAGTTTTGCCCCCTGAATTAAACTACACATCACTCCAATTTTGTAATTACATGGATGTTCTGAATAAAAATAGAGGTATATTCATGACTAAGTATTTTTATAATACCAATCTGTTAACCCAGTGCCATCTTTTTAAGGATAGTTGCACTGAAAGTTTCCAACATAAAAAGTTTCATATTACTTAAAACAAAATAATGATATCAATTAAATAGAGAATGTAGCATTAAGTATATGTATGCAATTACAAGAGGCCTATCTATAACGTTCTAATGAGTTATTCTTGAAAAAAGTTTTTATCAAATGATTACAACTTGTTGATCAGCATTAGTCTGAGGCATTAGGGTGTCCATTTTGCTTGCATTTTTGTAGGTATAATTACAATCTTTCTCTAATTTTTAAATACAAGGTTTTACTTATATGGGTGATTTTCATCTAAAGTGCAAACTTATGTAAATAACAAATATCTCTCTTAATAATTACAGTTGAGTTAATATTTAAAAGGTAATTTATTTGTTTTTTTATATTTAAATAAATTAACATTATAATATTTCTCAATATCTCATTGTTTATTAATTTTTAATATAAATAATTGCCAAGTTGTAACATCCCCTGGCTGCAAAATTTTTTCCATGATTTTAGAAGTGTTGTGCACACGTAAGAATTAGCTTTCAATCGATCTATATAGTGCACAAGGTTGTAAATGGTACATGAGTATTTCATAAAAAATTAGCTAGATGAATCAGTTTTATTTTGAGCTTGTCACACGGTGTTATGTAGTTTTTAAATTTTTTCGTAAAATTAAATATTTTGTTTAAATTGATTTAAAGTTAATTTTATTTTCAGTAGAATTAATTGAATTTTTTGGAAGTTATTTATTTTGGTCGATATTATGAAGTTACACCAAAATACTATCGATAACAATGTAAAATATAATAGTTTTATCAAATTTAATATTGAATTTGGCTGTGTATACTTTTTATTGCAATTCCTCTGGCATACTTGTTCTTCTAAAGCAATAACTGCTTCTTATTAAATTATATGTGGTAATTTTACGCTTGTTTAGTAATTTATTACATTAGTATTCCGAATTGTTTATTTTATTGTTAAAGTCTGGAAACAAAAAAAAATTGTCATATGTAATTAGTATCACAATATGTCATTAATAATGTAAGATACTTAATAGCTTCAGTGGGAGGTTATTTTGCAATGCCTTAGTTTATTTTAATAGATTTACTTATTATTCCTTAGAATAAATTGTAAATACAAATGGGGTTAAATAAACAAAAAAAAAAATGCGTAATTTCCCTGGAAATTTTAGTATAAATCATCTTTATTATTATTTTCTTTGCAAAATAACACGAAAGAATTCATTTATGACTACTCAATTATAATTACACAATTCTGTACTTATGTATATATTTGTTTATCATTCTATACGTATATATATATATAATTACTGCAAAATAAATCTGTCTTTGACAATAAATTTTATAGAAATTCTCCTGGCTAATAATTTTGCTTAATTCGTTCAATTCCGGGAACTCTTCGTGCTATATATTTATTCTATATCTTAGTACAAAAACATATTTCATGAGATAAAAGTGAGAATTAGACTATTTTTTAAAATCTTGATTGGATGTCAAAATTTGAACTTTAATTGAAAATCACCCATATATAAATTGATAAATGTATAAAATTATTAACTGTAGTAATATATTTGCTGTAAACAAGCAATGTTAACAAAGTGGTAAAAATGTAGACATTTTAGATTTAATCATATTTTTATTGAAAGGCAATGTTTTCAGTTCAGTTGGCAACATATTATAAAATTTAGTTGCTACATAATTAAAACTTTTCTCATCTATTCTTTTAGAAATTTTTGGCAATTTTAATAGACTTAAAGCGAGTTCCATTTGACAATGATAGATATTTTGTTTTTAAGTCTTAATAGATAATTGTGACTACCTCAATCTCAAATTTAAAATCTTTTATGCTATCAATGCCGTGTCTTTTATTGTATACAAGCCCAATGAGCCTGTTATGAATTTTCTGCAATTTATTTAATACAGCTTTACTACTAGGTTATTTATTTTAATTTCAATATTACTTGGCAGGCTGTCTTTGTATTATGCCAAAAGGAATAAAAACTGTTTTATCAATGTTTAAAGACAAACGATTTTCATTAAGCCAATTAGAGACTTAATCAAGGTAAATATTCATTTTTGTCTGAGCCTTAAACCATGTTTTGTCGGAACTTAGAATGACAGTGTCATCCACTGGTGTCATCTGCATAGGAAACTATGCTTTTTGGTGGAAGAAAATCAAGCAAATCGTTTATATACACTATAAACAAAAGAGGTCCCAGGATGGTTCCCTGAGGCACCCCACTTGTTAATAATTTGTACTTACTAAAACTGGTGTATATGATATATGTTTCTACATATTTACGACAACTATAAGGCACTTGTTTCAATTTCTCATGAGATTCTCATAAGAATCCTACTTAAAATTTTTCGCAGGGTTGTAAATTCTACATTTTTTAGTTTATTAGGTAATTTGTTAAAATTTGTTATCGCTGTGTATTTACTACTTTTTTTGAGAATTGTTTTATTAATAATTGGAAGAAGAATACTATTATTTCTCGTATATTAATTTTAATAAACGTTATAAAAGTACATATATACACTTCTGTATATAATATACACTTCTGAAATTTCATGTCACTATGTAATTTATTTCTTTCTTGCAGGTTGTTGTTGCATCATCAGTACATAACCTCAAAATTACTGTTTTTCGCCTCTTTCCCCCACGCTACGACGTAATGCAGTGGAGAAAGGGAAAGGAAAGAACCAAACGGAAATAAAGTCCCCCTGTCAAGAAGTTGCATGAAGTCATGATCCACGATTTCGCGATGATATTTCCGATTGCGAAAGTAACCTGAAAAAAGTCACTATGTATTAGACTTACATACTGTTTATGTAAACACACGAGAAAAAGACGCACAAATGCAGCAGGCTGACCAAGTAATTAAATATTTATTATCAGAAGCTTTTAAACTCCACCACCGATCCTTGAGCTGCTCCAATTTTATATAATTTATTATTCCATACTTAATCGAACTCTATACGATTTCCAGATAATTTATCATATCACTTTGATATACTGGTTGCTTCGACGATGATCTGAAGCAAAGTGCCAAAACGAGTAGAAAAATGGAGGCCGACGCAGTACCTACGTCTCCCAACGATCAGCAGAGGGATTTAGATGCCACAGTCGTACAAGATCTTCCAAGGATACGTATCACTAGTCCAGAGTCAGAGGTGTTGCAAGAACATCTGCAACGCATCAAAACTAGAATGGTCGTAGAAAAAATTTGTGCCAATGTTAGAGCACATTCCGCAGCTGCGACAGGAGATAAAACAATTCCGAAACCAGGGACACCGGTACCTGAGAAAGCTGTGAAGAAAGCAGGTCCATACTTGTTGGGACCGACAATAGGTTCTTCGCCAGTGAAAAGTATTGTCCAATGTCTCGCTCGACGCGAAGGCACTGACAAGTTTTATACCGTTAAAGTTTTGGCTCTGAAGGACGAAGATGAATACGAGACTCAAGACGACAGACAAGGGAAGATGTTACTTCATGCAGAATATTCATTGCTTAGTTTGTTGCAGAATCAGGATGGAGTTGTTCATCATCACGGATTTTTTAAGGTTTTTTAAATTTTGTTTTGGTGCATTTAAAATCTTATTTTTACTGAAACAAAAATAAAATTATTTAGGATCGAGCTTTGGAAGAGAAAATCACAGGATCGACTGCGGTTTACACAGGCCGAACGAGACGTCGTTTATGTTTGGTGCTTGATTGTCTTGCGCCGCACGATTCTAATCCAAGGAACGAAGAACTGTTAAATCTTCAACATCACGTAATACGCGAAAAGAAGTTAACGGAAAAGGAGTCACTTTTAATTTTTACAGATACAGTCCGGATTGTTGCTTGTTTACATAAGAGAAATATTGTACATCGGGACTTAAAGTTAGGAAATATTGTTTTAAATCGCAGAACAAGAAAGGTAACGATAACAAACTTTTGTCTCGGAAAACATTTGGCTAGTGAAAATGATCTTTTGAAAGATCAGCGAGGATCGCCTGCCTACATTTCACCCGATGTCCTTTGCGGGAAACCATACTTAGGAAAACCTTCAGACATGTGGGCGTTAGGTGTTGTATTATTTACAATGCTGTACGGCCAATTTCCTTTTTACGATAGCAGCCCCACTCAGTTGTTCAATAAAATCAAAGCTGTGAATTACCACATTCCAAAGTAAGTTTTACCATTTAAAAATTATAAAAATAAAGATAATGATTGTTAATTATAACCTAAACTTTTAGCGACGGCAGAGTATCGGAAGGAACAATATCGCTGATAAAAAATCTTCTAGTTTTGGAACCGAGCAAACGACTAACAGCGGTAGAAGTGTTAGCGTCGCTGTCAACAATAATTTCAACTTTTAGAATTCCACCTTCAATCGGCGAGGATGAAGATCAAGTGGTTCCGGAAGTCGAACTGTGCAACGAACAAGAAGAGGCGCCAAAAAAGACAGAGAAAAAGGAAGAGGATCATTCGCACGAATCTGCCAGATCGTCAGACTTTTCTAAACAAGTGACGATACAGGAGCAAATGCATGAAATGATGGAACCGCAACCGTCTCCTGTGGTACCAGCGTCAAGACCTTACGGTCAAATTCCTGTTTATCGAGTGGAATCAGATGCGAGAGAGTTGACTCCGACAGAATTGGACAAATTTAAACACCTGATACCGAGGGATAATCCTCGTCCACATCCATACAGTTCGAACCGCAACGATAGCTCCTTAATCCGTGGTAGGGGGAATTCGAGGAACCGAAGTGCATTGCAGGCGAATGCATCGAATGGACCCACCAACGAAAGACTGACTCCGGTTCAAGGTTCGCAGGTGCTCAGGCTGAATTCTCAAAATGGAGCTTTGGTAGCAGCGAACGGTGCTAGTAGGTCTAGGAACGAAACCTTTGGATCGAATTCATCAGCCAGGCCAGTCATGGAAAGCATTGACGACAGATCAATTCTGGCAGGACTACGAAGGTCTATCTATTCTGCAAACAGAGTTTCTAATACCGATGCAGCATCGGTTGGCAATGGCAGACATTGGCTAGGATTCCAGCAAAACTTAGGTAAGTTATTTTAAATACTAGAAGTATCATAGAAAATAGAAACCTCATAGCACAGTGATTTTAAACCACAACCATCGCGGACTTGAACGAGTCAAAATCCGTTTAGTTTGAAATCGTAGCTGCTCCTTTTTTGTAGTAGTATTAGTGTATTCATTTCAATCCAAAACTAGTTTCCTTTTTAAAAACGAAATATTGAACGCATCCGTATTCAACATTACGGATTCAAAACTATCCAAGTGTATTCATTTCAATCCAAAAAAGTTGTATTTCAAAAACAAAACTTTGAATACGTTCGTATTCAACATTATGGATTCAAAACTATCCAAGTGTATGCATTTCAATCCAAAAAAAGTTTCCTATTTAAAAACGAAATATTGAATGCTATGTAATTGTGTTCGTAAAATTGAATACAGACGAATTCCTTTCTTCGGAATTCAATCCATTTGAATATATATTTACGGAATCAAAGTATGAATTCAAAATGAATTGAAATTTTCAATCCAATCCTATCCAATCTTGATTGTTGGGATACAAGGTTTTTTGCGGGCGCTGAATACGAATCCAATATCAGATTTACAAAATTCAAAGTGGCGTATCCAATATGGCCGACCAAAATTCTGAGAAACGGTAATTTGGTCTTATGTTGGATTCGTCATTTTGAATTTTGTAAATCTGACACCGGATTCGCAATCAGCGGCTCCAAAAACCCCTGTATACCATATCACTGGAAAAATTCGTGTCTCAAAGGGTTAATGAAATTGGTTATTGAAATATAAAAAGAAAATCGCAAGCCAAGCGTGAAAATTCAATAAGATTACATAATCAATTAAAAAATGAAAAATCATCACTTCATTTGACAGCTCTTTCAGTGAATTCTTTGGAAGTCACTGATTTCGCAGAGAAATATTTACCACCCGATCACAATTTCGAAAATTAAAAAAGCAAAAACAAAAAAAAAATAAAATTAAAATGCAAAATAAAAAAAAAAATACAACAAAAATACAACAAAAAATGGAAACAAAATACCACCACATCCACGTCGTTGGTTCTGGGTAAAGCTGAGAGTGGTGTACCATATAGTTTATTGTCATATGCACGAATATGCAGTAAAATGTAAATAAAACACAAAACCTAATTTTAAGATATCTCAAAAAAAGGAGCAGCTACGATTTCAAACTAAACGGATTTTCACTCGTGAACAGTCCTCCTTCAAAATCCGTGAAGCCGTTTTTGTTGTCAATTTAGTTAAACCTGTTTGTGGTTTAAAATCACTGTGTAGATTCGTTGGTGTATATATAATTTTTATTGAAAATGTCCAGTATAATTATCCCTTAATCCAGACTCCAGGGTCGTTTTCGACCCAGAGAAAATTCAAATTGTACTTTATAAATTGCACAACTGTAATTTTGCGATAGAATAATTTATGTACAATGAACTTTATTTTAACATACATAAAAAATATAAACATTTGTATTCATGTATATATATGTACATATTTATTAAATTTTGCTTTCTTCAAAAAAAACCGCCACGCGCTTTTATCACTGCTTTACAAACTCAAGGCATTCTTTCAATTAACTTATGTAACGTTGTTGTTGTTGTTCATTTATAAACCCTGTACATGAATTATTCTATCGCAAACTGAGCATAGTTTTAATGCAACTTTGCATCCGAAAATGATCGTTACACAAAAAATGTTAAAATCGACAAAATACGGTAAAAAGAAAATTTCCTTCTAAAAATTTGAAAAAATTTCAGCCAATAGATAATTAAAAAATGAAACTTTTTGTTCCTTAAACATTTTTCATATCACGTCAGTTTTCCGAGATATAGCACATTTTTAAAAAAATGACGTTATTTTGTAAAAAGAATAAGTATTTGTAAAAAAATATTAGACAAAATCCTGAAGATACAAATTAAAGCTGAAAGGATTACCTTTTGATCACACGTTGTACTTTTCTCCTGCAATCATATTTAAAAAAATGGGAGCGGATTGAAAAAGAAAAAAATAATATGAAAAAATTACTTTAGTAAATCGAGCATAGTTCGTAGATAAATGTATATATAGAAATGAAACTACCGCGACTGAGAAGTTGAAAGTCTCCACTTAAATTCCCTTTTTTTATTTTTCCCGTACGTTAACTTGGCGATGAGATATCAACATTTTAATTTAGCCAAAATTCCGCAAGGGTGAGCTCATACTTTTGAGCGGTACTGTATATGTGGAGAAGAAAACGTTACTCAAATATGACGAGACTTGGGTACTCGGGGGTTTTCGGGGTCACTTATTACGAATTTGACCGCACATTTTCGAAATTCAAAATTGAGGATCTAATATGGCCGACTGAAATATAGGGTGAATCTGACTTGTTTTTACATTTCGGGCGGTCTTTGGATCCGCCATTTTGATTTTTGAAAATCTGAGGTCAGATTCGTAATCAGTGATCCCGAAAACCCCCAAGTACCCTATTTCACATTGATCACGTACATTTTTGCAATTTCGTCGGCCAAATTGGATCCGCCATTTTGAATTTTGAAAATCTGAGTTCAGATTCGTAATCAGCGGCCCCGAAAACTCCCGAATAACAAATTTTAGCTATTTTCAACGTAAAGAAAAATGTATGCTTCAAAGGGTTAATAAGAGTCTCAATATTTCTAATTTGTTAGCTACACACCATAATATTGCTTCAAATCTTTTAGAAACATGATGTAGAGTCAGTTTAGAATCATTGGAAATTGCACGTTTTAAAACGTGTTTTTATATATTTTGGGTTTCTGCACAAGATTTGGCAGTGGGACATATGTCACTGAAGTTGGCAGCCACATTTAAGCAGCCAGATCATGAAATTCATTTTTCTTATTTTATATTGAAAAAAATGAGCTACTATTTCGATTAACTGTTCAAAATAAATTGATTTCCAGATTTTGAAAATTTTTTAAATTGAAATGATACGAGTTCTGTCAATGTGGCTGCTAATTTCAGTGTCATAATGGGAATTCAAATGTAATTTCTTACTCACTGTTGATAACTTGATCGGAAATCCTCTGAGTTTCTTTTCTTCGACTACTTCGATCTCTTTTCAGAACACAGATAAAATGCATATGCAAATGTCTTTAACAAAAGATTTAGTTTTTCCAAGAATTGTTTAAAATGTTAGGGAACAATCATTCTCATTGGTATTAAAATATTCGTTTCATTAGTATATTTAGACTTGAGAAATGTTTAACGATTTTTGATGAACAGGTTCTACTATACTACAAGCCAGTCATCCGTCGACGGGTCAAGAAAGAAGTTTGTACGACGATTTGCTTCGGCGATCGACTCGTGCTGGAAACAACAGAAGTGTTGCAGAGCAATCCACCGATGGAAGTCATTCGGTGCCAGAATTGCGTAATCGAAACGAGCAAGCGAGAGTGATCGACGCGATTGTGGATCGACTGATGTCTTTTCGAGTACGCATGCAACAGAGCAGGATCGACAACATCGAGAGGGAGCTCAATTCCCAGCGAATGTCGAATTCTGGAAATCAAGTTCAAAATCAGCGGACGACCTCGAGGAGACACTCTGGACATAATAGGCATTCACCGTATCCAAATTTTCGAAATTTGGTTTTGAGCAGAAGCTTAGCAAGTTGGACAAGGAGGTCACTGATGGACGCCAGTCCAACTGGCGAACCCATCGTGCCGAACCTGAACGACGAACTCTTTGGTCAGAGGCTCGTTGACATTGTTAGAGGTATATTCTCGCAGGATAATTCGAGGACTAACGAAGAGTCTTCGAGATAATCGAAATTTTTACGCGTTTTTTACCAAATGTTTTATGGTAATCATTCGAAATTTGTCGATATACAAGTCGTGCCATATCGAATTATTTTTAACGCTGAATCGCGACGTCAGTGGTTGATATTTGTTTTATTAGTGATTTTTTTCGGCGGGATGTTTCGTACTTTACCGTTAAGACTACGTTTAGGTTAAGAATGTTACGTGTCGTATAAGTTACCATGTACGTATTTATATATTCGTTCATTAATAAACTTTATACATTGAGTTATGCTGATGTGTTATGATTCATCGACCTTCAAAAACTGTAGAGGAGTCATCAATCATCTGGGTTTAGAAATAAGTTTTTACACATGACCCTTATACAGGTTCTTTGCAGTCTTTAATATGGTGAGCCAACTAATCTTAATTCAACATTCTCGCCGTTTGATAAAACCGCAGAAGTGCTTGGCTTCAAAAATGATTATGCACTTTTGTCTTGTATAATGAAATTTGGTTGTGGGCCATATTAAAATAGCCATTTTGCAAAAAATATATTATTCTGCAGTATAGCAGTTAATAAATTCAGATTGTAATTGAAATTGGAATATTCGATCACGTCAAAATGAAAAAAAGTACAAAGTGCTTCAAAACCCATTAAAGAAGAAGCCTTCACGTAAATGCTTGCCATTCAAATGCTCATTAAACAGAAAAATTGGGTTTTGTCCATACAAAATTACTCAGATCTTTTTTTAATAAATTTATTTATTTATTTATTTAACGGGTTTCCACCCATATACATTTGTTTTATACATTCAGTGGCCTAGTTTAGTAACAAAAATTCTTTTATATTTAATTTAATGAAATAAAATAAAATATAATAAAATATATCGTATAAATGAAGTAAACAAAATAGATTAAATACAATGATGTAATAAAATATAGTAATTATCACAATTCCTTCTGTTTATTTTATTTAACACTAATATCACAATTTTTATCACAATTTTTATCACTTTATTATTCACTTAATTCATCAGTATTGATAGAATGCTCTTCTAGATCGGATACTCATTATTTCGTGATCACTGGCTGGAGAAACATTGACAGTAATTAATCCTCTTCGAAAATTTTCATTGATGTTTGTGCACATTCGTGGTATTGGCGAATTCAAAATATAATTCCTATTAGTGTGACGGATGTAAAAGGTTTAACCTTAGTCTATGGTCTGGGTTATTAAAAGGAATTTTTTCATATAATTCGTCACATTTAACAATCTTGTTGACCATTTTTATCATTAACGTCACGTCATCCGCTGTTCTTAAAGATTCCAGTGTCGGTAATGAGAATTTTTCTGCATTTGGAGAGTAGTTATGATCGTATGGAGACATAGTATGGCCAGCCTTGAATGAAAGATACCGTATAAATTTATGTTTTACTTTTTCTATTGTATTCTTATCTACCTTAAACTGTGGAGACCAGACACTGGAGGCATACATCATAATAGGTCTTGTAAGAGACATGTACAGATATCTTATTGCATCGGTATTATGAAAGTCTCGAGTGGCTCCCTTGATGAATCCTAAGCTGCGTAAGGATTTATTCTTAATTTGTTCTATTTGGTATTTGAAAGTCAATGCTTCGTCAAAATAAACGCCAAGATCTTTGACTACTGGAGTCCTATGCAGAATTTGCCCATTTAGGTTATAGTGAAATAAATGTTTTGATGTTCTTGAAAAGGATATCACACAACACTTTGAAAAGTTTAGGGCGAGTCCATTATTACATGACCAGTAATGCAAGTTATCTATGTCCGCTTGTAGTCTAAAGTAATCGCCAGTATCGTTTATAGTGATGTACAGTTTTAAGTCATCGGCAAATAGGAGTGGAGTTGAATATTTGATTACATCTGGTAGATCGTTGATAAACGAGTTAAACAAGAGTGGGCCAAGATGCGATCCCTGTGGAATACCGGAAATAGCTATAATGGACCTGGATAAGAATTGCTTGTAGTGTACTATTTGAATTCTGTCATTGAGATAGCTCTCCAACCAACTTAAAGTAGAGTCTGATAGGCCAAAATCACGTATTTTTTGCATTAATCTTGAATGGTCCACGGTATCAAAAGCCTTAGTAAAGTCTGTATATACTGTATCCGTCTGGAGTGAGTTCTCAAAACCTGATACTATAGCCTGTTCGTATAGAATTAGATTTGTTATGGTTGAGCGACCAGGCATAAAACCATGCTGAAATCGAGATAACTGAAGTATTATTATATTACCTAATTGCGCTGTTACTAGTGCCTCAAATGATTTAGCTAAGGCATTCAGTATTGTGATTGGTCTATAGTTCATTATATTGTTTCTTGATCCTGACTTAAATACTGGTGTAATGAATCCAGTTTTCCATCTTTATGGATAAACTTGTTCTCGCAAAGATAAGTTGAATAAATAGTGCAGCGGATTAATTAAATTATTAATGCATCGTTTCAATAAAAGAGGTGGTAGACCATCAGGGCCTGCTCCTTTATTTACGTTAAGTTGTGCTATTTCCATTTTTAAATCCAGTTCTGATATTTTTAAGTCAGGGAATTTGGTTTCTTCTCCATATAGCGTATCATCTAGTTGCACCCTACAATCAGTATATACACTTCCAAAATGTTCAGCAAACAAATTAACAATTTCTTCGGGACCTCGTGCAATTTTATCTTCTAAAAACATTTCTTGTGGAAAGCCTGTCTCATTTCTACTTGCATTGACGTGTGCCCAGAAACTCTTGATTTAGTGTTGTTCATTTAAACTATATTCAATATCTTTTATGTACTGTTTATAACAAGTTTCGCTTAATGCTTTACATCGTGCTCGTATAAGTGAAAATTTATCATAGGCCATTTTTGTTCTAAATCGTTTATATAATTTCTGTAATTGTCTCTTTTGTTTAATTAAATTCTTCAGCTCAGTAGTAAACCACCTTGGGAAGTTTGAAGAAAAAGTATACGCGTCTGGTGTAAATTTCAATACTGTTCTGTTAATGTTTTTATAAAATTAAGAATTTTTCCGACGAAATCTGGTGCTTCAATTTTTTTTGTTAGATTTTTCCCCTCCTTAATTTTAATATTTGACGGTGAATGCAAAAAGCTTGATATTTAAAGTAAAAACAAAAAAAAAATACGAAAAAGTTTGGTGAATAGGGCCGTTTTTCAATTTTAAATAAATAAATTGCCTTTTGACCAAGAAAAATTGCGAATCTCTTTCCAACGAAATATGTTATGAAGATTTTTTTCTACAATTTTTGTTTATTTATTTAGAAGCGAATTTTTATTTTTTCGAGAAAGAATAAAATCAGGTATGTCGCGAAAAGAGTGTAGAGTTAAAGTACTTTAATTCGAGGTAAAATCACTTGTTATCAAATAAACATATTAACAAATAGAAATCGGAGAGTAGACACTAGATCATTGGATGGTATTTTGCGTTTTTACCCATATATTAAGTTGCAGTACCTTTAATTTTCGCATTAATACCCAAGGATGAAGTTATAAAATATGCGATAAATTCAGTACCATATCCGCATTAGTCCCTCATTTTTCGTACATTTTTTATTATATGGAAAACAGTTGAAATTTATTACTCTGGTGGATTTTCGAATGGATTTTCTGAGTCGCATGCGAAACCAAAATTCAAGATGACGGATCTAAGTCCGAAAAGTAAAAAATTGCTTAATCGAGATGAAACTCGTGTGTTTTTAAGGAGGCTATTTACGAATAAGAGCGCAGAATTTCAAAATCCAAAATGTCGGATCTAAACTATTTTAAACCTGCCATTTCAGAGTTTTTAAAATTCATTTTCAGACTTTCTTTGATTTGTCAAATCTTTGACTTGCCATTTTGAGTTCGCCATCTGGGACGCATAAAAATTGAATACTGATGGCATATTCATGTTCAACTACCCAAAAATCCCGAGTAATGCTTTTCAGATAAATCTGGAGTCTTTAAAAAAAGTTCTCCGCCGTATTGGACCCGACATTTTCAATTTCGAGAAACTGTCATTGGATTTGGAATCAGCGACCCTGAAAACATTAAAAACAACATATAATACTTGACCCCCTCGCTCCATATGTACGGAGAACATTTTCTAGGTTTTCTAAGGTCGGGTTCGTTATCAGCGTCCCTGAAAACCCCCAAGAAAAAGGTGATATCCTGGAGTGTCACTATATGCCGCAAAGAGTTGAGGAAATAAATTTTAGTTCCACTACTTTTCCACTAAAAATCATTGAATCAACTTTCTCTTCATTATTATCCGTTGAAAGTCATTAACATGTATATGCGGTTACAATTTTGCAAATTGAGTATCAATTTCAAATTCAATACGGCGGATTCAAAATATTGACCAAAATGAAAAAAGTTATTCAACCTAGGCGAATTTTGTTACTCGGGGGTTTTTGACCAAAATGTAAAAAGTAACTTTTTATCGAACTGAAACTAGGTACTCTGGGGGTTTCGAGATCGCAGATTATAAATCTCATCTTAGATTTAAAAATTCAAAATGGTGGATACCAGATGGCCGACCAAAATCTAAAAAAATTAGTTGATTGAGCTGAAAACTAGGTACTCTTGTGTTTTCGACCCATCCAAAGTGGGTGATCCATATTTACATTTGTATTTTTCATCGTGGATCTGACATTTTCAATTTTGAAAATCTAAGATCAGATTCGTAATCTGCAAAAGGCGAAAACCCGTGTGTACCCAGTTTTAGCGAAATCAAGTAACTTTCTACAACTTGGTCGGTCATCTCGGAACCGCCATTTTGATTCTTCAAACTCTAAAGACAGATTCGTAATCAGCGACTCCGAAAATCCCCAAGCACACAGTTTCAGCTTGATCAAGTAACTTTTATAGTTCGATCGGCCATCTTGGATCGGCAATTTTCAATTTTCAAAATCTGAGGACAGATTCATAATCAGCAACCCCGAAAACCCCCGAGTAACAAATTTCAGCTGTTTTCCATGTAAAGAAATATGTATGCTTCAAAGGGTTAAACGATTTTGACCGCCATTCATATTTGATTCGCAATCTTGAATTAGGGAAAATTCGACCTCAGATTTGGGTTCAGTATACAAAATAAACTGTAATAAATGGACGTTCAAAATAAATTTTACAATTTAATTAATTCAAGTCACCATATAATTATTTTTAAATTGAAATTTTGTTCCATTTGTAATTATTTCCTCATCTAATTTTGATACGAAATTATTAATAAAAAAAAAATGTGTTGTATTTTTTAATAATTTATGCTTATCGAAATTTAAAATGGCGGATCCAATATAGAGGATGAAAATGAGAATTTCTATTTTAGCGGGTTGTATCTAATATTTGGGTGTTTACGAGTCACTATTCAGGAACTCGGTTTCAGATTTACGAAATAAAAAATGGCCGATTCAATATGAAGAATGAAAATTCAAATTTTTATTCCAGGTGGTTGAAATCCATTACACCAGATTTTTGGTGTTGCTGCGATAACGAAATTCAGTACAACGAATGTTTATTGAATTGGGTGGTTTTGGGATGACTGATTACAATCTTGTTGTCAGAACAGTATTTTTTGTCAGGATTTTATATATTTAATTTGTGTTCCTGTATTTATTATACAGTGAATTATTTTGTAGTAAAAACGTTTCTTGATTTACTAAACTCTATAATAATAACTTCATTATCCCGAGTAGTGTATTTTATTTTTGGAAATAGATATTTTTTATGAACGAATAACATAAACCATTTCTCTTTTTTTTACGAATAACGTGATACTAAAACAGTACATAAAACTACACAAAAACGACCTACTAAATAAGTTAGTAAAACTGCAATTGGAACAATTGTTTATGGTTTGTGGGCACAAAATTTTCACTTTTCGAGGACTTTTTCATCCGATATTGATTCAAGATTATTGATCCGGAAACAACGTATATATGAAAAACTTCAATTTTTATTAAATAATTAAGCGAATCTTATTCAGATCAATTTTAAGTCTTATGACGAGAATCGGGAGGTACCATTTTACTTAAAAAATGATATGTCCAGATTTGTTTAAAAGTTGATCCATCTATCAAAATTTACAGTGCGCAATTATTTGTCGGTTTAAGATCTGAATTGCTAATTCAGGAAAAGGACTTTTAAAACTAGAAAGTCTACTAATAAAAATTATATCTCTGTAAATGAGTCTTTATTTCATTATTGGTGCAAACAATGACGGCTTCGTTTGCATGGTTGTTAACGTTCTAAAATGCATTGAAAAATATGTTCCTTGGAAATAATGAACGATACAAATTAGATAATAAACGTTTAGTTTGTACTATATCCGCAAAAGTAATTATTGAACAAAAGATATACAAATATAATAGTTTCCCATAAAACTGTTAATAAGAACTGTATTTAGTACGTTTTAAGCATCCACGCGTAGGTTCTCGGTACATGTTGTAAAATTTAATTTATTCAAATAAAATATAGAATTGCTTAAGAAAAAATCATAACAAATATATGGTTATGAGGTGAAGTGGAACTCATCAAAATGTTTGATAGTGATTGTGTACTTATTGAAGAACACAAACAACTAATGTAAATCAAAATCAATAATTTCTTACTTCTATAGTATTACGTAACAATTCTGTAGAAAAATTTCGCTGAAATTTTTCACAATTGAAGGCAACTAAAGGTAATATACGATATAAATTATGATAAATCTGTACATTTTTACAGACAATATTGATATATCTAAAAATATTTAGGAACTAATATTGTGTAAAGTCGATATGTATTTGATAAATACAAATTATTTCTTAACCCTTCATCCCGAAAGTCTGAAATTGCAAAAAGTAAAAATTACAAACTGTAAGGTTTGTTTGTACACTTTGTGTTCGACTTAAAAGTAAATAAAACGAAAGTAAATATTTCGAAATCATATATTTTATGTTAAAAATAAGATAATGGAGTAAAGTATTTGGGAACCTTGAGCTAAATTCTTACAGAATAATAAACAAATAAATATAGTACAGACATTTGAGAAAGACGCACCTACTACTGATGGTGTACCAGTGAATGCACAGTGCACACCCATTTGTTCATCCGCTCTACTTTGCATCAGTAGATAGGTGCAACAAGGAATCCACAAATCGAAATTCATTAGGAGGTATCCGTTTACTAATACGTACACGGCCAATATTTGGTACCAATTTAGTGGATGGTGCATGCGCTAATGAAGCTGAGAGATTGTTTATTTTACTGCTGCCAGTATTTTGAATCTATAATTGAGTGCAAGAAGGAATCCACGAATGTTAGTCCAGTAATTGGTACTCGGAGAGTAATATGTGAATGGTCAGTAAGAGGTACAAATTTAGATTTTGGTGCATACTGAAATTAAGAGTAGAGAGTGGCTTATTTTATTTCTGGCAGTTTAATGAATTTGCAAATGAAGGAGGAATCCATAAATTGTAATCCATTAATTGGTGCACGGTCAGTAATAGGTACATCTTTCTCAAATTTCTGCTTTATATTTATTTGATTGTTAGGTTTAAATTATAATTTCCAAATATTTACTTTCGTTTTATTTACTCTCAAGTCGAACACAAAATATGCAAAGAAATATTCATTTTTACTCTATTCTACAAACATCAAGCTGTAAGATCATGAAAACCGCATTCTTCTATGTAGTTTTGTTCGTGACTTCTACGATTTCGAGACAACAATTTTTTTTTATGTTACCCGACAGTGCGGCGTATTAATTATTTTTTTGGCAGTAAACAGAGTGATTGAACTACTAAGTGCAGATAACAGTAATAAAGTAGTAAAGAGGCATTTTGGCTAATTTCAGCTTTACAATTAATTTTTGAACTACTAAGTTTACACCGTTGGTTTATGTTCCAGTTTCGGCATGCCTAACGAATCCAAGGATAACAATAATTTCACGGTTAAAGATACTGAGGAAGTGAAACCGTTGAAATCCCACAGAGAAGAATTAAATGATATAAAAATTAGGGTTTACTCAAAACGATGGTTTATGGTCATTTTGTGCACTTTATTCATTATATCAAATAGTTTGCAATGGATGCAGTTCACAATCATTCTAAGCATTGCAACTAGGTAAGACTTGAAGTGTAATTTTATCTTTTACTATCATGTAATTTATGAAAAGTAACATAAAAATTCGATTTTGCTAACATGAAATATGTTGGTCACTTTTTTTCTTACTTCTTATAATTCAAGTACATAGCATAAAATAGTTGTAATAAATTAATTTCGAATCACACTTTTGTGTAACATAAGCACTATATACTGATGTTGCTGGTCAGTCTTGTATGGATAAAAGAAAACGTTGTTAGGTGGCCTATGTTCTGCTGAAGACTGCGGCTGTCCCAAATATGGGACAGTTTGCGTCTCTGATAAGACGGTCACAATCTTTGGTGGTGCAATCACAGTTCCACGATCTTTTCATTAAAAAACAAGTAGTCTGTCAACATCAGATAAAACGTTTTGTGATTATATGACAGGTTTTATGCTTTCTCTGATCTTGAATGAAGAATCGTCCTTTGAATAAGATATTAATTTCAGAACATTTTTTCAGGTATTTCAACGTTTCGTCAATGTCCATTGCCTGGACAAACTACATAAGAAACGTTTTATTCGTTGTATTTCTATATCCTATGGTATACGTAATACATAAAATTGATTTACGGTATACATTTGTAGTATCATCCGTTACAGTATGTATTGCCAGTTGGGTGAAATACTTAATAATCTCTCCAGACCACTTTGTAGCTATTTTTATAGCGCAAACTGTCATCAGTTTCTGGGAATTAGTTGTTTGGATTTGTCCTGTGTATGTAGCTGCTTATTGGTTTGGAATTGAGCAGATATCTACAGGAACTGCTTTGGCAACTTCTGGACTTCCAATTGGCATGGCTTTGTTTTCGTATTTAACGCCAACTGTCGTCAGAAATCATGAAAATGTCGACGATATTACAGGCGACTTTGAATCATTATTTCTGGGAATAGCTCTTCTGTGCACGTTGGTCGCCGTTGCAATAATATTATGTAAGTATTCAATACATAATGTACTTACTTTCGAGAAACAGAATATTAACAGGATAAATTTTAATTAATCAATCCACCAGAAAGCTTTAATTGTAGTCTGGTCAATCTTCACACCTTCTCAGTTAAGAATCAAGATTATTACCTAAATAAAATAAAATCTACCATTCTTGTACCTAAAATTAGTCCTTTTTAAATTCAGGTAGCTTATGGTTGTAACTTAAAATCGTCAGATGATAAATAATACCATGCTTTCATTAGTGGTTCAAACGTCAACAGAAGGGTTCAGTTTAACCCGTTAAGGCCCACGTGAACTGATGATTCAAGTTGTTAACCATTGTGACAATCAAGTTGAATATGATTGTTCACTGCATTTCCAAAAATTGATGTGTGCTTTGACAACCTATCATTTCCGATGTTTCTGAGGCGGCTTTTTCGAATGCCACTGAGAAATATCACAATAGCCTCATTCAACCCAGTTTTTTTTTAACAAGTACATAACAATACCGAATTTTCATGACATTTTTTGTATAAATTGATATTTTTTTATTGGAAAGGATGTTTTTCTTTACAAAATTAATCGGAAAAGTGATCCTGATATCCAAGGAATAAGATCATGCTCAGATAATATTTTTGTTTAAAATGTCGCTTTAAAAATGCCGGCTTAAAGATTGTTCTGTTTTGGATTTATAAACTCCATGTTTTAAAAGGACGCTGGTAGATAAAATATCATGTATAGATGTTTTTGAGGTCACTGATCACGATTCTGGCGTCAGAATGACAAAATAATAAGAATAATAAAATAGAATTAGAACAAAACAAACATATCTAAATGAAACGTGCAAATTTTCAAGACGAAGGGTTCAGTACTATTTGAGGAAAATAGGCTACCGGTTTCTTAAAATGGTCTTTCAGAAAAACGGATTTGAAATTTTAAAACGCAGTGAAAGAGAACAAATTTGTTTAACTTACATGGAATCATTGGGTGCACCCTCAAAATTCGACATATCACAAAACACATTTCAAAATACAGATATTCAAAAACCAGACATTTAAAAAAACCGACATTCAAAAACATGACATTTCAAAATATAGACACTTCTGGTTGGTGCGTTTACTACATTAAAAAAATGCACTCGGGTCGCCGTCCTCGAGGTCTCACTAGAAGGTTATTACAAGGACAAAAATATTTAACCAAGGAATTATTTTGTAGGTCACTTGAAGGTCAACCCCGAATTATTTATTAAGCACATTTAGAAGTCAATCATTAATTACGTGCCAATCTGCGGTGTCTTTTGAGCTGTATTTTGAAATGTCTGGTTTTTGAATGTCGGATTTTTTATGTGTCTTTTTCGTGATTTGTCGGGTATTTGAGGTGTACCCGAATCATTAACTCGAGGATATTTAAAAAAAAATGAGTTTTTAAGTTGACAGAGCCGCATAAGTCCTTAACTCCACCCATTTTATAGTCTGAATATACTTAAAATAGCGTATTTTTTACGGTATGTCTCACAAGAATACCAACGAGCACTTTTATAGATTATACATATAATAAAACATTAATTTTCAGTTTTTGAGAACGAGCCGATGTTGCCGCCTAGTAAATCCCGAGCTCTGCAGAAGATGTATGTAAGCAACAATTTTGTGTTCATGGAATCGTTTAAACGGATCATAACGAATAAAAATATGATACTCTTGTGTAATGCTCATGGCATACATATTGCTGTGATGACTTGTGAAATGGCATTGCTGAATCCACTCTATCTTGCGCACTTCGAGGTAGCGAATATTTTATTATCGCCAAAGATGTTGAAATTAATGCTTTATTACAAAAAAATTGTTATTATTGTTCAACAATTTTCAATTAGACACACAAATTATACAAAAATTGATATTTATGTGTGATATAGAATGGCGAAGAAAATGCTGGGGTGGTCGCCTTGGTGGTTATAGCATGTGGAGTAATCGGTAGCATCGTTTTTGGAAGAGTTCAGGATCGGTTCAAATGGTACAAGTTAGTATATCTTCAATACATAACTTGCACTTGGTTAATACTATCACAGTTACTAGGAAAAATACACCATGGAATTAAATACTTTGAATCAACAAATAGAACAAAAATGACGAAGAGTTGATTGTTTTTATTTACCATTCGTTCGTCGAAGGCAGTTTGAATTTATACACGGAAGAAATAAAAGCCATATCCATGAGAAATGGACGTTTTTCACAATGAAACAAGATTCAGTTAATAATTGGATTGAATGATACGTTACATTATAAAAACTACCGTTATAAGTGAAAATTAGTCAAAGTTTCAGTTTCAAATTGAATTAACATTGTAATAATTGATTTAATTTTTTTTAGTTTGTTATTTTATTCTATAAGAATTTATACTTGTTTGAAATAAAATCTGCTGGAATGGGAGATACCTAGGACGCCAATTAAAAACTGCAATATCTGTATTGTGCTCATATTTTCTGACTCGTTAATAAGAGTAACCTTGACAGCGTAAGTGATAACGACTAATTTCAACACACCATTATCGTTAGCGACTCTAACATTGACGTTATAATTACAAATGAGTTACAAAATATTGGTAGGGAAAGAAGTACTACTCAAGGAAACGTTAAAGCTGTCGTACTTATTTATGTTGTCATGAGACCCTCATTTATTAAGAACAATATCTATTATTGCACAAGCTAAATATACGCTGGGTATAATGATTAAAGTAAACTGAGTATGTGCTGAAGAGCATCTGGGTTGATAAAGTCATTTTTTATGTGACTGATATTTGCTCCAATCATACATAAGAAAAATAACTATCCTGTCACAGCGAATGGGATTAAATTTTCATATAACCAATAATCACCATGCCATATTTGTCAGCATATGGATACATGGCGATAGATGGCATCGTAGTTTAAAATAGCTTAAGTAGCTCTAAAAGCGATGAGGTATCGCCTAGACACGATCAGAATGTTAGTTACAAGCTTCGATTATATATATTTCAATAGACACAAGTTTGTACATCACTATTTTTTGCATGATTATTCTGAAGCTGGGATTCATTATCGAAAATACCAAATTTTACTCTGGATAATATACTACCTGAAATTTATAATATTCCAAACTGTAATGATCATTAATTATTGCTTCAAACAAATTATATTGCAATTCAATAATTTTTCGGCTACTTAATAAAACTGACTTTAATAAATAAAGTAAATGATAATAAAATTAACATCGTTTTGACGTAATAAGCGTTTGGACTGTTCCAAATTTGTGTTAAGACCAATTTAAATAAAAACTAATATTTTATTTATAGGAAAATTATATTATGTAGTTCATTGATTATATATTTATTTTAGATATCTGTCGGTGTTCCTGTATGCTTGCAGCATACTTATTGTGGTACTTTTTGCTGTCTCTTTATTCATAGCTTCGAAATGGACTGTACTCTTCGTATCTGGTTTATTAGGGTATGTACCTAACGTTATTTTGCATATTTTATAATAAACTTTTGCACGTAGCTTTAATATATAGAGCGCTTCATTTTAAAACCACCACTTCAATACATTTAAAAAATGGTAGTTAATATTTAAAAACCGCAATTTGACCCTGAAATGAACTTCACATACGAGTCCAATTATACAATTTTTTTTTGCAAGGTCACCCTGCTAAAAATTTTCAGCTGAGATCTCACTTGAGAACTTAACAGAGAACTTAATATGAGATCTCAGCCTGAATTATCTCAAAAACCTCGAGATACACAAAAAATATGTATTTTGTGTAAATCCATTCCTTCTCCGTGATTGCCGGTGTGGCGAATATTCTTCTTTTCTGAATTTCTAGATGAGTTCGTATGTGAGGAAATTCTCAGCGGAGTTCTCACCTGATTTCTCATGCGAGTTCTCAGGTTCTCACGTGAGATCCCACGTGAGTTCTCATATTCTCACGTGATCTCACAGTGAATTCTCAGCTGAGAATTTTTAGTAGGACATCGACAAACTCTATCTGAACATTTTTTCAATAAACAAAACTGTTTCGAAGACATGCGAGTGTTGGGTTTAAATGAGACAACCTTATCATATTTTTATTTACTTACTAAGGAAAAGGGCAACTGCGATGTAATTCTTGCATTTAATAATACATATTAGGACAGTTATTAACATTTCTTTTGCAAATAAGTATGTGAAAATAAAAAGTGATCATATATAAGCCGAATAACAAGTATACACATCCGTTAACTGTATGTTTTTGTTTGACAATTGTGCATTGAGTACTTTTACTCAACTTCCAGTTTTTAGTGGTTGCTTTACATTGTTCTATATTACTCTCCCCAAAAGCGGGTTCCGGGTTCAATTTTTCTGGTTCCGGGTATATTTTAGCCTTTTAGAACTATACAAAATCAGGGCGGGCTTACAGTTTTATATATAAATGTATTAAGTAAAAAAAACAACTCGATCCTGTCATTTATCTTTTTAATTTTAGTAAAATACAGTTAGCTAGTATGTTTATGTTACACATTTTATCCTTCCACTACTTTACCATATTTTCCACTCCTGCTTCACCATCTCTCAGCAATTATGGCCACATTGAAACAGAAAAGTCAAATATATAGCCCACCAAACAAAAAACGATTCAGAATTATTAAAAATGATTCACTTTTGAGCTTTGAATTCTATTTATTGAATTTTGTGAATAATTCCCTGTTATCAACTATTCTCTGCATTTCTGGATGTAAATTATAACACAAATTCTGCATTATTCTGAATAAAGCATCAACGTCGATGTTTTGAATCCATTTGAATACTTGCTGCTATGGTAAACTGAAGATTGCTTTCTGATTCTTGTAGAAGTATTTTGTGAGAAATTGTCAATCATTCTGAGTATACATACTTGTGAATGCTTCATAATTATTAAGGAGACATATATAGGCGGGGTTCTGACCCAGTAATGAAATCCGGTACTGATTTATGGAGCGGAATCAGTACTGCCTACACCACCGGTAAAGTACTGAACCAGTACTGACCGTCAGTACTGACATACGGAGTTGAGTCAGTATCGACATTTTGGCCTTTCGGTATGTTGATTTTCGGAACTTTGCTCCCCGGCCGACATATTAGAGACAAATTAGAGATTCTTTTGTGTAATAATTTCTATTCAACAAATAAAAGTTTATCCGTAAGCATAACCGGGGTTTTTAAGATTTTTTTATTTTTACCCCCATTGCTAGTACCCTCTTCACATAGAAAATTAAAAATAACAGTACACAGCGTTTCTTTTGAGAAATAACGACTATTTTTGTTTCGAACAAAATTTTTTAGCTTTTCAAGTTTTTTTATAGGACATGGATCTAAAAATAATTTCAACCTAAGCAAACAAAATATATATATATATATTTTTTTTTTCTTTTAATCTAACTTTGCAAAATTTGGATGTATCGTAATGTATCAGTTCCGAAATTATGTTTTGCAACATAGCGTGTGGCGTAATGGTTAGCGTGCGTGCTTTAGGATTTAAAGGTCGTAGGTTCGAATCCCGGTGGATGCAAAAGCTTTTTTCATTTATATTTGCGAGTTATTTAGAATTATAAGAAAATAGAGTATAAAATGTGAAATACGTAATGCGATAAACAACAATAATAAACTAGATGCCTTCGACCCGGGTGCCTACAATTTTGGCTAAATTCGTATTGCAGTTCCTTGACGAAAGGCTGATGCTTCCGGGAATATTCCCATTTTAAGACTGCCAGGAAAGAAGGCGGCAGAGGGTAGTTCTAGCATCGTTAGGTTCGAGTAGTTTCTATACATATATTGTAACAATATCTTGTTCCTTAAATAGGGTGAATATGCCAATGAATGGACGGTTAAGCATTTTTCACACTTTGATCGATTGTAACTTTTGAATTCTTTTATGAAAATTTAATTATGATACCACCATTAGAATCGTTAGACTCTGCTCTTTATGAGCGTGTAGTTCAACCTTTGATTTTATTTAATTATTAACCTCGTCTTCATACGTTTGTAAAAAAATCCGCTAAACCCCAATGAATATACGGGTTAAATCAAATGGGACGTTTTCAGTACCAGTTTTGGATGGCTTTAAAACTTTGCTTTGATTTTACAAAATAATAAACACTGGAAGATCAATAGTACTGTAAATATTGTTTTGAATGTTCAAAGAACATAAAAATATGTATTTTGTTGCATGTTGTGCATCATACATTCATAAGAAATAGAAATATGTAGACAATCGTCCATTCATTGGCATATTCACCCTATATTAAAATTGAAATGGGCATTTTCAAAACTTCGACCCCGACCGCAGATCAGCCGAAGCACTGATAAATGAGCACGTCTTGTTCACACTGATGCTTAAAAAAACAAAAATTAATCAAATTTTTATACTAAAATAAAATTTAATCAAATTTTTAAAGTTAGCTCCCCCCCCCCCTCCTGGAACCCACCTCACTCCTCTGCTTCCTCTGTGTCTCTGTTTTTCATGTAATGTATATAATATACATACATATGCATTGTATATGTGTATGTACAATTTATGTTAATTTCATGTTAATTTGCTTTTTACGGCATTATCGTTGATTTTACGAAGAAATGAATCTAACTTTTTTGTAGAGAATTCGATGTTCTATATTTTTTGTTTGAAACATTTTTTTTGTACGATTTGTATTTTTTGTTAAAAAATGGAAAAACGTGTTTTTTTGAGCGTTTTTTTGAGCGTTTTTTTGTTAAACCCCCCCATAATCTAGTATGCATTGTCTCCAAAAACTAATCAGATCTAAGTTTGGCCAAGAGAAACCCAAATCCGTTTGTACTTTTTAAATTCGCCCTGCCAGTCGCGAGATATCGCGTATGCAATATTTTGCCCACGGACGGACGGACGGACGGACGTACAACCTAACGGACACCAATTTTGTTATTGTTGCTTTGGGTTCCTTATGGTCTGAAACGTCGACATTTGATGAAAAACTATAGGGTAATTTTTTTGCCCGAAGTGACCAAATTCAATACTTCGTCCAGACTTAGTCTGGGTCGAAGTAATAATAAATTATTTTTTTGTTATTCTCAAGAATTATACCGGCAATCAGTACTGGTCCAGTACTGCTCTACTCCGACAGTCAGTACTGGAGAGCGTTACGCGCTGGGGGTGGGCCATTACTGACTCAGTACTGACGGTCAGTACTGAACTCCGGCAGTCAGTGCTTAATCAGCACTCTGCCGGTGGTCAATTGCTACCTGGGTTCTAGTCGGTGAACACAGTCACGTTCTTTAAAACTCGAATATGGAACACATCAGCCATGGAATATGCTTATTATATGTGTATTTTCTGTGTGAACCTAAGGTGCTATAGAAAAAAATTAATTAAAATATCTTTAAAATTAAAAACTCTTAAATATCGTATTTTTTTAATAAAAAATCGATTTTTACTGTTTAAATAATATATTAAAATTATATTTTTATTAGAACAATTATGTTCCCTTATAAGGTGAAGATGTTTTAAGTATTCAATCTAAAATTTGAGTCAATCTGTTGAAAATAGTTGAGTAATCATGCTCGCCATTTGTGCAAAATGGTTTCGAGAAAATGCGCTTAAAGTTAGAAGTAGTGTAAACCCAACAGGTTCGTCGTCGCCGACCGCGACCGCCAAAAGCTATAACTATTGAAATATTTAAAATTTCCTTACGTCCTTTTAGGCACATATTCTCAAAGAGTTGTACTATAGATGAACGCTACATTTTCAAAATTCGGCCTTTGTAGATGCAATTTTAACCATTATTTATGATATCCTATAAATAATCAGAGGAATTCGTCAAGAATTAATTGTAAAAATTACTTATTTCTGGAATTTCCCGGTGAACTCGTGTTAAAGTACTTTTGGTATTTTTTAAGAAGAACCTTTATATTGATTGGAATCGCAGTTACATAACTGGAATTTTGAAATATCGTTACAGGCATTTTTAATTTATAATTTTCAACTTAGATTACTACCTTATTAACTGAGGATTTTAGGACCCCTTTAAGGCCCTAGGTGGTGTCAGGTTTTCCGAAAAATCAAGCGAATGTTTTGAATCCTTATGAATATTTGCAGTAATAAAGTGGAAGATGGTTTTATGATTCCTCTAGAACCATTTTGTGAGAATTAGTCAATCAAATTCAGAATGTTCTGAATCTACACGCTTATGAGTGCTTCATAATTATTAAGGAAACGCATAAGTCTACCTGCTAGTTCTATTTACAAACAAATCTCCTGTTACCAAAGCTCCAGTTACACGGTTAGGACGATAATCGGCAGATGCCGTTGACACTTTCGCAAACTTTTGTTTCGGATTAAAAAACCTACAAAAATAGTAATTTTTTCGTATTAGATGAATGATGTATACAATATCACATCATCGGAATATAAAGGTTCTCATGGTATGTGTGGACTTATATTATATTGTCAAATGCGAATGCTTCACCGAACGATATGGAAGCATTCTAAAATATTGCATTCTATACTTCTAAATACTTATTCATGTATTAAGAAATAGGTTTCAGAAGTATTGAAAATTTCAAATAATTTTCAATAATTTTTCGTTTGCTGCGAGATACATTACTTCAATATATAATTAAAAACGATACTCTGTTTTTAGATTCGTCACGATAGCGTACACAACCACTGGTTTGGAAACCTGTGTTGAAGTAACATATCCGGAACCTAGTGCAACAAGTGTCTCCATTTTGAATTTGACCAACCAGCTTTATGGTATAATTGTATTTCTAATTGTTGATAAAATTATGAGTATATACGGCGATCTAGGAGCACATATATGTTTTTGTGCTCTTCTGACCATAGGCTTAATTTCAAATTCCGCTATGGATAATGTTCGTATGAGACAAGATGCAGTTAAAAACTCGTAATATAAATGTTTTATATATACGTTTTTCTTATATAATGTAATAAATTTGTATTTTTATAAAATCTTGTATTGCAATAAAATTAAAAATCAACGTGAAATAAATTCCAATTCTATGTATATTACGCTTTCGTCCTGATTTGATTTATTATTTTGACTAACAAAATCTTCTGTCTTAAACCAGAATATCCGCGCCCCCATAAAAACAGAAGTTTGGAAACTTACCTTAATTGATTCTTGTAAAATGTTTTCAATCATTAGGTATAATTAAAGTATGCAAATGGATAAATCGGTATACATTTATGCTACTTTTGGATATACAAGATTCTTCTAATATAACTAAAAAATAAACCATGGTATATATCCGAAAATACTATATTGTAGTCTACTATATATTATAATATTAGACACATAAAATAAGTTCTTAATGCTCCAGATGGGGCTCAAATCCAAAAGATTTGTAATAGATTCCTCCAAGTGCCAATTCCAACGGTAATTGCTATAAAAGAAAAATTGTTGCGAATGCATTCATAATATAATGAAATGACAAAAAAGAATAATTTTCGTTTTCTTCTAATTCGATTAAATTTGTGACAATCAGGGGCTACATTAAGATAAAACAGGAAGATGTCAAACATTGGAACATGCGTAGGAGTTCAACATTTCATCACCACCATGGCCATCTTAAGTGATATATAATTTGATTTTATTTGATATAATCCTACTTCAAGCATTATATTATTATAAAAATACATATCCATGCGATCTCTGGGTGGTTTGGACCATTTTGCAACGAGGTATGCCCATTATGGGAGGTGACTATGAACATATGTACAGAGTGTAACGATATTGTCACAAATCTTCTATTATTTGTGAGAAACAGAAATGTTTGGAATGTTTTGCGTCACATAACAACCAGCCAATGTAGAATACCGAAGATTCTCAACTCCTATGTTCTTTACATATCAATAATCTCCTATTTGCATAATATTTTCCACCGTTTCCGTAACATTTTTTAAGAACAATGTACTTTTAACTGAAGTGAGTGAACATATTTTGGTTTGCATCATTGAAACGATTTATAAAAAATTGTCATTGTATACAATTATCGCATAAATACTTATATCCCAATAAGCAAAAATATGTCTTAAAGAAGTCTAAAAGATATCCTTCGATCCGTCAAAGATATCTTGAAAATGTCCAAAAGGCCTCTAAAAGATATCCCTTGATCCGTTAAAGATATCTTGAAAATGTCGAAAGATATCTTTTAGATGTTTACGCAACAATTTCGGAGATCTTTTAGATATCTATAAGACATTTTTTAGATATATCGAAAATATATTTTAAAATAAAATTAACCGATTAAGAAACGTAAACAAATTTGAATAATTATTATGGCTCTTTCATTTTTAAAGCAGTTCAAACCATTCCACCTCAAATTTTCATTCGAAAAATAGATTGGTTTTAATACTTTTTTTCGGATTCTATGTCGAAAAAAAGGCGGTGCGTGGTTTTTTGTTTGTCGTTTAACTCCAAAACAGCAAAGATATGATTTTTTTTAATTTGAACACCCTCAAGCGTTACACGCTTTTCAAACGCATTTTACTCAGTATTAACGAAATGTACGAAAAAAACTTCAAATAAGGGTAGATTTATATCTGATCTTGTCAAATATAAAATGTAAAATTGTGTTAGAGTCCTAATAGTTACCCAAAAATGGAAATTAAAGTTAAAAAGTAATTTTTTCTTAAGATGAATTATTTTAATTTTGATGAATTTTTTATTGTATTTTAACCTCCATTTAAATTCTTTAAAATAGGAAAAAAGGATTTCATTTTTTTCTAACAAAATGATTTCTTATCATTGATAAATACAGGTATTTCTCTACGATCAGTTTTTATATCAATCTCGATCCTTCTCGATCTTTTCGATCATTCTCGGTCATTTTCGAACTTTTTTTTATGTTTCTCGATATTTCTTGATTTGTTCGATCTTTTTCAATCTCTGTCGATCTTTATCGATTTTTCTCGATCTATTTCGATCTTTGTTGATCTTCCTCAATCATTTTCGATTTTTTTCAAGCTTTTTCGATCATTCTCGAACTTCTTTTATGTTTCTCGATCTTTCTTGATCTTTTTCGACCCCTCTTGATCTCTCTTTATTCTTGATCATTGTCGATCTCTTTCGATCATTCTTGATCTTTGTCGATCTTTTTCGAACTCTGTCAATCTCCACCGACATTTCACGATGTATCCCGATCTTTACTGATCTTTTTCGAGCTTTATCGATTTTTTTCGCTCTTTTCGATCTTTTTCGATGTATTTTGATCTTTTTTGATCTTTCTCGATCATTCTCAATTTTTCTTGATCTTTCTTGATGTTTCTCATCCTTCCCCAATCTTTTTTGATCTGTCTTGATCTCCATTGATTTTGTGAGATCAAGAGTGAAAGAGATTGGAAAAGATCGAGAAAGATCAAGAAAAATCGAAAAATATCGAGAATGATCGAAAAATATTGAGAAATACCGAGAAAGACCGAGAAAGCTCAAGAAAGACCGGGAAAGATCGAGAAAGATCGGGAAAGATCGAGAAAGATCGAGAAATAACTCAATGGAAAATGATCCATATTATACTTACTATGTTGCAATTGTACACGAATGCCCATAAAAACGTTAAGTGGCCGGCAACTGTAGATTCCGTGATTTTCACGTGCAGTAGTCGGCCACCATTTACAGTATACAAAAATATTTTTTTTTACCTGTTGAAACTTAGATTTGTCTATGAAGGTATCAAGATTATTTTATATAAAAAAAAATTTATATCATTTGCTTCTCTTATAATGTAGTAATTCGTATATAGTACTTTTCGGTCCTAGGCCGTAAAGTTCAATTTTACGGCCCGAGTGGAGATTGTGCGATCCTCGTACCGGTGAAGTAAAATGTTACGGCCGAGGAGCGAACACTATTTTTTGATACACATTTCGCAAAGTAGGCACTTTACCGACTGCTTTTAGTCCGTAAGGTGCGCAGATCAGTCCGTAAAATCACACTTTACGGACACGTATAAAAAAAATAATGTGTTTTAATGGAAATATGTAAGAACTTGCCGTATTTTTGCACTGATATGGATAACACTTTTTTGTTATTGCAATACTTCTGCGCCAATAAGGACAAAAATATTCCGCATTGGAATTATAACTATGTTATGTGTACTTACCAGATGCTGTGAAGAATTTTACCTATAAATTTTAACATTAAACGCTACAATTTGCGAAGTGGCCGACTACTGTCCGGTTTACCATCTCCATTTATTTAAAAATTTCATTACATTAATTATTTAGGTACCCTGAAAAATTAAATGTTTTCTTGTCAAAAGGGTTATGTTTACTTTGATATAATGATTGATTGATATTTCGAATCTTTTTCAATCTAAAACATTTATACGCCTGAATTACTTGAGTACGAATAGTAAATAATTTAACGATTAACAATCTTATATATTTTACATAGAATTAAAAATCTATTTTCAAAAGAGCTCAAATTTTCAATGCATTTCAATCTATTTTTGTTTACAGGAATATATAAATAATTTGTGCAGAAATCATTTATTTAACCCTTGCCCAAAATCCATGTTACATATTTACATGAAATTGTAACGTAATATCAAAACTCAAATTCAAATGAGACTAAAAAATATATTGCTGTAAATGGAAAATAATATAGTAAAAAAATTGTAATCGTGTTGTAATAAATTAATATTTTTATTTATGTCGTACTGTTTACTTACGTTATTAGTTCAGTCACTTGTGCAACATTAGCCAAAATTCTAAAATAAGAAACAGGAAACGTTATTTGAAGTAATCGAAGGGTCGCGAAACTTCTTTTAAGTCCAAAAAGAGGCTCGAAACTACTCGAAATGCACGCGAAGCGTCTAGAAACTTCGCGCATCTCAAGCGCGTACATAAAAGCCGGCCGGCGCAGCTGTGCGAGAACAGTATAGTTTGAATTAGTAGCCGGTGAAAACGCTTACGCAATACTTGTTAACATTTTAGTAACGCTAAACGCTACAAAGTGTAAATCAAGTTCAACTTATTTGTTAAATTTAAACTTAAAAAATGAGAACGAGAATGATGGTTATACCCAGATTGGTTTCCCACTGGTGGGAAGCCTTGGAACGTCCTCATCGTTTAATGGATCAACATTTTGGTTCGGTTATGAGGCCAGACAACTTTTTTAATTCTTCTCTTTTTGAAAGAAGATTTCCTGCTGCATATTCGCGAATTTTCGATGAAATGATGCGGGAAGAGCAGAATCACGGTTATTCTGTGATTAACGCCGATAAAGATAAATTTCATGTCGCACTGGATGTTCAACAATTCAAGCCAGAAGAAATTAACGTGAAAGTCGTCGATAATTTACTTGTTATAGAAGGTAAGTCAACTGGTTTGTCTTGTCTACGTGCACTTTTTTTTTTGTATTTAGTGCAGCTCGCGTCATCCGCAATGTTATTCTGTCTATATATATTCTATGGAAATATCGCGTTGCTCCGTCGGTAAATTGTTGTTCATAATCTTTCCTTAAGAAGTAGCAGATGGCGCGAGAAACACATTAAATTTTTGTTTATTCATCGTTTAGAACAGTTCTCGCATTGGTTGATTTCAAATCAACAGAAAATAAAAGTTTTTTTTTAAATATATTTTTTGTGAAACTTATTCATTTCCATTCCTTGGTTTGTCCATAATTTCAATTTTTTAAGCAAATTTAATGTATGTTTTCTATCAATGAATCAATATTTTTTTGATGCAGTAGGCGTAAAATGGTCATTTTATAGAATAAATTTTACATCCACGGAGTCGTGAAGTTGGCATTTTCGGCCCGCAAATCGAATCGCAATATATTTTACACCTACTGCATCAAAAAACAATGTTTGAATCTCTTTTCACCCTCATGAATCTCATGAACCTCGAGCTGGCTTGGCTGTTCCTCAGGTTCTATTGTCGAGGCGTAAAACTCCATCTTACTTACGCCCTTGATACAAAAATAACTATTTCTTCACACCGGGAGGAAAGATGCCGCTTACTCCCGGCCATAAAGAAATGTACTATTGTTTTCGATTCGTGCAGAAAGTAACATGTACTTGCTCATACCTAAAATTCTATTTACCGTTTGAAATAATTTAAAAATTATTATGTCCATAAATATCGGACGTTTAGCTCGGAAATAATTATTTATTAATTCTAATTAAAATGCAATTATTTCCAGTGTAGTAATAAATAAATAACTTCTTTCTTCGTTTTGTTGCATTTTTTGATAATGAAATTTAAAAAAAAAATTATAAAAAACATTTTTCAATATAACATATATTGCAAATAAAATTTATCAATTGAAGCTTACAAGTTTATTTATACGAAAATATATATTTCTTTTCTGATTACCTGCATTTATCACAGGTTATCACATTTGAGATAACTTTAAAATAAGTTTTATACAGTGTAATCTGAAGGAAAAAGTTCATAAATAAACTTTCTTGAACTGTTATCAAACTTTCGCGATGAATAATGGGATGGCCTACGAAGATAAAAAATAGTTATTATCGAGTCTTATCTGTAAAATCTTATTCTTGCGATTTATGAAAGTGTACTCCATTTATTTTATCTCAATCAGAAATAATTTATTAGTGTCAATAAAAGTAAGAATTGGAGTTTTCCATGCTATTGGTTTTTAGATATAATAAAATAGTGTTTTTTACAAAATTAATATAATAAAGCATGGAATTAAATCAAACTTTACACCAATGTAATACCAAATAATATGTTGCAGTGATATATCTTGAAAATTGTTTATAACTATTTTTAAGAATGTTGTTCTTTTAAAAACGGAGTGTCTATATCCACGTACGGTTTCCTATATCATGCATAAGTGGAAGAGAGACGGAGCAACAAAGGTTTATGTGTTTGGTTAGGTTAGGATAGCTTTAGCAGGGGGTCTGGGGGAAAGTATTTACTCGAGTTGACTGCCAAATCCAAGCATATAAATTAATTTATACGTAGATTTAGGCACATCCTTTTAAAAACTTTCCAATATCCTTTTTGTGATTTCTTCAGTTAATTACCTGCTACATAAATTAACCCTTTAAAGCACGCTCTCAAGGGCCTGACAATTAATTTTATTTATAAAAATTCAATTTTGAGGTATTTAAAAATATTAGTTGGGTTTTTTTAGTAGCTAAGCTATTTGTGTACAATATTATACCAGTAATATTCAAATTTCATTTGTTGTAAAAATTTCATAAATATACAAACACTACAAAAATGCAGTTTTTTTTTTGACAAAAAGTGTTTTCCAGTTTATTTCAGTTTCGATTTTCATGAAAATTTTTATTAAAGGGGGTTTATGGTCGCTGATGATGATTCCGGAGTCAAATTTCCAAAATTCAAAATGGCGAATTCAAAATGGCCGTACAAGAATTTAAAAAATAACATATGTACCTTTTTATGCCTGGAAAAGTTTATTCGGAGATTTTTGGGGCCCCGAAATACGCATATGTAATACGTTTTAAATTTTGAAAACTCTGAGATGATGGCAGATTCAAAATTTGCTAAAACTATTTTTGAAGATTTTTGAGATTAAGAAATACTAAAATTTAGACAAAAAGGGGTGTACATTCGATATTGCCGAACGACGAGGACCTAATAAGCTTTTAGCTACATTTTTTGTTTATACCTTTGTTGTTTTTTTTTATATTTTTTTATGTCTGTTTTGTTTTTTCTTAATATTTTTTATACTTTTTGTCTTTTTTATATTTTGCTACATCTTTTTTGTTTTTGATTCTTGGTTGTAAAATTGTATGGCCTCGTAACAATTGGGCTGCCTCAAACAGGCTTCCGTGGTCCTTGGACGTCCAAACTTTATTCAGACCCTAAAATTCTAATCTTGGATCCGACATTCTGAATATTGAAAATTCGACGCCATATTCGTAATCGGCGACCCCGAAAACCACCCCAAGTTTCCAATTTCAACTCGCTCAAGCAATATTTTCCTAATTTGGTCCACGGTGTCCAAGAACTGGGTTACGATATTTCAGGAGGTGATTGTCCATGACACTTCAAATAAAAAAGTCCTGTACTAAAATTGGATCTGAGGCTCAGAATGTGAGTGACAGGCCATTCAAGTTTAGAAAAAAATTACTTTTTGTGCAATAACTCGGATCGCTTTTGAGTTATTTCAAGGCGTGGCAGCTCATTTTCAAGCTTTTTTTAAGCCCTATAATGCGCCCATAAAAGCATTTGACCTGCGATGAATATTTCTGAAGTTATGGCCTTAAAAACAGAAAAAATTCCAATTTTTGCGGTTGCATCAAATGAATTATAGGGCTTAAAAAAAGCTTAAAAATGAGCCCTCGCGCATTGAAATAACTTATAAGTGAGCTGAGTTATTCCAAAAAAGGTATTGTTTATTTTTTTTCTAAACTTCAATGGCCCGTCACTCAAATTCTAAGCCTCAGATTCAATGTTGGTAGAGGAATTATTTGTTTGAAACATCACGAAGTATCACCTCCTTAAATATCGTAACCCAGTTCTTGGACACCCTGAACAGTTTATTTATTTACATGCATCTACATAGCTTTTTAAGCCTATCAACTTTATGACCTCATTTGTTTTACTTTCTGTGTATTAATTTTGTTATAATAAAGTTTTATAATAATGCTGTTATGTTAGTATGGAATATTAAGAATAATGAATGTTAATTTCGACATTATTGCAGGTAAACACGAAGATAAACAAGACGATCACGGTGTGATTTCCAGACATTTCATACGAAAATACACCATCCCTGATCAGTGCGATCCTGATAAAGCGGCAAGCACATTGTCTTCCGACGGCATCCTTACAATTACCGCACCTAGGAAGCCAGAGTCCCTGGAAGCTAAAAAAGAAAAAGTCCTCCCAATTGAGCGTATTGCAAAACCAGCGAATGAACAAAAACCAGAAGAACCTCAAGAGGAACCGAGAAGAGCAGGACAAAAACAATAAACGATTCAACTTTAGAAGAACTGTTTTAAAGATTAACTAATATTTTGTACTGTTGTTAATAACTTCCTTGTGCCATTCAGTCTTAGTTGTTTCAGGATTTAAGTTTTTCTATTGTGATACTTAGATATACTTCGCACCATAAGTTCCTTATAATAGATATATTTGTCAATAAAAAATCGTAAAACTATATGTTCTTTGTTTATATTATCTTACCCTTTAAGGACGTTTCGTGAGAAATAGAATTTTTTTATAATATTGACAACTAATACTCCTACGGCTCAACATCTATTATTAATTTATAATTTTCAATATAGAGTACACCCATTCAATTCCTTTCCTATATACAATATGCAAAAAATCTATTCATAAGAAACTTTCAGTTTTTAATGCCTTCCCACGTAGCTCTTATTTATTTCATTAAATGGGCATTACAAAATATCTGTAATGCTTTTCGGACGGTTGGGCGAAGTATTGAAAAGAGGAGGAGCCTTCATCGTTTCCTCTATATACATTTTTAAAAATAATTAAGATTATTTATGCCATTCGATGCGTAAAATGCTATTTTACTCACTTTTGACATTTTTCGGTCGCCTTTTACGCCCTCAAGTGACATAAAATATCGTATGAAACATGTGCGTAAATGTTTATTCTGCGAATGTGATTACGACCCTCGCGTTCGGCTCGGGCTGCAACCCTTCATATTCGTAGAATAAACTTTACGCACTAGTTTCATAATATACTAATACATATTTCCCGTGTTTTTCTTTTCAACTACATTTCATATTTCTGAAAAGGGTCTTAAGTATTGGACCGAAAACGTTAAATATCTTTCATTTTTTTTTAGTATATTTATTTCTTCTAGTTTTTTATTTTTTATGCAATTCTGTGTGCAAAGTACGATTTAAATTTTCGGTCGCAAATTAACACGTTGCACAATGTAGAATTGCATAAAATATCGTAAGCAACGCATACCCAGCTTCATCACTATGTCGGCGACTCGTGCTTGCTCTCGCTGCTCGTGCGGTAAAATGCACTTTGCGCACTTGTTGCATAATATACTATAACGCCCCAGCAAACACAAAAGTAACAGTTATGTAACATCTATGTAACCATTACGTAAATGTTGCGTAATTGTTACTTTCTGTGTTTGCAGAGGCCGGTTTTGTACCATATTTACTCCCATGTTTACTTTGTGCAATTAACTTCTGCCGATTCCTCTTTTATATATAATTTCCTTCACTTTTTTGTCTTTTCATGGCGATCTTTATTATCCAGCACTCGTTTTTCCTTTGGTCCTTTCAAAATCTCAACATAAATTATGTATATGAATATATATTTTAATAAATATATGCGTAACATTCATTCAGAGTTTCCATATACTCATGGTTAGAACTACAAGAATCAAGTGCAATAGCCTAAATTTGATTAGCTAGGTAGCTATAACAATCCCTTAACTTTTTATGAATTAAATGTATTTCAAAATGGTTTGCGTAAAGTTGTACGCAGAAACCCAAAACATATATTTTAATGTCAGGGTGATGTAACGTAAAAATATGAACGTAAGTTTTTCTTGTAGATGTCAAAGAGTGGTTGGAATACGCGAAGAATTCATAGCCTTACGCATTTGCGTTAAAAACGGTCAGTCTCGTTATGTTGGTATCTACATGTTAAATGACTCACAACGTGTCCATACTCAGTAAGTATACGTACGTAAGACTAGACGGAAGGATATGCGACATTGGATAAAATATCTAACTTGTAAAATCGCGATGCGTGCCTACGGCATTAACGCACGCCTTATTTAGCGAGTGCAAATCTCGGACATACGATTTGTTGCCTGTCACCTTGGTCACGTTTATGGGTATCTCGCATTAAAATTCAATTTTATTACATAAGTCAATTATTCTAATGCTATTTACAAATCCAAAACGTGTTAGGAATCACGCAATGAAGACAGGAATTAGAGGTGCATAAAGTAAAGTATTATGTAATAGATGTTCTAAGATAAAAAATGTAATTTTTAATTGATTATTATGTATTACCATATTTAAAATGAGTTTGAACACTTTGAACAATTATCACAGTCATTGATTTCAAAGGCGTCTAGGATGGTATAATATTGAAAGTTTTAATATATAATAAATTAGTTATAAATCAAACTTAACGTGTAGGATGAAGTAGAGAATGGATCCAAAATATCTCTCAACGTTTAATTGTTTGTTCTGGATAACGACAGCTTGATTTGGTACTCTGATCTTTAGGTTACAGCAGGTTCATATCACGCTAACAATGTAATATGTACATTGACTGTGGTTGACGTTGTCGTAAAACGATTTTGTAGAATATTTTTCCGATAATGCCAAAATATCGAGTCCGCAACTCATATTATGGGGGCAAACAAATTAAAACAATGTAGGATGAACTGCCCCAAAACTACGCACCTAACTTACTTTTTGGTATTACTATTCAATCTGCAAGTAAGAACTCAAAGAGAAACGTCTAAATTTTAGTAAAATCCTTCAAGAGGGAAAACAGTTAAAAGTATAATCATAATCATTTTTTTTGTTAAATAAATAGATTGGAGGACACGCCATGTGCATACTCTGGGACATGATGTGCCCAAGTATACGTAACTGTTTTCATAAGAGTATTCAGGTTAAATATTACATTCCGAGAATATTTATCTTTTATATTATTGTTTTGTTTACTTGTCCTATAATTTTTGCAGAAAACATAAATTTTCTGACACCAATTCCTTTGTATCCACTCATTTTTATAATCTGCAAAGATGTGGTTATCATTTTAAAAAATACACCGCGATAAATACGAAAGTATTTTAATACTAAACTTAGTGGCAATTTACTATTTGTTTACTAATACCACTACCAGAGATATCTAAAGCAGTGGCTTATATCGCAGTTTTTTAAGTGTACGATGTGTACTCTTGAGCTCATTTTTACTGGGCACTCTTGGGCAAAAGGAAGAATAATTATATAATTATTAAAAGGTAAATGTAGCATTCCTGAAATCTCAATGTTAATTCTATTTATAAAATTAAAGTGTATAATTCTTCAATTACGTACAAGAGGCATCCGTGATACGTTTGAAGTATTTGAATATTGTTGTGCTTTTAGCGTATTTTACCTTATGCAATGTAATTAACTCTGTGTAAACGTACAAGATAACAAGGAGTTCACTTAGAAAATAGCTTACGAAAAATTGTAAAACTGTAGGAAAACTTTTAGTTCTTTAAGAGGACAACAGTTGGCTTGAGATATTTCCTATTCCCCGACGAAGATTAACACTTTTCATTTTTTTTTTTCGCCGAAAATAAAGGCACTCAATTAATTTCCTGATGAAAAGTAACTTATATATTTATTATCAGAAGAGCAAGAATTATTATATATTAACCTAATTATTAGTATTTATTGTTTCAAAATGCCGTAGAAATAATAACATTGATGAGGAATTATTCTTTTTTTCATCACCGGTTTCAGGTCCTGTTTTTTGCCGTTTAATGGTAACTTTGAGTTTTTTACTACATTAATTATAAGCAGTTTGATGTCTTCTTTCTTTACATTTTTTCCAAATATTTCTACTATCACTGTGTCTGAAACGAACGATTATTTCTGTAGTACAAAGGCTAGTTTTCATGATTATTTCCCACGTTTACTACATTTACGTTAAAATTTACTATTATGTGTCTTCCTCGATTTTTTACTATTTTTTCATCCCTGGACAGTTGCACATACCTACGTAATAGACACCTAATAGACAGTTTAATATAATTTAATGTGCTTTTTTTGTATATTCTAGAGTACCAAAGTTTAAAAACTGCAGACAGTAAGAATTGCACGTTTTTATTTTCGGAAGTGAAATAACGAAAGTCTTGGATTAAGTGTTGCAGTTCGGTTTTAAACATCTGCAGTAGTTTTGATTTGAGAGGCTGTTATTTGTAGCAGTTTAACATCGGTTTTCTTACAAAAGTTTTAATCAGTTACACAGCGAAAAACAAGTAGCTAATTAAACCATTTTGTAAAAGTAGAACACTTTACAATAATATTGATTTTCATTAACTGTAGTTTGTAGAAAACAAGACGAATATTATTGTCTTGAACTATACACTATTTCCTGATTTTTACACATGCCTAGGTTGGGATGCGAAACACGATTTCAAATCTGTTAGTATACTATAACTGCTGCGGTTACTAAATCGAAATTAAATTGCCGCCGTTAAACTTAACTGAACTCTGTGTGTATAAACACTACAAAAATTAAAATACTTCTATAAACGGCCATCATAATAAACGTTTAAATAATTGAAATATAAAAAAAAATAATGTTAACATTTTCGGTTCAAATGTGTGACCCTCTCCAGTAAAATAAGTATTAAAAATTTGATTCATTAGTTAAGTGTAAGAAACAAATTAAAACCGCCATCCATCCACCTTATATTTACATTACCAATTGTATGTAATGCTAAATTTATTTAAAATCATTGGATATCAGGTGATAATATAGTTTTTTTAAAATAATGATTGCTTTGTAAAATTAGAGCATTACATCTGTGTAATAGTTACAAAAGTACAATGCAGATTATTTTGTAACCAATGAAAATATTTCTACGGCCATACAAACTTAAACGGGTAAAGGTAAAATTATGAAAACACTTTATAAATTTTGTTTATTGTCTCGAAACTGCTGTATCTAAGAGACTAGTTATCTTGATGTCGACGTAAAAAATGTCCGGATACTAGAAGTGCTTATCTTGGAAAATACTTATGTATGTGCTTATATATTATGTAGGCGCTATTAATTTAATCTTAGATATAAATGTCATAATTTCAACATTTTCCTGTCTTAGTTCATCTGGAAAAGAATTAATGTACCCGACAATGCTTATAATGTCAATTGCAGGTGCTTTTATATACTATGTAACAATTGTTTATTAACATGTAATAGTTTGCTATAACGTTAACCCTATATAAGGACATTTTATTATTGCTTCAATCTCAATAAACTGTTTCGTATCAAAAAGTATAAAAAAAATGCAAGACTTATCTTACTATTTTCAAGGTCAATCTTCAAGGTTCCAAGGTCAAAATTAAGTTTTGGTCATCAAGAATTTCAATGTGATGCCAACATCGAAAAAAAATTTTAAAAAATTGCCAAATATTTTTTGTTGTCAATTTTTTTGAGTTATCAGAATGTTAGGATTCCATTGAATCTATGTACAAAGGTGGTGAAAATATTTCAATCTTGAGAAAAATTGATTAATTGTTGTAACGACCTTTCAAATGTAGTCTTAAATGAAAATTTCTTTGAAAATTTCCGAACGCTGGAACTCAACAACTATATGAACAGAAAGAAAACATGCTAACAATAAAAAGTTACTAGAATCAGTTCTGAAATATACTGGATATTTTTCAGATTTTTCTGGTGGTAAGTTCAGAAACATTCTAGCTCGACTCATTTACGAAAAATTCTCAAAAAATATTAGCATATTCTATTGTGAATTGTAAGCGTCTTTTTCTAATTTTTTCCAAAAGTTGATAGTTTTCGAGAAAATTAATTTTAAATATTTTGTTAAGGATTCTGTGTACTTTTAGACAAAATTGTAAACAAGAAAAATTGCTTAGAATTTGCCAGAGAATGTAGTCAACTTTTTTGAAAATTTTTAGCAAATAATTTAAAATTTAAAAAAAAATGTAGATACCTAAACTTCTCTAAATATCATACAAAAAATCTGAAAAATTCTGCGTTTCTCAAGGAATTCTAAGAACTTTTCATTCTTAGCAATATTTAGAGCGTTCGGAAATGTTCAAAACAATCTTCATTGCATTTAGAGGTCGTTAAAATGATGTGGGGTTTAAAGGTCACATTTTTTCTTAAAATTTAAATACCTTAACCATTTTTGTACAGAGTTTCAATAGAATCCCAATTTAATTGGAAACTTAATTTTGGGTTACCCAATAAATAGTAGAATATTTACCTTTCATTTTTTAACTCCCATTTTCAGTCAAAAGACTTGATTGAAGTTGAAGCAGAGAATTTTAATCTAGAGTTTGGTAAAACGTAAATGAACGCTTGGCAGATCATTGTTGACGGTTATTATGATGGAACTACTATGTTCAAATAAAATCAGCATACTAGAAAGAAAAAAAGGAAGTATGCAAATATAGCCAAATTTATTCTGGAGTTTTTTATTTTTACATCCATTTTTCCTATCTGGGGATCAGATCAAATATCAAAAATACATATCTTATATAGTGATTTAAAAAAGTTCTTGAAGTGATAATTAATAATAAAAGGAATATAATAAATAAATACTTATTCTCACACTCCGTGCGCAAAATTCTGTTTTTCTATTGTTTTATTTATGTAACAATTTTTTTTTAATCGACACATCGATATTCGACCAGTTTTCAAGTCGCTCTTTCGAATGGCGCTGTTAAAATTTTTTAAAAATGGCGTTTAACACATTTTTTTGAAAATATTGAATATTGCTTGTACATTTTCTTTTAAGAATGCAATTTTTACTATATTATACTGGTTTCTGTCCACCTTCCAACCTATCTATTTTGTTTTTGTTATTGAAGTGGATTTTTAAATGGCTCCTTTTGTTGAAATGATTTATTTAACGTTAATGGTAGTTTATTGGCATTTCTGGTAATAGCATTAGGTGTTGTATTGCATTAGGAATTGTAATCTATCAATTAATATTTAATTTTCTTTTGAATATCCCTGAATATGAATATAAAATATGTTTTTCAAAATCCAAAATGCTGCCTCCAATACGCAGAGAACGAGACATGTGAAATACTTTTTTACAGGTAAGTGGAACAAGAATTTTTCATTTTCTTAAGATATTTTATTTAGTATAAGTATATTTTTGAAGTAAAGAAATCTGGAACATATTTTTGATAGGTTAGAAGGTGGTCAGGAACCGTTATTGTAGTGAAAATTGCAGTATATAAAAAATTATACCTCAAAAATCGTGTTTTTTTTTGCAGTATTCGCCATGTTAAGTTCTGCTGTGTGCGACCCCACCGGCGACAGAATTAACTACTGAGAGGGGGGTATGTGACACTAATCATAAGGGAAAACGGGCTTATTTTGCGAATAGCTTTACAAACAGACATTTTTCGGTTGATATTACTGTTTCATCGTACGGCATTTCAAATACTAAAAGTAATTTGGAAATATCAGTTTGCTGAAAAATGACATTTGGAAAAGCTATTCGCAAAATAAGCCGTTTCCCCATATAAATAGTGTCACATATCCCCCTCTCAGTAGTTTATTTTTTCGCCGGTGGAGTCGCGCATAGCGGACTTAACAGGGCGAATTTAAAAAAATATGTCGTCGGAATTTTTTGAAAATTTGATCAGCGACATCTCAAAGTGCGACTTCAAATCCAGTCTGTTAAAATTGTCTTTTTGTATAAATGCAACGAAGCTAAAGTACACGCGCAAATTATGCACGGTTGGTCGTTAAAAATAACGAGAAAACTGTGTTTTGAAATCACATGAAAACAATGGTATGTAAGGACAACCAAAAGTTTTTTTTCACGCTTACCTCGCAATGGTAATAATAAATAAAGTCATTTTGAAATACATAGCATGATTAAGATACAAAGATTTGCGTACATGGTCTTCATTTCATTATAAACGACATTTTAACTCTTACTCAAACTATACTAATCTTTACATTGTAAGAAGATGAAAAAGTTTACATTGTAATAAAGGGAAAGTAATTTGATGTACTTCTAATTTCTTTCAACTTTCATGAATTTCATAAGCAGAGCAGTTTTACTATGATAAGATATGCGCAGAGATGTTAGGTATAGATAAAAGCCCAAAAATTACGTGAGCTGACGTAAAATAAAACAAGGATCGCAAAATTTTATAAAATCAGAGGCAAGTGAAACAAGATACAATGATCGACAATTTCTCATTATCACAACAGGCTTCACCTATAAATAAAGTCGAACGGAGAGCGTCAGTCTATCGCAGCGTCTCGAATCAGTAACTCTGCCAGTAAGGATTGCCGTTTCTCGATAAGTTCCCATAATTAATAGTTTTATAAATACGTTTTCATGTAACTAATAGTTGAAGCTAAAAAGCCATCAAATAAATTATACTTAAGAATTTTTATTATATTTTTTAATTATCGAATTGTTATAATTAATTTACTTACATGCACATTTTAATAACAACATTTACAAATATTAATAAGCGTGTTAAGTTTCCGTGTATAACATTAAAAAAATGTGTTTTTACTGCAGCAAACGAAATTTTGAAAAAAAAATGAGGCTCAATTCTGTTGTTCCTAATTTCAAAATCGAATCCACCCATGGATTGATTGATTTCTACGAGTACCAAGGCAATTCGTAAGTACTTAAATAGTTTTAATTATGAAAAAGAACTAAGAATTATTTGAAAGGATAAAATTGAAAAAAATGTCAGAGGTGGAAATGAAACAATTTTTGTCTATTTATTTAATAATTTTTTTAATTTTTAGAAAACGAAAATTCTTCATTATTATTCACATAATAGTATTTATGCACGAAATAATCTCTTACATCTTTGAATAACTTGCATCCTGAAAAAAATTATAATTAATAACTGCAATTCGAAAATATTATGAGTTTTACGATAATAAGTTTCCGATAATTTATCGAAACTGAAAAATGATTAGCTTTCTGATTCACTTAGAATTTTCATATGAGATTTTAAATATTTATTTTGAATGTTTATTTAATGTGGAATATGAACACTGTTGTAAATACTCGCATATTAAACGCACACTGTCAAAAATGTCTTGAAATTTAATGTACATTTATAATATTGGCTTCTTTTATATAGATTAAATTTAATGAAAATTGTATTAAATATAATAAACATTTCATTGAATTTAATGAACATTTATTAAATATAATGCATACAAAGGTAGCAAATATTATAAATGAACATTAAATTTCATGACATTTTTTACAGTGTAATATTCTTCACGGACGTTTTTTACGGCAACGAAAATCTCACGAGTCTTGTATTCGTTTACTAGTAATTTAGGGGTAATTGCGAATTTGAGCCAAGTGGCAATTTAAACGTCATAAGCAATTGCTCAACAAGCATGTCCTATGGAAAGTCAGTCAGTAATATTAAAAACATCCTTGAAATACATCTGTTTTTTAAGTTTTCATTATTTCAATTTTCTTAATTTGAAATTATAAGTTAGTTTTGTTTTTCAATTGGTCATTCTTGAATAATTATTTTTACATTTATTTAGTTGATATCTTGTCGTTATTCTTAAAATTAGTCAAATATATTGTATTATTTTTTATGTCGTTGACTTTATACTGAAGCTGAGACTATCACTATTATATGGACATTAATAGCAGAAAATACGTAGTACAATTCGTGCTCAGAAAAATTAAGTTTCTTTAAGTTGCTAAATTTTAAAGTTATCAGTTTTATGTGCAAAATTTGGGCCTTATACTTTACTGTCTAAGACAGAAAATATAAAAGGAAATTTAAAAATAATTCAGGCATTGCATTATTTTGAGCGCCGAATATTTACTATAAACTAATTGTAGTTAAAATTAATAAAATCACAAGATTCTAGTGCAAATACGTTTTTTTTTATTTATGATTAACTATTATGCCCAGTTAAATACTTCTGAAATAAATAACTCAAAAGGTGTTATTCAAACAAAACTATTGAAAATATTTTTTAACAAATTAGCTTTTCAAAGCTGTAATACGTCGTTACTAAAATTTTGCTCGGAGAAAGCGCATTAAAACTGTATGAAAAAATGGTTATCCCTTAAAAAATAAGGAATTAATAAATATTTAACACGAGAATATAAATATATGTCAGTGAACTTTGTATAACTGTTGGTAAGAATGTCTGGTTTGTTACTTAATAAGTAGTAAGGTCAGATACCGTTAGCTAATTCGTTATAGTTTCGTCAATTATTTAAAATAATTAAAGTAGAAAAACGATGAAGTCTATTATTGAAAATGGCAATTCGTAACTTAACTAGTAAATCAAGGGTTTAATTTGCACTAACAAAATTCGCAAAAAATAATCAAAATTAGATACTTGTATAAGTCACTACTTCTTCATCGAGCATAAGTTTTTACCGGAATAATTTTTTTAAACTACGTAGGGAGGCAACGGATAGAAAGTATATATTATCCCATTAATGCCCAAATGCACGGATAATTTACTCCAACTTCAACGCTTATTTTTAATGTGAAATAAATTTCGAAAAATATCAATATTGGATCCGCCATTTTGAATTTTGAAAAACTAACATCCGATTCGTAATTAACGACCCCGATAACGCTGCAACGATAGAATAACGGGTTTCTAGCGAATTGCATTTGATTTTTTAAAAGTCATCCGCCATTTTGAATCTGCCATTTTGAATTTTTAAAATCTGACTTCAGATTCGTAATCAGCAGCCAAAAATCTGTAAAGAACCATATCGTCTGATTTTTTTAAATATTATTATTCGAGTATAAATGTGAAATTGATGTACATTTTGTATTGGACATGATCAACTTTGACCCCTCATATTTCCGAAACGGGGCATACGCTCGCTTTGAAATTTTGCAGGGATTATTGGGACATCATATTTAACCAATTGCCATAAAAAAAGTTTCAATATTCGAGGTGCGAAAAAGGGGCATTTTTTGTATGGGGCTCATAGAGGTCCTTTCGTTTCGTACGGACACTCTAAAAAAGTTTTATATTAAGGGTGAATACAGGCTTAATTTAAGATATAACCAAAATAAGATCAATTAGAAAAGGGCTTACTTATGTCTTATACATATTGATTTAAGGGTTCTAAAGTGCGACGCCGATAAGGTCGGAATTTGCACTAAACGCTGTAAATAAAAAATGACTGAATCGATTTTTTAAAATTCGGGCTCTGTAATGGTGATTCTAATTATTGCAGACGATATCCTAGAAACACACAAAAGAAATTAATTGAGAACTGACCAAGAATTTTCAGAAATAAGTGATTTTTATTTACTTCCTAAAATTCTCGGTCAGTTCTCAATAGTTCTTTTGGTATTTTCTGGGAAATCGTCTGTAGTAATTGGAATTGCCCTTAAAGAGCCCGAATTTAAAAAATTGTATATAGTCATCTTTAATTTACGTTTTTTAGGGAAATTTCGTACCTTACCGGAGGACCACTTTAGAACCTTAAGACGTATCAATTTTAAGACTTCTCGATAGTTTATAAAGGCCCAAATCACTATGGAAGATGAATATATTTAAAAAAACAATAGGCATTTTACTCACCGTGCTCGGTTGATTCATTGTAACTAAAAGCACTATCAAAATAACGAAGAAAAGTTTTTCAAATTTAGATTCGTATACTGTGTCGACAATTTCGACGTAGTATTTTTTTTAAATATTAATATTTATAAGTTATGACCCTTATCTGTTTAGAAATATTTATTTATATTGACAAATTACTTATTAAATCTAATTTTTTTTTGTTATTCAATCATTTTTTCAAGGTGGGTCGTTCTGTTTTCGCATCCATCTGATTTCACACCAGTATGTACAACGGAATTGGGACGCCTTGCTGTCCATAAACCTCACTTCGAGCGAAGAAACACGAAACTCCTTGCGCATTCCGTCGACGAACTCAAGGATCACGTCGACTGGGTCAATGTAAGCCAGTATTGTCATTTTTTTAAATAATCAGACTTCTCGAAGTAAAAAAGGAATGGACCAAATTTTCATCCTAACTGGATAATAAACGATATGGAAATCAAAGAAGGAAAGCAAATAAGACCGTTTTTTTTTGGCGCAAGATGTCGCAATTGTTCAGCCATATTTTAAGTATTTCAGGCAAGAGCTTTTACAAGTAACAAGTGAATTGAATTTTTGAACAAAACAATTGTGTTCTTGACTATGAAAAATTGGCCAATATAATCTAATTTTGTTTTTGTTTTTAAACATATTATGTCGATTTTTGAGACTGAATAGTACTTTTCGTAACATCTGCGTAAAATGAAGTTTTACGCACCGAGTGCATATTGCGCGCACGATGGCCGGCGAAGCCATCATAAAAAAAACTTTACGCACGCGTTGCGAACATTATTTTTTGATACTGTATGCGGAAAATTCTTTAAAATTAACGAGTGTGGTGAAGGGGGATGGCAAGGGGGGCTGGGGGGCAGAGCCCCCCCCCCCCCTATCATATGCCTTTCGCTGTATAATGATTTAAAGCTATTACTACCTTCTATCGTGCATCCCCCCTCCACCAATCATATTTTAACTAGATCTTAATTTTTTTTTCCGGAGGAATAGTATCTGATGTCCTATCCGTATCACTCATTTTCAAAATTTTTAAATTCACACTATACACCTTTATCACTCGATGACGCGAAAGGAATTGATTGTATTTTTATAGATGTTGGAAATCGTTTATAGACCGTTCAATGTTACGGAAATGTAAATAAACAATAACCCAAGTACGAATTAGATGTAAAAATTTCTTGATTTGTTGTTTGTTAATACAACGTATAAGTTCAGTGACTGCGATTGTAATGTAGTCTATTTACATGATATGGATAAAAGGACATGTAAGATAATTGAAATATTGATAAATATTTATTTGTAAACGATTTCCAGGTCTACTGCAGAAATTAGCTTAGTAAAAATTTTACGCACTAAAAACGGTGTGAAAAATCGAATTTTACGCATACGTGTGTCAAAAACTTATTAACGAGTAGACGCCAGATCATTGATTGGTATTTAACATTTTCACCAATAAACATACGGCTGAGACCCAACAAAACAGTCTAATAGCCCCTTCTTTGATCGGAAAATATAGAAAAGGCCAAAAAACTTTGGAGGTTTGGGCAAAAACAATTTCAGACAAAACAAGGCTTTCTTTGTTTGTTGAGGTTTGACCTTGACCGTTACCTTGAATGTCTTTTTGTAGTAAAAAATATATGTTTCGATTTAAAAAAGTAAATTCGACCTTGATATGACATTCAAGGACAAATGTTAGATTGAATAGCCAGTAATAACACTGAAACTATTTCATAAAAAAGCCAATCACCCTATATGACACATGTAAATTTAAATGTATTACTTTAAATCCATAACGATTCAAACAAAAAATGATTCATTTTTATGAAGGTGTTGCAACCTTAACACATGTGGCACCAATATATCAGTAGGAATTTCCCTTCTCAAGGTGTCAGTTTATGATTCTTTTTTATTGTATCAACAATCTTTGCCCTTCGTATGCAGGGCTTTTAAATTATTAACTCACAATGAATGTAGACCCAAGTGTAGTTTCAAACAATATTTTGTATCTACTCTAACTTTTATATAATGGAAATGCGATCTAAATTCAGTTTAAAGTTCCAACACTACGAGTAGCTTATATATTAAATAATATGTAATTTACAAACTTTTCTCTGTTTAGGATATTAAGTCGTATTGTCGAGACATTCCTGGTGACTTTCCTTATCCGATTCTTGCTGATCCGGATAGAAAATTAGCCATAAAATTGGATATGATTGACGAAGCAGGAGCAAACGATCCTGAACAAGCAATGACAGTAAGATCCTTATACATCATCAGTCCCGACCATCGTATGCGCTTATCCATGCACTATCCAACTTCTACTGGAAGAAATGTGGAGTACGTATTATTTTCATAAATGGGTTTTTACATTCGAAGGTTTTTTTCGGCTCCGGTTGTTTGTTGACACTAACTTTAGTTTGTTTTATTTTTTATTCGTCGAAATACGTCATGAGACTAACAAAAATTGCTGTGGGCCTTATTGCCAATGTCATTAATAAAAAGATTGAAAAGAATCGTACCAAGCTGTTGGCTCTGAGATTGTCCAGAATGAATAGCACACGGCACAGAACTATGTAGCATCTTACTGGTTGCGATCTACCAGATATATGAGATTCTTCAAAAATCTTTAAAATTATCTTTTGAGATGGTACAATCCCAGATAGCAGAATCAAAAATAATTCAGAATGATCATATTCGGAGTGTTAAGAGGCGTTCGAAGCGCCGAAGTGGTGAAACGGGAAAGCTCGGAAATAGGGAAAAACAACATGTCGAACATGGAAGAAAACGCATTTAAATCGAAAATATTAAGACAATTGTGTTGCGCACCAAATTGTAAGTGGTCAAATGAAAAGAACGTGTCCTTACATTATTTTCCCAAAGATAATAAACTTCGGAAGCAGTGGTCTATCGCCTGTGAAATTGGGAAACCAGTTACGCAGTGCATGCAAGTGTGGGTTTTTGGTACTGATACATGGAAAAATTGCTTTATCGGTACAATACTATACATTTCCTTCGCTTCTGTTTTCAACTTACCCCATTTTTGTTTCACATCCGTACAACTTGTACTCTCTATTTCACAAGTGGGAATTCTAAACAAAGGTGTACACGCTTATATATTTCTTTATATATCTATTTGTTTTACTTTATTTAAAAAAAAGGACCTGTTAGACAAATAGACGTATATGGATGTCAAGTATGTACACTTCAATGACTGTATATACTTACCGATTCAAATACATAAGCATTGCAACAGAATGCTTGCATTTTCCGGAAGCCCCAGCTTTACAAGAATATTTGCAAAATATTCTTGGCTCATTATTTTCATTAATAACAATATTAATTTCATGAGGCGGTCCGGATAGACAAGAAGTCTGTAAACAAAGTCCTATAATTTCGAATCTTTCAACCGATTTTTTCGTGAAGCCACAAAACATTAGGTGTTTTGCATTAAGCCCTGCTTCTCCTTCAACGTAACAACGTGAACCAGGTCCTACGTACTCAATAATATCGGAAAAACTTATTCAATTTCTATTTTCGGCCATTATGTACATATAAAAATTTAAATGTCACCCTATATTTCAGAGCCTCACCATTTTACCGCTTTGGTCCATGGTGGCGCTTCAATCAACCCCTTAACACCTCGAATAGTGTGCTCTACAAGAGGTCGGATGCTTCAAATTATGAGGTTTTTTTGAGCTTGAGGTCGTAATGTTCTCATAATGATATCAAGTAGAGAACACCCTCATAATTTGACGCATACGACCTCTTATAGAGCAGGTTATGAGCTTATTCTGAACTATTGTTTATTCTGCTATATCTGGGATGAAAGACCTATGGAAATTGCTTGTTAAAATGTTGCGGATCCAACAATACGGATCAAAAATTGTAAATGTTAGCGAATTTTCATAAAAATTGATTATTCGTCTAATGCTTAAGTATCTCTTTAACTGAAAATGCAACAAAAAATAGTATTTTGCATCAAATACGAAATATATGACGAGAAAAGAAGACGTAATAGAGCGCCATTATAGTGCGACTTACAGGGTTAAACGTTTAAATGCAATTTATAAAATAATAATTTACATTTTTAAGACGAACAGAAATCGTATAAATTGGTAGTTGATCATAAACATATTTTATTTATTTAACATTTTTTAAAATCGTGAATCGGTCTGAAAAGCGGCTTACACTATTGTTAATTCCTATATTTGTTATCCACATAATAGAACCACGGGAGACAAGAAAATGTCGACTGTAAATTTATTGGAAAAAATGACATAATGATGAATGTTTTATTCAATTTTTTATCTTTCTTTGATTTTTGAAAAAAATGAGGTCCGAACTCGAGAGCTTCGATGCGTCGGGATTTGAACCAGGGACCTTTTGATTGTCTGTCCATTCCTCTCGAATGGTCAAGACTAAAGCGTTCATATACTATATTATTACTTACCTAGTATACATGAACACCAATAACCATTTATTCAGATTTACTATATACGTATACCGTTATGTTAGGTAATATTTACAAAATGCAGTTTTTACTATATTATTTCAAACCAGCTTTCTCTTATTTAAAAAATACATTTTGCAGTGAAATACTGCGGGTCATCGACTCGCTTCAGCTAGTCGACAGGAAGCCTGAAATTGCAACACCTGCCAACTGGGTGGTACGTACTATTTTATTATTTATTTTTGTTCTATATACTGTAATAAACGATTTCATTGTTTGCAGCCCGGAGAGAAAGTCATGATTCTACCGACTGTTAAGGACGAAGATCTGGCGAATCTCTTCCCTGGTGGAGTCGATCGCGTCTCTATGCCTTCAGGAAAAGTATACGTCCGCACGACGACTGATTACTGAACTTTAATAAATCATTAACTCACCTTATGATGAAGCACATATGTAAAATTATACCGTATATTTTTCTAACTTTATAGAATATAAGATGTAGGTGTAATACTACTTTTCAATCATTACGTTCATTCTAAATCCTTCACGATGAGAAATTTATGTTAAAAATAAATATGTTATCCGCTACCATCTTTATGGTAAAGAGGATTAATAACATCATCTCTGATCAATATTCCAATTCACGTAGCATCCAAGATAATAATTGATACCATCATTACATTGTCCGGTACCATATTTTGTTCTCCATGATTAATACGACGATTATCTGCCGAAGGGAAAAGCCCAACCCTGGTAGTAAATTTAGATGTACAAAAGCAGTTCGTGAAATATAAATTAGTGTTTGAACTGTCCATGTAAATGATAGTGCGGTTGTAAGTCGTGTCAGCTTTTGACCGTTTGAACATTTACGTTTGGCAATTGAGGAATTTTTGACGGAATTCACTTAGGAATATAATCAATGTATTATTCCATCTGTACTAACTCCATTAATCCAGCTACTCAATATTATAATCAACAGTTTATTCGCCCACACGTTTTGAAAACGCCAATTTACATCTTTCGGACACTTTACCGACATTTTGGTAAACTTTCGTTTATATTTAATGACTACTTCTTACCCAGCTACTTACAAAGTTAAAGTACAGTGCCCGGATACTCCTTGTAACACCAGGGAACCTTTAGAACTGTAGTGTTGTCTGACATTTTGACGTTTGAACTTGGTAGAAAACGAGCGAAACAAATCGAAGTCAATAAATTGTAAACAACGAAGTCAACGATAGATGACGAGTTTATTTGTCACGGGGTTCTTATTATACATTACCAGCTATAGCCTAAGTTTCGAATCACATTGTACCGCCTCGTTTAATACATTGGAGATACGAGGTGGAACTCAGTCCTCCTCGCCACCTTCAATAATGCCTTCCAGTCTCATTCTGAAATCACGCGTGCGACATGGTGAGTTCAAGTACCAAAAAAGCGATAAAAGCCGTTAGTTGCGTCGATTTATGTTCATGACGTTCATGATTTTAATACTATTTTTTTCGTATATATACATTTCTTAAAGCGTGTATTTACAGCAGCATTTTTCTTAAAATTAGTATAAGAATTCGTAAATGAGAAAATGGTACATGAAGTGTACACGATAAAAATGAATTGATGGAATTTTTGATACCTTTACATAAAAATAATTGCAACCAAATCCATAGATTTTTGAACGGGTTAAGTTTTCTAAAATCCGTGGATTCCTGTAAATTCTAAGGTTATTACTTGTAGCTGGATGAAGCCATGGTTCTTACTTTCATGAACGTTTGAAACGTGGACTTGGAAGTTACGGATGAGTGATGCGGTGAAGAGGTTAAGGTCGGGTTTCAGTACATGTACAGAGTTTGCGGAGCGAATCTAAGGATTAAACGATCAATTAATGAAGGATTTGCAGAATTTGTTATGCACATCTGGTCAGCAGGCAGCTTTGACTTTCGCAGGGAGGTAATTCATAATTAGGACTAAATTTAAAGTGATACGAGATAAAACTGGTGATACGAACACGTGCTCGGGGTGGTTGCGGATTTGATCGATGAGGTCCGTAGGTTTCAATTCTTTGCTACAAATACGATGAACAGCTGTGAACAAGGGGAACTTGTCAGTTGCGTTGGCACCCTTGAGCATCCCATTGACCTCGTCGGCGGTTGCTGGGCCCTGGAGTTTCTGGCCATTCAGCATCTCATCTTCCAATTCTTTAATGGTCTAAAAAATAAGAAATATTTGTGAAATGTGCGAAAGGTCTTAAATAGTGGTATAAAGAATGCAAATAACGTGAAGACACTCTGAAATCTCGTTTTGGAAGTACGAAGTTCGACTTACCTTTCCAGTTTTTACGAACTGCTCGCAAACGCGCCTATTCCTTCCTCCGTAACAGGTTGTAATGAGATCAGCTACTCCGCAGCTTTCAAAGAAAGTTGAGAGTTTTGACCCGCTATGGAAAGTGTCCACGTACTTCACCATTTCCATGAGACCGAGACGAATAACGGCCGCCTTCGTATTGTCGCCCAATGCAAGACCATCCACGAAACCAGCAGCGCAAGCTACTATGTTCTTCAAAAATGTAAATAAAACAATTTTTTTAGTTTTTTTTAAATTTTTTGATGCAACTGTATGTTTCTTTTTTGGTAAGTAATTGACAAATATAATGTTCATTCAGATGATATCATTCAATTTTTTTTTAATTCTAAGTGAATTTATTTTTCATGTGTACTTTCTAGTAATCTGACATTGACAACGATGTACATTAATTTGTAGTTTAAATACATTTTCATTATTTTATACTCGTAGTTTCTTCGTCATTCGTCAATACATACTGTATTGAAAAATGTAATGTTTTGATTCTTCGTTAGTATATGTCACAATTTTGCCAACCAAAGTGAATCTACTGTGGTATAACAATTTTAATTGTTTTTTAGAGTATATCAATATTCCTTCATTCCAACATTGTAGTTTTATTCTGCAGTTGTGTTCATTTCTTTTTTCGAAGAAAAGCATTGCATACACGTAGACAAATTTTCTTGGAAACTCGGCCATTCTAGGTGGTAATTTTGGGGCAGCCATTTAGAGTGAGAAAAATTATCATTCTTTTTGATAAAAATAACAACAAGTTTTTGGAATTGTTACTATTCAGACTGTACACATTTCTGAATTCTATAAGTCTGTCCCAAAATTACCGCCTCGAACGATGTAATTTCCAAGAAAATTTGTCTCCGTGCAGAGAAAAATATAAGTAACAATTGCTAAAACTATTTATTTACATTATATTTTGCAATTTATTATTTAAATAAGAAAGTTGGAATTTTGGGCAGAGCTTTAACCAACATGGTAATTTTCGACTATCGGTCGGTACATTGGTGTGTCTCTATTCATATAAGACCAGCGTCGCGGCAGTCTGGTACTGTTCGAGTACCACAAGAAATAATTAGTAGATTCTACCCAGAATTTAATTAAAATTTACCGAAAACGTTGAGTAACCATTGTTAATAAAAATAATTAAAAGACAATCCTAATTGTTTGCAGTTTATCTGGAGTTTATCTTTTAAATGCTTGATTAATACCAATGATGTATTAAAATCTGTTATAAGTAAAAAAATTCAGACAATTTTTATATTTAATATTGTCAATTTTCTTGCGAGTGCTGTTATAGAATATGTAGCCTAGTTTTTCGTTAATCTGTTTTAAAAATCATTTAAAAACTTATTACTTAAAGGCTAGAATACTATTTATTTATATTCTTCAATAAATTTCACGTTTAAATGAGACTCGGCAAATTTTACGTAACTAATTTTCTCAAATTCTATTTATCAGTTTTTCCCGTGCAGGTATAATTATTGCGACATTGACATTTGGAGCATTTTCATATTGAAATACAAATCCTCAATAGTTTTCAAAGGTCAGGTAATATACATTACCTTTAATGCTCCACAGACTTCAACAGCTTCGGTATCTTCAACTACTACTACACGGAAATTGGGTGTCTGTATCATGTCTCGCAAGAAAGGTGCCATGCGTTTGTCTTTGCAACCTGAAAAAAATGTATGGAGTTAATCTTTTGATCTACACAGATAGTACTGATCAACTTTTTAAGCAACAGTTTATGAAGATATAAATGAATTATGAGTGTAATTCTTAGCGAACAACGTATTATAGAAGAAGACATTGAACTGGTAAAACTATCCCAGTAGCAAAAAGGATTCTTTAGGAGGTCTTAGAAACTTTATGATTTCTTAAACATTGCTGCAGAAAGCGATCTTAAAGTGATCGTTAAGAGAACTTATGTGTTAATATTAAGATATCTTGAAGTGGTCTTAAGAATGTACTTTATTTAATAACATGGTGGCAAAATTAGATTAACCCTGTGGTACAGAGACCAGAATGTACTTGGTTACCGAGGTATCCTAGCCTAATAATTCAAAAACCACTATTTTGGACTATATTTGAGGACTATGTAACATCGAATTTTTCCTCTTACTAAAAGAACTAAAAATATCTTGAAATACAAGGCTTCATATATCAAATCCCATTGAGCTGGTTTCAAGGATGTCTTTTCGCCGAAACATTACATTTTCACATTTGCATCTTTATGAATTGATCTATAGCAGAGAACGCACTATAAATATAACAATTTTCAAAATGCAATATCTCCGCTGTAAGTTGATGTTTTTTTAGTAGAACAAAATTGTTGGTAATATTGCATAACCGCCATGTAGGCAAAAATCGTTGCGTTTACACGTTTAGGTTAGGATATCTCGGAAACCAGAGCCAATTAAGAGATTTTGTCCTCACATTCGGATTGAAAACACCAAAATTTGTCTTCGGAAAATATATTCTGATCTCCTTGTCACGGAGTCCATCTTATTTTGTTGGCCTGTGTAGTTCTCATACTCAAAATATTTTTTAAATACACGTACGTAATTAAATATTACTTTTTAATCGCTATTGTCAAAGAATATTTGTTTAATTAGTTTCTTTCGCCTTTACAAATGAATGATTTATAGCGATGGGTAGACCTTCGGAAAGACTGGGTCACCTGGAAAAAATTTTATTGACAAGTTTTCCGATGTATTTTGGGTCGCTGAACACGAATCTGAAGTCAAAATTTGTCGCTCGGCGATATCTTGGCCGCTATATTGAAAAAATATCGAAAAAACGTCCTTTTTTTTTAGTTTTTTCCATTTATCTTGAAAACTCGAACTCGCGCGAAAAAAAGTTTCAAACAAAAAATGTATAGCTTGAATTGTCTACAAAAAAGATTCAATACAATTTCTTCCTAAAATTAAAAGTAACGCCGTAAATGAAGGTTGAATATGAGAATGTAGTCAGTGAATTTCAGAAGGATAGGAACTAGCCGGATTCAAACTCCGCTAGATGGCGAATTGCGATTCCGATGTCGATACGCGTTCTCGTCTCAATAATGGGTTGCTGTTTTGTTGATTAGGCTGCTTGTTAGTGACAGCAATATACAGTAAAGATGGAATTTACGCATACCCAATTTATTATTGGATGCGCTGATGAGAGATGGTGTATTCAGTTTCTCATTGACGAACAAACGAATTCAGCTTAGTTATGACAATCAGATGTTTCGTTTTTTAATTTTTTACATCTTGCTGAGTATTTGCTCAAACGAGGGCACCCGTTAAAAATTCGAATCTCTGCGTTTTTCGACGTGATCGCCGAATTTCAAAAAAACATGATGTCAGCTAGTTCCATCGAGTTACCGACTAATTAAGAGGAGGAATACGCGAGAACGCACACACACAAACGTGCGCACACGCACACGTACACATTCACATGCACAGAAACGCGCGCACACACACAAACAGGTGACGTGATGGCAAAGGGAACCACCTGTACAAAGCACCCCGAAGAGATGTAAACCCGACCTTGCAACCTCCACGTGGTACATCTCGGGTAATGCTAATGTCGGAGGTAATGTTAGAAATGATTGATCATACATATCGTGGGATGCTTGGTTCACTCATAGACGGAGTTTAGGCAAACCAAGAAGGTTAGGTTTTTTTTTAGCGAGGGGGTCTGGGGGGGGGGGTGCCGCAGGCCCACCCAGTAGGCAGCCGAGTATGGGCATTATGTTAAAAACACGCCAAGTCAATTGTTCTCATATTCAACCTCCATTTACGGCGTTATTTTTGACTTAACGAAGAAAATATGTAGGACCTTTTATGTAGAGAATTTCGTGCTCTACATTTCCTGATTGAAACTCTTTTTCGTGCAACTTCGAGTTTTCAAGATAAATGCAAAAAATGTATAAAAATGACATTTTTTCGAAGTTTTTTCAATACAGCGACCAAGATATGTCCGAGCGACAAATTTTGACTTCAGATTCGTGTTCAGCGACCCAAAATAAGTCGGAAAATATGTCAATAAAATTTTTTCCAGGTGACCCAGTCTTTCCGAAGTTTTACCTAGCGATGCTTGTAAAAATTAGTATGGAGACATCATGAATCCGAAATATTCAGTATAGTTTGACATTTACGATATCGGTGAAATATACATTTTAAGTTAATACCACGCCACATTATGTATGAATTCGAATACCATTTAGAGCTTGTGAATCAGGGCGCGGGTCGAAAAACCGACAAATCAAAAAGCCGACAGCTCAAAAAAACCGACAATCGAAAAGCCGATAGTAAACAACCGACACTTCAAACAATGAATGTCCGCTTGTCGACGTTTGTATTTTGTTATGCGTCGGTTTTTTGACTTTCGTTTTTTTATCTGTCGGTTTTTCGATCAGCACCCGTGAAATAAACTTCAATTTACAACATGGTCTAAGACCGGAATCATAACCATAACCTCTTAAGATATAAATGCAGAAGAAATGTTAAATTCGTTTCTTACCAATGGTCGTTTCACAAAAGTGCTCTTCAGCGACTTCGTTTGCGAGATTCGCTCCCATCAAAACGGAACACTGAATCTTTAGCTGTTCCTCAACAATTTTCGAAATAAGTTTGATCTTCGTACCATCTCCCTGAGCGAAACCCTGAAATAGGAAATACAAAAAATTAGCTTCAATCAACAACTTTGGTTAAAAGTAATGAAATTATTTTACTTTTGTAATTGTAGCAAATTAGATCTTTCACCTTAATTAAAGACAGTCCAAGAGCAGTGGGTTTAATTTTTCCTAATAAAGTTGAACACAAAGTTGGAATGAATTGATGAGGGACAACGAAGATTAGAATATCGGCATCTTTCGCTGCTTCAACAACGTCTGGCACTGCAACCTAGAAATGTATTTTTTTAATTTTAATAAACTCATTCATCATAAAATTAAATATTCGATAAAAATAGTTATTTGACATTGCACTATGTTTTTCGGTTTAATATACCGTAGAAAGTTGGAATTTTGACGAAACTATTCGATGAGGTACATGTTGTTACAATCCAGTATAAAATGCATTTGAAACAAATCGGAATACTTCAAAAATTAACCTAGCCAAGTCATACAAATTTCCCTTTCCTCTTCATTATATGACGAATGAGAAACCCGAAAAATCAACAACATTAAGAAAATATGTATTGAACATTCGTAATGGGCATTAATATAGTGATTAAAACGTAAAATAAAGATGAAATAAAAATGAAATATAATTAAATAAATTCTAAACGTTCATTGATTCTTCAATTATTAACCAAAATATTAAGTAGTTCGATTTATTTTAAGGATAATTTAGCGAATAGGCAACATAATGTTAATTATTTTTTCTATTATTATAAAAAACTAAAAATAAAAAATTAGTATTCGGTATTACAAAATTAGTATCCGGACGGACAAAGAAGCTTAACTCACGGATTCTGGAATTCGTAAGAGTTTACGACCCAGAGTTTTTAATTATTGACTCCTGAAGAGGTACCCGAGAGGTCCGAAACGTTGAGTCTTTTAAAGTTAATTTTTATTTTTTATATATATTTTTTAAAGTGTTTTAAGGTCTATTTATTATTTAACAAATTTTTTAAAATTTTTGTTTATTCTTTCAATTTTAAATAAAGTCTTATTTTTAAAAAGTGATAGTGTCTTTTAATTTATGAAGAAGGAAGAAAGAAGAAATTTTAATTTTTTTTCAAGTGGTAGGCAGAGCCCATAAAATTTAAGTTTATGACCCAGTCAATGATATTTCAAAACCATATCTATAGTATGATAATTTCAAACGGAAAATACTAACATTGGAAAACCCTTGAACAATTTTTTAACCAATGAAAAGGTTTCACGCCCCCATATTTTGTAGCTCATCTTCTTATATAAACACAGCTTATTTTAGCTACTAAACCAGACTGATTTGAGGGAAGAGGACGATTGTGGTACTCTTCTTTGTTCTAAGCGAACATTCAAAGGTTAGGAAACTGAAATCGAATTACTGAAGAAGACGGTCGAGGACTGTTCGGGTTTCTAAATGAATAAAAATACGAATATCGAAATATGACTTCGTTTCAATTTTCCCTTCATAAAAAAACCTTCCCAAAGTGCTAAAAATCTCCAAGGCAATTTCCTCCCCAAATCGTTCCCTCACTTCGAATCCATGATCCATGGCGGACTCCCTGGTACAGGACTTAAGTGTCTTGACCAAAAACAAGCCATACACTAGACGCTACGATTATTATTAATTTAAACTGTATACTATCATCTGCGCAATGCATTATTGAGATAGGGTATTCCAAGGCGTGTCTTTCGGTTTTTATTATTTATTTCAAATGAAATGGGACCAAATAATCAACTCCAAGTAATTAAAACAGCCAACCAAGTAACCAAAGTTTTAACAGGTCAAATGCACATTCATATATGCAAAGTATTTCAAAATAGAAAATCGTTTGGAGGCATGCATCTTAGAAAAGGAACTAACACATTCGTTCATCGTCATTAAAGTACTACTACCTTGATGAAAAGTGTGCAGAAAATAAATCTCTACACTTCATTAAATCAAGCAAAAGGTCATGCTCAAAGATAATAGATAAAGAAGAACCAGTTTTGCAACCAATAGACAAATGTATGTTCATAAACGATAGTTTTTTTAATATTTAAGAAAGATTGTGAAAATATTTTAATACGATAGTTCGAGACCATCCGGAAACGCAATTTTGCAACGTGCCCCGCGAAATTTTCACAAACTGCAGCATCAGAATTCTGTAAAGTTTATGATATCGAAACAATGTCCCATTACAAACAATGTTGTTGGGTACGTCGCCAGCTGCATATGTCCACTCGAGTTAATTTGCATTTCAGTCGCCTCTTCGAACTGTGTATAGATTAGGGGGTCGAAAGATCAACAGATCCTTGATCCCAGACACTTGATCGTGGCCACCGAGCGGTGCGAGTTTGTAGACATTGACAATGGACTGATTTTCATGACGCGTAAAAATAACTTGAAGACGCTTGAAGTCTCAGAGAAACGGCCTCGTTACCGATTCGAATAAAAACAGTTGGCGGGCCGGCCTTTTGAGAATCCACCCTCAAACTTTTGAATTTCAATTTGAAAGTTTCTTTCCGTATAGGTTAGTAAACTTTACCACAGTATGCAGCGCACCGAAAGCGTACCGAAACATAACCTCGAAATTCTTAATATTATTTAATAAAAGCCTGATATGAAATACTTACAATGTTTTCTGGAAGTTTGTGTCCTGGAAGGTATTTGACATTTTCATGCGTTTCGTTGATGATCTCTGTTAATTTCTTCCCGTCGATCATTTCTTCATAAACGTACATCGTCACTTTCTCTTCAAACTTTTCAGTGAATTTCTTCGTGTTCGCGCCAACAATTTTTGCGATGGCGGACCCCCTGGTATAAACATAATCATAAAATAAAAGTTTACAATTGAAATGAGATACATTTTAAGAATCATTCATTTGTTGATAATAATTTTTACCATCAACTAATTGCTGCATACAGTTGGACAAAGCTATCAATAATATTGGAACGTTATTAAGTTGTGTGTTATTGTTTAAGAAATATAGTTAATCCATCGCAATCTTATTCATAAAAGATTGACTAAAACATTGCATTGTCTGCGCTGGATATACTATTTTCTTATGCGGTTCGAGATATTAATACGGAGCATCGAGTCAACTACTGGCGGTGAAACAAAGAAACTCCATTATCGTAGGAAAATATATTGAGCTTACTCTAAACGTTCTATAAAAGTGAATTTAGTACGAATACATACGTTTTAATAAAAATTAGATTTAAAATGTTTATCAAAATAAAAATTCATAATAAATCAGAAATAAACTATTTATTGAAAAGCTTTCTCAAATTGTGTTACTACCTCTACTATACTGGTAATAGAAAAGCTCGTGTCTTCTAAACGTCTTATTTGAATACATTAAACATTTCAATAATCTTAAATAAATGTCTTAATCCTTTGAGATCCACATTTCAAAGGATATACTAATTATTTTGGTATACCTAGTTTTCGGGGTTGTCGATTCCGAATCCGATGTCAGTTTTTTGACATTCAAATGATGAATTCATTATGGCGGACAAAATTTTTCAAATTTTGGACAAGTTCGTAAAAATCCATATAGAGGGGGTTTTGAAACGCTGATTACGAAAAACTGACGTCAGAGTACCCGAAAACCCCCGAATAGTTTTTCACGAACTTTTCTAACATTTTTACAATTTTTTCCGCCGTATTGGATCCCCAATTTTGAATTTCGAAAAATTAATATGAGTAACATGCTTAAAGCTGAATTTCTTCGTAATTGAAAAAAAAGTGACATTTGTCAGCGTAAATTTGTTTATAATAGAAACAAAAACAATAAAATTGATAAAAGTACTATAATATTGGCAAATATAAACTCTTATTTCATTAAAAATGCAAAAAGAAATGGAATAGTAAGTATAAATAGGAAAATTTAACCAAAATAAGAAGGCTGAAAACTGACGCCACTTTAATGGCGTCTGGGGCTCAAAGGGTTAAGATATCTGACTTCGACGCAAAATTAGATCTTTAGATTTTGAGATTTATTATTTCCCGTTACCAATCTTAAATAAGGCACAGTTGTCTTACAATGAAAGGCATGATAAAATCGTAAACTATAATAATTACCGACTATTCTGCCGCTAGCAAATAAGATAGTCGTAGTAATTCGACTACCAGTGCGAATATTTCGGAATACATAGCTAACATAACCTATTATATTTATGTGCACAGAGTAAGATTGACGGTTCATTGCCTAAATGTCATATCCCAAAATATCACGTCAAAATAATATGCTTCAGAATATCATGCGTCAAAATATCATGCAAATATTCTAGTATGTCAGTAGACCTATCAAAAACACTAACTAAAGCCCGCAATCGAGCGTCGTAATCAACCTTACGTCTTTTTATAGTTCCATGACAGTTTCTATTGGGGATTGTTGTAACGTGCTAATAAACAGCCCCCTCAGCATGAGTTCTTGAAAGCAACTTAACCTAACTTAACCCAACCTAACCTAACCTAACCTAACCTAAGAAATCGAGAATAACACTCGAAACACACTATAAACTCTCTATAATACTTGTACTTAACATATAATACTAGTTCAATTATTATATTTTAATTTATATTTTATTTTATATTTTAAATAAAATCTGATATTTTCACGCATGATATAAAATGCCGTAATATTTAGGAACGTGGTACCACATTGAGGGTCGTATAACCGAAGAAAGTAAAAATATTAAATTTAGAAAAAAGAACATATACGGACAAATTTCCACAGAACTTTTAACTTTACAGCCATACGAAAACATTTTTTGATTGAGGCAGATCTTTAAACTCAATGTGATATCATTCACTGACTCAATGAAGAAAACAAATTTTGTCCCTCGCTTTAAGGTGGCTCGAGCAAAAATCGAAAACGACAGAATTGCCTATTTTTTTTAGGTTATAGTTAATAATTTCACTCATCATTCTGCGACATTTTAGATCAAGTCACCGAAGGAAAAAATGCTGAAATATCGATATTTAACATAGGTGTATAGGGTTGTGCACCGCAAAACAATGTTTTTTTAATATAATAATACTTTAAGATGACAGATCTCAATCAAAAACCACGTACATATCACGAATTTAATAAGGGTTTAATGCCAGTTTTAAAAATATACCTTCACCAAATGATTAGAAAAGATATTCGTCAATAAATACTTAAAATATACGGTTTGGTACGGACTCCGACTAATCAGTAGTTAGACAAGCGTTGTTTTTTTAACTGACAAAACTTTTTTTACTTCATATTTGCGTAACTTTTCGAGAATCTTGTAGATAAATACAGCAATGACGAGGTTTCCGAAGTACTATTCCATAACACTGATCGTTTCAAAAGTTATGGTTGAAAATAATCCCAAATGCAACTTTTTATTTTTGTATTATTTTTTATATTTTTTTATATTATATTATATTACAAGACACTTGTTTTTACAGGGCAGTACAAAAGTGCCGTTTTCAAATTATTATTTACGACTAGTCCAGGGTTATTTACGTTTTTTAATAACTAAAATTTAGTATTAAAATATAAAGTTGTCTCTACTCTTTCATAATTATCTTCAAAATTATTGGATAGAACCCTCACGTAATTGGAGTAACATTTCAGAGTAAACGTTATATAGATTTGTATTCCATTTTGCTCCAAAGAGTAACATTTTTAGTTCCATGGAATATACTTCACTAAAATCAAACGCCGGTAACTAAAACGTTATGGAAAGTTTTACAAAATGTTTCTTGCCAATAACGATAAAACTAATTTGATAAAAACATTCGATCATTTAGATTGATCAAGTGTGAATTTTTGGTAGCAAAAAGTATTTGTAGAAATGGAAAAAAATAATTTTTAACAAAATTTTTTATAGAATAGTACCCGTTTTTCCGACACTAATAACTTATAATAAAAATAAATTTTTCGGTAAATTGTTCTCACTGTACATCTCTAAAATCCATTTTGTTTTGATTTAATAACATTGAAGATTTTGTAATAAAAAATTACAAAATAATTATGCTTTCTGTCACAGGATAATACATTCTTTTTTTTTGTTTTTTACTGTCTACTCCGTTTGTTTTAAAATGTAGATTGATAGAAAAAGTTACATGAGATAAATTTCATTTCAAATTTTGAACGATAACATAGCAATTTTAGATTGAGTATGGGTTTTACGTTCCTCATAATGGACATCAATGTTTATACAGTTTTCATTCATAAAGGATTTATTGTCTACATCAAAGCTTACGCAAAAAGCATAACATCGTACAGATATTTCAATACCTCCGCTTGAAGACGTTGCCAATAATCTTTGGCAGGCACTATCCAACCTAAACCTTGAAAATTGCAAGCACCTACTACAAACCTCTAAGTTACTTCGAAATGCGAATAAATTTTTAAATCATTTTTAATAAAACAACAATAAAACTAATTTGCCAGTCTTGAAAAAATAAAAAAGGCTAGCTAGAAGTACTGTAAAAAGTTTTTAAGAAACTTAGTTGTTTAACAACTGTAGAGCCAAAGGAGCTTGAAACGTAAAATCAATATGGTTTTTTAAACTGTTTACCACAACATTTTACTTAAAAGGCAGAAAATAAAGAAAGAGTGATTCACATTGTAGCATTTTTAAATATTAAAAATAATAAACAATTACACTATTTTTTACTTTGTTATAAATAGTTAATTTGAAAAAGGGGTTCGTGAAAATGCAGTCATATAAAGCAATATAAAAACAATATTTATTAAAAAATAGTAAAATTTATAAAATACAAAAAAAAAACATTTTTAATTTGCAATGGATACGAAGTCAAATTACAACTACGAAACTTTTATAAACGTTTCCATGCAAACAGTTAATTATTGAGAATTGAGAAATGACCCATTGAACCTTTGATAAATACATTCAAATTAAAAGATTTAATCATATTCCTCTTTTCTTCATTTCATTCAAAAGAAAACATCACATTTTTCAAATAAATTATTTTACTTTTCTATCGTGATAGTGAAAATTCTTCAAGTACAATGAAAAGGGACTGAAGATGGGCTCAATAAGGCGCAAGTGCATTGAAGCTCTCGAAGACGACAGCGATTATATAAAAATGAATTTGTCCAATTTTCGTCTTTTTCGAATACATAACCAAAAATTGAAAATTTGTACTTACCAGTTTCCACTTCCTACGATGCATACCTTCTTCTTGGTTTTCGGCATTTTTTAAGAAATATAAACAATTAAACGCAACGATAAAACTTGTTGCACTTTTGTATTTCGCGCGAGATCGAGTCTTAATCTCTCCCACTGATGGACTGGCCGACTGACTTGCGGAACTTAAGGAAGTCCCGGACGTCGAGTTTTGGGACGCATCCAATTGGCGAAAAACTATTGTCGATAGTTTAAAATTAGCGGAAGGTTGATAACGATAACGATACGCAGGCGCCTTCATTGACGTGCCGTGTTTTTCTGACATGTGTCAAGTCAATCGACAGATCGATTGATCGAACCCTTCGGCCACTGTGCGTCGACGAAAATAAGCGCCAAAATGCGTAAGTTCATGACCATTTAAAATTACTGCCTGGATTAAAGATTCGACTGAAAATCTCCGATTAAAACCTTTCAACATTTTGGAGGGCCGAAAAACCATTATTATTACCTTTTAATGTCATTTAAGTCAAATTAATCATTCTCAACCTCTGTTTAGTTATCTCGTATTCTTTGAATGTACTACTATATCTTTGTCAAAGTAAAAAAAAAGAAAGTATTAATTAGGCAATCCGAATAATCATAGATTAGTGGCTGACGAACTTTTATCTTAAGAAATTATTATAAATTACAACATTATCACTGTTTTGCATGAAGCCAAGAATCTGGGTGTTATTTTACCCGGTTATTAGTCTTTTTCCAGTCACGTTGCTAAAAAAGCCTCTATTTTTTATTTAAAATTGCGGCAATTGAACACTTATTGTTAGACGCGTATTTTCTAAACAAACTAAGCTTGAATTATGTGAAGCTTTAATTCTCTCTCATCTTACGCCTGTCGGTATATGGCCCTTGTCTTAATGGTGATGATTGGCGGAAGGTTCATGCGGTGCAGAATGCATGTCTGCGCTTTGCTTACGATGTTAGAAAGTTTGACCATATTTCACCGGCACTTTTAAATTCAGACTGGCTTACCATGAAACTAAGACTTCACTACAGAATTCTTGCGCTATTATGTCGGATCATTTGTATTCATGTACCGCAATATCTGTTTGTCAAAATGAAGATGCTGGGAGGTCAAGAGGTAAAGTTAGGAATGTGACTTCCTTTACTCCTCAATATCCAGTTCATTCTTCGTCAAAATTTAAAGGCGCTTTTTCTTATATTTCTGCTAAATTTTTTAATGCTCTGCCTGAAATTGTAAGATCGAGAATTAAATCCTCCTGCCCCTTCCTTTCCTTAAACAAATCGAATCTGATTAAGGTACAACGTTCCTAATACCGACCCGTATTGTGCTACAATGGCTGCGTAAAATCCAACCTCTATTCTCCAGTTATCTTACTTTATGTTTTTATTTCCCCTAGTTTTCTATATCTAAGTTCAGAATTTTTTTACTTTTGCGAGTCTCCGTTAGAAATTAAATGAATGAATCGAATAACACTACAATTGTTTGTAATTTCACATTTTATGTAACAGCGTATTTTGGTCAGGCTACAAAACAGCACTTTGCTGTGCCTCGCCTCCTGAACAATTTATTCCTGTGCAATAAAGACGTTATTGTTATTGTTATTATTTTAATAATAACTTCTAACAACAAAATTGGTTTCGTATGTCACTCAATCTGTTAGAAATATGAGAAATTTTTTTCTAATCTCTATTAGACCAGCGTGAAATTTCACTGCAATCACGCCCCAAACCATGAGGTAGTTGAAGGCAGTTTCGGTACTGGATTAAATACGCCGGAAATCGAATGCAGGCAGAACCAAGGGAACGATCAAGTTTATAGACCGGACATGCTCCTTAGCCATCATAACCACCACGCTCCTTTTATTATTATTATTATTAATAGTACTTTGTTTTATTTGCATAAGGTTATAATTACAAATCAATATTATTATAAATGGTTTTGATTCCCGCACAATCGAATTACCGTAAGTGTTACAAGGCAATGCGAAAAACGTGATATCCGCTTTGAGAAGCCGAAAGAGATCCTAAAGGATGAATTTAACCAGGTTGAGCCTTTGGAAGCATTCTAACGTTAAGCATTGAAGTATATCATTAATTTCAACAAAAAATTCCGCCCAAGAATTGAACGCCGATATGCGCACATCACCTTTGGACCGTAACCACTCGACCACCATGAATAATTCACTGTTGAACCCTAGCAGAAATAGGGGTGATAAATATTCTGGGTACATTTCGTCGATTTCTATACCAGGGATTATTGCAAAAATAATGAATAAGTGGAATAAGAACCAGACGTTTTTCATCAATGTTCGATTCAATTATTTGCTGGTGCTTTGTTTTTAAAATTTAAATCATCAGGCAGACGATGAAATACTTAATAAAAGCTTATTACATATATGCTTAATGTAATATTATATACAAATTGACGCTTCACTATAAACGGTACTTAGCGTTTTTGGGACGTTGGATGGGCGTCATTACACCGTTCAAATGTTTCTCAGACACTTAAAGCCAGGCTTTGTTTTCACCTAGAAAAAGAATATATTGGCAATAACCGATTCTGGTTTCAGACTCTGAAAAGTCGAGCTTGATACCATAAGAAGCGGTTTTATCAAATATTTTGGTTTATCTAACCATACAGAAATACGGCGCTGAAAATTGTGTTTAAAATGTCTCTCTCCTTTGAAGGGTTAAACAAGGTTAAGCAAGGAACTGTTTGAATTTTTTATTTGTTTATTACAAATCGTATATTTAAAAAAATAAAAATATCTGATTCAATCTGGAGAATACAAATGGAAAATGTGACAGTTTGAATAATATGCATTGTTCGCACAATTCTAAACATTTCTGTCGAAAATAAATTAAAATAAATATGTCAACTATCTTCAATCTGCCTTTTAGTATTTTAAAAACCTAATGTTAGAATCGTAATCGACAATAATTAAACAATAATATCAAGTTTCGATAAAATTAAAAATACATAATTGTCTTGGAAAACCATTTTGAAGGGCTCTTAAAGCCCTTCGAGCATGTGAAACACTCGGTGACTGCGGCGAAAAAAAGCCTAAAAATGTTGCGACTATCTTTAGGAATTATAAATAATTTGTCAGATGATTTAGACCTGCAAAAATATATAATATTACATTGGCTACCGGGTGATGTAATTTTAGATTAATTCTGGTGCTAGGAAGCAATTAAGTAACTTGAATTGAATGGCAGGTTTGATCAAGGTATAAACATTGAAACTTGATTGCTGGCAGGTTCTTTAATCTGCCAATCGTTGCACAACTTCTGCATTTATTTCCTTGGGTTTTGTGAAAATTCACTGTGTGACTGAACGTTTACAGTAAGCTGTAGTGCCAATTGGACTACGATCCAATACAAAATAAAATTTGTTCGCTCCTTGTAAAAGGGAAGATGTAATTTTATACAAAATAAAATTTCACTGTTGAGGTGAGTGAATATAATTTTACTGTCAGATCGCAGGTAAGCAATATCGACAGTAAATCATCGAATCATTATAATTCATAAATATCCGAAGATTACCGAAAATCGGAACTGTTATCTCATCCGGGCATCGAAAATGTAGAGATTTCTTTAAATAAGGATTGAATCGTGTCGCATCACTTGTGCTAATAGAACTGCGCAAGATGCGCCACCAAGTGGTTATTCGACGTTCGACGCATCAGTTGTTGGAGTCTCTCTATCACATCTTAATCCAGACCGTCTATCGATAATTCAATTCTGAAAAGTTTCTGAAGTCATTTTTATACTAACAGAAAAAAATCTTTCTGCTTGCAGAATTATGAAACTTTAATTGATACAAAAGTAACTAGTTATTGAAAATCACATTATTCCAGTGAAATAATTATGATAATAATAATAATAATAATAACTAGTGTTGGCGTGGTGCCTCGCTCGCTCAGAAACTTCGACCCAGTAGAGAGTCGGCTATTCCTTAATACTCGTTTGTTTACTAACAGCTTTCAATTATATTATAAAATTATATTGATATTTGGGGGTCCAATCATATTTAGGTCAAAGTGGCTTCGATAGATATGTTACAACAATATAGTGTTTCTTATATGTATGAAAATTGAAAATGAGCATTTTCAAAACTTCGACCCCGACAACAGGCCAGCCGAAGTATTAATAAATAAAAGTTGCAAAACAATTACTTCAAGCACTTTCATTGTAATAGACTATTCGATGCATATTACATGTTTACAGTGTTTTACTAATTACAGTCTGTATCATTATGATCTTATATATACAATATATATACATATAATTCTTCAAAGATATCTTGAAAGTGTCGAAAAGGTCTCTGACGGATATCTTTTAGATACTATAAGACATCTTTTAGATATATATCGAAATAGTTATTTTCGTATCAAGGGCGTAAAAGAACTTATGCGCCCATAGGGGATCACCGCGCCCGAGGGGCTGGCGAAAACTACCCCTTGGGATAGGGGGTCTAAGCGTCGAAATTTTATGGAAAACTATAGGGTCATTTTTTCACCGAGGTGACCAAATTCAATACTTTTTCAGACAATAGTCATAAGCATTTTAAACCAGTTTTTATGGCATTATCGTTGACTTTAGGAAGAAAATGCATTAAACCTTTTTTATAGAGAATTTCACGCTCTATCTTTTTTGTTTGAAACATTTTTTAATAAAATTTGTATTTTTCAAAATAAATGCAAAAAACTACGAAGTAACTTAATTGGAGCTAATTTTTTTTAGTAATGGACGGATGGATCTGCGCCAAAATCTAATCAGATCTAAGTTATGCCAAGATGCGTATTTTAAAAAAAAATTTATGTCAATAGGCTTATCCGTTCGCGAGTTATCGCGAGACAAAAAAACGGGACGTACGGACGTACGTACGTACAAGATCACGGACAGAAATTTTTTTATTGTTGATTTGGGTTCCTTAGGGTCTGAAACGTCGACATTTGATGAAAAACTATAGGGAAATTTTTTTGCCCGAAGTGACCAAATTCAATACTTCGCCCAGACTTAGTCTGGGTCGAAGTAATAATGTCGGGCCCAAAGGGAATGATGCGTAACACAATGCGGCTATGCAAAAAGCTGCATCTTAGCCTATCTTCCCAAATGGCCTACTCTCACCTCCACGTGTACTTATTAAAGCCGGTGGGCCCTGGACTCTTAGTAACCTTGCCAGAGATTGGGTAACCAACCCCAGTGGATGGTGAGGTAAGAGACAAACGAGAGAGGCATAACAACGGGGAGTAGGGCTAACCACCCCTATATATGCGGTTACCAATAGAATAACGCACAGGGCTCCTGACCATCGGGCTGCTTCGGATGCAGCCCAGTCCCGAGGTGGAGGGGCCGAAACGGGTGTCCCGGGACGACGTCCTGCTGATGTCCACGGAAGATTTCAGTAGACGGAGGATCTCAGGCAAGATCTAATGCGCTGCTACGAGGAGAGCTGTCCGCAACAGAGAGGCTACATGGCGCGAATGCATAGATTTGCAGTAATGCATCCCGAACTGGCAGATCGCTTTTCTCAACAACAACTGAGAGATTATGTGGCCTATCTGAGGCGGACAGGTTTCGTTGTTCCCAGCTGTCAACCGATACCGGATGTGCGGGCAATAACAACTGAGCCCGTACGCGGTGCAGAGAGAGATGCTCCACATTATAAAAGCACGACACTCGTGTTTAGGCAAAATTTGACAACGAAAATTTTGCCTAAACAACGAGAAATAGACAGAGAAAATAGCCTACTTCTGGATGCTCTTCCAAATGACTGCGACCTATGGCAAGTCAATTGTGCCGTTTACGAGGCTGCAAGTGATCTGGTGACTCCGCGAAATCTGATACAGATATCGGGGAGTCGGCAGATTACAAAACGCATGTCTCAATTGAATGGCAAGATTCGACTAACACGGAAACTCGCTTCCCGAATTTAGTGTGTGATCGACTATTTAACATCTGGCCGTTCATATACGGCTAAAGTCAAGAAGTTCGCACAACAGCTGCAAACGTACTATCACACACTGAACAAGTTGCTCAACATCAAGCAACGTTTGGCGGATAAAATTCGGGTTTTGGCCGATGCCAAAAAGAGGCTGCAAAGACGGGAAGATGGAATTCGACAAAACTCAATATTTTGGACGAATTCTTCCAACCTCTTCAAACATCGTATCGCAGCCTCAAGCAAGTTTCCGTCGATAGCCGCAGTTGAGAGAAATTCTGGGGGAGCATCTACGAGAAAACATCTAGGCTTAATGCAGACACTCCAGGTTTTGAAATCTTCACTGAAGATTGCCCACCCGTCAGTGCATTACAGGTGGAAAATGCCATCACAAGAGCGAGGAATTTCTCCTCGCCGAGCTGGGATGGAATTAATAACTATTGGTGGAAGAAGTTCACTTCTGTCCATCAACACCTAGCCCGAATATTCACCTCTTATATAAATGCAGACCAACCCATTCCGCACTGGCTGGTGGAGGGCCGAACGACACTGATCCCAAAATCAGGAGACTTGTCCGATCCGAGAAACCATAGACCGATCACGTGTCTCAATACGTTATACAAATTGTTCACTAACATCTTGAACGAACGTATTGAGAAATCCGTGAAACCGGTGTGGCAACGGATAGTAGAACAACGAGGCTGCAAAATGGGTGTATCCGGCTGCAAGGACAACTTGCTTATCGACAGGAGTGTTTGTCAGGATGCAGTCCAGTACAAGCGTAACGTATAGCCTGGCTGGATTACATGAAGGCGTATGACTCAACATCGCACGAGCTTTTAAGCTTGTTGCTCAAACGCCTCCATGTCTACCCAAACATAGTGAGAATTGTAGAAGACCTGATGCCCCTTTGGAAAACACGCGTTGTCATGATATCGGGCAAGCGTCGAACCCTGTCTAGCCTGGTTCAATTCCAAAGAGGTGTCTATCAGGGAGATTCTCAGAGTCCTTTGCTCTTCTGCATCTCACGATTGCCTCTATCCGTTGCTCTCCGGAAATCTCAAGGGTACATGTGTGGACCGCCTGGTGAACGTGTACATAAGTTCACCCATCTTTTCTATATGGATGATCTTAAATTATACGCATCAGGCGAGGATCAATTACATAGATCTCCGAACATTGCCCTCACATACTCGAGAGATATCGGCATGGAATTCGGATTGGACAAGTGTGCAGTCGTTCATTTGCACAGAGGAAGGTCAGGCTCCAATAACAACGGTATGGAGCTCGTCAACGGAAATGTCATCCGCCACCTTAGCGCCGAAGAAGCCTACACATACCTGGGCGTACCTCAAAGGCATGTCCAGGATGTGCAGGCTGCTAAAACCACCATCATAAAGAAATACCGGCGCATTCTCGTCAGATCTGGTCATCAGAATTGACCGGGAGAAATAAGGTGGCAGCCACGAATATGTTGGCCGTATCACCAGTGCTCTATTCTTTTGGAGCACTGAAGTGGAACGTTGACGAGCTAAGGGATCTTGACCGAAGACCACGGAAGATGATTTGTATGCAACGCAGTTTGCATCCAAGATCTTCCGTGGAACGACTGTATTTGCCCCGAAATATGGGAGGTCGTGGCCTTTTAAGCCTGGAGTGTATGCATGACCGATTGGTCCTCGAGGCAGCTTGCGACGTGATTAATCAAACGGATGGTTCATCAGCATTCAGGGGAAGGGGGCGTTTTTGTACAGCGCAGCGGAACGAGCGGCGCGAAACCTCGGTCTGGTTTTCAAAGTGGGACGTAGTGGTGCACAGGAAGCTGAATCAGTCATCAATATGTGCCCAGTGCGTCTCAGGGCTAACATAGGGAATGAACAACTCCGTATGTTGGCGGAAGGCATATCGACAAGCCATTGCATGGACAATTCTTTCGAAATGTCCAACAACTTGGCTTGTCGGCAGAGATGACCTTCTCATTCTTAAGATCAGCCGGCTTGAAGTCCGAGACCGAGGGTTTTATCTTCGCATGCCAGGATGGGGTCATCAATACCTTAGCGTATCGCCAGAACATCTTACACCAGGCGGTACAGAGTACGCTTTGTAGATTGTGTAGATGTCATGCTGAGACACTAATGCATCTTTTGGCAGCATGCCCAATATATGCAGTTTCAGCATACATCGAACGTCACAATGCGGCTCTTCGAGTGCTGTATTACCATCTTCGCAGCACTTATGGTATTGATGCAACCCCAGTTTTGCCGTACGTCCCCACTGATATTGAATCCGTAGTCGGGAATGAATCGTGCCGAATATACTGAAATTACTCATTCCCGACGAGCAGGCAAATATCAGCCAATAAGCCTGACATCGTCCTTGTTGACTTCGATGACAAGTTCATCTTCGTCATCGAGTTTTCTGCACCAGCAGAGACAAATATAGTCAGCAAAGAGGACGAAAAACGGATGAAATATCAGGAACTCCTGTTCGAGATTCGCAGGCTGTATCGAGGATTCAAAATCAAGCTCGTCGTGCTGATAATTGGAGTGCTGGGAGGAATGAGACCAACTTTCCTCCAAAACATCAAAAGCATTCCGGCCTGTCGAGAACATGCACAGTAAAAAAAAAATTTTTATTGGTATTAAAGGGCGAGTCACAGCTAAAGCTGCTTTGCAGACTGACTAGTTATTCTAGAAAATCGAATTTTCGTATCAGGCTAACGTTTCAAATATTACTTATAATTATATCAAACATTATTATTATTCAGTCTATACGACTTAATTGAATACCATAGTGAAAATCACTTAATTCAGATTAATTTCTTTGCAGTTTTTTAGGATACGTTCTGCAGTAATTAGGATTACTCTTACAGAGCCCGAATTTTGAAAAATTGTTTGTCATTTTTATTTTTCTGCTTTTAGTGAAAATGCCTACCCTATCTATAAACAAAAAATGAAAATTCAAAAGAAATTAATTGAGAACTGACTGAGATTTCTCTTAAATAAGTGATTTTTAATAATTGTAGACCTTCAAATTCAAGGTTAAAGTTAGAATTTTTAGAAAACTTCGCCTTTTTCTTGAATTTTAACAATCATACACAATCACTTTCGAAAAAGTACTACAGTAGACTTGTAACTTTTGAAAAATCGAACAAAAAGTCACCCTAAAACTAAAATGGGTTTCTGCATATTTTTTAGGCACTATTTAATCTTCAAGATAGTAGAAACTCCTGATTTAAAAATTGTAAACCTTAGAATGACTTGTAAGAAACCAGACTATCTTTTCCTCCGTTCACAATCACATAAGCTTTAAAATGACCGATTAGACATTACTTTTAATTAAAATGCCTTTTCATGGCTGATTCTCGAAAAAATTCGAATTTAGCTTTATCGAGCTGATAATTTTTTGTTAAACTTATTATCGATTTTTTTTTGTTCAATTCTTAGTTTATGTCTTATTTAATAAAAATATTATAATGGCCCCCAACTTTTTCGAGTTTGAATTAAATATAAAGAAGACAAAAATTCAAATGGTCGACAGTATAGACTGTCAGCGTACTAAAACCAATGAAACAAACATAAATATTTTATGCTTATTAGAAAATACATCATTCCCTCACAGGAATCATTCTCTCATCAAAAAATTTTATGAGAGAATGATGATGAGCGAATGACGAAATGAAACATAATCTTACTTTCTTACGAATTGTGTATACAGTACTTTATTACTACCGGAAACATATACAAATATGCTATGATTATTAAACAAAATATATATTACGTAATGTAATTATATTAGAGGAGGGGTAATTTTGGATCCGAAGTACGGACGTCAACGAACTTTTGACACTCCAATTTTGCGTCCCCGTCATAGCGTTTCATTTGCGATTTTGCGTTTCTTATTTTGCGTATTTAGTTTGTGATTATATTTTATTTCATGTGGTAATGATTTTAGAATATTTGTGTGTTTCAGGTAGTGTATCATATTATAGAAATTTAGTGGTTATCAGATCTTGAACATTTTTTGAGGATTGTTTAGATTATGTGAGTAGTTTTAAGTTCGTTCCCCATAATTTCCCTTTTCCTTAACCTCTTGTTACTTTGGTCATTTTTGAAAGATATTCTCACCCTCGCATCGAATTCCCGAACCCTAATTAGATTAATCCCTTTTTGCGTGTCCATTTATTTTTATCGTTATTTTATTGTTAATTGTTTTATCATTTTCTCTTAAATTGTAAATATATTTGTTGTACTATTATTTTGTGTTTTAAATAATTTTTAATAACCCGACCAAAATCGCGGTTATAACGCTTAACATGAAAAAAACTATCGCTCGCGACGCCTGTCGATCGTTATATACGACGTAATATGATATTTGTGTACACGTAGTGAATGATTTTAAAATCGTACTAGCTTTTTTACATTTTAGAGGTTTTCGGAATTACCAGCAAGAGTTGAATATTGCAGACCTACTCGCAAATTTTCACAATTTTCAAAATTCTTCAATGTCTCGAAATCGGTGAGAAATATGTGAAATTTAACAAGATTTTAGGGTTATTAAAAGGGGGATGATTTCGACTTAACTAATGCATACATGAAAGAGAATTTTGAAAATTTACAAAATAAAAAATTCCAATTCGTTCCGAATCAGAGGTCCGATTTAAACCGTTTGCGATCTACACCTCGGAATGATTCCGATTAGTTCCGATTGACAGTTCGGATTAAAACCGTTTGAAATGTCGACCTGAATTGATTCCAATTCGTTTCGATTAATAGTTCGAAATGCGATGGATTGATTCCTAGTAAAAGATCGAATTGGATAAGTTTTAAATATCGCCCTCGGATCGAATCCGATTCGTTCTTAATGAAATTTCCGATTGGAACCGATTGAAACCGACGTCTGATTGAGTAAAATTGTCCATGACAGATTTCGGAATGAAACCCTATAGGTCTGATCAAGTCCGATTGTATCCGATTGAAGTTCAATCGGAAACTTTCAACAGGGAGGGAATTGTGCACAAAATTATTATTTATAAAAATAAACTTACCTGAAACGAAACGGTAAAGTAATAATTAAAAATTTTATTTGAAACATCAGAAGCACCTGAAATGTAAAACAATGTCATAAAACATTATTTAAAATGCGAAAACAACTCCGAAGACGCAGTCTGAAATGATAAGAAAAACAAAGGAATGGAAAATGTGAAAAACAATGGAACGACATGATTTTCGGTAATATAAACATATAAATGGTATATTATTTGCACAGTAGTGTTTCATTTGTTAACAAATATCTACATCCGTATACATGACAACCGTAACGGAAGGGTATATCCCCAACAAACCAAAACAGATTAAATCGTATCGAGAATCAACTAATTATGATTAGCTCATCTGTCATTTTTTACTAAAAGCCCTTTAGTAAATGAACGACAATATTCACTTAAAATTTCTGATTAAGATTTAACCCATTTTCATTCAATCGACATAATACATGCTACAATTAAATCGTATGGTAAATCTAACCAATCATTACTTATTAAACATTTGAAAAAACTATAGTGAAAATATGTAAAATTAGTCACGCATTGCATTCTAGGGTAACGAGGCTTAAATTCATTTTCAAGGACATGAGCGCCTACGTTTATGATGTTTCTGACCTAAAAAGTGCGAACTTATCCTTTTCAGGTTAGAATTATGACACAAACTTTTTCACTGAAAATAATTGATAAACGGTTTTTAAAATACAATATATGACAATTTTCATATTAAAAAAAAACACCACGTATAAAAAGATTTTGAAAATAATATCAACTGTATTTAAAATTTGTTCAATTAATTGTGTACAATTAAATGCACATGCTAACAAAAGAATCGATAATTTACCAAATCGAAAATTCCCAAACATAACCTACAGTGTTCCGGTAAAAGCTTGCAACCTTTTTTAATATAAATAAGCATGATTGCAAAAACGATATATTATAAAAAATTGCCAAGCTCGATGACATTATTTTGGAAATCCCACAGAAAAAATAAAAACTCTTCGCAACTAACGAATCTTCGACCTTCGTTTCATTTATGTACATATTAAATTCGCGTTCATTTTGACCAATTCATTTTTTTTCTTCATAATTCCAGAGCTTTGTTGCAGTTAAAAAACTCGTTAGCTGAAAAAATATTTGATATGACCTAACTATGGATAAGCGTATTTTACAATTTTGTATTATTGTCTGTGTATTAAGGGATAGAAATAAAATATAACCGTGAGAGTGAATGGCGTGAATGGCAACGATGATGCATGCGTAATGCTGCGACGGTGATGATTTGATCTGTCTCGAAAGGATTTTTTTTTCGATTCTTCCCTGCTGCGATATATCGATCGATTTCTTCACAGATGACATCTTGGCGACGATGACACGTTCGACGAGAAATCGAGGTCGTCCCTAAATACGAACGGTTCAAGATTAATTGAAAAAATAATACGTCGCATGCGATGTTGAAATTAATAAATGACAAAACTCTTTCCCCACCACAAAAATTCTATTTTCTCCCATACATGCAGATTTTTTCCTTTCATGCGACATGCAAATCATAATAATAAAGTTTTCGCTCGTGATTTTTCTTTTCTATATGGAAATGATAATTCGAAAGTGACTTGGTTGTTATGAATTCTTTTTTTAAATGAGTGACTGAATATGCTCGTTGCGAAAAATGAAACCAAAAATGCAAATAAAAATGTATGAAACAGATTAGGAAATATAATACTCGTAAAATTTTAACAATCATATATTTTATTACATTACAATTTTTTCTTTCAAAATTCTGTCTCATCTAAGTATTCGATTACCGCACATTTTTATAAGACTTTTTCCAAACTTAAAATTTTCTTGAGAGCTTTAACAACATTTAGACTCTTATAATCGATAACTTTCGCAATTGTAAGAACGAATAACAATTTCGCTCGATTCCATTACAAGTTTTTACTATTCTAAACGGTGCAATATTTTTTTAGTTCTCGTTTTTACTTTGTATCCTATTTACTATTTCAGTTCTAATCTGAAGTGTCGATTTAGTTTTATATTAAACCTACGAGATTAATTCGCTGAAAGCGAGAGATTTTTTGTTTGTTAAGAGATTTCAACATATTCGAGTGTTCCAGGAATGCTCGAAAATATTTTAAATTGATCTAAAAAGTTTGACAATATTCGAAAAAATATATTCTATCAAAATGATTTTTGGCAAACGTTTTCTTACAATTTTGAGCCCCGTTTCACAATGTTTGTAAACGTTTTATAAAAAGTTGTTGCAATTGCAATCTTTATAGTTTTCTTCGTTTGAATAATTTCTTTCAAAATTAATTATTTTAAAACTGTCTAATTTTCCGTTACTTTTTGTCGATTAGCTTTCCGTTTTTTTTTCTAAATTTTGAATATTTAAAATTTGAGCCTTTTTTGTATTTTGTAAATTTAAAAAATCTTTTGAATTCTTTTTTTTCATTATAGTTTTTACGACTGGGTATAATATAATCGACCATTTTTCTGTTTTCTTTATCTCTTATAATGGAAAATCTTTTAAAATTGGTGTTAATTTGCGAAAGATTTTATTTACATATTCTGTAAAAATATCATTTCATTTCGGAATTTTTCTTTCAAATTACAATTGAGTTCCTTTTTTTATATATTGTTGAATCTGACAAATTAATTAGTTTCTCCTAAAATAACTTTTAATCGCATTTGTCGATTAGTTCTAATTTGAAGGAGTTTTAAAAGAGACCTTGCGATTTTCTGTAATTTCCGAGCCGATTTAACAGAAATTTTGTCAGAATCCTTAGAGATCTTAGAGCATTTCGAAAAATTAATTTTAGATAATCATATTTTGCATTTCCATTGTTTGCCGCTTAAAATAAGGATGAAACTCATCCATCTAAAAATGTTTTATCAAACATTTTATATCAGTTTTTATCAAACATTTTGATCTACTAAAGCATTTTCAAGTACAATCAGCTACTCTTAATATCAAATTTCATGAAATGAAATGTAAATTTTAAAATCTTGGATTCGTAAAACCATAAATACAGAGTTCTGTATCATTCTATAGAAAAATATTTTGGGCAGCCTTATTAGATCCGCCATTTTGAATTAAAAATTGTTTTTAAGAAATTATAATTTGTTTGTATTATTTTGTTTATAATTATTCGACGTTAATAAAGTCATGTTCAAAACGTCTTAAATTCATTATATAAATATCTTTGCAGGTATTTTTTATGTTTAATATCGCAAAATTTAAAAATGTAACCTTTTTTATTATAAATAATGTTTGTGTTAAATTTCTGTATACACAACAACAGCACTAACATTTTGGCTGCTTTTAAGTTAGTGATCATTTGTTGTAATTGTTCTGTAGATTTGTTTGTCGATTTTGTCAACTTTGGTAAAATATTAATGATTAATAATAAACTTATGATTTTTTTTACAAGACTTTTCATATTTAATTAATTTTATTTAACAATTTTTGCGTAACATTGTTTTGTCACTTTTTGTCGTTCTTTTTTTGTTTTGTTTTATAATTTGTCAGATTTTACCAATTTTTCTCAATCGCGTGAATATTCGTCAATATATGAAAAAAGAAATTTTCGCCTTCGTCCATTTAATGCGTTTTATTCATAAATTTACTCAATATTTTTATTTGTTATTTATATTTATTTGTAGTCAAGAATATTTTACATTAATGGGATTAGTATCAATTTCAACAAAATTCCTAAATGTCATTATTTTGTATTCTGTTAATAATTACTGTATAGTCACACATTTTTTTCAGTTTTTAAGAAATAGCGTAGTTTTGAAAAGTGATAAATGTCTTAATTAATGCTTCTAAATCAGGCAAACCATTGTCCAGTGCTTTGGCACTTTTCGACTTTTTTTTACTTAAAAAAATGTCCTATGCCTCACATAAGTTCTATAACCTTTTTACATTAATATGCTGAGTTTCTTATTTTTAGTTTTCCATTCCTGAATCTATTGTACCACTGCAAGTTTCGTAATTTATATTTTTATTTTACTTCACTTTCAAAAAATTGTTAAACAATATATTTATCAATTATTATCTTAAAATTATAATTATATTAATAAAGATTCATTTTTTAGATAGTAATAGACAAATGTTTATGAATTTTGATGAGCTTAAAACTTTTTTTCGAGTTCTTTAATTTACCATTAACATAAAAGTAAATTCTGGGCACTTTTTTTATTGTCCCGAAGCGAACCGACAGTTTAATATCTAGAAATAATTAATAACATGACCAGTTAAAAATAGAAAAAAAGAAAGAGAGGATTTTTAATATTTTCGAATATTTTCAAACTCTTCGAGCAATAAAAAATAACCTAGTTCCAAATTTAAAATAATGAAAGATTTACTTTCAGAAAGATCAAACACTAAGTTAGGAAAGTGACATTCGTAATGTCCAGCTCTCCATAAGTGGTATCGTACCATTAGTTTCAAAACAAAGTCACTCAGGAAAAATATTCGCTATTAGCCATTTTTAACGAATCTCCTCCGCACCACAACTTTCTTGAAACTCGTTTTGCGCATAAATAAATATATACGCGTATATACATTATTTACACATCGTATATACATATTCATTTATATATGGTCTTTTTTTTCATTTCCAACCACCACCTTCACCACCCAAGCTTACGAAAAATTCGACATTTCGAAATTTGAAAACATTGTTCACATTCAGTTATAACTTACTAAATGCATATTTAGTTTTTACTAAAAACATGTGCAAATTGTAGTTGCTAAAAATAGTTTATCGCGGTAGGACTTCTACTGACTGTCTTGATAAATATTTCGTTTTCTTTTGGATAGGATTAAATAATCTAAGAAATTATCTACATATTTAAGAAATGACAAATATTGGAAGTGGAATGTCCCGAAATTTGTGACATATTTAATTATTAAATGCAAAGGTCGATTTTAAACAACCTACTTTATGATTCATTGGAAAAAATTGTAGATTTGAATGTTTTGTTGAAAACAAATTGACCGACATAATGAGAAAAGCCAACATTGTTTTAAAACATTGAACAAATCAATTTGTTTTCCATCAAAATGGAACTGAAAGATGCTAAATTTTCTCAAAATTCTCTTTAAATTGGATTATATTTAGAATATTTGAATTTGCTGAATATTAAAAAAAACTTCCGGACTCATAGACAGTTTTCGAATATGTTTTTACTCGAATTTTCGAAAATTTTCGTAAGCTGTGCTTTGTTTATAGTATTCGCCAATCTTACATGTGTTCCGGATGGTTCCGGATGCAGTCGATGAGGTCGGTGGCTGCCAATTCCTGGACGCAGATTCGATGAATCGCCGTGAACAACGGGAACTTGTTCTCCATATTCTTCGCCTTCAACATGTAATTTACCTCTTCAGCAGTGAAGGGTCCTTGCAATTTCTGGCCGTTCAACATCTCCTTCTCGAGTTCCTCGATACTCTGCAATTTAATTTGTCAGTCTCGTTAGTAAAATCTGATTTTTAAATGTTATTAAACATTTTGTGAAATTGAAGTGAGAAAATTACTTTTCCAGTTCTAACGAAAGCTTCGGAAACTTTTCGGTTTCGACCTCCGTAGCAAGTGGTGATGAGGTCGGCAACCCCGCAGCTCTCGAAGAAGGTGGCCAGCTTTCCTCCAGTGAAGAAGATCTCGACGAATTTGATCATCTCCATGAGACCGAGTCGAATTACTGCAGCCTTCGTATTGTCACCAAGGCCAAGGCCGTCGACGAAGCCAGCAGCGCACGCCACGATATTCTGATCGATCCAACAATTATTTTAATTTTTTAAGGAAAACGTAGACATGCCTATTTTTGTACTAAATGTTATACGATTCGTGTATGTTAATAAATTTTGAAATGGATTCTCTTAATTTAAAATATGACTGCTTTTCAACTAATCTGTATAGTTCGATGGATCCTGCATTTTATGAGTATCAGCAACTATCAGTAAAATGTACTCTAAATATAGTTAATGGAACGATTTACGGAAGTGAATTTGACTAAATCTTAAAAAATATGTTAGGATTTAACTAGTAATCATTTACTTGAATAAAAATATTAAATTAATCACATATGTATACTATTTAAGTAACGAAAAAGTAATACTTTTGTGTCTATTAACCAGCAATAGTTAGTCTGTGTATGGTTACTTCATCATTCATTTTATTTCTTCGTGTATCTTGAATAATCGAATATCGAAAGACTAAGGAACTTTTGTTGAATATTTATTTCTATAAATTTTTTAACAAGAATTTTGTTGTTAGTTATTTTGCAATGGGTTTTGTGCTTTCCTGTAAATGTTTTCTAGTTCGTATTAATATTGGCAAATATCCCGTTTCGCCCTGAAAAGGCTTGCTTAAATTATCCCCGTTTTTTAGCTAAATACTTTTCATAGAAAGGGTGAATGAATTATTATATAAGACCATGTCTTATAGGTTTCAAGTCTGCTCTATCTGAATCTGAAGTCCATTTTCCAATATCTTTAGTCGTTTTCCAATTTGGCGCCCAAAATTGCAAAAAAATCGAAAAAAATAGTAATTTTTTAAATTGAAATCCTTTTTACTATATGAAACTGTTGTCCAATCTATTCCCACTTTTAGCTCTGGTGGAGTAATTGGTTGCACCAAAAGATAGTGTAATGCGCATCCTAGACTTCAAAATGGCGCCATTTTTTGCAGAATTTTCGTTATTCAGTTATAATGTTTTTAAATGAACATACACTCAATGCCAATTGATAAAAGATGATTTTCCACATCCTCGATCAGGAATCACTTTTCAAATTTTCAAAATTCAAAATGGCCGATCTAATATGATTAAGAATGTGAAATGTTTGTACAAATATGTATAAAGGGGCTTTTGAGGTTCCTGATCACAAATCTGTTGTCAGATTTTTGAAATTCAAAATGGCGGATCCAATACGGCGGACGAAAATTCAAAAATTGTATTAATTTTTAGACACGATTATCACCATTTTGATAACATCATCATTTAACATTCTTACATATCAAAAGGACTACTGGTCTATTGATAGTCAATAGCGATGTGAAATTACTTCTTCGCCCAATGTTGATTTTCGAACCTCTGACAACGAATTCGGGATTAGACAAAAAATTAATATAAAAGATTCACTAACGAAGTCGTTATCCGGAGAACTCAGAAAACCCCACATACAACTTTTCGAAACAATGGATGAAAACTTCAAATTTTGAATTCTAACAATCTACCAACTGATTCGTAGTCTAGGATCTTAAAACAGCCCTTAAACGTATTTTTTACAAACATTTTAGTTTCAACCGCCATATTGCATCTGCCATTTTGAATTTCGAAATTTTGTACAAAATTTGATAAAAATGTTAACATTTTTTTGATTTTAAGTGAATCGGGATCGAGGATGTGGAAAATCATCTTTTATCAATTGGTATTGAATGTATATTCATTTACGAAAATATTACAACAGAATAACAAACATTTTGTTGAAAATGACGATATTTTGAAGCCGCCATTTCGAATTCTAAGATACGTTATCTTTTGATACAACTAATTACTCCACCAGACCTAAAAGTATGAAACGATTAGACAACAGTTTCATTTAAAAAAAGAATTGCAATTTAAGAAATTACTATTTTTTCGGGATTTGTACCATTCTGGGCGCTATATTGGAAAATGACTAAAGATATTGGAAAATGGACTTCAGATTCAGGATAAAATTCAGAAACATATAAGACATGGACTTGTATAAAAATTCATTCACCTTTTCTATGAAAATTATTTATCTAAAAATCGACGACAATTTATGCCATTTCAGAACGAAACGGGTTGAGTTTGAAACTTAAGTAAATGTTTAAAAGTGTTGTATGAATACAAACTATTATTATCCGAAAAAAACGTTGTCAAAAGATCGTCAACAATTTTATAAAGATATGATTAAGCTTAATTTTTATTACTTTTGTTCAGGATTAACTTCTGGTCGGTACCGCAGACGAGTAAAAATATTGAAATCATCTGATTGTAAAAGTCGAAACACTTTACGGCTTAACTCGTTTTATTTTATTTAAATTTCCACTGTTTCGTTGTGGCTTAATATAAATGATTGATTGAGGTATCGGCCAAAGATAATTTAAAAATGAGATATTATGTAAGGAATAATTGACCTGCTAAAAATGCTATTCAATTATCTGTTTTGGCAAGGCCAAAAAAAAGATACATTTTTTTCGAGCATTATATTGAACAATCTCTATTCTCTATACTAATCATTTCGATGGGATATTTTTTAACAATTTGAACTTACCTTCAATGCTCCACAGCACTCGACGGTGTCTACATCTTCAACAACCATGACTCGGAAATACGACGTTTGAATCATCTCCTTCAATATGGGAGCCATTTCTTTATTTTTACAACCTGTAAATTTAAATATGCATATTATTAGAATCCTTTCGACCAAAAATTGGGTGAAATAAACCCAATAGTGTCTAATGTTTAAAGGTTTTAGCTCTTATTCAAATTCGTTTCATGAATCGCGTGCGATTTTAATGACAAATTATTCTTTATTTTTCAATATTCTCTTTCAGTCGTCGTCAGCATTGATGTATTTAATTTAGAAAATTACATATATCCATTTAAATATAAAAATAGTTTGAATAATTGATTTCATCTTTATCAAACATTGATTAATTATATTATCATATAATGGAAAGAGGATTTACCAGAATGAAATTGCTTCACTCAGCATAGTTGCGGTATTAAAATATACAAAATTATGTCACATTTTCGAGAAAAGCGAGGTGAAATCTGATAAAATTAGTTTCGATTGCCATTAAAATTCTGGCAACGCCATCTTTTTTTAGCATCGAAAAATACCTCCAAAATTTTCATCTGCTACAAGACATATCGGACTATATACAAAAACATTAATTTTACCACATTTAACCTAACTTTTCTAGCGTCATCAATTTCAGCACCAAAAAATACTTCAGAAATTATACTTCGCTTGCCAAATGCTAAAAAAAAAATAACATTTTGTCGGTTAGTATAATGAAATCTTTATTTAGAATTTCAATATTGTACCAAATGCGTTTTCGCGACTACAAAATAATCGTCGGTACCGCATCATTACGTCGATACAGATTATCAAAGCAAAATTGAAGGTTTTATATTTTTAAAAATAAAAATAAAAAGTTCTTAACGTTTAGTTAACCGTAGTCGTTATTTTGATTTTTAGATGTTTTAAAAATATATATTTATAATTCAACGATTTTTACCGTCTGCAGTTAAAAAAATGTTATGCTGACAATTATTTCTTCAATGAGAACAAAGCGATTGAAAAAAAAGAAAAAGTTGATTTAATGAATTTCAAAAGTATTGAATGATATTAATAAACGAATAGAAATAATTATTTCAAACATTTCAATGCTTATTGTAAATCTTCATATAATTTGTACCCATTTTAACAATGTATAAAATAAATTAATTTATGTAAATGTGGAAATAGAACAATTAATTGCAGTAAATTACAGTTTTATGTCATCAAAATTTCGAACAGTGAAATTTTAAGCGTTTACATGATCTAAAGAAAACAAATTTATTTCTAACATTCAACAAATATCATATAAATAAACTCGTTTTATCTTAACTAAATGCACTTATTACAGTGCATAAATAAATTCCAACTTGTAAAAATGGAACATGAGTTTTTTACATTCAGGAAAAAATAAATAAATCTTCTAAAGTTTATGATTCACAAGAAAATCCTTCAGTTTTTTAACTGCCATTAATCTTCAATAGATGACTGAGTTAATGGTCGAATGTACTCAAAGTACATATTAGTGGGATATATTAGCGTTTTTTCTTATACGACGAAATAACATGTGATACCATGGTATATATCTGTTTTTGTTTATTAATTATTGCTACTCTCTAAAATCCTTTGAGTGAAAATTTCACTTTTCGAGTAAGAGTGTCTCAATTTTCACTCCAAGGGTTTAGAAAGTACACACAAGTATAATTTTACATTTCGATTTATTAATATCATTAATGACGAATGTATAAAGAATATTATTACTCTTCGTATGTTCTTAAACGTTTGTTATAATAACTTTTATTATAAATGATATTATTTGAAGACTAAAAAACGACTAGTATAAACAATTATAATTGTCAATTGATGATGATAGATGAATAATGAAAAATTTTCGTGCATTACAATATTTCTTATGCAAAATAATTATGCGTCCTTTTTTTAATCCCATTTATCTGTGTGATAACTTAATAATAATGACAACTTACTTCGTTATGTATATATTCCGTTGTTGATTACGTTATACTTAATATAGCGTGTAATTTTTTTCGATTTAACAAGTTCATTCGCGAACGTCATGATAAAAAGTGCAGCAAAAATATATATACAAATATAATTGTACACATCTTATTAGGTTAAAAAAATGATTAGAAAAAAGCAGACATTTGTAAAAAAAATCACTTTATTAATTTTTGGTTATTTCTATTTACTGACTGGAAATGAACCAGGAATGATGAAGTGTCATGTTGCGTTCATGACCTACGCAATACATCTATAGAAAATTGTCAACATCATCGTTTTGACGTAATCGATCTTCTTGGCAATGACATTGAATATTCAAGTGAAATTGTAATAGATACACACGAAATATGTAAAGTGGCTCTAAAAAATTCTTCACACATCGTGACTTGATATAATGTTTTCCACATCAATTTTACGGTATTTTTACTGGAATCATGACTCCCAAAAAAGCAAACCCAAAACAAATCAAACCGTATTTTATGTATTGCGCAAGAAAGTGAAAATCACAAAGTGGCGGGCACAAAACAAGTGTCAAGGTTTCTTTTTTATTTTCATCTGAATTACGGTAAAAACCGATAAGAAGCTAACTCTGAATAAATCGTTTGTTGTGCTAAGTCATCAAAATTTTTAGTTCCTGGAAATACCAGTAAAAACATTTACTGTATTGTCATACATTGAATTTTCAATTTAAATTTGCGTCATAGAATACATAAAATTCTAATATGATTAAAGATTTTAAATTTTATTGTGTAAGAAAGTAGCGACGACGAGTAAGTAATTACGTAGGATTAATTTTGTTGTTGTAATAAAATGATTATTAGAATGTTCACCATACTGTCTGAGAGGAATATACTTATAACGTATTATTTTTTAATGGTATTTTTATTATATAATTAAAGTAATAGATAATTTCTGCATTACATACAAGAAAGTGGAAATGAAGCAAAGATTTTGTGAATATACTGAATAAAACCACACGGGAATTTATTTTGCTTGGTAAGCAATAGTAATTAAGAATGATTTTATTAATTTTAGAGTTATGCAATAGTTAATTCGCATTACCTACAGTATTAAAAAAATATTGGTTTTTATTCATTGTTTCTTCATAACATTAATCATTACCTCGTAATGATTGATGTTGAAACGGTTAAGTGCTTTTTTACTACATCATTTTTAAAATATGAAGTGCTCGTAGGTATGTACTTTATGAAACAGCAAATAGATGTTAATTTTAACTACAGAAACTGAGCTTTATTTTTAATAATATTGTCTTTATTGAATGATCAAAATAACGCCCAAAAGGCGGCACACAACAAGAAACACATAAGTACAGCCTAACACATGCAACATTTATTCTATTTCAGGTTTAATTCATTTCTAACGAAAATCGGTAACAAACGCACCATCAAAATCGTTCTTAAAAGTCTTATGAGGTTCGCTGAATACGCTAGTCCACATCCTAAATTATACACCCAATTCGTTTAATTCTTTCCATTTCAATACCCTTTGTCTCAGTTTTCACCTAAGCGATAGTGACAAAGACAAAAGGTATCGAAGGAGAAAGAATCGATCAATTTCAGGGTCCTGGCTCTTTTTTTTCAAATGGTGGAAGATCGCCTAAAGTTATAACTCTTCCCTACCCCTACTTACGATCATTACTGAAAATAAAACTTAGAAGAGACTAGTAAAACTTTGAACAAGGGAAACGCATAACTTAAGACGGGACTGAGGACTATCAGTTCCTCAATATTAAAAATGGCGAATACGATTTAGCAGGTCAGACTGTTTGAGATTAGAGTCTGTGCACGAATTTCTCTTTAAAATGAAAAACAAAATTATTGTATTAGAAAAATTTTTTAAAAATAAAGCCCTTGGATTGTATACATTTACAGGTGTATCAGGGGTCTTCTCTTTTTGTGATTAATTTCGGCTCGATCTTTGACATAAAAATATATTTGATATATAAAAATAACCGAGCGAAGCCGAGGTTTGTTATGATACTGTTATAACAGTATTCCTATAGTTCCTATAGGAACATATAGAGTAGAGGAATTATTAGAAATTTTTTCAAAATCTGTCCAACTGTCAAAAAAATGAGTTTGAAGTCTTTAAGAGGAGTTTTTGGACCCTTCCTTTAAAAATTCGTCGACATAAATATTTTTATCGAAAAGCTCATTTAAAACACAATAAAAATACATTATTTTCTTAATTTTAATGAATTAATTGAATTGAAGGATTCAAAAACGAATTATGCTAAAAGTCCTATAACATTCTATAATCTCATTATTTAAATGTTATATATAGTTCAAAATAATTCATTTGTATGTGCTAACAATATTAAGGAATAGTCAAACGAAAATTACAAATAATGTCAAAAAACTTGACATGGAACTCCCCATATATTGCATATACAGTAGCCCCCCCCCCTTCCCCAGTATTTGCGTTACCCCTCGATTGCTGTTCCCCGCCACTTCTCACGGAGCGGTAATTCTGTTGCGACATCACGCATGCGCGATTTAGGAAAGGTTAAACTGATTTATGTCGGCGGAGTGGGGGAAAATTTCTTCCCCTCGGTAGGCAAATATTGGGAGGGTTAGGAAAGGACAGACAAGACGGACGAGGCATATATTGGGGGGGGGGGGCACTTTATCTATCTTAAATATGTCACAAAAAAGAAATATACAAAACTGCCAAATGTGGTGTGCTTTTTCGACAACAGATAACTTTTTATTTATTCGTGTTTTTTAGCAATTACAAGACATCATATGGACTTACGACTTGGATACTACATTTTTAATTTTGTAAATATAACGGAATTCGTCCTCGGTCACACTAAAAACTTTCAAAAAGCTACTTTTGAGAGGATTTCTTAATTACGACTAAAAATTACGACTAAAAAAAACATGTAATATGAACGAAATACCATTTCAAATTAGAAAAATGTTACAATAAAATTCCTAGGGATAGTTTAGTTCAACTTGAATTTAAATTTATCAACAGGTCATAATTTTGCAGTGTACGAGAATTAAATGTTTGAAGTATATAATATTTTGTAAAAAAACTTACCAATCGTCGTTTCGCAAAACATCTCATCGGCAACCTCTGACGCCAAATTCGCACCCATAAGAACGGAAACTGGAATATGAAGTTCGTTTGAAATGATATGTGAAATCAATTCGATGCCACCGCCATCTTTCTTGTCGAAACCCTGTCAATAAAAGTAATACAAAATCAAAATGGGACAAAAATTATTTCAACGTATTGATGTTATCGGGTTTTGTTTACGAGAATAATTAAAAGTTCTCCGTTTTACTATTAAAAGTGATTTCCCGCCAAATTGATGGAAACTTTCAAATAGTTTTCGAACACGAAATTATAAAGCATATTCTTAAATTGTTTTGTTTTTTATTGGTCATATAAATAATAGAAATTAAAAATGGTTGAGTTTAATAAAAATTAGTTTTTGTATTTTAAAATAAAAAATTAAAAAAAAAGGATAGCCTTGAAGAGGACTCATATCAGAGTCGAAACGTTGTTAAATATTTATTTATTATTTATATTGCAAAAAAAACCTCCAAATTATTGACCCTTGTTTGTTTTTTTCCTCTTTCTCTAATTTTTAAATTTTTATTAAACTTAACCATTCATAATTTCTATTATGACCGAAAAAAACTAAAATTATTTAAGAATATATTAATTTATAAATTGGACTAAAATTAAAACCTTATCAAATGTAAATTATAATGCAGCGCATTACTTAAGTATCTACTGAATATAATTTAAAACAACATTCGCAACATTCCTTACAACGTTGTGTCTGTTTAAAGTAAATGTGTACACAAAGTTAACAAAAGTAAACCCGAAATAAACTATTTATTTCAAAAATCGTTAGCCACTTTAACAAAGTAAATTCTTGACTAACAATCAACTTTGTCCGAAAGATATGTGAGAAACGAAGATAAGTTTGGCGGGTTTATGATTTATTAATGAGTTTTTGAAATTATTATTATAAGGCATAGAAAAATGATCGCAATAAACAATTTTATTCGTAATATAAAAGTGCATATAAGGATTTTCAATACAAGCGACCTCCACATTCCAGAAATTTGCAACGCAAAACATTTACAGATTGCATTCGAAACTATAAATGCCGTATTGTAAAGTAGGAAAAGCCTTTGTTCTTCAGAGATCATAAAATGGTAAAGGTGTATAGGTACTTAAATTGTTCGCCAACTTATATAATCACGCTTTAATGAAACTTAATGCATCAACCGACGCATGTTGTGAAGCGCGTCCAACTAATAAATCGAGTTTATGACCGAGTTTGTACCTTCTTTGATAATTTTATTATATCAGGAATGTTGCAAAACACAATAAATCCGATCGTGATCTTGCCTATTTCTTTTTCCCCCATCAATTACTTATTGCTCTTTAAAAAAACTATTATTTAACATTTTTTTATGATTCTTAACTAATGATGTCCGCTTTAAAAATATTATACCACATTTTATGACATTCCTATCTTATTCTGAAATATTTTTTAATTTTTTACAGGTTTAGATTATTGTTAGATAATCTCTAAATTTGGTAATCACTAAAATATAGTATTCATTTAAGTACAAATTTAATAGCTATTATTAATTACACTGGACCGCAAAAACAACTTGTTCTTTTTAACAGATCTGCATTCTCATGTCTTTTTCGATGCTGACTCCGAATTTACAGTCAAAATATGGGGTTCTTTTGAGAAAAACTCAAAAAACGTAATTTTTAGGCTTTTTTAATGTGGGTTCTAAATAAAAAAAAAACAAAACAAAACAAACAATGGTACGGCTAATTTGACGCCATATTTGAATTTTATGGATCGCAATACAGTAGAGTCCCGGTATATTTGCGTCTCGGTATATTTACGTCCTAGAATATTTGCCAGGTTCCGTCTCGATATCCTTAACTTTCGCCGCTCTTTTCCCACCTTACGGGCTGGGGCCTCAGGACTCAGGAGGGGCCTGCTGTGACGTCACGAACGTAACGCGACTTAGGAGAGAGGGAAAAACGGCGCTCCTCTTCTTTTGACAAATATAAGGAGACGGGAGGGGAAGCGAGAAACCAAGCGGGCAAATATACAAGGAGTCTACTGTATATGGGAAACAGATTTTAAGTACTATTTTTTTTAAATCCAATCCCTGGTAAATACATATTCGAAAAGTGAATCCACGAACCCCATATTTGGACTTCAAAAGAACACTTTTTCGTGGATTATTATTTTTTGTAAGACTTATTTGCTGTTATTTTAGTGAACTGCCTAATTCTTTGTAAACAAATTGCTACGCAGAATAGAAAAGTCACATCTAAATACAAAAATTTACTGATCAATATATATTCATACACAACATTTTTTCCAAAATCCTAATTAGAATAATAAAATTTCCTATGCAATTCTTCTGTGGTAATCAAGGACTTATTGATTGAAACTAACGGATGTATATTTGCTTTTTCCATGTTTGACATTTATTGTTATTGTCAAATAAAGGCCATTTTTGTACGGACTTTTTTCAATTTTTGTAGAGATTATTACCATGGAAAATATTTTTTATCAATTGTTAAATTGACTACACTAATCTTGTTCACCCATATTTATCTTGATTTTTTATAACTAATTAATTGTTATTTTATAGTACACGGAGAGAAGTGTCTTTTACCCCGTATTAGAATTCTTATACCCCGTAAAAGACAGTCTTTTACGTATAGGGGCAGCCATATTTTCTTTTACCGGTTAAAAGACGAAGATTTTTGGTTATTCTAACCCATATGTAGGTTTATTCAGAGTTTTCTACTTCAATTATAAGACATATTATTTATTGAAAATCATCTTAAGATTGAAAATATTAAAAATACTTTCTTTTAATCGTATAGAAATATTCTTTTAAAATAGGAAAGTTCAATAGAATTGCCCTGAACTGTCAATAAACGAACGCTAAAAGACGAGGATTTTAATAGGCATAATATATTTCTTTTAAAGGGTATAAGAACTGTTTAAAAGATACTGGATATTAACCGGTAAAAGACACGTTTCTCAGTGTACCATAAAAATGGACACTTTAGAATTTTGTACACGAATTCGAAAAAACATTATTCTTTTCTTCTTTTTCTTTATGAAGCAGTTTAAAATAATCATGAATTTTTATAATTTACCATTAATTTTGTTATCTTTTGAGTCCTTGACATATGATAAATATTTTTGTTTGTACTCATCAAAATATATGTCAATGTTTATAATTATTACTTTTATTTTACGGTTTCTTATTCTCAGGCTGCAAAAATTTGTTTGTGGTTTTTTATCTTTATGCATTATAAACTTCCGAATTTAGATCCAATTACCGTAATTTGTTCCGTTTTGTTTCTTTTGTTAAACATTAATTTTCTCATCTATATTTTCCTTCTTTAATATTTATATATTTACTTGGGCACTCTTAAGCAAGTATTGTGTCGAGGTAATTTTGTGTAATGTCTTCTTTTTCTTTTATTTGCGCATTTATTTTAAATATATCTTTAAACGTTTTTATGTTAAATATTAAGTTTAATTGTTATTGTTAATTAATTATCCTCAATTGCACTAAAGACATGGTAAGTATGTCTTTAATATTAATTAAAGATTGCCAATTTTGTACGATTTTCCGAAAAAGTTAAGACAAACATGAGATTCTCGGCTTCAGTGAATACTTATAAATAATATCTAAACAAAAATATCTTTGCAATATTGAATGATGCAAACAAATATCTGACTTCTGAAGACAGACCATTAAAAAATTTGAAAAATGAATCTTCACTAAAAATGATTCATTAAAAATTATTTCCAAGTATATTCGTACTTTTATTACAACAAAGCTCCAATTTATGTTATCATAAGAAACATTAATTAGTTTAGATATGATAAATTTTAATTAAATTTAGTGTAGAACTAGATTATAATATACATAGAATTTTCATATATATATATATGGAATTTCATTGGGTGTTGCCAATTCTATGTGATGATGTTAGGTTCTGAAGAACGCAACAGATAAATTAATAAAATTTTAATACAATGTTCTTTTACTCTTCGAAGTGAAGCCTCGATTACCATCTATACAGGTTTTAAGTGAAATCATTAAAATTGAAGGGAATAGTTGAAGAATAGAAAAATGCAATATAAATATTATAACAAAATACTATAAAAAAATATTTTTTAAAAATTAAATAATAAATGCAACTTCATATTTTATGAAGCAGATTTTTAAGAATTGAAAGAATAAAAGTTTTGAAAATATACGGAACGTAAGAATGAAATCTTTTGTATAATTTCATTTTTTTTAAATTTCAGTTCTTCCAATTTATATTTATTGTTATTCTCCCAGATCGGTTGTCTGTCGCGTTGACATTACCTCATTACGTATATACAATATAATTAATGATATTAGTTCACTTCTCGAAGTGATGACGTTTTTAAACTTGTCACTCACCTTGATTTGCCCTACAGATGCATTCGAGCTGTCTCATTTACCCATATAACAGATCGTTTTTGCTTTTATCAGTAATGACACCAGTAAACAAACTTTTATTGGCATCGGATATTGCAAATTGCGTAAACTTATACAGCACTATATTGTGTTAAATAGGTTAAAAACTAAATTGCGAACAAATCTGTATGAAATTAATTCTAAAGAATTTTAGTTTCGACAATCAAACTTTGTTGCTTACAAATAAGTTCTAATTTACGTAATGAAAAAATAGGACATTTTTACTTTGACAAGCGAAAGGCCCACTGCGTTTGGTTTGATTTTGCCCAACAAAGTGCTGCATATCCTGCGGATGAATTGATGTGGCAAAACGAAAATTAAAATATCCGCATCTTTTGCTGCTTCCACTACATCAGGCACTGCAATCTGAAAAATGGAAACAATTTAACAATTTCAAACATTTTCTTTGCACTTTGAATATTAAATATAATTGACAAAATAGCAGAGTTTGATAAATTCCTTCAAGAGAAAATTAATGGGTAAGAAGTAAAAAAAATGGTAAAAAAGTGAAAACATTTTTTTTTCATTGTAAATTTTTTTTAAGTAATCAGGACAATTGCGAATGTATTTTTTACTATGTGACAATTACTTTTCCTTCAAATCATGACTGTTGATTAAGTAGACATTCCAAACGATAATTAATCGCGTTAACTGCGTGTCGTTGCAACGTCCGCGTCACTTTCACGTCCTTGAACGTCAATACTCAACCCAGAAATGGAATTAGTTTAAGAATAGACATTCTTAAAGTCCCGATGAATGTCAAGTTTCATTCTTAGACTTTCCTTAAAGTTTCGATTTTTATAAATTGCAAAAATTTTCTAAAAATTAGTTTTTCAGACCAGAAACGAATTTTAATTACTGATATTTTCCTTATAAACTTTTCTCTTTACTCAAGAAGAACAATTATTATGGTATTTCTTAAATTAGTTAGATTAACAAATTTTAATGTTTGAATATGTAATTTTTTCAGAATTTTTAATAAATAATTGTATCGTTTTCGGCTGTGTAATAATATAACCTTTATCAGAAAAGGTATATTACTTATTACAAATAATAACAAAATGTTTAACAATATGCCTATTTTATGAATGGTCAACCCTTTCCGGAAATTCTACTTCAACTTTATACGTATATAGTGCCCCCCCCCCCAATATTTGCCTCTTCCGTCTTGTCTGTCCTTTTCTAAACCTCCCAATATTTGCTTAGTGAGGGGAAGACATTTTCCCCCACTCCGTCGACTTATAGCTATAGGTGTACGTCGACCAGAAGAAATCGGTTTAACCTTTCCTACATCGCGCATGGGTGATGTCGCCACAAAATTACCGCTCCGTGAGAAGTGGTGGGGAACAGGAATCGGGTAAGGCAAATATTGGACGGACCTAGTGGCAAATATTAGGGGTAGAAAATATTGGGAATGCAAATATTGGGGGGAACGACTTTTTACTTTTTTACACTTGACAATTTTTGACAATTTTTATTTTTTTCCAAACTAACGTATTTAGTCGGTTTTGGGGTTGCTCGTTCGGATTTTCAATTTTAGAAAGCTTTAATATTTTTTTGTTGTTGTAAAAACATCGTATTTTTACGACATTTTTTCTCAATGAATCCAAATTTTTAAAAAATTCTGCTTTCCCACCGACATATAATGCATGTAATCTATGGACCCGATGGTTGTACTAAAGAGTTGTGGAGGAAGAAATATTGTGTAGCGTATGGAGAATCCAGAATGGCTGAATCAAAAATTTCTTAGAACAAAAGTGTCTTAGAATTAGCCATAGAATACCCTCAAATATTGTTGGATGTTTTCATGCAATTTTTGGTTTTAGAAAAATTCGAAAAATCGATAATTTTTACTTTGCAATGTTATGATGACCATTATTAATACTTAATTAAATTTTATAACAGCGATAGAGAAAGTTTAAAATATAAGAATTTGTTGTTTGTTTGAAACTTATAATTAAAATAAAAATATGATCAAATTTTATACTTATGCAATGAAATTATCATTGTAATTCGCAATATCTAAAATATGACTAAGTAGTTTTAACAAAGCAAAAATAAAAGTATTTTTGTCGCAGTAGGCCGAAAAATGCGATTTTGCGCCCGCATTGTAACCATAGATATGTATGGTCGAGGTCAACGGGCGCTCATTGCATTTTGTGACCTGCTACGACAAAAAATGTTGTTCGTCCCTCGGGCGCAACACTTCTCACCCACGGGCACCCGGAGGAGCCCTCGAGGCCTACGATCGCCTTTGGGCGCGAAATGTCATTTTGCGCCCTAGGAATGAAAAATACTATAGGAACGAATGGTAGAGAGCCATTTTTTAAACAGTACATAGAATGTATTGCTCGGAATATGAATTTGAACTCTATTTTCAAATTCAAAACGATACATCCAATGTGAATGAACTAAAAGTTGGGCTCTTTCAAGTATAAATGTGATCACAGATTTTCAAAATTCAAAATGGCGAATCTTAAATGTCAGCAGAAGAGATCCGTCTTTTTAAATTGTTTAAACTGACTTTCTCGACTGGCAGTAAAATATAATCTCCAGTTGATTCTGTTATATCCATTTTTATGCCAAAATTCCCTGTGCCTCTTCTTCCCCATTTTAAGGAAATTCCTTTTTTTGCCATTTTCCTAAAGAGGGCCACGATCTTTTGCCGAAATTAATATTATTATTTTATACAATTTAAATACCCCTCCTCCCATTTTCATTTCAAATTAATTACTTTTTTATTATGTTTTGGCTCAATGACCTGCTTGTATAATGACCGTGTAATTATTTATTAATTTTGAATCATATGACTTTTGTAATCATCAATCTCAAAACCTCTGAATAACGAGAAGCGAATTCGAGATATTTGCAAAAATTCATCCAACTTATCGAATCGGACATTTTAAATTTTAAACAGACATGTCATAACCGCTTAGTACAAATTTTCATGAACATCTTGGTGAATCTACTAGAAAGTTAATTAACTAAAGAATTAATGTGAAACGATTACAATACATTAAAATGTTTATTTATTGTAAAATACAAAAATTTTTTCAAAGAAATCATTTTTGTTCATAATTATTTGTGTTTACTAAATAAATTATTTGGTAAACAACAGTTTCATCAACGTTTAAAGTGCATCAAATTATTTTTCTCAAAGTTTAATTTTGTTAGGGTAGAGAAATCTAGGTCCAGTTTAATTTCCACAAGCAGCAGAAATATCTACAGAAACTCGTGATATACATTTGTGTTTTCAAGTTCTACATTATCGCAGTTGCATATCGCAATTACGAAATAAACGTCGCTTGCAAAAAAAAACACTCCAAGCTACGTACACATATATTATATGTGTCTGAAGTTGCATGCGTGGCTAAACATTTGTCGACGTGGTTTAATTAATGGCCCGTGTTATGCAAGAAAAACACTGAATTTCTTTTTTAAACAAAATTCTTTAAAATAATATATTTTTTGTATTTAATATTTTTTTGTAATTAAATAAGGTGTCATGTGAAGGTAAATATGTAATGCTGAAAACAATTTACACTTTTTTTTTAAATACCTGCAGAAATAAACTCTGCTACAAATTTAAGAATGGAAATGTGGTGGTATTCTTGGATGAGAAAAAGGTCGACCATGAATTTTGATATTTTTCAAATCTATTTTTGAAGTAGTTGGCTGGAAAAAATGGTTGGTCAGGGGCAAATTCTTTCTTATGTTTGTTTCATTTGTGCTCTTGGAATTTAATATTTTATTAAAATATCCTCGGAATGTACTATTTGAAATAATCAATGTAAATATTGTATATTCAAATGCACGAAGTGAAATTGGAGATTTAAAAAAAAATGACAATTTGCTAAAAACAAACAAAAATATATTAAAATAGTTCTCAATTTTGTTCAGTTCAAAATAAAAAAAATCAATTTAAATTCCAAACACAAGCAGCAAATATCACCATTTTCTTACATGGTGGCCTGCTATTTTGTAGTACTGTCAGAATATTCACATATTTATGTTATATTTTAATACAATGATTTCAAATACACCGGGCCTTCCTGAGCAAGATTAATTACACGAACTTGTAAAAATATCAAGGTTAATTACAGGAAATGACAAGTTTGAAAGTTTGTCGTCTCAGAATTTAAACATTTTAGATCGTAATGTAATAAAATGGATGCTTACAACATAAATATAATGAAGTAAAAATACAGAATCGAAATTCAAGTTTATTACTGTCTTTTACCGTGGGTTTAGTGTGCCATTTAAAAAATTGTTTAATTATAATAAAAGGTTCACAAAAAACAATGAAAACCCACTGTTAAAAAAATACTAAGTTACGAATTAGTCAAGAAACCTCTTATCTTATTAAATCTGTGCACTCTCATTCACGAATAAAAAGAAATAGTTTTAACTGTAAACTAGATAGTAGGATAAGACGCAGACATCGTTTTTAGTTCATTTTTTAATATGTAAATAAAGATCTCGATAATTAGGTAGCCAAGCATAATGTTTAAATAGTAAAACTATTTTTTTGTTCGTATCGGATAAATTAAAATTTATATACTGAAAAAACGATTCTGCCTATTTAAGTACATATTAATTTCAAAAATAACGAGTAAATATTTACTTGAATAAAGAAAATAGTTCATAACATTTTGTAAGGTTTCCTAAAGAGATGAAACACTTGATCAATTGATTACATTAATGCAACAAAATATTTATATTGAAATAAATATTTACTTGAAGGCAGTATATTTTTTTTTAGTTTTACAGGATTTACACTAAGAGAATGTTCAAATATTAGGGTATTACATTCTCCTCCTATTTCAGTGACGCTTGTGGCGTTTAAAAAATATTTTTAAAACATTTTGAAAAATCCTGCAGTATTCCTAAAACGTATTTTAAAATTTTTTAGTTTTAAACCCGTAGTATAGAATGTTTAAATCATATCAGATTTAGTCACGGGTGAAAATTCCATCTTTAGACACTTTTCAGAAAATTAAAAATTTGCGCCATTTCATTAACGAACATCGAACATTATGAAAAGTATAAGTAGCACAAAGATATCAAAGATGTAGATTTGAAGGTATCATTTATCTTTCATAAAATCAGGATTTTTAAATTATTAATACGTCGCACATTTTGTATACCACCATATTAAATGTTTCATTTTAAATTCAAAAAATGGAAAGACGTATATTTTTTGAGAATATTCGTAAAGAACTTATTCATTATCTGCTATTTAAGAATTTGGAAATTTTATATTTATATTTTAGACATGAGAATTCCATTATACAAAACAATTTTTTCTAAATGTGAATATTACAGCCCATTAATCCATAATGGATAAGAATATATTCATTTTCAATTCCGATTTTGTCAACCTTGAATGCTTTTAAATGAAAAAAAAAGTTTTTAAAAATAATGTATACAATTGAATATACAAATAACATTTGTAAAGAAACTGATATGCTCTCCAATAAATTTAAGTTTAAAAATGATCTTTCAAAATGAAATAATTATACATACAATTTAGTGCAAAAATAACTAAGCCTCTATTTTTAAGGGTTTGAATGAAATGCATTGAAAATTTCAGTGTTATACTTTTTTAACGATATTTATGCATTCATTATATTTTATTAATTCAATGATACACTATTTTAGGATTAAAAATAAATGCATTCCAATATAATATTACACAAGTTGCGGAATTTTGGAAAATACAAGGATTCAAATGCATTTCTTGCTTTTTATACTTTATATATCACATTATATTTGGATTCAAAAGATTTCATTACGTTATAAATTTTCAACAAAATATTATTATTTTATATTCAAATAACCTTCACAAATACTTTTGCTGAATAGAAATGCATTCATATTTTAATATTTTATTATTTTTTAATTGATATGTATTAAAATTGATATTCAAAATAACAAGGTTTCTTGCATCAAAAGTATTTGAAATGGATAAAAATTGAATTCAAACGTAATAAAATAATTTCTATACCCTCTAATATACATTTTTTGGATTACTTAGAGGTTAAGTAAGTAATAGACAGTATTAGTTGTTCAGTTAAGAAGTAATGCATTTTTTTTCAATGACACTTATAACATTATCTGCAAGTTAAGAGCTATAGCAGTAAAATCTAAGACTTATGACAAGTATTTTTTATTACATACGTCTAGCCTCTTTAAGATAATACATAATAATAAAGTTAAGCTTAAAAATAAATGTAATCATTTTTAAAATACTTGTATAAGGCCAATAAAAATTACGTAAAATACTGCAAAACCTAAAAAAGCAGTAATAACATTTACTACTATGCCGTAATTGAAATAACGAAATATAATCAATTTTTCTTAAATAACAATAATGAAAGCGGCTACTTAAATCTATATTTTTTATTATCTTATTGAAACAGTGTTACGAAACGTTAAATTTATGTCATAAGAATTTTACAAATGGTTTTTCATGACCTAAAATGTTTCGTTTATTTCTGGAATTTATTGATTTTGTTGCTTCAATAGATGAATACGGAAGATTATCATTTATAAAAGATTGCAATAAAATGAAATTCATCAATCATTTGCCAATTTAATAATACTAATAATAACATGTGAGTTTATTTAATCGGAAAGAAAATCCAATAAGTGACTTAACATTATGCATTTATACTTAAACCTGCATTTAATATATACAGAAATATTTTAGAGATGTATTAGATAATATAGAAGTAGAAAAACAGTTTCATATATTTGTGCTTTAGAATATTTTGTAAGATTACAGGAGCTCATACCATTAAGGCCCAAGAGAACTGATTTTTCACACTGATTTTGATTGTTAACTATGCATTTACAAAAATGTATGTATGATTTGTAGTAAACCATCAAATGCAGCGTGAAAAATTAGTTCACTTGGGCCTCAATGGGATAAAAGAATTTGATAAATGTACTAAAGTAAGTCACGATGATTACATCTCATAACGAATGTTAAACCTTTAAAGTTTAAAAGTACAATATAATTACACTTACTTAAATTAGCGACAAATTATTCGCTGTAAGAGAAATTTATTTTTAAGGCTCAAATTCATGGTAACTAGCAATAATTTAGTTAATTTTACTATAAAAATAGGTTTCGGTACCATGTACATTGTTGTAACTATATTTCGCTTAATATTATATGAGTGAATGAGTTTTTTTTGTGAATGTTTCTCTTGACGAGTAACAAAAGTGTAATCTTCATCAACGTAAATTATAGTTTTCGAACAAAATTGTTCCAAATCATCATCTTTTGTAAAAAGACTGAGAGTATGTTTACACACACTTATTATTTAACTTGTTGGTAATACATGAAAATTTTACAAGCCTCTATTTAGGAAAAACTCAGCCATTTTTATAATCGTTGGAGAGTTCAGTAAAAGCCCTGAAATTTGTCTGGTATCGCTAGGAGAAAAAAGTTTCATATTTTCATGAGAATGTGTTTTTTATGACCCTTGAAAGCTTTAGAAATAAGGTTTAATGTATCCGAAGAAATAAATTGAATATATTTTTGAAGACATAAAATAGTCTTTATAAAAAGAGAAGCTAACCTTCGTATTTATAGGTTAAAAAATGCTACTCAGAACCTTCGCCTTTAGCATTTATGTTCATAAAATTCAAGAACATTCTGGCCTTCCATAAACATTAGAATATAATTAACGAAATGTGTTGACCTTATGTGAACTCTATACAACAGATTAGATTAGATGTAAAAAATAGCAAATTGCCTTACGGCGTTTCTAAAGTCCGTTAAACTCGACTTCGAGTTCCATTTCTTACGTCACACTAACCACATCTGTATGTTTACTATATCGAAATACGAGAAGACTCTCTTAATTGTTCCTTAATATAGCATTCTTGATTAGTAATCGTGTCCATCTCAATCATTAATATTAACTGACATCGGCTTAAAATTAAAGTTCAGACTGTATGTTCCTTTCATTTTCATAAATCATTTCATTTTAAACTATAAAAAATATTTATTAGTACTCATGCTGTCTAGTTTGAACAAGATACCACTCTCAAAATACAGATATTTCTTACATTTATTTTATAAAATAGATTATTTTATACGAAAATATACAAACGAGCAACTAATACTTTGTACAAGGGTTTGTAATAATTATTTCAAGTCATAGTATGGTAAATTTTCCACATAAAATTTGCTCGGTGGAATAGAGGTAGATAATGTCCAAAGGTTATTGCCAAACCAAGACAACAAATCTATTGTGGTTTTTTTAACCCTTTTCATCGTAAAAAACATCAACTTCGACTCAGTTTCACCAATAAAAAGAATTTTTTTTAAATTGTTAAAACATACCTTTCCTAATATTTTTTAGTGTGTTCTATCGTTTCCCGTCGAAGAATTGCAAAAAGGCAAAAATTATTTATACATATACTATATATACTATATAGATAAAATTATTTATACAATAACTTTGCAAAACAATATAAAAAAATGTTTATACAAACGGTCAGACTGTAAAACAGCTTAGTGGTGCTGTGTCTCGCCTTTTGCTTTTATACATATTTAGTAAGTAAGTGAATTCTCCGATGTATATATAGTGTATTCCTGATATAAGCAATAAAGTCGATTATTATTATTATTATTATAAAATGCGATAATTTTTAGGCCAGGTTAGGTTAAAATCGATGAAATGCAAACCTGTCTAAAAAGTGATCCTGATTGTTGAATATAAATCATTATTTATAATAAAAATGTCATAAATTTTAATACAAAAATATATGTTTAACTTTGGAACAGATTCATATACACCGTTTCATGTAAGAGATAAAATCAACGTCCGGTGGTCACTACGGATCCAACATTTTGAATTTATCAACTAAAAATTATTATAATTTTCGTACAAACTCAAAATACTTTCTGTATATTAATTGTATCGTTACTTGACCATTTTGAATCATTGCTCTTTAAAAATAATGATTTACGTTCAACAATCGGGATCACTTTTTATTTATGCATTTCATTGATTATAATCCGTGTCAGTGGAAAAAATCGTGAAAATTAAAAAAAAAATACCTAAAAATAATCACATTTTTATACTATTTTGCACTTTTTGCTTAAATGATCATATTTTTTCTTTTTTAAATACTTCCTTTTTTACATGTTTTCAAAGTGGTAGTTATCGAAAACCTTATATAAAATGTAAAAAAAAACAGAAAAATACATCACAAAATAACAAAACATGAAATATGCAATGAAATGAAAGATAGTATAACTGCAAATAAATTCAAATATAAAATGAAAAAATAATATAAATTTTTTTACATACACAAAATTTAAAAAAAAACTGTAAGCAGTAAAAAGTACTCAAAACTGAAAAAAAGGAAATATTTATCTCTACGTTTTTTTCTTTTTAATCGGTTTAATTATTTTTTGTTTTCATTCACGGTTATTTATTTTTATTAATTTTCACACATATTATGCAGTTGTGTGTAGTTTTTTTTATCTTAAAATGAATATTACGGTTAATTATTACTGTATGGGTTTTCCAGATGAAAGAAACCAGTATCATAGTGAAAATTGCATTTAAAAAAATAATCGCAGCTCAAAAAATCAGGTGTACCTCAAAAACCCGACAGATCACAAAACAGACACTTCAAAATCCCGTCATTCAAAAAGCAGACATTGAAAAAAACAGACATTCAAAAAACAGACGTATCAAAAACAAACATTCAAAATGCAGACATGTTTTGTAATCTGTTTTTTGAATGTCAGTTTTTTCAAATGTTCAATAGTTTTGAAAAAAAACCTGTTAAACATAATTTTTTTTTGTAATTTAACACCATTCGAAAGATCAACTTCAAAAGTAGTGGGATAAGATGGTCTCCATTTTAAAAAAAATTGTTATTGCATACAAAAAACAATGCTGTAATCCGCATGCAAATTGTGCACATTTTTTGCATTAAAGAGTTAAATCAGTATAAAAGGTTTCATAATTTAGAATGATGTATAAAATTGTTTCGAAAACATAATCTTATACAGACATATAGAAGAAAATATAGTAATTCTCAGGTTTTTTAAAGCTGCCAATTACGAATATTTAAAATTCAATATAACAGGAAGAAAGAAATAAATCTTCATAAATTTTCGTAATTTTCATTATCTGTATATTTTTTGTGTTCTTCATCATGGATATTTGATTATATTTACAATATTTAAAACGCCGTCTGCAAAATGGCAGACTCCTTCTCAAAATACCTAAATTTCACAATTGAAAACAAAAATAGGATAATTGTCAAAAAAGGTTCTTAAGGTTTCATAAGATTTTCAACTCGGTACTTTACAGAATTTGTAATATGTCATTACTATATGAAAGTTTTGCAATTTTTTTCTTAAAATCAATGTTATCTAGAAACAAATTCATAAGAGACATTTTGTCTTCACAATTTTGCTTGGTCTAAATTCATATTTTTTTTGCTTGAAAATTTAAAAACTTTAGAATTAGCATCCGCCATTTTGGAGCACACATTTGTAATTTCAAAAATCTGACCACAAATTCGTAATCTATACATGTACCGACTTTCAAATTAATTTCATGTATTGTAGAAATCGCGAGACAAAGGTCAATGAATAAAAATTATTTAAACTATGGATTTTTCCTAATTTTAACAAAAAAATCTTGAGTCGGGTTCACGAAAATTGACTCTAAAGTGTATTCTTATGTATTATGTTAATCGGAATAGACGACGACTAAATTAAAAGTATAGGGAGTGCTAATAATCATTGGAAAAGGCTATTTATCAGTCGTTTTAAGAATAGCCATCATCATTTTAGTCTTAATTTATGGGTCGAAACTATCACTTTTTAACACTGTCGTGATGGAAAGGTAATGCATCAGACTTATGATTATATGCAAGCAGGAAATGTATATATGAACATTGCAGTAAAATCAATACCGACACTATATCCCGTGCAAGATTTCGGTCAAGGTCACTGCGTGTAAAGGTCCAGGTGAAAGGTTACGTAATGACAATTTTTCCATGCGCGTCCGAAACTATTTTATCCAACTAGTTTTTACTAAAATAAGCAATATTTTTCTATTATCATTATTAAATGTGTAACTGTTATTAACTGTACTAAGTAAAACATAAACAAAATTAAAGTATGTGGGTAATTCTTCCAAACTACCATATTTTACTCTAATTATTGTAATTTATCCATGTGGTTTTTAAAACAAAGTTATTGTTTTGATAGTTTAGAATCTTATATATATATATGCACAGAAAAAACTCCATTTAATAAATCTAACTATCTTTAGGTAGAAGACTTGAAAGAAATAAAAACAACTGTACTATAAACTCAAATATGAAGTTCACAATTTTCTAAAATTTTGTTAAATTAACTTCTATACATTATAATCCTAACCATATTTGGAGCTATATTTTAATTTTTTAACGTAAGTTTTTTCATGAAGGTTGACACTATATTTTTGCATTTAAACCCTGGTAGAAATGAAAACATTTTTTGTACAATTCTTGTATAAGATTCTCATGAATTGAAAATTTCAATACTTCTGAATGCTGTTTCTTAATCCTTGTAAAAGTATTAGAAAGGATAGAATACAGAGAATTTGAATCCTTCTGAATTCTTCGCTGTCTAATAGGTTTCTTCCCCCGTTTATACAAAAAAATCTATTTTTTTTTAACTTTTAACTTTTTATCTAATTTAATTTCACTGTTTTTATATTTCTTTTATTATTATAAATTAATTATATTAAGAAAAGCTGTTCTCTCATGCGGTCATCTATCCGGTTGTAGTTCACAGCGTATGATGCCTAACTTAAAATTACTACAAACGTGCAATGCTGACCTCTTGTCTACCACTGACAAACATTATTTTAATCCTAATTTAATATTTATGTACGCGTTATGGATAGTTGTAAAGTCGTACTGCTTTTTTTGCCAGTTTTAACCCCCCCCCCCCTTCCGTACACAATTTTAGCCGTCATTTTAGTCATACACTTTACATAGGCCGTAGTTCCTAACCCCCAAATAGTAACGTAGTTTATGGACGACCACTAAGCGGAATTATTACAATAATAGCATTCAAAAGTTTCTGGATTGGGAATGATTCCGAATGTCTCACAGAAATACTTCTGGAAGAATTAGGAAAGCATTCCCGAGTTTCTGGATTGGGAATGATTGAAAAAGTCTCACAGAAATACTCCTAGAAGCATTAGGAAGCATTCCCAAGTTTGTAGATTGAGTATTATTGAGGATATCTCAGTGAGTCCTTCTGGAAGCATTAGGAAGCATTAACTGACTGCCATTTCGCAGGAAGTATTCAGAAAGTTAGAAAAAATATATGTCCATGATTCATTCAGAATAGGAAAGTATTGGCTTTATAATTATTATGTTGATGCATTGAGAAGCATTCAAAAGTAAAGTGTTTAATTCTTGTAATAGGATTTGGAATGATTGGCGATAGGGAAGTAGTCACGGTGATCAACAAATAGGATTCAAAGTTCAAAAATGAATACTTCTCATTGCTTCTCAATCATTCTTCGTTTGCTGGGATAATAATCCTCTAAATTTTATCAGCTTTCGCTTATCTCTTGTCGTTTTCGAGATATTTCAGAATTTTGAAAATGTTTAATATCGAGCTGAACTCTCTTCTGGTAACCCCGAAAACCCTTAAAATTTCAAGCAGTACGACTTTAAAACCAAGCATTACGTGAACATAAATATTAAATTAGGAGTAAAATATTGTTTGACAGTGTTAGACCAGATGTCAGTATTACGCGCTCCAGTATTCTCATGTTAAGCATCATACGCTGTGGACTACAGCCGGATAGATGACCGCTTGAGAACAGCTTTTCTTAATATAATTAACTTATAATAATAAAAGAAATATAAAAAACAGTATTAATAAAAAAATAATTTTTTTTTATAAACGGGGGAAGAATCCTAGTACACAGCGAAGAATTCAGAAGCATTAAAATTCTCTGTATTCTATTCTTTCTAATACTTTTTACAAGGATTAAGAAACAGCATTCAGAAGTATTAATTTCGATTTATTGAATATATTCGCATTATATTCAATATTATTTAAATAAACTTTTTAATTTGAAATTTAGGTCTCTTGTAAGACCTCAAAAATAATATATAAAAACGTCAACTTAAAAACTTTTTAAAATAAAAATTTATTTACGATCACGCTTGATATTTCTAAAATGCCCGTTAAAACAACTCTAACATTTGTTGGTTGAACTTCTTCTTTGGAGTAATATTCACTCCAAAATTGTCAACTTGTTAACATCTGTCGAATATACTTAACTCCAAAAATGTAGTATTCTGTACATTAAATATAAGAAACAAAAAAATCTTCATAAATTTTGCTCCAAAATATAATCATTTTCAATAGAAATTCGTTTCCTTCAAAGTGACATTTTTTATTTATTTTATTGCATCTAAAATATGAATCGAAACACATGTTAAACTTGTTTGGAAAGTTACGTCATTTCCGAGTAAGTGTCAACAGAGATCAGTCGTTACGTATTTCAACTCATATTTATGAATGGGGGAAAACGAATCATAATCATTACCTTGTAAGATTGTATGATCACATTTTAAATTTTCTTTTAAGACTGATAATTGATGTTTTAAAAAATCTTGTAAATTCGTGATCAATGCAAATAATTGTTCTTTGGAAATTCCATCAAATAACGAAATTTCGAAATTCAATTATACAGTTGTTAATGTTGACATTTGCATATAACGAATTTTAAAAAATATGGATTCGAAAATCAGATTTAAACAAAAATGGATATCAATCTACCAGAAGTTGTTTTGATTAAAATTTTATTCAGATTTATTTTTAAATGATTTGATAATAATGACGTAAAAAAATACGGTCAGATAATTTGATAAAAATTAGATTTTCACGTGTCATGATTACATTACAGTCAACAGATTTGAAAAACTCAATAATGTGAAACTTTTCATTGGCCATTTTTGGGCCATTTAAGTCAGTATTACAAGAAATCCTGACGTGATGGGCCATTTTGAAGGTCGGATTCGTTCTCTACTTCAAAAATCCTATCAGAATCACCTTCCCCTTTTTTTGTTACAGAACTAAGCCAAAATTTGCAGGTCTGTGTTATTTAACTGTCCGAAGACAGTAGTACTTAAATGTAAAATATTACATCGAAAATTCAAAAAGAATGTAAAGTAATCTGTAAACCTTGTATTCAAGTATTTGCATATAAATTAGAAGATAAGACATGAAAACTTATCATTTTCTACGTTACTTTGGTCACTGAATTTATCACAAATCTAAAAGATTTTATACAAGATATAAACTTATACATCTTTTTTATTTAACATATTTTATTAGTCATCGTTATTCACAATTAAAATTAATTTCCATTTTTTAACTTATCTACTAAGAATACTGTCATTGATATAATAAAGATTAAATAAACATAATGTTACAAACGATTTTATGGCAATTCATAAAAGAATACTTACGACATTGTCAGGAATTTTGTGGCCTGGAAGGTATTTGACATTTTCATGAGTTTCATTGATAATTTCTGTCAGCTTTCGACCTTCGATGATTTCCTCGTAGACGTACATGGTAACTCGATCCTCGAACGTGTCGCATTTTGCTGCATTTGTTCCAACTATTTTGGCAATTGCAGACCCCCTAAAGAATCCATATTTGATTAATCCATAGTTGTTAAGAATGTTAAATGTTCTATATTATTATACAATAATTAAATTGGGTTAGGAAAAACTAGAAACCACAAATATATTTCAATACATAACTTATTAACACAGTTTTTATAGATATAGTGACAAGGTAGACGTTCGTTATAATTTTAGTTTGTACAAATTAATTCTTCTTTATAGTGTACATTGCACCATTTATTGGTAATTTCGAAACTGGGGTTTTTCATTTAACATTTGGCTTATTAAAAAGTAATTTGAAGCTTAAAAAATAATCAAACTGTAATCAATCATATTTTTAATACCACATTTTTATCATGAAGAAGTCATAATTTAATAATACATTTTGAAATGAATAATATTTACTGATACCATTAATTGAAATAGATAAATAATGTTTAGAAACGAAATTCTATAGAAATAAACATACAATGTTGTTAAGGTTACATTATAATACACACTGTAAAAAATCCCTTTGTAAAATTACCAGGGAGTTGTAAACTTAAACCACAGTTTTACTAGCATAAGTGTAAAATCACAACTCTGAAAAATGTAAAATTCCTATTTATTTATTTATATTAATTTTGTATTTTTATTATGTAATTATATTTTATTATGTAATAATATATTATTTTACATTATATATATTAATAGTAATATTACAACAAAATTGTAAAATTGCTATTCTCAGAGTTGGTCGTAGTAATTATCTATTCTGAGAGAAGTAATTTTTACTATACTTTGGAAGCAGTAAATTTACAAGATTAATATAATTTTACTACACTGGAAGCTGTAAAATTACAAACTCGATGTTAATTTTACAATTTTCCTAGGGATTTTACTACTCTCAGAGTGGGTCGTAGAAGTTACCTACTCTCATTGTCAAAGTAGTAATTTTGCAACAGGATTTTTTACAGTGCACATGGGCAACTTCTTCAACCCACTCTGAGAGTAGTAAAATCCCTAGGAAAATTGTAAAATTAACATCGAGTTTGCAAATTTATAGCTTCCAAAGTAGTAATAGTACAGTACTCAACGAGCGAGACGTTCTGTTTTACTTCCCGAGGGAAGTATACGATTTTTCTTCATGGCCGAGAGGATAAGCGGCATCTTTCCTTCTGTTGCTGAGTAGGAATTTGAAGTCAGAATAACAAACTACAAAATGTCGGAAATAAGTTTGACGCGAATTAGGTCGATTTTTACAAAAGCTGTCAGCCATATTGAATCCGACATTTTGTATTTTGTTATTCTGACTTCAAATTCCTCCTCAGCAATACCGAACATCTTAAGAGCTATTCGAAATTTAGGTCTTTGTGGTTAATTTCTTTCTATTTTTGAAGCTTTATCTGATTCTACTCAGTTTCTGAATATCGTCGAATTTTCCAAGCTCAGAAATTTCAACAGACGATATCTCAGTAACCAATAACGATTTTTCTTAGTTTGAAAACGGATTTTGAAGGACAAAAACAGTACTTTGAGATACCATGACGATCGTTTTGAACAAAAATCTGTCTTGAAGTTACAGCACCTCAAATGTACCCAAAACACGTAGTTTTTACACTTTTAGGTTACAATATCTCAAAAACCTGACGTATAAGGGCTATTCTGAGGTCGGATTCGAATGTAGTGCGTGAAACAGCTTTGGAAAATATGTTCTTGATTCTGCAATTTTCTCAAATTTTGTCAGCTTGTGCAATTACTACGACCCACTCTGAGGATAGCAATTTTACAATTTTCTCGTAATATTACTATTGCAGTGATACAATACGTAGTCAAATAGGAATCTTACATTTTTCAGAGTTGTGATTTTACACTTTCGCTAGTAAAACTTTGGTTTAATTTTACAACTCCCTAGTCATTTTACAAAGGGATTTTTTATAGTGTGGGGGCCAATATACATATGTATACATACCCAGATAGCAGAATAAAAAAATGCTCGCAATGAACTCTAAAATGTTATCTAAAAGAGGTCAGGTGACCCACTTTCTGAGGTTTTTTTGACACAATGTCATTGTGACATCTTTATGAGCTCAAGATCAGAAAAACCTCAAAAAGTGGGTCATCTGACCTCTTTTAGATAACATTTAGAGTTCATTGTGAGCTTTTTTTTTATTCTGCTCTATGGGTATGTACCTGTTTATATGTATAACATTCATACATACGTGGAATGAGAGGTTGATATAAGAAGAAAATTGCTACAAATTAATTATTATATAAAATAAAAAGCATTAAAAAAATTTGTTTTGTAATAAAATAAATATATAAAACAAATAAAAAATAATATTGTTTATGTTGCTCTTTTGTTAGTGTAAAAATAAAATACATAATTATATATTAACATTTTTAAAAAATGTCTAACGAAATAAAAAGATATATATTACAATTAAAAAGATCACATTTCTGAGATCTTAATCAGTCTTAGCTAAGCAATACTTGTTTTAACTTTTTTTCAACATAGTTTACATTGCATAAATGAGAATTACATAGTAAATTGCAATGCAAGCTTTTTCTGAAATTCAGTTAAAACCTACAAGTGTTGATTAGTTCAGACCGATTAAATTTTCAGGAATTTGATCTATTAAGGGATTTTTAAGCCAATAATATCTTTAAGTTAGTCATCTGGATACTTTATGATACAATTATGATATTATTTTGATTAATATCTTAAAAATATTACCTCTTTAAGAGGTCTTTGTGCCATTACCAAAATGACACCTCTAAGTGGCATAATTCTGATATCTTTTCTGATAACTTTTTGAGCTCTTTGCGAGATCAACTTGCCTCCTGGGAAGATATTCACGTGTTAAATACTCATATGAGAAATGCGTTGAAACTTTACTGTCATTTATCTGTTACCCAGCAAACGAAAATTCATTCACTGCATCATTTCTGAATAGGTTTTTTCAATGAGAAAATGCTTCAGATATTTTTCATGTTTTACTTTTTTATAATTCATATTTATTGAAATTAATTCATAAGAAGCGAAGATACCTACTTTTTAATTGAAATTAATTCAATCTCCAACTGTTCTATTTGGAATTTTCTATTGAAATTCTATTGAAGCAAACTTTTTACAAACCATGAACCATTCAAAGTAATTGAAATTTATTTTTTCAATGAAATGCATTCAAGAAGGTAAAAAAGCTAATTCAGACGTGATGTCATGAATAAATTTCAATCGACCTTCAATGAATTTTTGTTTATGTACCTAACTATTCTACTTTTATATACATTCATATTTCTTACGCCGTCTTCCCTTTTTCTTCCTTTCTCAGCAACATAAAATGTTAAACAATATCAATATCCTATGAGAGTGGAATAGAATTTAACTCTGCATATATTTTCGCAAAATTCTGTCTTCTAATATTTCTAAACTAGTTAATGAATTCGGCAAGTTCTTTATTCTTTTAAATATAATTATTTATTTTATGTGGTAATTTACAAGGACTCCTAAACAGTTCAGTCCTCCCAATAAACGAAAAAGTATACGGAATCGATATTTTGCATTCTGTTTCTTTCTAGTGGCGTATTGATTATTCGAGATTCTTATTCGAATTTATACTATTTTATACGACCTGTAATACCAGAATTGAATTCATTCGATCCCCTGGCGAAAGTTCCGGATAGGAATTTAATCCGACCGAAACCGGTGCTATCCGAGACTATCCGGAATCTGTCCCCTGTTTAATCCGAATTTAATCCGGGTCACTTTGTCATTCCGTTCCAAGCCATGCCATACCGGAAAATTCTATCCGTTTTCATCCTCAGTCATTCCGAGACACAAATGTAAACCGTTCCATTCCTCGATTTCGATCCGAACGAATCCTGAGTCATTCCGAATCATATTTGCAATCCGTTTAATTCCGTGAGTTCAATCCTAATGAATCCTGAGTCATTCCGAAACACATTCGAGAGGAATGGCCAGGATTGGATAGTCCCCTGGGACAGATTACGGCATGAAACGGACTAAGACGAAATGAAAGTCATTCCTTTTCAATCTGATTTTTTCGCCAGGGTCGTATACGATACCGTATTTAACGCATTACAGAAATTGATTTGTTGCAGACTAGAATAGCTTTAAATTCTGTTAATTTAATCGAAGAATTGATTATATCGTTTTCAGTATTTCATAATTTTCGAAGATATGTTCTGTTTTCTAGTTTTGAGTTTAACCTTTTGAAGCATGGTGTAGCATATATATAGCTACACCTTTTTGTAATTCATTATTTACATTTTTAAGGTAATTATTAATTAATTTTGCTGCAATTTTTTGCTTCCTTGCTTCAAAAACATGTTAGGAAATGTAAATAAATCAATATTATTAATTAATTATCATGTTATATTGTTTAAAAAAAGTAAACAAAGTGTAAAAATGGTGGATTTTTTACGGAAAATATATGTGGAGAAGAAAACGTCACTCAAATATGACGAAACTGGGTACTCGGGGGTTTTCGGGATCACTGATTACGAATCAGGCCTCAGATTTTCAAAATTCAAAAAGGCGGATCCAAAATGGCCGACAGAAATATAAAAACAAGTCAGATACACCCTCGATTTCAGTCGGCCATATTGGATCCGTCATTTTGAATTTTGAAAATCTGAGGCCTGATTCGTAAACAATGATTTTGAAAGCCCCCGAGTAACCTAATTCACCTCGATCAAGACAAATTTGTGTAATTCGGTCGGCCATATTGGATTCGCCATTTTGAATTTTGAAGATCTGCGGCCAAATATGAATCGTAATCAGCGACCCCGAAAACTCACGAGTACCAAATTTCAGCTATATTCAGTGTAAAGAAAAATGTATGCTTCAAAGGGTTAAATCATTCGATAATCCAAAGTATCGTTTCTTTGAGGTTATGTGCGTTTACGTATATCGCGTATAACATCGTATACACTTCGCATTCGTAACTGAAAGAGTGGGAAAGAAACAGACTGTATTTCGTATTAAATCGTACACAGATTTTTCGTATACTTTTTCGTTTGTTGGGCTGTCAGGCACAAAAATAATAAAATAACGCTTATATAGAATTAAAAATATAATAAAATACTTAAAAACAATACGAAAGAAAAGATAGTGAAATACCAAATTAGTAGTAGCCTTAAAAACATTAATTTCGTTGCAAGCAACAACCTTTAATTTTCTTAATTATGAATTTAATTGTGAATTTTAATTTCTTGGTGTGACGGTTTGTGTACTAGTAAATAAGGGAGAATGTAACTATGTAAATAAGTATACAATTCGAACTTTGATATAAGCTACGTAATAAGATTTGTAAAAAAAAAGTAGCCTTAAAAACATTAATTTCACTGATATCTAACAAATTTTCTGGCGACCAATTTCAAATTCTGCATAGTCTCATTTTTGGCGAGAAATATAAAAAATTAAATGTAGCCATCTCCTTGACAAGTACTCTGAGGCGTCTTATATTATATAATGATAATCTGTAAGGGAACATTTTTATAAATCTAATGTTTTATGAGAATTTTATGAGAAATTGAAACAAGTACCTTATAGTTGTTGTAAATATACATTATATACATCTATCAGTCATACATGTATCGTACGGAATATGTAAAGTTTTATTACATGAAAGAAAATAATTTAATAGGTAGTTTTGAGTTGAAATTTTATGGAAATTACATAAAAATCTTATCACAATCAGGTCAATTTTCATAGAAATCGCAAATATTGTTGAATAGTGTTGCCATAACATAGTGCGAGTACTATACAACATTTATGTGAAATTTACAAGGTTCAAATTCTCAAGTGATTCTCATGAGAATCCTACCTAAAAGTTTTCGTAGGGTTATTTAAATATTAACAAATTTATTTTCATTGACATTTGCATAAACTGAAAATTGTATTTAAAAATCACATAAGTTTTCGTTGCAATTTCTCGCATAAAAATTGTTTGTATGAATTTTAATTCACAAATTTCGGTTATATCTATTATTAAAAATAACTTTTAAAATATAATTTAATGACAAATTAATGATTTTAGTCTTTAACAGTGAATTTTACAACGATAGATTTCGTGATTAACGATTGACATCAATTCGCACCTTCACTTTTAAAATAATTTTTGTATTTTAGTTCTGAACGAAGACATATTGAGCCTTACATGCAAGATGGAAAAGGCCAAGGTCATAACCAATGACAGCCTCCAAAATCTCAAAATAGAAAGTTTCCCAATGAATGCAAAATAAACTAAAACATCTTTTCAAAATAAGTCCTTTTTTTTCTCATTTTAATAAAAAATATTTCTTAACAATATCGAAAAGAAAACGAATTCAAATTCAAAATACCCGCCAAATATCAGCTGCAAGAAATTCGAGTTCGATAAATCCGCAAAAACAAAAAACTCCGAAATTTCCGAAATTCTCTCGTCTTGCGGAATTCGGACCTCCGTTTTGACAGAATCTTAAAAATAGCTCGCGGGATGCGCGTTATTATTATTTTCGTCATCGATCGATTTTTGAGCGTTGTCGAACGCGAAAAGTGCCTTCGCAATCCTAAAAAAATGGAAAAAAATATCAAACTTATTAAAAATTTGCTACTACCATTCGCTTTTTAGCACTTTCACTCATGATTTTCAAAAACCGCAACTTGCAAAATCCACTGTAACCGAACATAACCTCCAATTGAATTTTCAAAATTCGCGAGAGTGATGGTTTATATTTTTTGGGGTAAAAAATAGTGGGGAATACTCACCAATTACCGGAACCGACGATGCAGACTGATTTTTTGTCTGCCATGATCTTTAGAGATTTTTGAACGACAAAAAACAGAGACGGATATAGGTCGAGCGCGAACGACAGAGAGAGAGATGGAGAGAGGCACTGCGAGGAACGAAATCGCGAACTTGGCGGGAGAAACGCGACTGGAAGAAACGTCGTGTTCGTCAGCAAAACCGACCACTGTGACTTGTCCCTACGAAAACTTAATTTCCACTAGTTTCCATGTCGGTGATAAGGAACGTCGCGTCATTGGTCACTGATATGGATATGGTGGGAGTATCGTATTATGACGCAATAGTCCCGCCCTTTCCTTCAAACTCCATTCCTACATTTTAATTTTCACTTTCTAACAAATTTGTAAAACTAAAATGGTATAAGGGCATTACGATGAATAATATCGATAGCGATGATTAAACTAATGGTTACAACTTTATTCTTGACAGGATACAATAATGTTTAAACATTCTACATTGGTCATAGACATCAATATATTTTACACGACCAGTGAATTTTTAAGTTGGCAAGACGTAACACTGCGTGATTTTTACACTTGATATTTGTGCTGTTTCCATTATCTATGACTAATCCCATCCAAACAAATTACACGTTCGTAGCGTGTACTGGACTACATAACGTTACTCGAAACGAATAAACGAATCTCAATCGTACTTTTTTTACTATACAATTAAGCACACCGTGCGTAAAATGCATTCAAATAAATATCGACGTTACATTTATACAAAACTGATTTACATTCCGAAATTTAATTATTTATAAATTACCAACAGAGAGACTTGAAATTTTGATAAAGTTCTACCTGAAGTTCAATAAATTGCTTTAAATATATATTTTACATAATTACTATTGGTTTCATTTAATGATGAATTAATTAAGTTCTTCCTCTTGACCTCGAAATTAAAAATGTATTTTCGGATAGACTGTTGTACACATTGTGGAATCGTGAAGTCAATTGGGAGCTCTCGTTGGGTTCTTCCTCATCTCAGTCCTCGACATTAGACTGCGCCGTTTCCAAAATAATTTCAAAGGAGAACGGCTGGAAACTGTAACCTGCGCCAGTGTAGAATTTGCTCTGGAACTCCACCCTGTCAAAATCATTCATATAAATAATTAGAAAAGGTCAATAACTTTTTATGTGCAATAATTTAATTGCGAACAATTCATATTTTCTACTATTTCTTAAACGCACAACTCTGATTGTTCTAACTGCTCTGCTATAATTAATTTATGCAGAATGCTGGTTTTACCTATATTAAACTATGGGTCTGTCATTTTGGAGACTTTTTTATTCCAAATATTCTTTTTTATTCGTCAGCTTCTGAGATACCTTTCACTTAAATCTGGGTCACTTATTAGTTATTTCTCACATGATTATACTGCGGTTGCTACTTCTTTTAAACTCCCTACTATACCATCCCTCCATCGTGAATGTGATTTACTTATTATTCGAAACATTACATTAAACCTTTTTAATTGTAATCAATTATCCAAAGTTTTTTTACCGCGTACTCAGCATTATGAATTAAGACAGCAGCGTGAGATATACGAAGGAAATGCTAGATCTAGATTTGGTTTCCAGGCTAGTGTTACTAGGCTTAGACGCAGATGGAATTGTTTGCCATTAGATATTATGTCATTACAACAAATTGGAATGTTTAAAATTGCGATGCGTAATTATGTTTACAAATTTTAAGTTTCTTGTTTTTCTCTTCATTTACTGTTTAACAAAATATTAAGGTTTATTCATTGTTTATTAAGGTTTTTTCTTGTTTTTATTATTATTAAGCACGCATTTGTTATTTCTTTTTGTATGCCTTCTAAGGTGTCTACTACAATAAATAAATAAATAAATAAATAAATAAATTTCTGAAATACATAAGGGTATGATCAAGATTTTGGGACATTTTTGAATCAAACGAATAAGACTCTTGACCCTTCTATTAAATAATGTAGGAAGTTTTTCTTTTGAAAAGTTCCTTAAGAATTTTTTGTCGGTTAAGACGGTCCCTCTAATAAAAGTACTACTTAATTATTTAGACGTCGCGGCATCTAGATGTGTGCCATCAGTTTATTGAATTTTTTCATTGTATAAGCGGAAGAAATTAACCGATCTTAAGGTCATTTCCTGTAGAAAAATTTACCGACGTTTTTGACACTCACCAAACACTGCACACAAAATGACTATTTACAGGTCGCACATAAATTTTGAAAAATATTGCAGACTTAGTAACTTTCGTTATTTTTACTTACTGAGCGTGCAAAATTTTTCGAAATTTAAGATCAGTCATTTCACTAGTCGACTATTTCATGTTTAGTCACCGTTAATTTCTTCCTTATACAACTAAAAATTTCAATAAACTGAAGAAGCTGCACATCTAAATGCCGAAAGGTCTAAATAATTAAGTAGTACTTTTATTAGAGGAACCGTTTTAACCAAGAAAAAGTTCTCAAAAAACTTTTCAAAAGAAAAATTTCCTACATTATTCTTAAAATACATCATTACCATTTTCAGAGTAAAAAAAATTGAATAAAATACACAATAAAAAGCCCCAATTTATTAATTGGTTTTATCAGTCAGATGTAAATGCTTCATTGTTCTTCCCCGACATATCTTAAATTTCTAAGCTTTTATTTCAGATATTTAGTACTTTATTATTAATGGGAATTTAATTGCACTATATTTAGAAAGAACCACCTTAGATTTTTGTAGTTATTTTTGTCTAGCTTCTTATATTGTTTACTGATTTCACATATATAATCATTCTGAGTAGTGAGTATATATCGTTTAAAAAACTACGTTTATATATACAAGTTGTATCAAACTCTCACGTAAATGTCATGATGAATACATAACAAAAGTTGAAACTCACTCTAAAACAAATATTAACGCTTTTTGGTTGTACCTCAACAATACACGTAAAAGTTCCCGAGTTCGATGTTTTTGGGCAAATCAGTGTCAAGTGACCCTTGTACCATTGCCAATTAATTTGCAAAACATTTTAATTCCGTATACCGTCGTTCATCTGTGATTTTACCTGAAATAGTGTTCAATGATCATGTCCTCGACAACACTATCATTGATAATAGTGACATTTTGTTATTGATCGCCAGGGTTCGGAACGTTACTTTTCAAAAGTATCGATGTTCGTTACTGGTAAATTTTGTAACACATTAGCATAAATCGTTACTTAATTTTAAATGTAACGAAAAGTAACGGTTGTTACCTTTTTTTTTGTAACAATCATTACTTGTCGTTACTGTCCGTTATTTCCCGGATATAAGATTTTCTAATTAATTATCTCAAATTATACTCAAGAGGAATTTTTGTATCTATTTGAGGTTCCTATTGTCCTATTATGTATATTATTTACTGCATTTTACTTTTTCCTCTTTGTCCTTCGCAACTTCGAAAAGTGAGCTTTCTATCACTAAAATATTGTATAATTTACTTTTCCTACAAGTTTATTCTTCAGGATGTGAATTCACCCCAGTAAGGCAAGTATGTCATTCTCCAGATATGTGGCGAGTAAGAGTTAAATTTTATTAATAATATCAATATTGAGAACTTTATTTAATAATTATTATTTATTACATTAATGCTTTGAACATTTTAAAAATGTGCCACATTTGTTTTTAACGACAATAGTTGTTCAAATGAGTCATCTTTCAAATTTTCTCTTAAGATTTAATATGCGCCCTCCTGCACTAAACAGTCTTTCTACAAAGGCACTGCTGGGAAGAAGCGTCTTGTATTTTATGAAAAGCTTTTTTAATAACGGAAAATTATTTAAAGTTTGTAAAATGATTGAAGGCGACATATTTCTATAATTATTAAAGCTTTAGAAATGTTTGAGAAATATACTTATTTCGTATTCCAAGACCTTTACTAACCACTTCACTGGCAAAAATACCCAAATGGCGTTCCTCATTAAACTCATTTTCTAAAGTGTGTACCCTACTTTTAATTACTACAAAGCACTATTTTCATATTTTAGTCATCAGGGAACAAGATTATAATAATAAAAATTTCAGTTTTTGAGATTTTCAATTTTTTGTTAGCTTTGAAATCGGCTATTTTCTATACTTTTCAACAAATGGCATTCCACCTTTTCTCAATTATTATTCAATAAAACTCATTTTTTACAAAAAAAAAGATGCTTATATGAAATATTTCTAATGTATAGAACATTGTAATCTTTTTTTTTTGTAAAAAAATGAGTTTTATTGAATAATAATTGAGAAAAGGTGGAACGCCATTTGTTGAAAAGTATAGAAAATAGCCGATTTCAAAGCTAACAAAAATTGAAAATTGAAAATCTTGAAAAATTGTTAATCAGTAAGTTTGAAGAAGGACTCCATAGTGTCCCTGACACGTTGCCTCCAATCATATTAAAAAAATGCATAACTTCGCTTATAACTCCGATTCAATATATTTTTGATAATTTCCTACGTTCTGGTACGTTTCCTCTTTGCTGGAAAAAATCATTTAAAATTCCTATCTTCAAAACTGGTAACAGACAAGACGTTACAAATTACAGACCAATTTCGATTTTGAGCACTCTTCCTAAAATGTTTGATGCCATAGTTAGTTGTAAATTAAGCTCATTTTTAACACACATTATTTATCCAGCACAACATGGTTTTGTAAAAGGTCAATCTACAGTTTCGAATCTTTTATTTTTGACTTCTTTTGAGATAGACTCTGTCTATTTGGACTTTTCAAAGCTTTCGACTCGGTTAATTATTTGATATTAATACGGGACTTCCGGGATCGTGTCAGGCCTCAGAATCCTGTGGTATAATGAGTTTTACTAAAATTTAGTCAATATTAGAATTTTTTTGCGTTTTATTAAAATATTTCTGGTATCTTGACGTCTAATTTGATGAAAGAGTAGATTATTTTTGAGGTGACTGAATACAAATCCGTTATTAAATCTTAGAGTTTCAAAATGGCGGATTCAATGTGACTTGGAAAACTTCTAAATGCCAAACAATTTTTTTAAAATTTCGGTTTGTCATATTGCATTTGCCATTTTCAATTTCCAAAATGTAATTACGGATTGGTATTCAGCAACCTCCAAAATAATCTACAAGAACATATTCATCAATATAAACGAGACAAGATACCAGAAATATTTTAACCCTTTAAAGCACACATTTTTCTTTACATGGAAATTAGTTATAATTTATTACTTGGGGATTTTCGAGGTCGCTAATTACGAAAATGACCTCAGATTTTCAAAATTCAAGATGGCAGACACAAGATGGCGGAACAAATTAGAAAAAAGTTGCGTGATCGAGATTAAACTGGGTACTTGGGAGATTTCGGGATCACTGATACCGAATATAACCTCAGATTTTCAAAATTCAAAATGGTGGATCCAAGGTGGCGGATCCAAGATTGCTGACCAAATTAGGAAGAGGTTGCTTGAAACTGGGAACTCGGGAGAGTTTTCGGGGTAGCTGATTACGATTGTGACGTCGAATTTCCAATATTGAAAATGTCGAATCCAAGATTAGACTTTTATGGCCTGAGTAAAGATTGTACCTCTAAAGCCTGCTTGAGGTTGCACAATCGTTACGAGGCCATACAATTTAACGGACAAGAATCAACAACAAAAGGAGCATTAAAAAAAAAAAAGTATAAAACAATGTTAAAAAAACAAAAAAGGTATAAAAAAAAATGGAGCTACAAACTTACTACGTCATCGTCGTTAGCTGTGGGTTATGAAGCAGTAAAAGTCGGCAATACCTAATGTACAATTTTTCATCGCAATTTTAGTATTTCTTAGTCTCAAAAATCTTCAATTTAGGAAATTTTTAATCTGCCATCCCAGAATTTTTAAAATTCAAAATGTATTACATATATGTACGTCTTTTGGGGCCTCAGAAATCTCCGAATAAACGGTTCCAGACATAAATACATGTTATTTTTAACATTTGTGTACTGCCATTTTGAATTTTGGAAATCTGACCCCGTATTCGTCATCAGCGACCATAAAACCCTCTTAGTGAAAATTGCCATGAAAATCGAAACTGGTATAAGCTGGAAAACGTTTTCTTTTTTTGTTAAAACTGCATTTTTTTAGTGTTTGTTTATTTATAACACTTTTATAACAAATGAAATTTGAATATTAGCGGTATAATATTGTTGACAAATACCTTAGCCAGTAGAAAAACCAACCAATATTTTTAAACACCTGATAACTGAATTTTTATAAATGACATTATATAGCAGAAAAGGTGGTCCCTGAGAAGACCACCGTGCTTCAAAGGGTTAAATAAAACGCAAATAACAAACATAACCCGAATCAATAACGCCATTATTAGTACGCCATTTTATAATTTAAATTTGTCACGTTTTCTTTCATTTAAGTAGCCATATTTAAAAAATGGAAAGTGATGTCGAAAAACGGACTTCAAATTCGAAAATAGCATACCCAAAAACTATAGAAAACCTTCCTTTCATAACAATATCTCAAAGATATCCAACGGCTATTTTAAGGCCTTTTCCTCCCACTACCTGGGAGGAAAATACGCCCTGCCGTTTGAAAATGCTTACAGTTGTGCAATTTATAAAGTACAATTTGAATTTTCTCTCAGTTGAAAATGACCCATGCGTCGGGATTAAGGGTTAAATAAATAAATAAATATTAGTCAAAATTTTACTTTGTGACTGCTACGTGACAGCAGCAAAACTAATATTAACGATGATTTTGTTCAACTTACCAGTGGAGCCTGAGAGTATGCAAGAAAGCAGATAATCCTTCCATGAGGACCAAAATCCCGATGGTCAACACTGCCCAAAAGGCAAAAACTATCCACAGCATTATTCCACCTATCCAACCTTCCTGTGTTAGACCATTTCTCATGACCATGCTCCACAACACTTCTGACAATTCTGTTTATAAAAACAAATAATATCCCATATTAAAATCTAGTATTTGGGAATAAAAGAAAATAATTAAAACTACTTACGTGCGTGTGCTAAGGACAAAGCCCACAAACGCAAATAAGAAGCTGTATGAGAAACGCTTCCCAAGACGTATTCGATAGTATGGATGCCTTGATGGATGAAGACTTCCACCATATCTTCCTCTTCTTTATGGTCGTTTTGTGCCATTCCACCAGATTGTTGGATGCCCATCGAACCTTCGATATCGCCATTTTCATTCACGTGGCTATTCAACTAAAAAACACATTGGTTATGTCTTACAGGAATGTGCTAAAGAATTTATAAAGTGATGCTGACTTAATTTTGGCAGTACTAACCATGACGTGCTGCCTTTTCCTGTCACGAATCATTAGGAACGGTTTGCCCAAAAGCATCCAAGGAACGCAGATTATGGCCACCACTACCAGGAAATGTTGGAAGCCCTCTTGACCAGCAAACATATAAGATTCACCATCGCAGTATTTATTCAGTTTTGGATTCTTTGTAAACAGAATCATGTTGATGAAGGAAATAAGAACGGAAGGAGCGCAGTTTGGTCCGTATTTTGCTTCTGTAAAAAAGAAAAATTTCCACCGTCAGTCATCAATTTGGCCGCGTTATTTTACACTCTGACTCACCGTTAACAGCGCTGTACTTGACCCATTTGATGAACATGAGCAAGGTCATGTAGAAGAATAGTAAAATCAAGAAGATAATCTGGGGAAGGAATTCGCAGGTGATGCTAATCATTTTCTTAAAGTACATGTGATTCCACAAGCCTACGACGACACCAAAGACCATATGGATTACGCCGAAGATAATGGAGATCTTCATCTTGTACGAGTTCAGGAAGATGATTTTATTTTTTGCCAGCTGCCAAACCGGATCCAGACCGATCGGATACGGATGTTGCCGATAATCATATGCCGGATCCAGCTGTAACGCTTTGTTACTTTCAAGAGTACTCGCGTTGTACTGAACGTACCAGTTTGATCCGAAGATATTTAACGACTTTGAAAACACGTCGTTATATATCAACCCTGTATACATGGAGAACATCCCCATGAGCAGGATAATGTAACGACCGCTAAAGAAGATGTTCCAGATTTCGCTATCGGATTTTTTTGCTGCTAATGGTTTTTCTTTCATTACCATCCAACCCCCAAATAAGAACATGATCAGCCCATGCCCGAGATCCCCAAACATTACGGCGAATAGGAAGGGGAACGTGATAATCGTATAGGGTGCTGGGTTCATTTCCCTGTATGAAGCGACACCATAAGCGTCGATCAATGCCTGAAAACCCTTCGTAAATTTATTTGTGCGATTGTAGGTTGGCGGATCTTCGAACGTCTCCATTCGATTTAAAATCGGAGGTACTGAACTTCCACTCCGTTCCTAAAATAATTTATACATCAAAACATCAATCGTCAGATAAGTTACTCTTTGTTGCTAAATCGAATAAAACTTACCGTTCCTCGACGAAGAGCTAACTGGATAGTCTCGGTATCCAAAATTGGCACCCAGCACTCGGCAATAAGACATTTTTGGGTGACATCCAAATTAAATAAATTTAACGTGTGATAAATAGCCTTGATCTTTCGAACTTTGATAAACCAGTTCTTTATATTCTTTGCCGCGGCTACCAGAACTCGGTGTCGATGATCCTGAGTCTGGCCCAAAACCTATATCACAAATTTTAGACGGGTTAGATTTTAAACCGCTTTGTATTGAAGGCCAGGTATTTATCAAATTTAATCTTACAGTGTTTAAATCTTCGATACGTGTCATAACTCCCATTGCCATTTCTCGTCTATCTGCCGGTGCCTCTGGGCATGGATAGAGAGTGGCTCGAAATCCCTCGCAGATTTTCTTAACTCGCGTCTTCAGTTGATCCCCTTGGAAGAAAATGATGAATACGGACTTGTAGACTTGATCTCCCTAAAGATTATTCGTGATATCATATTGTTCCGCGATTTATGTTATGTCGTATGGAGATCACCTACCGTCGACGGATCTTCCAAAGGTGCCTCGATTTCGGCTTGCCTGAGGAAAACATTTCCCCTGCAGGCACGCCATAACATGCGTTCGAAGGCGGGGATCCTTTCACGAAGAATAACTCCAGCGACGAAACTATTTAAGAAAAATCATTAAAGTTTCTGCTTTGTCGATACTGCGGCAAACGGGTATGAGTTTAGGATCCTAGCTAACTAAGGGAGAGGATTTACGTCTCACAGTTAATAAAATTAAGGTCTAGATGTTACCGTTCTTGCAATCCATCAGGGCTAATACAGTCACGGACTCACAATCCACCTGGTAAAACGAGCTGTTAATAAAGTATGCTCGAACAACTTTTCAATCTGTATCGATTAATAATAAAAGGGTATGTGTTATTCACGGCAACGTGTGAGGAAGAAAGTACAATGCAAAGAGAACCTATGGTAGGCTAAAGTTTATTACAGACGTGGTAAATTTGGCGACCAGAACGAAGACGTCTGAATATTGTCGCTGCCATGGTTGTTTACATACCTTGCCTGTAACTTGTTATAGAAGAGAAGAGACTCAGTAACCGCGATCAACTTAGCAAATCTACGAGAACACACAAACACAGTAGCAAAACAAAACTAAAGAGATACGGATAAATTTTAAAACTGATTGTTAGTGTCAAAACTGAAAAAAAAATCTGGTACAAAATTCACTGCATCAAACATAAACGCAAATTAAATGGTAAAATTTATCCACACCTACAGACAAAATTGTACAAGCGCATCCTTTATTGTGCTGTGTATTATATTGTGGATCGTCAAATGAGTACTGTAGAGTAAAAGAATGACAAGTGTCGACTGTATAAAAATGAGTGGAGAGAAATGTGAATTATCTCTTGTAAGAAGAAGAAACCATTTGAAGGCGATTTGTCAGTAGAAGAAATCACGTGTTTTGTTCCTAAATCACAATGCAACTAAAATACAAAAAAAAATCTTACGAATGTTACGTGTGTATGTTAGATATTATCGCTCTTTAGACATAGCAATAAACGACATTTAATTTTCAACTGTCTACCTGGTGAATTACTAATGACAAGTACATTGCTTTTACGTTATACAAATTTAGTTTGCACTAAATCAGGACTGCCGTTCTACCAAAAATTCTACAGCTCTGGTAGAAGCTTTTGATGTTTTAAGTAACCCAACAAACCATCAAATATTAAGAATCGACATTTTAAATTTTATGGGCATCTTTCTAGAACTTTCAAATTTTCAGGTATTGTAAAACTAAATTTTTTTTCAAGGCACATTGTTAAAACTAATTCTGTTGTCTTCAGTATTGTCCAGATAATAGAAAATAACTCGCGTAACTCATTTTTCTTTCCACAAAGCAGTTTCCAAATGCATACATTTTTCCTATGGCTAGATTTCAGTATGCTTTGGTACATTAGGGTTTTAAGAGTCGCTGCTTACGAATCTGATGTTAAAATTTCAACATACAAAATGGCGGATCAAATATGGCGGACTAATTGTTTAAATATTATTGAATTGTCATAAAAATTTATATTTGGGGGTTTTTGGGGTCGCTGGGGACGAAAATTATACTTTTTACAATTGAAAATGTACAATTGTTTAAATAATAATTGTTTAAATAAATTCTTTCCTTGTTTCTTTCCATATACTCGATTGCTGCCATTGAATGCCTTGTTTTAAACATTTATTTAAACGATTATTATTGAAACAAAATATAGATTTTGAATACTTTTAGACATAAAATCTTAATTTCAATAGTTACTTTTATGCAAGTACTTATTGTCAAATTCGCGGTTAAAGATCTCAAAAACTTTTACATACAAACTTACATTAAAATCATTACATCACTTACATTAAATAAGATTTTAAAAATATTTCATTCACTATATTGGATTCATCATTTCAAATTTATGACAACTGATTTCAAATTCGTAATAAGCGACCATAAAAAAAACCCAGATGACACTATATACTAAAATCTAAACAAATTTCGTCCTCCATATTGGATCAGCCATTTTCAATTTTTAGACGACAATACAAGATTCGTAACCAGCAAACCCAAAAACTTTTAGGTACCCAGTTTCAAGCAAATCTGATGAATTAACAAAAATTTTTCCGCCATATTGGATCCTTCATTTTGAATTTGTAAAAACTAACGCCAGATTCCTGATCAGCGACATCAAAAACTTCTTCTACAACGTTTCTAGCAAATTCGATTAATTTAACAAAATTTTGTTCGACATACTGGATCTGCCATTTTTGAATTTTTAAAAACTAATGCTAGATTCCTGATCATAATTTATTTTCTTCCCGAAGCAGATTTGTAACGAGTAGAAGCTCGTATATTTCATTAGATATACACATTTTACGGCTAGTGTAGAAGTTAACGATTTTTCTGTATATTTTGATAATATAATGCAAATGTACTTCTTTTCATAAGTGAAGTAATCTTCAGACTTTTTTTTTAATTTCTAAATTAAAAAGCTTTTTCTTCAATTTTTTACTTTTTCTTAATGTTGATTAGAATAAATAGATAAATAAAAATCGGTAAAATGTGTAAAACGGTTAAATAAAATGTGCTTAGGAAAGAAATCATTGCTATTACATCGAAGTAAAAATATTCTTCTTGTGATTGATGCCACTAATTTAGTGTTGGTAATTTTCCAATCCTTGAAAAGCATTAAAGTGTCCTTTCCATATTTGGATCCAATCCAATTATAGAATGTCATTCTTTAAACTCAGTCAATAAATAATTAAATATAATGCCAATTCACTTCTTTTCTGATATTTTCATAAGTGAAATAATCTTCAGTTTATATTTTGATAATGTATAACAAGAGATTACGACGATTTAAAAGTATTTGTAAGCTAAATTTAACATGTGCTATTTAAATATGTGGTTTTTTGTAATGAGTTACGTTGGGAAATTTAACTTTTGAAGTCACCATATTCCTCGGTGGCACTCATTCGCATAAAGGTTAAAATTACTTCTTATTATAATGTAACCTTGATGCATGGTTGTTCAGAAATGTTTGTTAAAAAACTTATTTCAGGGTTAATGCTAAGTTGTAACATTTTAAAGAAGTTTATACCCAAGTTTGAAGGTGCACAATTTTATTTCTACATGCGGCACATCCTTATCGCAAGGCGTTTTCATTTGCTTTTATCATCAACTATTTATGTTATAAGCTACAAGGCATGGAGTTCTTCGTTAAAAAAGTTGCATTGTTTGACCTGAAAAAAACATGTTGCCCACAAGAAAATGTTGAATTTGCTCGTTTCACTCTCACTCGTCAGTTCCTACATTATTGTAGTTGTTATTAAACACATGACACATTTAAAGTGCACAATGGTTTATTAATTCATGATCTTGCAAAATTTTTTGGACAATCTTTAACGGATCATAATGTACGATAACCTTAAGTTTAAAAGTTCTGCAGATACGCCCATATATACTTAAACAAATAAATTGTAGGAGAAAACCGGGTAAAGCGCAACATCTTTTCATTTTTTATTATATAAGGCAGAAAAGTAAAATGACTTGACTAGTAGCAATTGTGCCATTTGAAACTTTATCTCATTCTGCAACTTTTCCCATAGATAACAAAATGTTTAGGGTATCATATCAAACAAGTTCCGACTTGCCTCATGACACTTTTTGAGCTTTGTGTTACTATTTCTTTAAATTCATACAAAAAAGGACGTATATAACGAGGGATTCTTGAAAACCGCATTTCAAACTACAATACATACTGCCATCACTTTATGATGTTATAAAGCATTTTATTTATTAAAAAGTTGCGGTTTACCCCGCCTTCTGCTAATGTATTAAAAATTCAACGTTTTGACCCGTTGTGGGTTCTTTGCACATCGTCCACATAAGTTTTCATATAGTTTACTGCAACGTTATATAATATACACTGAAAGAAACATTTTTTGTACTAAATCATATATAGATTTTTTGTATACTTTACGATTTGTTAGTAAACTTCTGTTACCATTATGTAGAACTTTGTAGATGGGGCAGTCCTGTTACAAACACTTACTATATCTTTTGTGTACAATCTTCAGGAAATGGAAATTATTTATGATAACTCTTGCAGGCATTGCTGGAAGGTTTATACAGTCAAGAATGGAGTGAATTTACTTTGACCAATTTCCATTAGCTGAATTATTGGTACGCTAAACATTAAAACCGCTACGACTTAATACGCTAACATCATGCAATGTTGCTTGACGGTGAGATCAGACTACATACAAAACCCATATACATTGGTACGCAATTGTTCAAACACAGACAAAACAAGTATTAATGTGAGAAATTAAGAAGGCACCAGAAGAGCGAGAGAGGAATCTGAAAACTAAAGAAACGTACACGGTTGTTATCGGTGAAAGAATTCGAGTCACACGCGCATTGAAAGGCTTACTCGTCGGAGACTGCGCGTCATATCCAGCACGTGGTATCCATCGGAAAAAAGTGAGTCAAGAACTTAAGCAGAGTTGATGTCGAAAGTAGTGTCGGAGCCAAAGTGCAGAAATTCCCTGTATACAATAACGTTATTACGCCATCCAACAGTTCTTAGAGTCGGAGCTTAAGATCCAAAGCAGCGAAGGTACTTTAATACTGTTAATAATCTATGCATACCCACTGTGAGTTACGTGCTGTTAGTAAGGGATGTTTCGGATGAACTGGATGTTTTTTTAAAGGCGCAGAGAAGGAGTTTGGAGTGCATGCTCTAAGTCAAGGATTTTTCTAGGTACGTACCCCAATTGGACAGGACCAAGGGCAGACTGGCGGGCGATATTATCATCGCTAATCAATGCGCGTGTCATGGACTCGGTGGAGTTCAAGCCTGCGTGCTCTTGCTGACAACACAACAGACAAGACACAACCGCATTAGCACACTCGACACGATTACAATGCTTCAACGCCACTCTGCCATTGCATGGTTCAGTGTGCGTTTCAGTGGTGTAATTAGAGATATGCACGAGGAACCAAAGCCAACTGTTACTACCATTTCCACTATACTAAACTTTAGAACATTACGCGATCAAAATTGCAGATTCATGTAATCCCAAATTATTTTTTAGGAATAACATACTGAGTTGGCCGTGATTCCTCGTCAATTTTAATTCCAACACATCCATTCTAAATACGAATTGCCAAACTGTTAATGCATCATTACTCTCAGTCCACTGAGTTTTTATAATTGTTTATTATGCTACAAACCACATTAAGTAACTAGTATAATCAATGACAATACAAGTAATCTACTGCGTAGTGGCAATTCTTATTTAACCATCTGAAAACAAATTGGTAGCAAATCTTTGATCATATAATTCCCATTGCTCCGATGCTTAAATCTCCGCGAGAGACGTTAGATACCTGAAAGTTGGTTAAAAAGAAACCGTTATAAAGTGAACAATTTTTTATCTTTTAGCCTCCATCGTGATTCACTTCCACGTCCACCATCCCGACTGGCACCAATTGACTTATTTGCACGGAGTTTCCACTCCATGAAATGTTGCTCACCCGAAATAATGTTTAAATGTGCAAAATTTACGAAAGAGCAGCAAAGCGATTTGATTTTACGAGAGGGTAAGCAAAAACATTACTGAAATAGCGGTGTCAAACGATCAGCTACGGCGCATTGATCTCGTGTGGTTTTTATTTTACTAAAACTCTAAGAACTACGTTACAAACAAGAGACGAATAAATCAATCGTTTTACAAATATACACAGATACAGTGCCTACACATTGACCAAAATGCTGACTAGGATCGTCAAAATAATCAAAGCTACGAAGAAAGTCAAGCTTGCGTTAATGAATGCGACAACAACAATTTCGGACATGTCTGGCGGAATTTGGCTGCGTTTTTCGTTTTTCGAAGCACATAATCCGCTAAGCGTCTCCGCTAAATTTACATAAGTGAATTCAACATATACATACCCATAACCACACCGTGATCAAACTTCTGTTATTATTTACACGGGAAGATCTCTAATAAACTAACGAGAAACCAGGTAGAGACGATATGTTATCGGAGAAATTGCAAAATAAGATTACGTTTAGAAAGCGAGCGACTCCCTGCGTCATGTTGTTCCTTTTACACGTAAGAATGATATATGTTTTTAGGTACATCGTGTATAGTTAGATTGTACATATGAACACGAGTAACATGAAATACGTTTGTATTCGATACAGCTTGAAATGCATACGATTATTACTACAGGAGAAAATACAGATTACGTCAAACTGTATCAACTGTTATGCATAGCGCACGAAGAACTGTGTCTTCGACGTATGTTATACACGCATTCTGAGGGTCACGTCAAACGTTAAACAAACATTGTACACGTCGCCATTGTGACGACTCTCGTGTTATTGGACAAAGCGAATAATTAATGATCGAGCGAGGTTCTCAGCTCCCGACGATCCGGAAAAGGACGTATTGCAGGCAACGTTGAGCAAAAACACAAAAAAACTTTGCAAACGCTAATAACGGTTGATAACAGCTTGCCTGAGGGGATTCCTATAGTGTGCTCCTATGGTATCTGCGGCAGTGTACAGGTGCTGTAACCACAGAAAGAGCTGGCTTATTGTGCTCGCAATAACACTATTTTTTTGTTTTGTCAACACTTCGAACGCTTTACACTCAAAGTCTTCCAACAATTATTTTTGAGAATTTCAAGGATGTATAACAAATGCGTTAAAAAAAGCTTCGCAAAGGTTGTACGACGTCCTTAGGACGTCGAACATTGCAGAGGCCGGTGGAAAGTGGATACGCGATGTTTTTTAAAAGCATTTATTTATCGTACTAGGCCACGGTGCATTTATAAGCACAATGCGCTAACCTACACTTTCTCTAATACTAGCTGTGGAGCGAGGATGAAGCTCCTTGCCTTGGAGAATCGTTAGTGACCGAGCACCATATTTTTGTGATACACAGTGCTAAAGTGCATTAGTGGTAATTACAAACTAGCTAGTAAGGTAACTAATAAGGAAATCATGCTTCTTAATTCCAACATGATACTCGGTCACGTTACCGACCGTGTGCAGAGTGCAGGGACAAATGTTTGCGTTTCGTCCATAAGTTGTAAATTATAGGCAAAATTTTGCAAAGGAAACTAAAAATATTTCATCAATTAACTTTGCCCTTCTGAAGAAACAATTATGTTGCTAGATTAGTTGAGTTTCAAACGCTTAGAAATGAAAGATTTGTTAAGAGATAATTTTGTGCGACATTCTGGTACTTGTTTATTAGTTAGATTTCAAAGATCCTTTACTTACAAAGTTTGCATCTGATTATTTTTTTATCTTATATGAAAGCTGAAACTTTTGAGGTTTGCATTTATTAAGTGAGGACATTAATATACAAAATTATTGACATATTTCCCTTTTTTTTAAAGTCCAATAACCTTTTTAAGATTTCCTGATCATTTATTGATAGGCTTCTCTTCATGTTAAACATTTATTGAAAAGCAAAGCTTATATTGTGATTCTCTGAGCAATAAATAACAAATCTTTCACCTTTTAAAGGGTTTCTAAGAAGCTGCAAAATATGACATATCAAATGTTTCTCCAGCATATGTTGGGCATTAACTAATTGACTGAGAACTAATACCGAGCAGACAACAGTCATCGGCACTCTGCATCGACATTGAGATACACCACATTTAATTACCCGAGCTTGAGAGCCTGGCCGCCAGCGCGGAGGCCCTCTTCGCCCAAGAGAGTGACTTGCTCTTCCTCGCGGCTGGGATCTGCCATCTGCGACACGACACTTCCATGCTCAGCCTGGCAACAGACACATGTCACCCCTCCTTCTGCCCTGCCTCCTGACAATGTTCGCCGATTTGAAGCTAAGGATGCGCACCAGGACTCGGCGGGTCACTGGCCGCTTTTTCTCAAGGAAAAAGGATTACGGTCTGGATTTGGGATTTCTTTCGGGAAGAGAATTTTCAAAGGGCTAATTGATTTTGGACCGGGATAAATCGACATCGAAGAAGCATCTACTTCTACTGCAGTACAAAATTACTTAAAAGCCCATATTGGCAAACAACTTAGGTTTGATGCAAAATAATAAAATCATATTTCCAAACTGTAGCTTGAAATGTACTTCTGATAGATAATTACATATTGTGTTTTTATACATTTCGCAATCAGCCAAACTATTTGTAGCAAAGAAAAACAATTTTTTAAGACATACAAAGTCTCTTAATTTTTGGATTTGAAGGTTTTTTGTGAAATGGAGAAAAAGACTTCTACAAATTTTTCAAATTATCTATTTAAATATAAAATATACTTTTCATTTGTTGATAAGTAGTTTGTAATCATTTGAAAATGAATGTCAAAGTTATAAATTACAAAGTATTTTTAATTTGTAATTTTTTTTTAAATAAAGGCAGTTTTATCAAACTTTGGAAATATTTACAAAATATCTTAAAAACACAGCAATAATAAAAACATTTCTAAGAAGTATAAACCACATGAAGTAAGTGATTTATTAAATATTATAAATAATAAAACTACCTAAAATGCATAAGTGAACTTAATAATTATGCATGTCACTGACACTATACATTTAAAATGCTCTTTTTATAATTAGTAAAGTAATAAAATAATTTAAAAAAATGTATGCATTTGTACTATGCAATTTGATTGCATTTAACATAATCAACAACAGCAACTTTTATTAAAAATGTTTTAAAAAAAGAAACATTACTACAATCTTTACATGGTGTACATGCTTTAATTTTTTATCAATGTTATTACTAACTAACTAATAGGGTGGCTCAAAAATAAACAAAGTTTGAATTTTGACAAGCATACATCACAAGCAAATTCTGAATATCAAAAAGAGTACTCCCAATTTTTTTTCTAATTTTTCGGTCAATATTTAAAGGTCGTTTGATGAAATAAATGCCATTGAATTCATGTAGTATATGCTTCGTACGATGAATGATAAATAATTATTTTTTTTAATAACATAGACATTCCAACGCACATTTTAAGAGATCATGAACTTATTTTGATCTAATAGAATATGAGATATGATATTTTAATCTTTTTTTTGGACATTTTTTATTGAAAAAATCTCTGAATTTTATGTAACAAAAATCTAACAATATACTATTACTTTTTTTTTCATAAAATAGACATTGTCACACACATTTTAAGAGTTCGTGAATCTGTTTTATCCAGTAGAATAAGAGATCTGATTTTTTTTTTAACAATAAATTTCGATTAACCTCTTAACTGCCGATGACAAAGATTTTGAAAAATTTGTCAAAACTAGTTTTAAATATTTTAAATTTTCTATTTTAAACAATAATTTCAAAAACGGACACCGACATTTTATGTAGTATACCCCAGACTATCTAGAAATAATTTTGTTTTAAATTTGTATAAATTATTGCCTTTGTTAGATTAATTAATATTTCGGGGTAAAAATCTTCATCATCAATGGCAGTTAAGGGGTTAAAGAAATGTCTGAGTTTTATGTAAAAAACATCTACCAATATGCTATTTTCTTTTTTCACACAATAGACATTTTATTAAGCATTTTGCGATATGACCTTATTGCATAAAATGTTTTATCATGTAGGTTAGTTAGAATTACATTTATTGTAAAAAAAACGTGAATTTTTAGACTTTTTTTTTATTAATAACAAAACTGTACTTATCAATAAGCAAAGTGCAGAGAGTAGTTTAGAAATATTTTCTAAAAGAATATAAATAAACTCATTTAACATATTAAAAGCTAAAATTTATAATTTCATAACAAAAAAAGCTTAAAGCATTTTGTTAACTATAAATTACCATTAAATGTTTTACAAAGTGACCAGAGTTTGTGGTATGAAGATTTTAGTTATATTGAAGCTATGAAAATTGTGAAAGACATAAAAGTTGTGAATGATCTTGCTGAACGCTGTGCTGCACTTGTTCAAAGTTGTAATTTGTTAACAAAAGATGAAGAACAGTATACACTGGCCCGCCCCTTATTTTAACTCCTATTATTTTAGCTGCGTTCTTTATTTTAACTTTTTTCGTCCCGCATACAGGTGAAGGACGCCACTATATCTCCTCTCTCTGTTTTTATTCTCTCATACTGCCAGTGGTGAGGATGAGGGGAAGCGGTAAAATAAGGGAAGAAGCCGCCATCTTCCTTGACTCGAAAAGTTAAAATAATGGGAGGGCCACTGTAGTACCTAATGCAAAGTGTTCTACACCATCGGAAAGTATTTCCTTCATCTTAAAAAAGATGTGTGCAAGAAGGACTTAATATGTTAAAAAAATTAAAGTAAATAATGAATTTTTAACTCAGTATTATATTATCTCAATTACGTATAATATATGATATTTTTGTAAATTGAATATATGAAATTATTAATAAAATTTATTTCAAAACTGCATATATGCAATCTGATACAAGTAACAACAGTAAATAAAAATTTATTATATAAATATTAATTGGAACTACATCAAGTTATCAAGGTAGTCAAGAACAAAGAAAGAAGACAGATATTAAAATATAGTTATCTACACGGAGAGACCGTTGAGAGTGCTGGTGTCTTGTTAGTGACATCTGTAATGGCTGTTGAACTGCGTGATTTCTCAAGAGAATAATGGTTTCTCAATTTGAGAAAGCTGTGCTCTCAAAATATGGCAGAAGCATTACTACGCGTACGAACAGTTTGAATACGCTTACAGCGTGATTCGGGACTGCTGCTCACTCAGCATTTTGAGACTGTCACGCTCTCAAATTTGGGTGAACTGACGCGTCAATGAAGAGCTGCACTGTATAACTACGAAAAATACAACCGTTCGCGCAACGGTCTCTCCATGTATATATTTTTATACTTTTATAATTTGTCACATATTTCTTTTTGAGTTATTAGCCATAATAACTTTTGTGAATCTTTAATCATAGGTTAAAACCCGTTATTGGAAATAAAGAAATAAATAAGTAAATAAATAAATAAATATGTACCTTTATTAACACCCTACTTCAATTGTAGCATTATATCTGTTATTAACAAAAACTTACCATTATTATTAACGTACATCTAGTCGTTTTTTTTACAAAATGACCCCACAATATTAAAAAAATTTACCTTTCCCGTAATAAGGTCATAAATATAGCAAAATGTTCGATAAAATGCCTATTATGTGAAAAAAAATAATAGCATATTTGTAGATTTTTGTTACACAAAATACAGACATTTTTGTAATCGAAATTCTTAAAAACAAAAATTCAATACATCATATCTCATATTCTACCAGACCAAAATAGGTTCACGACCTCTTAAAATGTGTGTGACAATGTCTATTTTATGAAAAAAAGGAATAGCATATTGTTAAATTTTTATTACATAAAATACAGAGATTTTTTCAATCAAAACTGTAAAAAAACAAGATTAAAAAAATCATATCTCATATTCTATTAGACCAAAATAGGTTCACAACATCTTAAAATGTGCGTTAGAATGTCTATGTTATTGAAAAAAATAATCATTTAACATTCATTGTACATAGCATGTACTATATAAATTTAAGTGAGCTCTAAATATTGACTGAAAAATATGAAAAAAATTGGGAGTACTCTTTTTGACATACAGAATTTAATTGCGATGTGTGCTTGTCAAAATTCAAACTTTTTTTTTATATTGGCACCACCCTACTAACTAATAATCAAGACCTAAATTATTCATACCCTATTTTAATTAATATATTTCATTCTGATAAAGTAAATTACAAATTAAACAATTTACAAAATAGACAAATAAAATGAAATAACGAATAATAAACTATTTTATCACACTGAACAACTTTCTTACCGAATGATCTCTTAGTTTTTCTTTTACTGTTTAATTACTTGCAGTGAAAAAAGCATAATAATAATAATTAATTTACTTTGTTTTCGGTAAATAAATTTGTTTCTATTATTTGAAATTGGGTATGCACAGACTTAAGTTGTTGTTGAATTTGGATTTAACTGTTTTACACTAAGGCTAAATTCACGGTATAAGCAAATAAAACGATTACCACTGATCACAGGCAGCGTCTTCAAAAAAAATCCAGGCCATGCTATTGCAATGGACTGCTGCGAAAGCAACAGAAGCATCTTACACGTCTGTATTTCACTTTTTTTTCATTGGTGACATTTTCTTATTGGGAATTTCAGTTCTCTTATTATAAATGTACACTGTGAAAAATTTAAATGTAATTTTATAATGAAAAGGTGGAAATAACAATAACAGTGAAAATTGTAAATTTACAGAGACAGTAAAATTATAAATGTAATTTTACATGTGTACTGTAAATCGGAATGAAATGATGCTGAAGCTAGCAGCAGATTCGCAGCAGCGGATTCAATAAAACCGTGGAATTGGATCATTTCTTGTTAAAAATTACTTGCATTTAAACATTTTTAGACAAATTTTATACAAATAATCTGTTTTTGGCAATTTTAATGGCTGAAAACCATAGATTTTTCTAATCCGCTGCTGCGAATCTGCTGCTAACTTCAGCGTCATCAGAATGAATCCGTTCTTATGGTTAATAGCATCGCAATTGGTCGACAATTAGAGCTAGTTTACATTACGTTTGTAACTTTACATGAAAAACGATTGAAAATTATAAAGACGATGTAAAATTACCACGATTACCACCGGTATTTCTATTTCCACCTTCTGTATTGTAAATTTACATTTGTGTTACAAATTTTACACGTTTATGGTAAATTTTCTTCTGTTTTTTATTTATTGGAAATATGTAAACAATGTTCCTAAACATGCTCAAAAGTTCTTGCACTTAAAATTTTCTTTCTGGGTTCAAATCTGGAATATTTTTAGATTATATTATGAAAATTTTACAATAATTTTTGGAGCCATTTTTAAGAAAATCCATGTTAGTATTTAAAATATTGAAAATTCAATATAATTTCATTGAACATTAATAATACATTTATTTTATTATCCAATATGTAAAAAGACATTGAGAACAAATAAAGGTTTTATTGTGAATGTTAAAAATTATATATTTATTTAATTAAATCAGTCAAAAATTGATTTTTAATATTATAAATTTAATAATATCTAAATATTGTAATTGGATTCCTACCTTTGTGCAAATGTTTGCTGAAGTATGTGAAAGCTTTATTTATTATTATTCATTATTATAAAAAAAATACGGCATGAATTTACGGAGTCACGGATACCTAAATCCATGTAACTCATTTTTAAAAACTATGTAATTTTTATAATCTGATTTTAGATTATAAAACCTTTATTTATTCTCAATGTCTTTTTACACATTCTGATAATAAAATAAATGTATTGTTAATGTTCAATGGAATTATATCGAATTTTTAATATTTTAAATACTAAAATTTGGTGTTCTTGAAAACGAGTCCACAGACGATTTTGAAATTTTTACAATATAATCTAAAAATAGTTTAGATTCGAATCCAGAAAGAAAATGTGAAGTGCAAGAACTTTTGGGTTGGGGCCTGTTCAAGTTTTACAATGACAGAAATAAGAAATGTTAATAAAATTGTTAAAACTCAGAAATGTAATTTTACATTTACTTTTTACAGTGTACTTATTTCTTTTAGTTAATTTCTTTTAATTACTTTCTTTTAATTGAATTAAATTTTAATTTTCTTTCATTTCTGCAACAAATTTGTTAATATACTAAAGAACTCTCAATATGCTTCATTTAGAATTAACATTAAAAAAAAATTGTTGAAATAAAGACGTGATTCATCTAAACTCTAAGGTATCGACTGTTTCAAATATATATTTACTTTCATGCTTGGAAGATTGATAAAAATTTGCTGAACTCGTAACAATTATAATTATATGAAAAACATTTTGTTCTTATTCTTCTCATTTTGTGGTAATATTAAATTAAAAAAGTTATCTTACCACATGCATAAAATTAACGTTATAAATTGAAAAGATTCTTAAAAACTCTAATTTGTTAAATCGAGCAAAATTATTCTAAAGTTTGTGAAATTTTTGTTAGATGCAGGCAATAGTGTTAAAAAAAGTGTGTTATAGTCTCTGTTAAAACGAATAAAGTCAGGTGTTACGTCGAGTTGTTAATTACTACGGTCAATGTCTAACTTTTAGTGCAACTACTTTTAGGAGTGCAATTATTAAAAAAGATTGAGAACGGAAAAATACCACTGAACAAGAATGTATCATTGAAAGTTTACGAAAAGAAAAGCAATTTCATAAGAAGACTAGAAGTTATATTTAAATTAGTATCAACGATAGTCAATACGCATAATAAAAATAATAACTATTCAACACACACGAGAAAATTACAATGAATAAAATAAAATTAAGAAGTCAAATCATGCAATTGCGTGCAAATACTGCAGGATTTATTTATAACAATTGGGTAAAAGTATTAGGATTTTATTTTTTTAATTAGTAAATTTCAATCAAACGAACTTTACCGAACGTTATCTCAATTTTCTTATTTAACGATTTGGTCATAATGATCGGAGACAGGGCAGATCCAAAAGTGAATTGTGTCAATCGCAATCTTGCGATATTGTTAGTTGACAACACTAACTCAACAAAAATCCCTAAAATCACTGAATATTATCATTAGTGACATATGATGAAAACGCGCGACATCAAGATTGGCTTTAAACGCGAAAAATGTAACGTATCCTGATAAGTCAAAGTCATGTATGCATCATATCAATAGAGTTAATTTTCAAAGTCATTGCAAAGCCTCGAAACGCGTTAAGCGAATGCCAAAATGTGCGGATCGAATAAATGGCTCATGCGTCTGATTTATCTTCGAATCGCGACATTCCATAGGTTTGCCGCTTCTCGTTACCTCCGACTGTGATCAATGACTTTATTAAGATTACCGTAACTCCCGATCCGCATTTCAATATTTTAATACTTTAATTATGTTTTCTCAATCCAATCATAATCCCTTTTCCAGCCCGAAAATAAATCAGAAATAGGCTGCTTCTCCTGTTCGATGACATTGATTAAATTAAACAAATAGTTTCTAATACAATTCATTACCTCATCGAAGAAAACCTGTGTTTTTCTGAGAATATGCTTCAATTCTGTCAGTTCAAGGAAATTGCGCTTTAACGCTTCAGCATTCTGATTGACTTCTCTTAACTCGTTTTCCAATTTTTCAAAAGTCGCCTCCAAGTCAATCATTTCCCGAGGCTGCGGAGCTTCCGGATTTTCCCCTGTGTCCAGCATAGGAATTTCATCCTTCTTGATCTCCTTTTCGAGGTAACGGAGCTTACGCTCCATTTCATCGCAGCGACGTACTTCGTTGACAAACTTTCTCTGGAAGGCATTCACATCCGGATTCAACTGTAAACGACAAAAGGAAATGAGTGACAGAACAGATCGCAGGTGTCCTTCATAAATGAAAAAACTTACATCTCGAAATTGTACGAGTCCAAGTTCTCCAAGTTCGGAGACACAAGCATACGCAGCTTCACTCTGGAGGAAGAGCTGACACAAGGTCATCTCCTCGCTGCGGAACAGCGAACCCATTTCGGCTAAAAAGAAAAATGGGCTTGGTTAGGTGGTCGAAGAGGAATAAAACTCCAATCTTTAAGTTTTATTGATTACCTGTTTTTAAGGAAAATTCCGCTTCGTATTTTTGGAGGAAAATATGATAATGCCGAAGACAGCGGGAAAATTCCCTGGAATGCTGAAGAAATAACGATCGGTCCTCCTGAGTCGGGAGTCACGAGTGGTCGAAGGTGGTCACCTGGTCACGACGTCGATATTCACCAATGATGAATGCAGATGAATGACGCACCGATCATCGGCGTCTCCCCCTCGCGCTTTTCGTATTGTTGGACATTCCGTGTAAAAAAGGTCAGCCGTTCGATAAATTTGCAGTGTAAACGAGAAAGAGCACAATTGCCTTTTTTTTATTACTAGGAGAGACAAAATTTAAAGCGTGCGGAAATCTACAAATTTATATGATCTACGGTCGAGTTCATTGCAAAAATATGTAACTCACGGACACGAACCAACAACATTGACCTAGATTTCGCGCGTATGGAACTTTTGCTCTCCGCTTAGAAAAGTACTAGAAACGTTCCAGTGACCTCCGATAGTGTTCTTTTGAAGAGGAGAAGAATTCATCCCTACTCTATATGTATTTTGTATGTCACAATATTGATGGTCACACTGCAAACAATGGAAATGAACTTTACAAATCTGTTGTAATTTTCATTTGTAAAAATATGGTGGTAGACCTTCGGATGAGCAGCCATTCGAAATCGAAAAAACGACAAGGTACATTTGATGTATTTTTACCTCCTGAAAACGAATAAAACAATAGAAATTGGCGCTCGGCCGTATCTTGGCCGTTACCTTGAAAACGTAGCCAAAAAATTTTTTTTTTCAGTTTTTTGCATTTATTTGGAAAAGTAAAAATCGGATAAAAAAATGTTTCTAACAAAAGTTGTAGATCGTAAGATTCAGTACATAAAAGGTCCTATGTATTTTTTTCGTAATTGCAAAAGGAAGATCGTAAAATAGGAACAAATATGACTACATAGTTGTATTCATTACCACCCCTACCCATGCATCATTTTCTGCACGCGCGCACACATACTCACTCTTGCAATCACTTCCAAAGCTCACGCATTAAATTTTGAAGAGGAGGATATATTAAATTGTGAATTTCCAAGGCAATGCGAGAAACTATGGGGTGCTTGCGTGCTGGGGGCTCCGCCCCCAGACCCCCCTCTTTTCTGCTACCCTAACCTCCAACCTCCGTTCATTCATACCGCAGGTTCGGTTATCACCCACATCTGTGTGGTTAGAGGTTAGGCTAGTAGAAAAGAGGGGGGTCTGGGGGGCAGAACCCCCCATCATGCAAGCACCCTCTAGTTTCTCGCAGTGCCTTGGAAATTCACCATTTACTATATCCTTCTGTTTAAAATTTAATGCGTGAGCCAAGTAAGTGCTTGTCTGCGGGGGGGCTTTACCCCCAGCCCCCCTTTTTATACTAGCCTAACCTACAACCATGCAGATACAGATAAGCTGAAGTCATCATCTAATAGTCGGGGTTGTTTCATCCATTTTTCAGGAGAACGCTTATAACTTAGGATGGGGACTACTGTATATATAATATACATATAGAGAAAACCTACTACAACATAAGAGACGTATACAACAACTTAAGGGAAGAAGCGGTCATCTTGTCTGTCAGCACGGAAAGGTGCCAGTTGTGACAAAATAGTACATTACTACATATTTAATAAGGAAATTTTATGTTTGTAATTTACTACACTTATTACAGTTATTGGATAAATAATTATCAGAATAAGATTGCCTACAAAACGAACGAAAACAATTCAGTTTGATTGTGTATACAATAATGAATCCGTTTTGTTATTGTAACCGTTGTTTACGTTTTTCGGAAACCGCAGATTGTTTTGAATGCGCCTGGGCATGTATCGAAACGAGAGAAAGAAGGACAAACATATATATATATACATATAATTACTTCGCGCACTCAGTTGAAAAAAATTAATTTTGCAATAACTCGGTTCGCTTCTAAGTTATTTCAATGAGTAACAGCTCATTTTCAAATCTTTTTAAAGCTCTACAATTTATCCCTAAGATCTTTTGACCTACGATGAATATTTCTGAAGTTATGGCCTCAAAAACTGTCAAAAAGGCCAATTTTTGCCATTTTTCGCATATGACTTATTTCGCTAAATAGTTCACGAAATATCACACAGAACGAAGTTGTAGAGCTTGAAAAGACGAAGAATTTGCCCTCATATGCTTTGATTTCGATAAAAATTGAGTCCTCGGGAACACTTTTTATGTATAGTAGTGTTGGCGAAAAATTCGTTTGGTTACTGACGATGCGAGTTTGTAGCCAATTCTAATGTATGAGAAGGCAAATTCTTCGACTTTTCGAGCTCTGCAACTTCTTTCTATGTGCCATTTCGTTAGCTATTTAGCGAATTAAGTTATATGCGAAAAACGACAAAAATTGACCTTTTTCCGTTTTTGAGGCCATAACTTCATAAATATTTATCGCAGGTCAAATGCTTTCATGGATAAATTGTAGTGCTTTAAAAAAGCTTGAAAATGAGCTCTTACTCATTGAAATAACTTAAAAGCAAGCCGAGTTATTGCAAAAAAGTAATTTTTTTCTAAACTTCAATGGCCCGTCACTAAATTTCTGAGCCTCAGATCCAATTTTGGTAGAAAACTTTTTTATTTAAAATATTATGGAGAATCATCTCCTGAAATATCGTAACCCGTTCCTGGACATCCTGCACTGTAAAAAATAGAAATAAAGTTTACAAATTTATTGTAATTTTCATTAATTTTTAGTCGTTTTCATACGTACAACATTGGAGTTTTACAATAGTTGGTAAATTTACCATCCCAGCAAACGAAGAATGATTGAGAAGTATTCATTTTTGAACTTTGAATTTTATTTGTTGATCACCGTGAATACTTCCCTATCGTCAATCATTCCAAATCCTATTACAAGTAATTGACACTACTCAAAAATGCTTCTCAATGCTCCAACATAATAATTATAAAGCCAATATACTTCCCTATTCTGAATGAAGCATTGAGATATATGTTTTCTAACTTTCTGAATATTTCCTGCGAAACGGAAGTCAGTTAATGATTCTCAATACTTCCAGAAGCATTTATTTAGATATCCTCAATAATAACGGAATCTACGAACTTGGGAATGCTTCCTAAAATGCTTTTTGAGACTTTCTCAATCATTCGCAATCCAGAAACTTGGGAATGCTTTGTAATAATTCCTCTTAGTTGTCGTCCATAAACTATGTTAGTTCTTTAAAAATGGCGGACGATTCTCCAAAGTTATAGCCCTTCAATATCCCCACTTCTGCATCTTTGTTTATATCCGTGCAATGGGTGCTTCTGTGTGCGAGTGTGGCTCGGCGAAACAATGTGGTGGGGGAAGGAGAGGAAGAAAGAAGAAACTGGTATAACTTTGGAGGTGTATTTTATACTAGTCAATGTTATCATGTACAGTACTCCTTCCCTTATTCTAATTTTTTATGGTCTCCTATTCTAATATTTCCCCTCTCGCGTTCTCCCCACTGACGTGTGTTGACGCCTGGATTTTCTAAATACAAATAACGGCGCATGCGCGACAAAAGAAAAAGAGACAAAAGTGAGACTACAAATCTAAGTAGGGGGGGGGGGGATTAGAATAAGGGAAGAGGCCCGCCACCTTGCCTGACTGGACAAATTAGAATAAGGGAAGGACTACTGCATAACGTATTTTAAACGAATATACATTTAAATATCATCGAAAACTGATTGCTAATAAAGAAAAATAAATGATGGAAGTACCGGGTCCTTCAGGTTCATCAAATGCGAGAAAATTCGTGATTTAACCTCACTTATGACTTACAATATAACATAGCGGAAGGAAAAGAAGTATGTACACAACATAAGTGAAGGACTATTGTACCTACTCTCAGAACAACAATTTACAATTTTTGTAGTAGTAATTTTCATATACACTCCCCGGCAATCACTTTTGCCATGCCAAAGACGAAATTTATTATACTTCAAAGTTTAATATCTTTGCGAAAAATGATCGTAGCTTAAAAAATCGAACGGTATTTCAAAGGTTATTGCAATAGCTTTCATTTGAGCAGAGAAAAAAATCGAAAAGACGCAAAATTCAGATCTTTATCGATAAAAAACCAACAAGAAAAAATAGGATATTTTTTATCTTTAGTTAATTGTTTGTCAATTTGAAACCAATAATAGTAGGGTAATGAAACTAAGGGGGTTTTAAAGGTATGGTTTTTACCTTTAAAATGATCGCTCGTCCATTTCTGTGCGACCTTTCTGACCAGAGTTATTACTATTTTTATAAAAAAACATGATTTTTTTTATTTTCTTATTATCTCAAAAACTAAGAGAGATAGAAAAAAATGTTACCTACAAAAAATACTCGTTTTTACGTAGAAAATACCAAAATAAAGTCAAAATTTTAAAAATCAAAACAATTTTTTTCTTTATTTTTTGTAGGTAGACATTTTTTTTATTTCTCATTATATGTAATGTAGTTGTTTATTCAAAGTTATGTATACGAACAAAACGTAGCGTTACTTTTACAAATGTACACATCAATATTTTAATGATAAAGAAATATTTTTCTGCATTATTGCAATAACATCAACAAATTTTAACTTATAATACAGGTTATACTTTTTTTCATCGAAGTGACCACCTTTGCTTCTTATCACGGCTTTGCATAAGCGTGGCATTCTTTTGAGACAAGCTTGTTCAAAATATCGTCTTTCAAATTGTTCCATTCTTGTTGTAAGACATTACATAAATCAGATTTTGATTTGGGACGAATTTTTCTTACTGCACGATCAAGCTCGTATGTATAACTTTGAATAAAGAACTATGTTAACTATAACTGTATTATAAATTGCGAAATTGAAAAAAAAATTCTACCTAAAAAAAAATGAAAAGACAAATTTTTTTATTTTTAAAATTTTGACTTTATTTTGGTATTTTCTACCTAAAAACGAATATTTTTTGTATGTAACATTTTTTTCTATCTCTCTTAGTTTTTGAGATAATAAGAAAATAAAAAAAAATCATGTTTTTTTATAAAAATAGTCATAACTCTGGTCAGAAAGGTCGCACAAAAATGGACGAGCGATAATTTTAAAGGTAAAAACCATACCTTCAAAACCCCGTTAGTTTCATTACCCTACTGTTATTGGTTTCAAATTGGCAAACAATTAACTAAAGATAAAAAATATCGTATTTTTTCTTGCTGGTTTTTTATCGATAAAAATCTGAATTTTGCGTCTTTGATTTTTTTCTCTGCTCAAATGAAAGCTATTGCAATAACCTTTGAAATGCCGTTCGATTTTTTAAGCTACGATAATTTTTCGCAAAGATATTAAACTTTGAAGTTTAATAAATTTCGTCTTTGGCATGGCAAAAGTGATTGCCGGGGAGTGTATACATATGGTAGTAAAATACTCAACAGAGTTGTAATTTTGCCACTCTCAGAGATGCGATTTTACCATGTGAGCTGTTGTGCAATTTTACAATTCCCCCGTATGGGGAGGCAGCTGGGAAGAGTGGGAGAAGTTACCCCTCTGCAAAAGAACGCTATCACCGCTGAGCGGAAACGGTATATAGGAGGTCGGTGGCTATGGTGGGTTCTACTGTACCAATCGAAACAAATTCTCTAAACTGGCAAGACCCTAGTTTTCATATTGTTTGATTCAGTATTCAGTAATTTTTTCATCGTTCTGGTCGTAATTACTAGACTAGTTACTAAATCGTTGTAAAAAGTGTACTGCAGAGGTCTCGCTAAGTTAATGTCTAACCAATCACGTGCATGTGTTACAAAATCTGTAAAACTTCCCCTTTCCTGAAAGTGTCATATGTGTTGTAGTCATATGATCGGAAGTACGAGTGACTAAAAATCGAACAAAATTGTCGTTTCGTTTATAAGTTACAACAAAAAGAAAAGATAATACTCACATAGGACGATGTTCGTCCAAGTTTTGGGGGCTTTAAGTGCCTTTTTCTTAGCAAGTAAATCGTTTATTTTTATTATTAATGTTCTGTCTAATATAAACAAATTGGGGTGTGGTATTCAATATTTTCATTTATATAATTTCCTGTATTAACATTCGATTAAAAATACTCATTTCAGTCCATGCAAATGGAGACTTTGTCGTACTGCACAGTCCGGACAGTGTAACGTTTAAAGGGGACCAGAACCAAGGAGTCGACCAAAGTCTTCTTAAAGAAGTGTTCACCGCTGCCCTTGGTTTCACGGTGAAACATCCAGTGACATGGAATATAATGACTGTTCATAATCCATTCACACTCCCCGAAGCAGTCGTGGGAATTGCTGTCGAAGGTGTTGAGTCCCTCGGTACGATAAAAGGACAGAAATTCCGACTAAACGTTGACGAAGTTGAAGAAACAACTTGGCAGGCACTTAGCGGAAGACTCGAGGAACGAGATTCTGATAATTCTCTGATTAGAATTTACCTCGGAGATGGTCTTGATGCTGTATGTATAATTTGTCTAAATATTACTTTAAACAGTTTTGCAGAATGAATAATTATCGATATTTTTAGTTGGGACATTCTGCCCTTGGAGAGTTGAAACCAGCACCCATCGATCCGTCTTCCCTGAAAGCTTTGAGCTTGGACGTAGATGAAGATAGAAAATTTGTCGAGGAAGTTCAGTTACTTCATGCAATTGCAAGTAAAGTTCAAAGTACAGGAAATATGGATGCGGGAACAGACGTTTTCTGGCTGGTTGTTTCTGGTCTAAAACCAGTGCTCGATCTCCATGGCAAAGACTCGGAAGCTGCTATCGAGGCTTACTCGCTGCTCAACGATGCTCTTAACGATATTAGCAAATCTTTCACTGACGTTTATAAAGATAAGGTTAGATTATTTCTTAAAAACATAACTTTTGTTTATTCTGTTACATAAAGTATAGTCACGAGTTTTTTCTGTCTTTAGGTATTAATCACGGCGTTCACTAACGATGCTAGTCATGTTCGAAATACACGATCTACTATACCCGATTTCCATATCCGTCAGCGCAGAGATGTTTCTAGAAATGAAACGGTTAGTACCAGAAGTAACTTTTTCTATCATTTAGTCATTACGAAAACAATTTTTGTAGCTTTTGATTAATACTTTCTAATTATTTTTACAACTTACTAACCCTTTAACCATACATGTATTATTAATTACAACTAAATATGGATGTTAGAGCCCATACTAATTGTGGGAACCTTTCCAATGTTTCTGCCAAAGTTTCAAACAAAAATTCATTCGATAATTAAAAACGATCAAAATTTTCATTGTATTTAATCATTGCAGATTCACTAATTTCAAAATTTATAGTTTTTGTAATATTTAAAACATGAAATCATAATTTTCAATGATAAAATCTCATTTTTTATTCACAAAATGGTAGGGAAAGAAACTCCATTTTTGCAAAAGTTGTTTCAAGTTTTGTGATTAAATTTGTGTGAATTAATATCCAAGATTATTTTGAATTTGTCTGACGTCGGAAGCATAGTTGCAGTATCTGCATTTTTTTCGATTTTGAGATAATTGGATATTTCAATGGGAAAAAACAATTTTTAAAAGGCGTAACTGCATACTTCGTGTGAAAAACGTTAAATGGGGACGTCGAAATGGGGACCAAGATTCTCCGAAAAACTTGGCTAAAAGGGCAGCCAAGTTTTTGACAAGCCAGTTGTGGAATGCTTAAAATAAGAGCCAATGTGTATATTATTGATGATATTGCATCGATTTTTAAAGTTCATTAAATTCATTAATAACATTTTTTTATTAAGTGGTAATTTCATTAAACAAATGATAAAAATTACTTTGATTTCAAAGAAGTTTCTTGAACAATTTTGTGATGTTCTGAATGTACGCAAAATTTTCTTTCCAAATTATTGTATATTGCATTGATGGATAGTTTTATTCATTAGAAAGAACTTGGTCTTATTACATGATTTCACTGCTTTTTGTAGAATAAAAATATAGCCTTATAATTGTACATAATTTAATTCTGATAGCATTTTTTGTGGTAATTATGTTTTACGAATAAGAACTTGGCGAGTCTTTTTTACAAGAAGTGTTTTTTGTGGGATTATAATTAACCTTAAACAATGTGTTAACCGCATGATTTTTGGTATAAACGACATCTGTGCTTCCGACGACAGTATTAATGTTGTGAAAATGTTTACTGAGTAATGTGTTTGATCTCAATTAACATAATATTTATTTCCCTTGTAAGTACATAGAAAACGTAATGTACGGTGTACTTATTGTTGCACAAGAACCTTGACTTTATACACTTCTCAGATGTACCAAATATTGTTAAATTAGAAAGAAAAATATTAATGACTGTATACACGAAAAGGAAGAGACACGACTGAGTCCTGTCTACGCAGCACTGGTTACTGCGTGGCCGGTTCGCAAATACTTTCTATTTCAACTCGCTATAACTCAGTCAATTTTGAGAATTTTGAAACGAATAAAAAATAAAATTGTTCATTAGTTTAACAGATCTAGTGCACTAAGAAAAAATGATATATCTTAATAAATAAAAAAGTTATTAATTTTTTATAAATTCTGCATTAAAAAATTAATAACTGTTTGATTTATTAAGATATATCATTTTTTCTTTCTGCACTAGATCTGGGAAACTGTAATAAAAAGTATTTGAGAACCGGCCACACAGTAACCAGTGCTGCATAGACAGGACTCGGTCGTGTTTCTTTCTTTCCGTGTATATGAGAATGTGTGTTTCCATTGGGAGTATTGTGATTATTGTTTCCTAAGTAAACGTATATTAAACCCGTTGAGCAATTGGAAATGGATTGAAATTGTATAACCTTGTACTTCATTTCATTTGAGATGAGCATTTAGTTTGTAAATGATTATAAGCCGCTTATAAGCTTGGTAAGCCGTTGCACAGATTCTCGCATAACTATACGGAAGTTTCAAGAGAATTGCATTTGCCCTTGATAAAGTCAATTATTAGAGTAAAAGATCTAATCTTTTTGCATAAATTAACCCGTAACAATATAAATTGTGATTATCTTTTTAACAAAATTCAACTTTATTCTCCCAGTTTTGACATAAGGAATCCTAATATGTTTTCTTTGCATACTCCACGTACGAACTTTGCTATGAACTCTTCGCTTTTCAGAATGCGTAATGCAGCAAATATTTTGTTGCCGCACGTACACCTACTATGACAATCTTATTTAGAATTTAATAGGGCGATGCAGAATAGGCTTTATGAATACTGTTAATTTCACAAATATTGTTACTTAGTTATGCAATTAAAAGTGCAGTTAGTTTTTCTTAATAATTATTATTATAGCACACTTTCTTTTCAAATGTGTTTATTTAGTAATATATAAGTGGTTCTTTTGGCCGTCGTTATTGATTTTTCTGTTATAATTCTTTATATAATTGGGTATTTACCTGTTGATTAATAAATAAATAAATGATTAAAATTTTATAATTTAATTTTAAAAGTGACGTAATAAAACATCAATCCCGTTCATAACAATAATGGTTTTTTGATAATCATTCACTGCGACATATGTGATGTATTATAAAGTACACAAATTACACAATTATTATTCAAAATACACAAATCTGGATATCCAATGAGTCCTATTGTTTCAAATGCAAGTAGTGCAATCTAAAATCAGTAGAATGCTAGAGAAAATGCCAGAAGTTCTGAATGTTCAATTGAACGAAATTATAATTTTATTGTAAAATATTACTTCACATATCAAATAATTAATTCTTATAGAAATATCTTTTTAATTTCAGTTACAAAAGTAACATAAAAAAATGTAATACGAAAAAATATTTCGTTCATTTGAATGTTCAGAATTTCAAGTACGAAGTGAATCCTTACCAATCCATAAAAGAAAATAAAAATAGAACGAAGAATTCATGGGAGTTAGCGTAAGAAGTGAAAGGGTTATGCATTCCAAAAAAACACAGCTTAATATCTTTAGACGTATGTTGATGACATTTTTACCATCTACCCTAAAAACTAAACTAAAAATTAGGTAACACTTTCAATAGTTGCGTGAAATTTTTTACCTTGTGTTTTTGATAAATATAAAAGGTGATTTGTTGGGAGGAACGTAATGTAAAATCGGTAAAGTATATTTTGTAAAGGACCATTTTCTGGGTATGGTTCTATTAATGAGGTCGCGTAATATGCAGTAGTTACTATTTAAGACCATATCTCGCAATATGAGGGACACGAATGATAATATGATTTTTATATCGCTGAGATACCAATTTTTTTTTTTATCGGATTTATCGAAAGTATGCTCTTGAATAACATTTATGATAGCTAATTATAAAATTCATAATGGTGAATGAAATGCGGCAGATCAAAATACGAAAACTTAGTGTATTTTGTGCAAATTCGGTATTAGTGGGCTGTTGTGGTCGATGATTGCAAATCCGTTGAGAGGTGAGGTGAGTTCCGGAATAGACCGAAAACTTAATTCGCAGATACAAGGATAAAAACCATAAAATAAACGCAAAACGCAGGGAATATAAAATATTAAAAAAAGATAAGAATAAAACAGAGCAAAAGCGCAGTACATTTAGTAAAACTAGAACTAGTCGCCAGACAAGAATTGTCTTCGCACGAGTATTGCTCTTATGAATTTACATAAGGTTTTCGCTGAGAAAAGGTCAGGTTTACAGATCAAAGTACAAAAAATGTTATTCGGAGAACACGCGGATACATTTGCAACAAAATCACGTCTCACTGGTGCGAGTAGGGGGCATTCCGTAAAAATGTGACATAGAGAATCGGGGACATTCATATTACATAACGAGCATGGCGATTGGGGATTATAGATGAGACGCATACCGGCGAGGGAAAGCGAACGCGTGAAGACTGTCGCTAATCTGAGCTGAGCTCTTACTCTTAGATAAGGGAGAGGCAGACGAGGCGGATACAGCGTATACGACGAGTCGCTGAGCTGACGGTAGAGTGGTAGCTGAATATTTTCGGAGTTAAAATATCTTGCTAAATCTTTAGCTCTGCAAGAATCTGCATATTTAGCAATTAGTCGCGGACCAACGCTCGCCCAGGACTCAGCGTCAAAGCTGCCCCGCAGGACATCAACCTCCGCTTCATCCAATAGGGAGAAAAGCTGCGTGAGCCAGTTACGGGGCTCTTCTGGAGATATCACGGATAATTCTCTTAAGCGAATAAGTAAAATCTTGGGCAGCCTTGAGTCGGGAAGTCGGAGGGTCTTAATTACCCATTTTATCGATCGATTTAGTATCTCAACCCCAATCGGAGTGATACCGAATTCTAATCGTATTATATAAGCCGGGGTGTTTCTTGGCAAATGGAGAAGTCTTTTGAAAAAGTCGATTTGCACCGACTCCAGCCTATCCAAGTGGCGGAGAGCCCAAAACGGAGCCGCGTATAATAGTACCGATGTAACCATAGCTTTGTACAGTTTCCAGTATGCGTCCCATGCGTCGATTTTAGCGGAATTTATTACGGCTAGGGACGCGGCTGCTGCGGCCCTTGTTCGAGTAACGGCGTCCTCCGAGGGCTGAAGGCCTGACGTTGATGATGAAAACACTATACCTAAAAACCTGTAGACGCTTTTTACTTCGACTGGAATATTATTGAAAAGAAAGCCTCTTGAGAACTGATCGAGCGGACCGGCTCTTCTGAAACAGATTATCTTAGTTTTCTCGACATTTACAGTGAGCCGGTTAATCGAGCAGTAGTCAGAGAGGATTTTAAGCTTACGGCGAAGGTCTGAGGGGGAAAAAGCAAGAATGGTAAGGTCATCGGCATAGAGGAGCATTAGCAGATCCGTGGATCTGGTAACATCCACTCCGCGTACCTTATTGTCTCGAAAAAAAGTAACTATGTCTGACAAATATAATATAAACAACAACGGACTCAGAATTTCGCCTTGAAGTACGCCTACCGTTACGTTAAATCGCGACGTTTCCCCGTTTTCCTTGTTATACAGCACTGACGCAGAGCGATAAAGCGCACTAAGCACCCTGACGAATTTTGCGCTAACACCTAGTCCAAGTATCTTTCGCCATAGCAGATCGTGAGGGACGGAATCAAAGGCTCTCTTAAAGTCCACAAAAAGGCTATAAAGTTTCGCGTTCCGGCGCCTCAAAACGACCTGCGCGGAGGCGAGAAGGCAGAAGATATTATCCTCCGTCCTTCTCCCACCGCGAAAGCCGGATTGTTCCTCCGGTAGGATGTCTCTCTGCGTAGCCCACTTGGACAGGCGTGTACATAGGATCTGTGAAAAAATTTTCGCTAGTGCGTTAGTTATTGCGATTAACCGGTAGTTGGAAGGATCGTTACGGGCGCCCTTCTTATACAAAGTAAAGATCGTCGAATCAGCCCATCCTAACGGGAAGGCTTCCGCCGTAAAAATTCTATTAAAGAGCGAAAGAAGGAGAGAAAGCCATTGATCGTCCATATGCTTAAACAGTTCCGCAGGTATTTTATCTGGACCAATGGCCTTTCCTACCTTCAGGGTCCTTAGACTTTCCCTAAGTTCAGACACAGAGAAAGGTGAGTCCAGCGCGGGATCAAAAGTACCAAAATACTGCACGGGCGGCAATTCTATCTCCGGAAAGATTTCGCGGAAGAACGCATTCCAGTTTTCGTCTGACACTTGATGGCGTAGTGTAGGTTTCGAACGAAATTGGCGTACTGCAGACCAAAAATCTGCTGAGTTACGGACTTCCGCGAATCTGTCGGCAATATTAGAGTCGTAAGAGAGTTTTTTGGCAGCTAGTAAATTTGAGTAACACCTACGGGATTCTTTGAATTCTTCCAAAACGGCCGCGCTGTATCCAGACCCCCTCATATGTCTCAGGGTGCGAGCTAATGACCTCTTAGCGGAAAGACATTCCTTGTCAAACCACTTTTTCCTGAATCCTAACGGCGAGAGGTTATTGCTAATAACATAGTCTTTTAAAAGGCCGGAAGAAAGCGCCGAGTTGCGAATCGTTACAGTTAAATTGTTATAGCACTCGTCGAGATCATTACAAACAGCAGAAACAGTGGTTTGAAACGAGGCCGCGAGAAACGCATGATATAATGTAAACGCACTAGTTGCCCCGTCCGAGGGGTTCTGAAAACGAGTCACACGACGCAATACAGAGCTTTGAGCAGGTGTCTGCGAAGAAGAGTTATCTTCGAAGAGATAGAGTTCCACTGACACTGGCAAATGATCAGAGCCATAAAGATCATCGCCTATCACAAGATCGTGAATATAATGAACATGCGGTATCGAGATCCAGACAAGGTCAACAACACTGAAACCCCTCTGTCCGAGAAAAGTATAATGCGCAGGAAAATCACTTAACGTTCGACCGTTTAATAAAACAAAATTGTTTATGGACATAAAATCGGACAAAATGGTTCCGCGTTGGTTGAGATTCACGTCATAGGATCGTCTACAAACTCGCACAGAGGACTCTTCAAAAATTTGAGCTACGTCACTTAATGGGTCAGACGGACCCATCCGACAGTTAAAATCACCTCCTAAGATGAAAATACAGTCTGGAAACTGTTCATTCAGTGAGTCTAGAATAATTTGTAGGGAGGAGAGCAGTGGTTCTAAATCGGAGAGAGGAGAGAAATAAAAGGAGCCGACAATTAAATTTAGCGGATTCATATTTAATTTATAAAAGAGCCAATGAGGTGACGAATTTAGCAGAGTGAAACTAGAGTTAGGATCAATTAAAGACAAAAGGCCTCCGCTACAACGGCCAAAATTACTGGTGCGGATGGCTGGTGAATTAATCACTGAATGATCAGTAAGCAGATCCTCTGCGCGAATTTCGAGATCCCGCCAAGTTTCTGAAAAGTTCATAATTTTGTGTGCGGAATAAAAACAATTCTTTTTAATGTTAAAAAAACCATGAGCGTTCCAGAAAACTATTTTTAATAAATTCTGACGAATAGGAGACTTAATACAGACAGGCGATGATACTGCATCTGGTGACGATGACGATGAAACGTTGACAGAAGACGAAGGACGGGGACAAATTAAAAACCCGTTTCTGTGGATGATGAGAGCGTGTCGGTGTCCATGGATGACGGTCTTGCGTAGGCATTTGCGTTTTTCTTACTAGAGCTGGCTTGCGCTCGACTTGCAGAGGATGAGCGAAACGAGGCCGAATTTCTTTCCATTACCGGCTCAGGACATGGAATATTGAAGTCCTGGTCCGCATCCGACCATTTCAGCCATACGCTATTGGTGGCTATGGCATCGCCCTTTTTTTTGAATAACGCGCCACAAGAAGCGGCAGCGCGGCGAGCCACTCTGACCTTATAGGCCTTGAGGCGTTCTCCATCTGTATAGTCCGGATTGATGAAGATGTTTGTGGACTGGAGCGCCGTTTTCTTAGACGACATAATGACGTATTTGTCCTCTTCCAGCATTAACTCTGCCAGGTACGTCGGAGGATTGATGCGGATTTGGCGCGCGGCGGCGACCGAAGATTCCAGTGGAAACTTCGCAGAAAGGAATTTATAAATTTCCTTTCTTAGCGGACCCGGACCGGGCACAAACCCGGTAAGGATGATGTTCTTCCTCTTGAGTATTTTTTCCTGAGCCTCAAGTTTAGTCTTAAGCGTGTTGATTGTTGATTCCTGAATGTCCACTCTTTCCTGTAGACAGCCTAGGCGTGATGAAAGATCAGAGTTGATCTGGTCCACCTTAGACTTGACCGCTACGATTTCACTCGTGCAATTAGCAATGCTCGCTTGAAGAGCATTAGATTGTTGCTGGATCGCAGTAAGCAACGATTGCTGCAGTGATTCCAGGGTTAGCGGTATATTGGACGAAGACATCGTTGGAGAATCAATAGGCTGCTGTTCCGGCTGGATTTGATCTGCAACAATAAGTTTTCTCTGCCTCGTTGGTTGAAGATCGTTCGGGTCGTCCGAGTCCGGTAGGCCGTCTCGCTACGTTTGGCGAGACTGAAACCGAAATCTTCTAAAGCGCTGCAACTGCTAGTACGAAGCGCTCTCCACTTAGATGCTGTTATGGGGCGGCCGATGAGGGCAGCCGGGCGCAAAATGGTCGTTGTACGCTCCACCTCTCTGTCACTAGAAGAGGACGTAGGCAGGACAAACGCTTGTGATTCGCTGCGGGGCGGACTGGGTGCTGACATTAGTCGCTCGCGGCCGAGAGCTTCTGACCTCTTGTGGTCAAAAAATATAAATACTTTATGCGTATCACCGCGAGTAATAGAAAGTATACGCTTAAATTGATAAACACGATTTACCGACTACAGACGATACAGACGAAAGACATACACACGGACGACTACCAATACGACCGAACAGATTACTGTTGTAATAAATTATTAAATATTTCTTGCAATTCTAAAATTGTTGCTACTAACCATCAAAAACTGTAAGTGAACACGTCATTGAAAATGCCGATAGAAACGATTTAAAAAGGTCTAACATCTAATCATTTGTATTGTATAGTATTGTATCCGTTGCGTATGTAGATGCGGTGTTTGTCTTAGTTTCAATATTATTTTTGACAGATCATGAAATATGTAATTACATCTGATGATGTATGTATGTAGTATTTTTAAAATTAATCATACAAAAGTAAAGAACTAAGTTTATTTAGTATACAGGTATGAAAATCTCAAATTCGAAAAAAATGCAGTTACGACTTTTTCCATTTAGTACAGCAGTATACATAAAAACAACTAAATGTTTTTACTCAGTTCTATCAAAGTTGATGCAGTTTTATATATTTTCAATCCATTACCATATAACAGAACAAATTTCCATCTCCCACAAAGTCTTTTATAGGAATGAATTGTCGTATCTAAAAATATTTATTAGTTTTACCCATAACAGTCAAGTTATATGTAGGTGCGTCGTAGAGAGTGCACAAAGGAAATTAATGTGTTATTTATGTAGGGTGTGTGGTTTAACTTTTCTTTAGGGCGAAAATTTAGAAACTAGTACTCTGGGAGGTGTGACACGATTTGATGAGGAAAATTATGACGAAGATATGCCTACCCCACAGGTATCTTACTAATCCCATGTATCGTTATTCATTCCGCTATTTGGAATCTCATTGTAGAATGTGTGTTAATTTAGCTATCTGTTTCGCATGCTTAGAGAGTATTGTGGTTAAAATATGTTTTCAAATTGTTTTTGTTGCAACTTATATTTGACGACAAAATTTCAGTGAATATTATGAAATTTGAGATTGTAGTCAAAGCTTGTTATATAAATTCTATATTTCTTCGTTTATGATTTTACTTTTCAATTTCGGTAGATAGATAATACTAAAATTATTTACGATGTATGCAAATGATAATTTTTAATATGTAAAACACATATAAAGGATCACAGAACTCGACATGAAAATTCTACCACAGAATTCATTACACAATCCATAGACACTAGCATCGAAATTACACAAATGACTACTACAGAATATTCTCACAATATCTACCTGTCAAAGGACGCAAAGGTATTTGACAAAAAAAGACGTAGCTTGCAAAGTTAATTTAGCTTACATTTTTGGCTGTAAACCTAGAAATGTAAAAAGCAATGTTACTTTCAGTTTCTCAATTTGCTTCCGTATCTGCAAAAATTAAAATTTTTGCAGAAGTTTACTCGAAACAAAATAACATATAAAAGTTTTATATTAATACGTATTTAAAATTTGCAGGCTAAAGATTGGAATGTAGCGAAAAACTATTCTGACGATTATCCAGTTATATTCAATATCATGCTGTGGTTCGGAGTGGTTTTCTTTTTCTCCCTTTTGGCTATTTGCAGTACGTTAAATATTTAATTTTTAATTTAATCAAACGGAATTAGATAAAGAATGATTTTTATTATTTCAGTCGTCATTGCCGAAATGGATCCAGGTCGCGATTCTATCATTTACAGAATGACATCGAATCGAATGAAAAAGGATAATTAATTCAGTGTATATCTAAAAAATGTACAGCAATAGTTTAGGAGTTCACTTCGACGTTTGTAAAAAGCCTGTTTATTTCATTTTATGAACTTTATGGTTTTCATCAGCAAGCAGTGTCAAACGTTCCTTCCTTCAGTGTTACAAATATGAGTTGTAATTATGTGTAAGTAAACTAAGTACTTTAATCCGCGCATAGAGACGATGGCTGTGTATACAATAAGAAATCATCGTCAGTATTTATCGACATCAAGCTGTTACCTCCATCATCGATTGGATATTTGATTTTGGCTTTCAGTGTGTGTCGAATATTCAAGTTGCAAATGGTGAGAAGTTTGTACTCTATTTTTGTTGGAGAGATTGTAATTTATGTTAATAATTATAAAAATGATCAAAACTGGACTTTTTAATTTATTAAAATAACAGGTTCGTCCCGCTTAAATATTTTATTACATAAAAGTATATTAAACATTGAATAAGAATATTACTTTGATTAAAAAGTAATGTACAGCACTTACATTCCTTTACAAATTTTATACGACTTATTTTACAAATTGAAACTTAAGAAATAACATTTCTTTATTTTAAACGACACTCTCATAATTTTGAGCAAACACCCAATGAATTTGCTCAATCATATCCGACGCTAACATGCCTCTACGTTTCACAGCGAAAGCTGCAGCGTTACATTTTCTAGTCAACCTCGACGCAGCATAACATGCAATTGCCGATTTAGAGAATTCACACGTAGATTCATTTTTTAATGCCCATGACCAAAAAACTGACAACGCCCCACCCAAAATATCTCCTTGTCCTCCGCATCTTCGTCCAGATCCTGAAAGACTGCAAAAAAACACTTCAGATCCTTTTGATCCATCCACAAATGTATCTGTCGAACCTTTCGCAAAAACTGTAGCATTCGCTCCTAAAATGGTAGCTAAGTCTATAAGATTATTAACGTCTGCTTGAGGCATTGGTGTTACGGTTCTGTTCAGGTAAGCTTTAACCAAACGCGTAAATTCCATGGCGTTTGGAGTTACAATAAGATTTGGATAATCTTTTACAAGGTCAGGATTTTGACAAATCAGGAATAAAGCATCGGCATCCAAGATTAAAGGCTTCTTCATCTGCCGACAAATAGAAATCAGTTCGGAAACTGATTTAAAAATATATTCTTCTCTTCCTAAACCAGGACCAATAATTATGACATCTAAGCGATCTAGCCAAGGACAAATTCTGGATGCTGCATCTTCGTATCCTAAAACTGGATGCACTATTGGTTCTGGACTGAAAGACTTAATTGGCGTGCTTGCGTCTTTGGTTGTAAATATGTGGACCAAATCTGCTCCAGTTCGAAATGCAGCCATCGCTGCAAAATATGGTGCACCCGTGTACTCGCTCGATCCACCAATAATTCCAATTTTTCCATCGCGGCCTTTATATTTTGTTGCAGAGAGATCAGGAATAATTCTTTTTATATTTCTTAGCATTTGATCATCGTAACTGGTTGTGAACATTCTTGAAATGTTGGAAACAGTTCGTAAACTGAATCTGGAAATAAATTTTTCATAAAATTTAGGTATGAAGAAGTAAAGTATGTATGTATGTATATATTATGTAAAGGCGATGTAAACTGGAGAATAAAATTATTTGATAGTTTAATTAAAAGTATATTACTGTATGGGGTAGAAATTTGGGGGTACCGAGAATGGAAAGAAATAGAAAGTATGCAAGAGAGATATATAAGGTGGATATTAGGGTTAGATAAAAGTACGTCGGGATACATAGCCAGAGAAGAGCTGAAAAGGGTGAAAATTAGAGTAAAAACAGGGAGAAGGGCTGGAAAATATGATGAAAAGTTAGAAAAGGGGGAAATTAGTAGTATATGGAGGGAATGTTGGAAGGAAAGAAAGAAGGACGAGAGAGAAAAGCAAGAGACTGAATGGACAAAACAGAGTGTCGAGAGAAGGAGTTACTTATGGAGATGCGGAGTAAGTGAAGATGCGATTGAACATTTAGGTGAGAGTAAATGGGAATGGATAGGGAAAAAAGATAAGGAAATTGATATACAAGAAAGGTGGGGAATGATAAAACAGTCGAAGTCGTGTCAAAGATATCAAAGGGTATGGGTAAGGGATATCCCAACATATATTAGAAATAGTAAAAAAAGGGAAGGGAAGAAAATAAAAACTGTTGCTAGATGGAGGTGCAGAAATGAAGAATAAATCAATACTGGAGAGATGAGAGAGAGAGAGGAAGTGCAAGATATGTGAAGAAACTAGAGAAAGTTTAGAGCATATTGAGAAAGAATGTAATGGGGGGTGTAAATGATGTGTTTAGTGAAGATGGCAGAGGATATGAATGGTTCAAGAAAGTAGAGAGAGAGAGAGAGAGTGAATGAGTGTGGATGAGATAGAAGTAGCAGTATTAGTGAAATACCGAAGAATGTAAAAAAGTCATAGAATAGAGGAGAGAAGAGAAATTAATACAATATAATAGAATGTAAATAATAACTGTAGAAGTAGATATTTAAATAACCGGAAGTCATGTAATCACTTATGTGTGAAACATTAAATAAATACATACATGAAGAAGTAAAGTAAGCACTTTAGTAAGAAGGTATTCGCTATAATGTAATTTTAAAAATAACTTTTAAGATTCCACAAATAAAGTGAAATTATTGCTCGTAACTGTGACATACATTATGTCACAATAAAATTATCAAATAAATGCTCAATGTTTCTCTATTTTTCAGATGAAAGGAAAATAAATAAAACGTAAATGACATGTTACACAACACAGCAATTAAATTTCAACAAAACTTTTAAAAGACGCAAATTTTAATTACTAGAGTCATATGATACTCGGTAAGAAGAAGTGCATTAAGAATGATTAAAATTATAATGAAAATAGTATTAAAGTAACGAACATTCAATGAAATTGGCCAAATCAAATATTTAATATCATTAAAATTCGCTGCTTTCAATCGCTTTTTCATCACATTTTCAATCGTTCTTAATGAAAGCCTTCTTAACGGGCTATTATTAAATAGTATTAAGAATATGAAATCTATATTCCGATAAATTTCATTGAAATCGATTCATTTTTCATAACTCATAAAATGTTTTGAACGATAGAAAATGGCTTGTACATCAATGTTCATTAACCCATTAATGTTCAGACGTTCAGATTTTCAGTATCAGTTTGAATATCGATAATTTGTATATAAATGGCTTTAGAAAAATTTGAGCTCTGCTATTTCTAACGTAAAATTGTATGCTCTTTCGGAATCTTTCAATAAAATTTGGATAAAATAAACCGCAAAAAGTTATACACGTTTTTCTGTTAAAAAAACCTGTTTTGTTACATTTGGTTTTTGATTAAAACATCACTTTCACCTCGAAATTGCGTCGGGAAACATATCTAAGTGGAAAATATAGCATCCATGGACCCCCAAGATTAAAATGTACCATATCAGAATTCATAATTCAAGATGGCAGTTTTCTAAATATCGCTTAGAAGTTCAAAATTCTTTTTAAAACTTAACCATTTTTTAGACTTTAGAGAAAATTTTCTAAGAACAACAATGTTTTGGAACGAGTCAAAGAATTCTCTCAAATTTTACCAGCATGCAATAATACACTGCTTGATTTTTCAAAAATTCAAAAAATCGAAATTTTGAAAAAAAATCATTTAAAAAATCTGAATAAATTTGAGTAGCTTCTTTAAATAGTTCTAAGATATATTATTTTTGTTCTGACAAAATTTTCTGTAAAAACTATAGTTTTCATGAAAATAAATTATTAAACTTTTCTGTATTTCGAGACCAATAATTTATTTTCTTAGAAACTATAGGCTTTAGAGAAAATTTTTTTAGAATAAAAATATCTTAGAAGTATTTAAAGAACCTAAGGTTTAAAAAAAATTTTGAGCTAGGCGCTATTTTGAAAACTGCAATCTTGAATTAAGAATTCAGATATGGTACATTTTAATTCTGGGGGTCCATGGACGCGATATTTTCAACTTAGATATGTTCCCAACGTCATTTTGAGGTGAAAGTGATGTTTTTATGAAAAACAAAATGTAAAAACCATGTTTTTTAACAGAAAAAAGTGTATAACTTTTTTGCAGTTCATTTTATCGAAATTTTATTGAAAGATTCTGAAAGAGCATACAATTTTACAGTAGAACTCATATTTTTCTAAAGGCATTCATATACAAATTATCGATCTAAAAACTAATGCTGAAAATTTGTTCGTTGAGTGTTAATGGGTTAAATGTCATTCAACTATACCATAACCAATTTCGAATTATGGCATTAAACCTTTTGGCCGCATCAAGGATTCAATTCAATTGGAAATTCATTGCCTTAATTGCGTTACTTATTTATTATTTAACACTGAAATGATATTGCGATATTTACATCGGCAATAATAATAAAATATAAATATTTACTACTAGAGAAAATAATGTAGAAATATACATAAAATAATCAAAATAAGGAAAACTAATAATACGCTAACAATAGTCTTTTGCTATGACTAGCAAAACCCTGGTTCATAACCAAAGATGTGATATTTCGAGGCAATAGATTCCACTTGTTTGTCAGGTAGTATAGAGTGGATTGAAAACTTCTATTTGTTGAAATCATGAATTGATTTTGGGAAAGAAAGCGCATAAATTTCTTGTGAATGGGTTCTAGTTCTCTTATAGCATACGTAGTGTAGGAAGACTGTATCGGTGATGCATATGGTAAAATCGGCTGAACTAATCTTTTATAAATATAGCTATTATGGCTTTTGGGTCCTTAATAAGAAAACCATGTTTGTAGGTCTTTGATACTATATCAAATGCTCATGAAAAGATAGGTCTTCATCAACTATAACACCGTGGTCCTTCATCGAGTGCCCTACTTCGAATGAAAAATTATTTAACTCGTAGTTGAAAGAAATTGGCATACGAGAGTTATAAAACCTCAGGATTTTGTATTTGTCAATGTTCAAAATCAAATTATTTGTGTTGCACCACGTTTGAGGACATCAAGATCAAGTTGAATCTTTCCTGCGTCATTTAGAGATTTAACTGTTGAATAAATCTTCACGTCCTCTGCTTAAAGCAAATAGTTCGAAAATTTAAATAAAGATGCAATTTCTTTAACAAAAAAGTACAAACAGTAATGGTCCAAGATAGGATCCCTGTGGGACTCCAGAGTTTACAAAAGTAGTAAATGATAAAAGATTCGAAACTGTAGATCGACCTTTTACAAAAGCATGTTATACTGGAGAAATATGAGATAAAAATGAGCTAAATTTAATTTATCAAATATTGTAGGGAAAGTACTCAATATCGAAATTGGTCTGAAATTTATAAAGTCTTGTCTTTTACCAGTTTTAAAGATAGGAGTTATAAATGATTTTTTTTAGAAAAGAGGAAACTCACAAGAACGTAGGGAAATATAACAAATATATTGAATCGGAGCTATAAGCAAAGTTATGCATTTTTTTATTACGAAAGGAGGCGTTATCATTAAAATTACAATTGTTTTTAATGCAAGCCTTCTTGCCGGGTATTTTACATCTGGAATATGACTTGCATTATTGAAAGAAGTATTGGTAATGCTGTTCCCGAAATGAACAATAAATGGAAACATACCACTTACTTATAGACTTAATTTTATAAAAATGCTCTGAAACTTTATTCGTACTTTATTTGTATAAAAACCGCTCACAAAAAACAGTTTAGTATAATGTTGTATGTTCACATATAATGTGCAATATTTGATGAAAAAAATGCTGAAGTCAGACATTTTTAAAAGCAATATCTAGATACATATTGTACGTATCTCTAAACACCTGTGTGTTTTTTAACAAATGATTCATATTTGGTTCGGTTAGAATTTCCGGTGCTGTCTCCAATTCATTTTTGACAACATCCAGAGTTCCTCAAGGTTCTCATCTTGGTCCTTTTTTGTTTAATCTATTTTAAACAATCTACCTGACTGCCTCATCGCAGTGTGAATGAAGCATGCAAAGGTTCTATGAAAATGTTTATCATGTCATTGCATGCATCTTTCAGATTTAAATACTTTATACTATATTGTATTGTTATTTCTTTTGTAACTTGAGTTACAAACTTGTTTAATTGTTCTTTTCATTATTGTTTGTTTCTAGATGAACTAGACAATGTATTTTTGTTTTATATAAAAGGCCCGTTTAATTTATTTATTTATATATTTAACACAGGCGTAAAGGCCTAATATAAATAAATAAATAAATGATTAATATATTAGTACTTGGATATCTTTGATTCTACTAATCACACTCCAGGATCATTTATCGTACCCATTCCTTTTCAAATTTGTACGTAATTAATTCAATGCCAACTTTTTTAACTATTCAAAACGATAAAATAGCGTAATTGCACAAAAGTAGAAGATCAAGAACAGTTCATTAATTTAGAAGATATTGAAAAGGATTTGTGACTATATTTTGTATTGAGCACAATCTTTGAATATATTTGTCAAAAAGGATTAGTATTCAATAAAAACGTTTATTATTTTTTAAAATTAAAAGATGTTTAAAATGTGAAATAATAAAGAATCCGGAGAACAAATAATAATACCTATAATTTTAAATACGCAACAGATTGTTCTGTACTTACAAAAGGTCTCTTTTCATTCGTAAAATACGTTTTATATAATTGATTTACGGTTTACACCAATCAAATTTAGAGGTTAGGTTATTCGTTCGAAGTTCCATTCAATTTATGTACACTTTTATACGTATATTTACAAAAACAATAGTATGTTCGTAAATTTTATAAAAGTTTACAAAAACAACAAATATTTTAGATAAATTTACATATAAACGTATGTATTAAGAACATTAAAAAAAAATACCGATTCATTCCAACTCGATTTAGTCTACCCGTCAGACGATTTTGATCATAATAAAATATTTTATTATACCATGATTTTGAGTGGCGAAAAAGTTTAACAGTGTTTTGAACATGGGAAATTGTAGTATTGTTGGTACTAATTAAGGAAAAAATAGTCCTAATATTTTCAGATTGGAAGTAGTGGAGTAGGGGGACGAAAGGGGTGAATTACGACGAAACTAAGCATTCTATCGAAAAATATGGAGGATAAAATTTGCAGAGAATTGAAAAATTTACAACTTTCATTCTGCTCATTTTTTCACCTAATCGTAAAGTTTTTAAGAAAATGCCAAAAAACCATGTTTTTCGGTTTTTGATCTTTATCTCGCATTCATGCATTTTCATGAAAATTGCTCGATCCTTTTGAAAATTGGCGGAAAGGTAGTTTGTTTCATCATAAAAACACTCTATTTTTTCGATGTAATGTTCAACGAAATATTTGAGTGCGAAAAATTGACTTACAGAGAGAGAGAGAGAGAGAGACTTCTCCTTGTCTAGATACTCAATTTCTGGCATTTTCCACTATATCAGGATGTACGTGTAAAAATTCGACAAAATTATTTTTGTAGTAATATTTTACGAGGAATTCAATGGTCATAAAAAAAAGTAGGCCACAAATTTTTTTGACCAAAAAAAAAAAATGTTTTTGGTCAAAAATTGAAATTTTTTAAAACCCATACGTATTTTTTTAGAAAATATGTTTTTGTATTAAAAAAAAAATTAGCGCCAAAATTTCCATTTTTACTATATTTGAAGCATTTTTGAAAAAAAAAAGAAATTTTTTTTCCCTTATAAATATGGTTATATCTATTATTTTTATTGAATATTTGTACACAAAATGTTTTTCCTGATTTTTTGGAACATTATTTTCAAGGGAATTGATAAATTGTCGAAAACATATTTTGATATCGTAGATGTGGTATTTTATTGATACTATTACAAATCAAATGTTACTTTTTTTCCATCATTTATATTTACATACATACATATATCTATATTTACATTTCTTATTATCACATTGAAAATTACTAAAAATCGACACTAAAAATTCCTTTTCTATTAGAATCTGCCCGGCTTGTATGTAACACCTTCAGATTATTTTATTGCCTGCTCTATATTTCTCTTTGAAGTTGTTTGTATTTTTCTTGCATTTTTATTTCAAATTGTTTCTAGAAATAACTAATTTGCTTCTCCGTTTATCGCGTCATTGAACAATTGTGGATCCAATATATCCGAAGGATATATTTCTTGACTCTAACATTTCGTTAGCAGTTTTTCTGAAGCCATTATTATCCCCCCCCCCACCCCCCCCCCCCCCCACCCCCCCCCCCCCCCACCCCCCCCCCCCCCCACCCCCCCCCCCCCCCACCCCCCCCCCCCCCCACCCCCCCCCCCCCCCACCCCCCCCCCCCCCCACCCCCCCCCCCCCCCACCCCCCCCCCCCCCCACCCCCCCCCCCCCCCACCCCCCCCCCCCCCCACCCCCCCCCCCCCCCACCCCCCCCCCCCCCCACCCCCCCCCCCCCCCACCCCCCCCCCCCCCCACCCCCCCCCCCCCCCACCCCCCCCCCCCCCCACCCCCCCCCCCCCCCACCCCCCCCCCCCCCCACCCCCCCCCCCCCCCACCCCCCCCCCCCCCCACCCCCCCCCCCCCCCACCCCCCCCCCCCCCCACCCCCCCCCCCCCCCACCCCCCCCCCCCCCCACCCCCCCCCCCCCCCACCCCCCCCCCCCCCCACCCCCCCCCCCCCCCACCCCCCCCCCCCCCCACCCCCCCCCCCCCCCACCCCCCCCAGGAGGGGGACCCTCCGATCCGGGAGACGATTCACCCGATCCAAGAAATGGATCACCCGACAAAAAGAGAAAAGATAATAATAATGATACTAATATGTCAGAAAACGAATATGACACTGAAAATAGGCCAGAAAATCAGCCTCTGCCAAGCTCAACAACTGACACTGTCGAAGAAACAGACGAACACCAGCCCCAAACACAGACACTGGATTCCCTTGAATCTGGCGATCCCGCCATTACTATGTCAAATAAACATCTGACAAGTGAAAAGGGCCATGTTGCATTTTTCACAACCGCTGATTGTCTTCTTGACAGTGAGGTGGGAAGGCTCCTGCAAGAGAAATCACTCATGACATCACAAAAATTAAAGGATGGCACTCCTACAATTGGCGAAGTCGTAGTAACCAAGACCGGGAGGTATTTCATGTTCGCCCTGATAGTAAAACCGACTATCAGCGAGAGAGCATCGAAATGCGCCATAAATTCATGTCTGAGGAAACTAAATAGAATAATTAAAGAAACCGGTATAAAAATATTGCACATGGGATACGATCTCGACATAATGGCAAAACAACAGTGGCTGAGTATTCCAGAGAACATTAGGACAAATATCAAGGTGAAATTATCCATTACCATATTCAAAGATTCACTAGCAGTACCTCGAGATATAGAACGATATTTGTTAATAAGAGAACACCATTGTTCTGCAATAGGTGGCCACAAGGGTATAAAAAAAACATACCGCCGCCTATCTCGAAATTACTACTGGAAAAACATGCTTACCGACGTGACGGAAGTAATAAATCGGTGCTATGAGTGTCAGCACAAAAAGGTAAATAGAAACAAAACACGACTACCAATGATGATTACCGACACACCAACGACAGCGTTCGATAAGGTAGCCATGGACCTATGGGGTCCGACTACCATGTCCCGAGACGGAAATAAATTCGTGCTCACAATACAGGACCTGCTAACAAAGTTCTCATTGGCAATACCTCTCCCCGATGGAACAGCGCTATCGGTAGCAAAAGCGTTTGCCACCGAATTCATTTGCAAATTCGGAGCACCTCGAGGGATACTAACAGACCAAGGCCAAAACTTTATGTCAGACACTATAAAAGAATTGGCCAAGCTATTCAATATAACAAAATACAATACGTCCGCCTATCATCCCCAATCAAACGGGAGCATAGAGAGGAGCCATGGTGTCCTAATAGAATATCTTCGATGTTTTGTTAAAAACCACAAAGACTGGGACAAGTGGATTCCGTACGCCATGCTGGCGTACAACGCTAGCACGCACGAGGGCACGAAATACTCTCCACACGAACTAGTATTCGGACAACCAGCCCGAGCACCCTCTAGCGTCGAACCGAGGGAAAAAATAATGACATATCCGGATTACGCAGAGGAACATCTTAAGAACATCCTCGAATTACAAACTTTAGCAGGACTAAACCTGAATCAGGCCAAACATCGGTCAAAAGCATACTATGACCGCAAACAGAACATCAAGTACTTCAGAGTGGGCGAATGTGTCATGTTGGAGAAAGAACCGCGACACGGGAAATTCGACGACACATTCGTCGGGCCGTACGAAATAATTGAAATAGTTGGGCCCAGAAATGTCAAGATCCAACTGGATGAGACAAAAACAAAGGTTGTCCACATTGACAAACTAAGAAAAAGTCATGACCCTCTCATTATCAATGAGGAGATCGGGTCACAACCAGAAAGCGGCGCGTCAGAAATAGAAGTATAGTCAAGGCGGTCTGAAGGGATCGATGAGTAAAGACAACATAAATAATAAGAGTAAGACTAAACATAAATAATTTGATGGCTTTTCTTTTCTTCATAAAATAAAACACATATGTTTTATATAGCTTGCAACAGCGCAAGCAGTGGGTAAAGAAAAAAACGGTAGTAAAAGAAAATAATGTGATATAACGTTTCGATTTCGACTAAAACTAAGAGACTGTTACACAAATTTCATATTATTATCTATATTATTTGACATAAATAAGTTGAATTGAAAATATCTACGTTCTTCATGAAAATAATTGTATACAGCTTTCACTGTTGCATTTTTCGAAGAATCAAATGAAAGATTCTAAGGGTTCACTTAATATTACGTCAGATACAGTTGCTTGAAAATTTTTAGGCCCATTTTTTTTCTCAATAAATACAACAGGCGAAAGCTGTTCTGAAAAATGAACAAATCGCGATCATAAAAATGTTTTTTTACTATCACGTTCCCAATCTTCGGATTTTCTTTGGCAAGATCAAAAAGAATATTAATTAATAATAATTAACGTTTAAATGTATTTGTACATTTTATAGATTTTCCTCGTCGTACAGAATGCATATCAATTTACAAATAAAATACAACCTTAAAAAAAAAGTGCGAAAAACAGTATTAGAGTCACATTTCCAGTAAATATTAAATAATGCGTGTACGAGGAATGTAATGCAATGAAATATAACGTAATGTAATGTAGGAGAAGGGAGGTTGGTTATCAAGGCAGTACTATAAATGAAACTATATTTTTAAATAAGTGTGGGGAGATGGAAGCGACGAATCAGTCGTGGCCAAAGAATAATGGCGTATGATTTTCACTCACACGTACGCTTGTTACAGGAAAATCGATGTAAGGTACAAACATACCCGAATCCAGGAGAGCCCAGGATTGTACTCCGAGAAGATCGGGCCAATGAGGTTGACACATACGGAGTGGCGCCTCGTGTCCAGAGTGCCTCTAGGGGCATACTTTGATAAAAAGGAGCGATTCCTGGAAACGCTAACGATTTTGGAAATCCAATGTGGTACATCAGCGCAACCATGTGGATTAAACGAAAGGATACATCAAGCTTATATGCATCTGAAGGATATCTCAAGAAGAAACATAAACGCCTTAGAAATCCTAACGGGTATAGAAACTCGACGGAAACGCGCCGTGTTTGGTGCCGTCGGGAAAATTTCAAAAATCCTTTTCGGTACTGCTGAAGATGAGGAGATGGACCAGCTACGGGAACAAATGGGAGCGACAAACGACAGACTCTCCGAGACGGCCACGCTCCTGAGTGAGCAAACCAAATTTATCGCCGTCGAATTTTCAGGCATCCGACATGAGTTGCAATCCGTCAATATATCACTTCAAGAGATCAAGTCACAACGCCAGCAAATCGAATCCTTCACCGAACAGGAGTGGCGAAATAACAAACTAGCACACATAATGGCAGTGCTGGAAGCGGAAATACATCGCTACGCATTAGAAGCAGACCAGCTCACAAACGCAATACTTTTTGCGAAGACGGGCCAAATTCACCCTGAATTTGTGTCAATGAGCAACCTAACGGATCACATCAAAGAAATCGTACATCTTACAGCAGATTGCGATTTCCCTATACAGTTTCCAAGACTAACACTCGACTCACTCCTGGAAATTTCCCAAATAAAGATAGCATACATGGACTCATCCATAGTATACCTGCTCTATATTCCATTGGTGTCACACACACATTTCCCCATTTATGAGCACAAGCCGATCCCAGTACCACAAAATATCGGAAACGAAACGCGATCAGCATTTATCAAACCATCGGCCCAATACTCAGGCATATCCTATGACCGGAAACAATACGTACGTCTGACATCGGAAAATTATCGAAGATGCAAACAGGGAGACGGAATCTACGTATGTAAGGGAGATTTACCAATACATACGACAGACAACAATAACGAGTGTGAAGTGAGACTAATCACTGAAATCAAATTCAGTAACTTTGATAACTGCGACGTCCGCATTATGATTCAGGGAGCAACTTTTTGGATGAAATTACGTACCGAAAATATGTGGCTATACTCAGCTGCAATGCCGGAACCAAAGAGAATAATATGCGGAAATACAGTCGTACAAACCATAACATTGAATGGTACAGGAGAAATTGGGCTCACGCCAGGATGCAAGGCCCAAACGACTAAAACAACGCTGACACCATCCCAGACCATTCACTCCATATTCACCTTGGAACATTATGGATCTGTCATGCTAAACATCACGGAACTAATTCTAAAAGATACAATAGAAATGGGTGGACTAAAAGAGATTATCCGCCGCGAGGAGTCGAAACTTAGGGACCCTCGCATCGCACCGGGAACACTGGATAGCAATATCAAGTTCGGTGAACTTATAAACCGGGCACGCGAGCTAAGCCGAACAAGAGGCATAAACGAACGAGTTCGCCTGATGGAAAGCGCCACAATATACGGTGGCTCATCGCTGACATTCCTGATAATCATCGTGACACTAGTCCTCATCTATACGTGCAGTCGACGCAGATTCAACTTCGGAGTACGAAACAAACATGTCATTGCTACATCATCAAGACGCACCAGAGGGCGTAAAGTGAAATTCAACGTACAAGACACTGAAGTGAATATCGGAAACGTTAATGAGGCGGGAGACTTCCCGTCCGAACAGTGCGCGAGTGCGGAACAACAGAGAGTGGACCTGGATGTCATGCGTCCTTAGAATTAAGATTTTGGTAATAGTAGAAGCGGAAATGTAAAATCTTCAAGAGTATGTAAAACACTAACCATTTTACGCCAGCACCCACGCGAATAATAGGGAATACTAACCCACGTTCGTATATTAGTAGATACAACCACCCCTACCGTTGACGCGAAACGATTACAATACAATGTTATTTATGTTCTCTTAAATAATCATCCGGCTGCCAAGTAGGATTAGGGTGTGTAAGTACGGCGGAGGACCGCCGATTTTTCGGGGGATGGAGGTGTTACGACCGGTTGGTCGTAGGCAGCCGTAGCCATATTAATTAGCATCTATTATAAGTTATTACGAAATATACTTTAGTACTTAATAATTATGTATGACAATAGTGTTATAAGATAGGTTCCGGTCAAACGATATATTCGTGGGACCGAGAAAAAAGTAAGGCGCGAACGCGACACTCTTACTTCAAAGCGTAAGCATTTTTCGGCTGGGAACCTGCCGAGCTGAATTCGCGCAATATAAGCCTCGCCGTCGGTTACCGGCCGAGGCTAGCAGGTTCCCAGGGCGAAGGATTGCTGACCTGGCATGGGAAACGTCAGACGATCCGCGAACTCTCCGTCGACGGATCCAAAAAGACGTGGACACTCTGAGATTCGGTGCTAGACTCCCGGAGAGATCACACCTCGCGCTCGTCCAGTTCCAATCTACGCGAGGTTCGAGAGTCGAGGTCCATCGAGGACTTAGGCGGTTTTCGCGATTACAAAATAGAGACTTAGCCGTAGCCGACCGAGGCTACTGAACGTCGGGAAACACAAGTGCGCTCCCCGTTCGTTCGACTTAGCGTGCCGATACTTATGTACGGGTGCTGGACGTACATAAATAAATCCACCACTTAAATAAATATTCCCGTACATATTTCATGTTACCCCGAAACGTAACAATGTCAGTTTATTTTAGCCTTTTCTCTTTAAGTAAAAGCAATTTTTGTTTATGGAAATTTATCTAGAAAATTAAAATATTAAAAATGCCTTTTTTAGTCGTAATAAAACATTCTTTTAAAATACGAGAGTTTAATACAGTTTCGTACAACCTGTCAAAAACAAATGCTGAAAGGCAGAGGATTTTACTAGTTATAATATTTCTTTTAAGAGCTATAATACACTGTCTTAAAAGTCAAGGGATAGTAACTGATAAAATACACTTTTCTCAGTGTACATAAGACCGAATTGTCGTGTTGACTTTTTCCAAATTTCACACCTGTTACTGTTCACCGTCGCCATACTTCAATACGTAAAGTAGGGTACCGGCAAAACGAACCAAAGTTCGGAAACAGAATTTAAAAAAACCTATCTAACAACTAAAATAAGCGTGCCATTTAAACTGCACCTACGTGAGCAGGCATGTAATCCTGGATTTCCCACGTAGCTAGGATAAAGGATGAAATATTACGAGTCTAGGGTTCTATGTTAGATTGCCGAGAATAACAGAGGTTAAAATCTCGGTCATCGTAAAATATACAATGTGGTGCGTAGTCGTACCCTAAAGGAGATAACGACCAGCCCGATGTTATGTAACTTTTATATGGTAATTATCTCATTTTGTACACAGAGAAAATGTTTTTTTCCCAGTATTAGAATGCTTATGCCCCGTAAAAGATAGTATATTACGCATAGGGATTGCCATATTTCTATTACCGGTTAAAAGACGAAGATTTAGGTTATTCTAACCAATATGTCAGTTTATTTTAGCCTTTTCTCTTTAAGTAAAAGCAATATTTGTTTATGGAAATTTATCTAGAAAATTAAAATATTAAAAATGCTTTTTTTAGTCGTAATAAAACATTCTTTTAAAATACGAGAGTTTAATGCAGTTTCGTACAACCTGTCAAAAACAAATGCTGAAAGGCAGAGGATTTTACTAGTTATAATATTTCTTTTAAGAGCTATAATACACTGTCTTAAAAGTCAAGGGATAGTAACTGATAAAATACACTTTTCTCAGTGTACATAAGACCGAATTGTCGTGTTGACTTTTTCCAAATTTCACACCTGTTACTGTTCACCGTCGCCATACTTCAATACGTAAAGTAGGGTACCGGCAAAACGAACCAAAGTTCGGAAACAGAATTTAAAAAAACCTATCTAACAACTAAAATAAGCGTGCCATTTAAACTGCACCTACGTGAGCAGGCATGTAATCCTGGATTTCCCACGTAGCTAGGATAAAGGATGAAATATTACGAGTCTAGGGTTCTATGTTAGATTGCCGAGAATAACAGAGGTTAAAATCTCGGTCATCGTAAAATATACAATGTGGTGCGTAGTCGTACCCTAAAGGAGATAACGACCAGCCCGATGTTATGTAACTTTTATATGGTAATTATCTCATTTTGTACACAGAGAAAAGTGTTTTTTCCCAGTATTAGAATGCTTATGCCCCGTAAAAGATAGTATATTACGCATAGGGATTGCCATATTTCTATTACCGGTTAAAAGACGAAGATTTAGGTTATTCTAACCAATATGTCAGTTTATTTTAGCCTTTTCTCTTTAAGTAAAAGCAATATTTGTTTATGGAAATTTATCTAGAAAATTAAAATATTAAAAATGCTTTTTTTAGTCGTAATAAAACATTCTTTTAAAATACGAGAGTTTAATACAGTTTCGTACAACCTGTCAAAAACAAATGCTGAAAGGCAGAGGATTTTACTAGTTATAATATTTCTTTTAAGAGCTATAATACACTGTCTTAAAAGTCAAGGGATAGTAACTGATAAAATACACTTTTCTCAGTGTACATAAGACCGAATTGTCGTGTTGACTTTTTCCAAATTTCACACCTGTTACTGTTCACCGTCGCCATACTTCAATACGTAAAGTAGGGTACCGGCAAAACGAACCAAAGTTCGGAAACAGAATTTAAAAAAACCTATCTAACAACTAAAATAAGCGTGCCATTTAAACTGCACCTACGTGAGCAGGCATGTAATCCTGGATTTCCCACGTAGCTAGGATAAAGGATGAAATATTACGAGTCTAGGGTTCTATGTTAGATTGCCGAGAATAACAGAGGTTAAAATCTCGGTCATCGTAAAATATACAATGTGGTGCGTAGTCGTACCCTAAAGGAGATAACGACCAGCCCGATGTTATGTAACTTTTATATGGTAATTATCTCATTTTGTACACAGAGAAAAGTGTTTTTTTCCCCAGTATTAGAATGCTTATGCCCCGTAAAAGATAGTATATTACGCATAGGGATTGCCATATTTCTATTACCGGTTAAAAGACGAAGATTTAGGTTATTCTAACCAATATGTCAGTTTATTTTAGCCTTTTCTCTTTAAGTAAAAGCAATATTTGTTTATGGAAATTTATCTAGAAAATTAAAATATTAAAAATGCTTTTTTTAGTCGTAATAAAACATTCTTTTAAAATACGAGAGTTTAATGCAGTTTCGTACAACCTGTCAAAAACAAATGCTGAAAGGCAGAGGATTTTACTAGTTATAATATTTCTTTTAAGAGCTATAATACACTGTCTTAAAAGTCAAGGGATAGTAACTGATAAAATACACTTTTCTCAGTGTACATAAGACCGAATTGTCGTGTTGACTTTTTCCAAATTTCACACCTGTTACTGTTCACCGTCGCCATACTTCAATACGTAAAGTAGGGTATCGGGCAAAACGAACCAAAGTTCGGAAACAGAATTTAAAATTCCACCAATACTACAATTTTCCACGGTCAAAACACTGTTAAACTTTTCCGTCAAAATCGACTTTTTTTCTCGTCTGACGGGTAGACTAATTCGGACAGTGCGATTTCAACAATTGAAAAACATTTGAATTTACCGCCATTATGTGCAACACACACGCAAATTTGCATGATGCACTTATGAATACATATATATAGAAGTTCGAAACAGACAAGGATTACGGGACAGATCTTTGGATAACAATCAACATCTTCACATAAGTCTGTCTTTGTCACTCTTACTTGGGCCGTATTCCTTAAAGTTGTACCGTTGCTTAACACGGTCTCCGTATTTTTATGCACTTGAATAGAAACGTAATTTGAAATTTTAATTTTTTGTTTAAAACATGTACAAGTGTTTTTACTGAAAATCTCGAATAACAACGGTTTCTCAAGAAATAGTAAAAGTAAAAACATTGAAGTTTAGAAGTCTCGAAAAGGGCAGATCTTTAGTTCTGCAGTCCGATTGGTCGACGTAAAGGCGTTGCGAGTGTGTGCATTTCTCCGAACACGCCAAAACCTTGAGACAATTTTCGTTTTAATATCGAGTCTTACAACGCCCAGAAAGTCTAAATTTATCCATTCATCCAGTTCTACATTAAAAAAGAAAAAGAGCAAAGTTCAAACGAAAAATACCAAATAGGTAAGAGAAGTTTTTGTATATACAAATTTTTTTTGTCTTTTTTTTTTTTAATATTTGGGTGTTTATTATCAGCCAGTCGTTAAATCTGTAATTAATTTCGTAATTAAAAGTTTCACTTGTAAAAAGGGTCAGCGAGACATCGAATGCTACGCTAGCTACCCCGATCACAGAAGCATCGACGAAGAGTAATCTCTGGTGTTTTCGCAGTTACAAATATGCCAGGGTAAGAAATCCGCAATAATTTTCAGAGTACGGAGCTTACTAACACTTCAACACAAATAACGTAATGCTTTGGTCTGATAAGGAACAAGGGATTCGAGTTCTTATCTCGCTCTCTGTTCTAAAATAAACGTTCGTTAAAAGAATAAACATGGAGTCGATCTCCCTGTCGATCGGGCGGAGCAAGCTTTATAATAGACGAAAAGCTGATAATACCAGACCCTTCCCTAGAGATAATGCATCTAAAAATTGCTATAATACAGGAACATCTAAGGGGTACACGATGCTGAGCTTTCGCAATGTAATTCAAAGTTTTAAAATGTAACTACTAACTTTCTGTTTTACTATAGGATCACAGAGATGTCGTTCGACCATATGTTTTGCTCGAGATGCCGGGAAGGATTTGAACCGCACGAGAAGATAGTTAATTCAAATGGTGAACTGTGGCACCCACAATGTTTTGTGTAAGTTATTTATTTATTCTATCGTAAACTCCCTACATTTCCGATGATATTGCATCTTAACTTATGTTATGGCTAAGAATTAACAAACAGATTCTGACGAAAAAATTACTAAACATTAATATCAATATAGGTTTTCTGCGTAATGTTACTCGGTTGTTCAAAAATCCTCAAACGATTTTGAGCTTATACAGAACTCTAGTCATGCCTTCTCTATGTTATGGTTCGCCTATTTAGTCACCATACTTGTTGAAGGACATTAAATTGTTAGAATCTACTCAGCATAAATTTTTGAGATATCTATCGTGGAAAACCGACAGACCCATGAATTATATGGATCACGACTTTGGACCTATATCTTCGTCCTTTTCTATCCCCACAATACACTCGGTTCATAACTATTCCGAGATACTACTTTTTTTTTTTAGAAATATAATTAATGGATCTGTAACGTCTGCTGAGGTTCGTAAATTATTCATAGATAGACAGATTTTGAGAAACGTGAGAAATATGCGTCCCTTACTTTTGGCGCATAGTAAATCAAATTTTGTATTTTTCGCTTTATCTAATAGGCTACGCAGAGCATGGAATGCCCTGCCCAATTGCAAATTGCAAAAAACTAGTCTTTTGTTATTACTAAGTAGTCCGTTTATTCACTTGACTTGACTTTTAACACAAATTATTTTTAAAGTTGTATGTGTTAAGCACATTATTGGAATTGTTATATGTTGTAATATAGATTAAGAGGTAACAAATGACGCAGTGTGCTTCATTTTTTAAGCAACGCTGAAGAGTGAAAATTATCATCTGAGAATTTTTATATTAGTGGTCTTAACTCTTAAAATGTAGAGGTGACGTTCGACATTTTGGAGCCTTTATTGTTCGCCTAAATCATTACAACCCGATTTTGAATGGCGGCATAAAAATGAATTAAGGTATATTCGAGAGTACCTGATAGGATTGCTTTATCCGGTTATAATCATGGGTATGCTTATTTTTTCATATTTGTTTACTTATACTACCTAAACTATAAATAATGTCTTCTTAGCCATTTATATATGTTATTTTATCTCTAAACTTACAGAAAATCGTAAAAAACTTTACATGAATGCGTTAACTACAATTTTAATAATGAAAAATCAAAGAAAATTATTTACCGTGGTGATACAAAGGGTTAAAACCACTATTAGATGTTAGCGTTTTGACGTTACCTCTTTTTCGCGGTTTCGAAACGATCACACATGTTGCAAATAATGTTCTTGTTCAATTGACGGCGTGCCATTGAAAAATAACCATTATTTTAACCAGTTACGCAAGTGCTTTTTCACTTCAAGCATATAGTTTTCTGACTTCTTTTGTGAGCACATTCTTAAACGATGTCTGGATTTCCTCCTTTCTCCGTGTCCAAAATTATTACTTTTTGTTCGTAACGATTAAAGATATGCTGCACGTGTAGTCGGTTGAAAATGAACTAAAATTGTTTTTTTGAAAAAACGAGGGACGCATTTTAAAGGTACTCTTTTCAGCTTTCCTGAAAAGGGCACATAGTTCTATCAGGGTGCAAATTCTTGGTTTTTTTGACTATTATTACGTGTAAAAAATTCAGACAGATTGAGTCTTATCAATAAAGAATCATCTTATCTTAATAAAGAAACGCTGAAATCTATACAAGACAAAACGTGCAACAAAATTACTGTGCATGCATTACATACGTTGGTCGATATGTTTGGAGTGTACCTAATAATGTTGATCAGTTTATTCGCAGAAAAATAAAATAAAAATGCTAACAAATACACAGTGACACGAAATTTAAAGGTTTCGCAGATTTGCCCATATGCCAAGTCATGTGAAACTACAAAAATGTCTAAAAACGTGTATAAACGTACAGAAATGTATGAAAACGTTTCAAAACATACAGGAATGTCTGAAAACCTACAGAAATGTATAAATATGTACAGAAATGTGAGAAAGCGTACAAAAATGTACATAAAAATGTACATGAAAACATACAGAAACGTACGTAAGTGTGGAATGTAACAAAAAAAAATTTCAATAAAATAAAATGCGAGATAGAAAAAGTAAGAAAATGTACAGAAATGTAAGAAACCGTACATAAATGTACATAAACGTACCAAATCGTATGGAAACGTACAAAAGTGTACAAAATGTCAGAATTTGCAAAAAAAAAAAAACATTTTTGCACGATATCTTACATTTCTGTACGTTTCTGTACATTTTTGTACGTTTTCCTAAGCTTTCATACCTTTCTTATTTCCGCAGGGGGAGTAATTCACAAAATGTAGAATATGGTGTTCCTCAGGGAACTTGGACCTCTTATATTTATTTTATATGTTAATGATGTTTTTGATTTAAAAATAAATGGTACGCTATTAGCTTTTGCAGATGATACAACTGTAATCTTTCAAGATAAAAATCAAAACTAATTTTCCAAAGTTAATTAACTGGTACAATATAAATTTATTAACTGTCTCTAAAACAAAATTTCTCACCTTTGGATGCTACTCGGATAGATTCCCACAAATAGGAAACATTTCGTCTAAAGTGTATGGCGATAAAATTGTTATTTTCCGAACAAACTATACTAAATATTTAGGGGTTACGTACGGTAAAAAATGATACATTTCCCGTATACAATTAGCAAATTGAAACAATTTTTAAAATACAACCAATTAAAAGATATCTTTTATTCTTTATTTAACTCTATTTTAACTTATGGAATCATTATGTGGGGTGGAGCTTACGACAACATCCTGCGACCCTTAGAAGTGCTACAAAAGTCTCTATTCAAAAAAATGTTAGGGAAAAATCGTAGATTTTCATTCGAAGAAGTATTTGAACAAAGCGGTATTCTAGATAATAGGAATAGTTATCTGTTAGCTATAATGTTATATTCGACAAAAAATAAACTATTCACACAGTTTCAAAACCTATCAGAGATAAACACTAGAATCAAATCTAATCTGCATGCAGAAGTTCCAATCAGGCATAAAAGAATTGGACAGCGATCGTATGACCTTAAAAATCGAAATATCGTATGATCGTAAAAAAGAAGTTGGCAAAATGGCTAAGAGAGACAAATATCTTAAAATTACGAAAACTAGTATTTATATAATTTGTTTTTTTTAATATTTATTACTTTTGTTTCTCATAGTTTTCTAATCTTGTTGTAAATATTGTATATTAAAGAGGTCTGAATAAATTATAGTTATTATTATTATTAATTTAGATATACTCCATTTCATATAAAGAAATTTCTATGATTTCAGGTGTGCTCAATGTTTTCGACCATTTCCAGAAGGCATTTTTTACGAATTCGAAGGTCGGAAATATTGTGAACATGATTTTCATGTACTGTTTGCACCATGCTGTGGAAAGTGTGGTAAGTTTTCAAAATGATTAATCAATTACTAATTAGTCATGTTAACAAGTTCCCTTGTATTCCATGATTTCAAAGTTTATCTAATAATTGTAAGTGCTTAACTCTGCCAAATGTCTTTGAGAAATCACTAATCTAATGCCTTCCAACGATATAAATCCAATAGTATGTCACCAAAACAAACATGAGGCTGTTGAGACAAAATATGGTGAATATTTGGAAAAATGGTCAGTAAATAAGTTCGTTATATCTAGAGTATTCTGTCGTACTGAATCGAAAAAGCCATAACTACATTCGCTAGAATTCACGAAAAACAGCAAAACATTTTTTGTTTATTCCATGTAAAATTTTCTTCTTAACGCGATTTAACTGGGACACTTATTACTAAACATTATGTAACAGTGAATTGACAATAAACAATAAACAATGAAAATTGACAGTTGTGGTGTTCTGTGAGATCTGTCATAACCTTTTCTGGATTTAAAAAATGTTAAAAGCCGTTTCTTGAATCAATCGATATGCGATTTAACATTCATTTGTTTTGTAAAGCTTTTACCGCAAAAATTCAATTTATTCTTGTTTTCTATTATGTTTATATAAATAAATAAGTAAGTGTATAGATATTTAAATTCACCACTTATTTTACTTAATTTGTTACTAAATTTTAATTATAAATTATATTAAATATTTTTAAACAATATTGATCAAAAGCATCAGATAGTTTAAGTAAAGTTTAAATTTGTATGCATTTTAAATGTATTACTTCAAGAGGAATCATATAAATTACAAAAATAATTTTAATATTTTTATCCTGTTATTTTTATAAACTTACTTGCTAATAAATATAATAATGAGTTCATATATATGCAAGCCAAATATTTCTTATAGAATTACAGATTTATTCTTGCAATAAACAGTTTATGTCAAATGAATAAAAAAAACTAAAATAAATAATTTTTAATAAATTAATTAATAATTCTATATGTATTTTCATGATATAATATAAAACCAAGTAATGTTTACTGTTTTGGTAATGCTGAATATTAGAAGAAACTTAGGAAAAATTAGAAATAAATTACATTTTTTTAAAACACATAAAATTCGGATATCTGCAGAATAATTTTAGTGGGTGCTTTACTAAAAATTAGAAAATACACAATTTAAAATAATATTTTACCCCACTTTTATACTGTAAGTATCTTGTAATATTATAGTTGACAAATTTGAGCATTTTTAATCAATTACCCGCTAAACATGTAACGTAAATGAAACGTTACATGTTATCCCATTTATGGCAAAAACGTAACGTTTCGTAACAACTTCTTGATGCCGTTTACACGACGTTGCACAATATCTAAATACACAAAGCTAATGCGTAACATTACCAGAATGTCACTTTATAACAGTTTTAAAAACGTTTTATGGAATCGTTTCTGCAACGTCACAAAATCACCAAGGAAATTTAAAACGTCGCATTCAGGTTACTAACGTAACATTCATGTAATGTTACGAATGCAACGTTTCGTAGATATGATTTGTTGCATACCTTCTATCGTTTCGGCCGGTTCCATCTCAGACTTCGCCATCAAGATTCGGAAGCTTTCGAATGCAGCATTTATTTTCGTATATTAGCACAATTTACATGCAATCTTTTCTTTTTATAATTATTCTTTTTTCTGGTGCATAATATTATTTGCTATTATTAATTTTGTTCTTTTTATTTCTTATACGTGTGTAACTTAAATACATTGATGTCCATTAAATTCAATATTTTTTTTGTAATATTACTACAAAAATTAATTTAAAATATAGAGTAATTTGAGGCTGAGACTGCAATGAAGTGAAATTTAACTATTGTTATACTTCACATTTGAAATTGAAACGGGTTTTGTAATATTTAGAGAATATGCATTTTATATATACAGTGTATTTATTTTAAAAAACTCGTTCGCTTTTAATATATTTATGTACAAAATTTGTAAATTTCCGTCACTTGTCCAGAAAAATAACTCGCACCTTATTATTTTTAATGTAAATTGTATTAAATTTAATTCATAATTTAAAAAGTGGTTCACTTGTGTTAATTTTAATATCCGCGTAATTTCATAACTTATTTCCAAGTAGTGCATTTGTAAAATATACGTGTGTCAATTAACTTTACATTTTTTTAAACATTGTCTATTAATCCATTTCGTTTAAAAAAAATATTATACGGATATCTTAAAAATATTTATTTAAATTACAATAAATTACTACAAAATAGTCAAATAATATTAAAATATTATTATTCCCAATATAGAAATGACAAAATTAATTAAACATATCTTGTTTAAACTAAACCCGCATTTATCAAGAAGCCTTCTACGATTGAGTATAAGAGCTCTCGTTCGCATGGTAATACGTATGCGAGCGTAGCGTAGTGGTTAAGACGTCAGCGTTGTAACCGGTAGACCCGGGTTCGATCCTCGGTCGGGACGGATTTTTCTTAGATTCATAGATTTATTTGCGAGTAAAATTATAAAACTACATTCTTTCATAACATATCTAACGATACATAAATAATAATAAAATTCGAATTGAATAAAATAATTCGTTGAATTTCTTATAATTTTTATTTATGACCGTTTAATGTAACGTTTTTACAACGTTGGATGTATAGTTTTCAAACGTCGCAGGTACGTTACGAATGAAACGTTATTTAAAAACCGTAAATGTGGCAGGACATTTCTGGTTCCAAGGACGTCCCAAAAATGTTTTTGCAATGAAACAGGTTTGGTCGCATGGCTATAATGCGACGTTTCAAAGATGTTGCTGTAACGGAATATTGTTTAGCGGGTATTTATCGAGATGTGTAAAAAAATAGGGTATTCTTAAAATATATTGTTATAAAATGAAACGTTACATGTTATGCGAATACACGAGAATGATTTAGTAAAATAAATAGAATAAACATAAAATAAGTGCTATTTTTTCTTACCACATATTTTAACACATTCTATGATTACAACTTTGTAATAAATTAATAAATTATTAAATATTTCTTGCAGTTTTAAAATTATTGCAACTATCCGTCAAAAACTGTAAGTGAGCACGTCATTTAAAAATGCCGATAGAAACGATTTAAAAAGGTGTAACTTCTAATCATTTGTACGTCTAAGTTCACATCTGTCAGTTACAGTATTGTATCTGTTGCGCATGTAGATACGGTGTTCGTCTTAATTTCAATATTATTTTTGACAGATCATGAAATATGTAATTGCAATTTATGATGTACGCATGTAGCATTATTAAAAATTAATCATACAAAATTAAAGAACTAAATTTATTTAGTACACAGGCATGAAAATCTCAAATTCGAAAAAAATACAGTTAAGGCTTTTTTCATTTGGTACGGCAGTATTGGTACTTGATTTTAATTAAAAATACATATTTGAAGGAATCGAATCAGATTTAATATTTTTAAGATAAGTTCAAAATGATTTTACATTACACCTTAAATTCTGTTTAAAAACACCTAAAAATTTGTTGGACCTAGACAAACTAATACACTGCACACACAACTGCCCAGCAATCGAAATTGTCGAATACATTTGAATCCAAAAATACTTCACTATTATTTTAATACAAAAATATGAATGTATAAATAATATCGTTGCCAAAACTACTAAAAATACTGGAAAAAGGCAAAAGTCGTGAATCCATCTGAATACAAATGAAGATTGAAATGATAATTTTTTAATACAATCGAATCCATAAATAATAACAGTTAATTACCGGAATGGATGAATCCATTTGAATACATGACTGAGCAAAATAATGCCTGCTTTAATCCAAATGAATTTAAAATAAATCAATACAAAAATTAAAGTGTGGTGAATTCATTTGAATACAAATTCTTAATGGTTCTTCACTTTAATACAAATGAATCTATAAAAAAAAAATAACTTCCGCTTTGAAGTGAAAAAATATTAAAATTATGTTCATTTCGTAATTATTAATTTCAATTACAAAAAAGTTATTTTCGAAAATAAAAGCCAGAAATGACTTTTCATTCAAAATTTGGAATGTTTATTTTAAAGCAATTTCCAATTACATTTAGCTGTGCTCTGTCGGAAATGGTAGACTTTATTTAAGCGTTCAATACACAAGAGTCCAAAAAGTGTTGTACACTTAAATGAAATGTATTTGTACACTGATTGGACACCTAACTATCACTTATTTTCAAATTTACGCAATATCTCGTAAACGGTGTGAGATACGTGAAATCTGATGAAATTTTGCCATGATGTGCGATGATTCAGCTGATATACACGATTCAACAATTTCATAATTTTAGAAATCGAAAATTTCGAAAATTCTCGAATCATGTACAGTGGCTTCAAATCATCGCACCAAGGTACCCCTGATTTATGTCAATTTCGTCAAATTTCAAGTATCTCGTACCGTTTTCAAGATATTGCGTAATTTAGAAAAAAAATTACAATATTTATTTTACCAACAAAAATATCTACTATCTGCATGCATTCGTTCTTTTCAAAAGTCGATAAGCAAATTATTACAAAAATGTAAAATATGGTAATAATAAAGCAGATTATTTTTATGTACATAATTCATAAATGCTCCACGTTTCAACTATTTGTTAGTTTCGCATCTTCTTTTACAGCAAGGAGGTGGTCGAGTGATTACGGCTCGAAGTTGCTGTGGGGGAGACCAGGGTTCGATTCTTGGTCAATGCAAATTTTTTTTAAATTAAATGTATGAACTGGGATTATTTTTGGATTTAAATATATTGCCATGCAGTAAAATTTTTAATACATTTCAATCCTTTTCAATACTCTTAAGATCAAATAGCGCATTCAAATGTATTGTAATGCATTCAAAATTTTCAATGCATTTCCGATTGCTGGGTGGTTGAATAATCTGAAGAACCTCTGGATATTTTCCAGTTACAACATGCTCTTTTCTTATCAGTTATTAATTCAATTAGCTGCTATCAAACCAAGCAGGATAATTTGAGGCAAAATTAGTTTTGAATTTGGGAACATTTTTCTTCTTTTAAAAACAAAACTAAAAATCAAGAAGATACAATTGTAACATTAGCCAAAACTATTTTCTAGGAGAATTTGTCATTGGAAGAGTTATTAAAGCGATGAATTCTAACTGGCATCCTGGATGTTTCCGATGTGAGGAATGTAATGGAGAATTGGCCGATGCTGGTTTCATCAAATGTCAAGGCAGAGCTTTGTGTCACTCTTGCAATGCACGAGTAAAAGCTGGTACTCTTGGAAAACACATTTGTTATCAATGCCAGTAAGTTTCCAACTTGATGTTTTAACACCTTAATATCATTTGCAGGATTTAATTTATTTTGTACGTTTTTCAGCGGAGTTATAGACGACAAACCGTTGCGATTCCGAAACGAAGTTTATCATCCATATCATTTTAACTGCACATCGTGTGGCGTTGAACTAAATTCAGATGCTCGAGAAGTTCGTTCCAGGCCAGGATACTCTTCCAATGAATTGGTACGAATTTGAATTATTTATTTACATCACTAATTATTTGTATTAACTATAAAATGTTTTCTTAAATTTGTATTTAAAATTTTAACAGAACGAACTTTATTGCTTGAGATGCCATGACAAAATGGGCATTCCAATATGCGGTGCTTGTCGACGACCAATTGAAGAGCGGGTAGTTACTGCCTTAGGAAAACATTGGCACGTCGAACATTTTGTTTGCGCCAAGTGTGAAAAACCATTCTTAGGTCATCGTCATTACGAGAGGAAGGGACTAGCATATTGCGAAACACACTATCACCAACTTTTTGGAAATCTTTGTTACGTCTGCAATCAAGTTATCGCTGGTGATGGTAAGTAAATAATTAATTTTGATGCTGAGTATTGTTTAACCCATTAACGTCAAAATGGACACTTTTCCCGACTCGATTTCAATAGACAATTTCGTATAAAAATCGAAATTAAAAAAAATTGAAAGGTACGTATCCTACTATTTTCGAGGTTGCTTTTTTTAATGGCGTGGTCCATATTTACCTGAAATTATAATTTATATCTAATTTTGTCATAAATAATTAAAAAATACGACTTTTTTCAAGGCTTTTTTTTTTAATACTCAAGTTTTCTCCTGGATCTCAGACTTAAAATGCTCTAAAATGTATAAGAATCTTGGACGCGAAGTCAAAATTTAAAATAAATACGGTCAGTAGAGCCAAAAAATGTTTTGATACAACAAAATGGCGGCCGCAATGACACATTTCGTTTTTACATTTGCCAAATTATTTTCTCGAAAACTATTGACTTTAGAGAAATTTCTCCCAGAATAAAATGTGTTAAAATTGGCCAAAGAATATTCTCAAATTTTTTCAGACTGCATTTAGGAAATTCTTGATTTTTTGGAAAATTTGAAAAATTAAAATTTTGGAAAACGTCATCCAAAAAGCCTAGAAAAATTTGTGAGTATTCTTAAACTAATTCTAAGACATTTTTCTTCTAAGGAAATTTTCTCTAAAATCTGTGCTTCTCAAAGAAAAAAATTATTACGGTTTTCTAGGTTTCAAGACAAATGAATTTACCTATAGTAATAAAATAATTTTTTTGTCGAAAACGACATTTTAGAGGAAATTTTCTCAGAACAAAAATGTTTTAGAATTAGTTTAAGAATATTCTCACAATTTTTCAGATTTTTTTTATGAGTTTTTCAAAATTTTAAAAATCAAGAATTGTATCAATTGAGTCTGACAAAAAATTTACGGATATTCTTTGACCAATTTTAAGACATTTTTATTCTAAGAAAAATTTCTCTAAAGTCTATAGTTTGCAAACAAAAAAAAATGGCAAGTTTATAAACGAAATGTCTCATTGTGGCCGCCATTTTGTTGTAACAAAACATTTTTTTACTCTACTGACCGTATTTATTTTAAGTTTAGACATCGCGTCCACGATTGTGATACATTTTAGATCATTTTAAATCTGATATCCTGGAGAAAACTTGAATATTAAAAAAAATTGCCTTGAAAGAAGTCGTTTTTTTAATTTATTTGTGACAAAATTGTATATAAATTACAATTTTAGACAAATATGGACCTCGCCATTCAAAAAAGCAACTTCGAAAATATTAGGATATGTACCTTTCAATTTTTTTTGAACTTCGATCTTGATACGAAATTCTAGGAAAAGAGTCCTTTTTGAAGTTAATGGGTTAAGGAATTTTAAAACACTCGTTATCAAATAATTTATATTTCAGTATTCCGAGCTCTGAACAAAGCATGGTGCGTACACCACTTTGCCTGTGCCTTCTGCGATCAAAAGATGAATCAAAAAACGAAATTTTTCGAGTTTGACTTGCGTCCGGCTTGTAAAAAATGTTACGAGAAGTTTCCACAAGAACTGAAGAAAAGAATGAGGCGCATGCACGATCTTACTCCAAAACGAATACCTGCTTGAGGCATGTAACTCGATCAACGACTTTATAATGCCAAAGGCACAATTTGTCAATTACATTGCGGTAGAAACTAGTTAATAACATTCATGTGCATTAATATTCGCTTTTTTATCAATTTTGTAGTATATTTAATATATTTTATACAATATATATACGAATTCAATTATATACAAAAATGTATATAATTGCATTATAATATATATAAAATTAATGTATTATATATGTATATATAAAAACTGCACATGTACAAGACGCTGGAATGAAAAAAATGTTGAAACTTCATAAGAAAGTTACTACAGTACAATTCATATTTTATGATTCAAATATCATTAATTAATGTCGACGAAGAACAATTTTTGTTTACATTTTATACGGAAATGACAAAGAACTATATAATGGATGAATCTAAGCGACGATATACATTTAATTGGGTTATCTTTCCCAATATTTTAATTAAATTCTACATGTGCAGCGACTGGAAAAAAGTTTGCGTGCAAGTTTGTTTTAAAAATTTACCATTGTCTACGCATAAATTGAAGTGCCTTCGAACAGAAGTATTTGCAGACATATATTTATAAAGAATATATTTATACACTTTTTTATTAATCCATGACACATTCTGTTTTTTACATGTTAGTAAATAATAGTAGATTTTATGCAAGTAGATTATGTAATTGTTATCGATAGTAATATATATTAATTATTACGCAAATAAATTTTATTAATACAATAATACTGTATTCGAATGTGCATTATTGATAATGATCGTTACAATGATAATCATACTGAGATCATTGTTTTGATTACAATTACGTTTTTAAATTACCTGTAATTTTATTCGTGTTGTGTTTTTGTTAGATTACATTTAAAGTATATTTTTAAAAATGATGGAAGAGTGTATTGAAAGGTAAGGTTTTTTTAATTTTCAAACATTTATGCAATATTTGAGTGCATGCCCCAGCAAACAAAACTTAATTGCAGATCCATTGAAATTAATTCACTGCATCACTTCTGAATTCGCTTTCTAGCTTCTGCAATGAATTTCAATGAGAACATGTGTTTCAATGATTTTGAATGGTTAATAACTCATAAAAAGTTCGATTTAATGATTTTGATTGGGAAGATAGTGGAATGAAGAAATGCTTTCGTTGAATGAATTTCAATTGAAAAGTGCGAATAGAACAATTGCAAGTTTAATGAATTTCAATAAAAAAAATAGATATATTTGCCTGGAATGAATTTGAATGAATAGTTAATTATTACTGGACAACAAATTTAATGATTTTGAATCGAAAAAAATTAACGAGGAATTCAAAGATAATATAATAATAATTGTAAACAAATTTTTTGACCCAAAACAATTTTTTCCTCGAAAAGAAATGGAATTTTTTAAAATTTATATTTCGGAAATACATTTTTCTGTTCACCAAACTTTTTTTGAATGTTTAAATTAATTTAGCGAATTTTAATGGGTCAAAGAAATTCGTTCCTGAGTAACTTTTGACTCGGAAGTCAGTGGTGTTGGAATCAAAAATGTAAAGAATATGTTTTTTAAATTTAATTTCTTTAAATCCATCCGTAATTTAAAAAAAAAAAATGTGTTTTTATGTTCACCCAAATTTTTGAAATTTTTAAATCAATTTAGAAGAAAGTAGTAATGAAAAAATCGAAATAAAATTTACTGAATAGAAATTTTCAAAAGTTGTTTCATAAAGACAATTCTAACAATTTTGTTAACTCTCTTAAAAAAAAATCACTTAAATTTGTCGAGAACTGACTAAGAATTTTCTCCAATATCGAAAAATCATGTATTGCAGAAAATTCTCGGCGAATTCTCTTTAATTGTTTTTTTATTATTTTTAGAAGATAGTTGTTCTTATAAGAAGTAAACTTTATGAAGCCCGAATTAAAAAAAAATTAGTCAGAACTTTTTAATTTTCATTTTTTTAGATTTGATTACTACTTAATGGTTCCCTCTTAAGATAGTCCAATCTACTCTAAAAGATGTTAATTAATAAATATCAATTATTCCAACTTTTTCAGGTATTCTGTCAAATTTACACCTCGAAAAACACCATGGTACTAGAAAATGACAATTTAAGTGTTAGCAATAATATTTCCTCCCTATGGGGAAAGATGAACCATAAATAATTAGAAAAATTGATATATAAAATGTACAACCTTTTATTAATATAAATTCATTAAAAAATGCAAAAGCCAATGAAATTAAATGAATTTCAATAATATAAAAAGCACGTACTGAAATCAAAGATTTTAAAAGAGTAGAAAATCATTGGTTATAGCTCTGTTGAATAGATTTCTATTGATATTTAGTGATTAAGAAAACCAATTCAAATCTATTGAGATAGTTTTATTACGAGTCAATGGAATTGCACGACACCTCATATCCTATAGTTTTTGAGGGTGTCTTTTCGAATCTGACCTCCATTTTCACATAAATTTAGCCGTTCTTGCAATATGGCGTCATAAAGAGGAAAAACTCGGAAAAAAAGTAAAAATTTTGTTAAAAAAGTTATTTGTCAATAGAAGGCATCATCTAATCGAATCGTGCTTCTGGATCTTGTACCATAATCATTTGTACTTTATGAAGTCGGGACGACCGATCAAAAATTCAAAATGGCGGCTGCAATACGGAGCCATCATGACATAAATTGTACCTTTCTGTGCCGATTTTGTAAATGAACAATTTTTTATGAAAATCGGTGTAGGGGGTCTTTTTCGGTAGCAAACGGCGGATCAAAAATGGCGGACTAAAATTTGGAAATTTTCTTCGATTTTTATGAAATTTCACATCAGACTGTTTTAGGGATCACAGATTAAAAATTACGATTTTTAAAATTCAATGTGGCAGACTAAAATTGAAAATTTGTATCGATTTTTACGACATTATTCATGAAAGAGTTTTTGGAATCACAGATTTCGAATCCGTTGTCCGATTCTCAAAATTCAAAAAGGCGGACAGAAATACTGAAAAAAATTGAGAATATTCTTTGACACATTCTAAGAAAATTTTTTTCTTAGAACATTTTTTTTAGAATTTGCAGTTTTAATGAAAAGTTTGTCAAGTTTTAAAGAGAAAATTCTCACTGCAGTCGCCATTTTGTGATCATGATGTTAGTTTTTTAATATTTAAAAAATATATCTTAATACTACAACTATTTTCTGCACTTTTGACGCAAGAATTTTGTGCCGGCAAATACTCTTTTGATGAGAAAAAAATGTTTTAAAATAAAGTATACCCATGTTTTTTTTACATTTAAATCGCTATTTTTAATTTTGTAATTAAGATAGCTTAATTTTAACAATACCATTGAAATGAGCGATCTTGTGTAAGACATACACATTTAAATTTTTTTGAACTTTAATTTTCATACGAAATACTTAATTGAATTTGAAGTGGGGATGTGTCCTTCCCGGCGTTAATCGGTTAACGAATCTGTACTCAGAATTTACTTCAATATGTCATACAAAGGCGTTTTTATAAGGAGTTAATCGAATTATATATATAGTTCATTACACGGAAGTTGTTGAGAACAATCTGAACTAAAAATTTGAAAATTCAAAATAATTAAAGGAATTTACTAAGTTCTTATTTTTCACTAGTTTTGTATTGACCCAGTACTATTTTCCATCTATGAGCATATTATATTGATTTTAATCGCTCAATACTTACTTAAGGCCATCGGCAAATTAATTTAAATTTAATTTTAAACTTCACCAATCAACGGATTACCATAAAAATAACAGAATATGGTTTTTCAACATTTTATTTATCATTTTCATCAACTGCGGGAAAGTTAGAGCAGGGATTTGGAAACATTTGCAATTTTGCCGTAAAAGGGTTAAAATAACTGTTAAATAGCCACTAGGAATATTAGCTTGCAGAGTACAAGAAAATATACTATTTGTTTTAATAATTATTGTTTGTTTAATATTTATTATAGTACATTACACAAATGTATCCGCAATTCTCACTTAGTTTTCATTTATTTCAACAATTAAAGTTTGTTATGTAAGGTATTAATAACGCTGAAATAACGAACAATTTTTGATTGACGAATATATGAATATGAATAAATTTATTAAATCTTGGTAGCAGCATAACGCTGCGTTATCTTTAAGGTAAATACATTTTCTTACAAATATTTATTTATTTACAATCATAACGATTAACATTTAATAAAGTAAAGTAATATTAATAATAACAATAAGTCCAACTAAAAATAAGTAATAAGTGGCTGTGACAATATGTGAATGATGAAGGAAAGAGTCAGTATAAGAAAGATAAAGTATTAAACTTTCGTCGGATGAGTAATGTTTTAAATAATCATCTTGAATACTAACCAAAAGGGTCCACCAAAGCTAGTGAGTGTGCTCTCATTTTTAAACAAAAATTGTTTGTTTTCATTTTCAAACGTTTTGTGGATTTACCCATATACAAAAGAAAACATTGTTTTTCTAAGTGGATGTCTTCAAAATGGACGTCTATGTAATCATTTACTTTTAATTTATGGATTTACATATCTATCTACATGTTCCTAAGGTCAGAGTATCATTTTAGAGGGTTTCCGGAGTCGCTGTTCGAAGCAAACACGAGATTCTTAACGATAGTCCAAGCAACGATCGGTTTGACCCTAAACGAAATTGTGACAAGACCGATTTTTATAATTACTAAAAACATGAGTTAAAAACATACCCAAATTCGCCGAATATCGGAGTGGGAAGATTGTTTTTTATTACAAAATAGACCAAATTTTATAAACAAATGTTTGTAACTTTTCATGCTCAACAAAACTTATAGGAATTGAAAAATCTTTTAAAAAAGGGTAGAAACAATATTTTCTCTATTTGTTGACATTTTTTAGATAGAGTTGTGCAAATGTCTATTAACTAATTTTTTAAGTAAGGTATTAATAACGTTGACAATAATCATGATGTAAAAATCGGTCGTGTTGTAATTTGTTTTGAGTTACTCCATTTTTTCGTTCGTTTCCTACATTATGACTCTATGATGAAAAGCTACCAACACAAACTATTAGAGAATGGGTTACACTTCTCTCAGCAGTTCAAAATTTGCCACCAGTGGAATTTAACATGGCGAATTTTGTTGTATTTTTGGTAACTGGGTGTTTTTACTATTTCGAGTAAAGTCGACATCTCCATGTATTTCTTACCCAAAAACTAAGTACCGGTCATAAGTATGAGATCACCTTAGCGGAATTTTGGCTCAATTAAAATGTTGATATCTCATCGCCAAGTTAACGTACGGAAAAAATTAAAAAAATGTACTAAAGTCATTTTTGGGAATTTTTTTTGTTGAAACCGCTGCCTTTTTTTAAACAATGTTTGCAGGAGAAAAGTACAACATGTGATCGATAGATAATACCTTCAGCTTCAATTTGCCTCTTCGGGATTTTGTGTAACAATTCTTTACAAATAATTATATAATTTTGAACAAAATAATGTGTTTTTTTTTAATCTGATCTATCTCGGAAAATTGACGTGATACAAACAAATTTTTAAGGAAGAAAAAGTTTCATTTTTTAGTTATCTATAGTCTGAATTTTTTTCAAATTTTTCGAAGTAAATTTGTTTGACACATTTTGTCAACTGTAATATTTATGCATAACAATCATTCATGGACGTAAAGTTGCATTTAAACTATGCTCAAGTTTAAGATTACGTTTGCCTTTACTATTAAGTTCAGTTTCGGTAATATACTCGTAGAAATTTCGATAATGCTACTCTATGCCATAATAAAATACGTTGTAGTTTTCTTCTGCAAACATTATTGAACAAATGGGAGCGGTTTAAAAAAAAATAATGCCCAAAAATGCTTTAGTAAATCGTGCATATTTCAAAAGCAAATGCATATGCAGAAATGAAATTAGCTGACTTAGAAGCTGAAAATCTGTTTAATTCCTTTTTCTTATTTTTTCCGTACGTTAAGTTGGGGAATGAGATAAACATTACAAAAAATCAAAATGTCCTAAATTCACATTTCTTGTTGCACTTTAACCATTAAGGCGCCCTGGGGGTACTGGGAGACCCCACACATAAATATTACATTTTTTCCCTTTTAAAATTGCACTTTTACAGCATTTTTTATCTTAAAGAGCTACATTTCAAGAGGCACAAGTTAGATTGTAAGGAAAAAATCATGAAAATTGGCTGAGTTATGATTTTTTTTCTTTTGTATTAAAATGACACTTGGAGAGTATCCAGTAATTTTGTTGAAACGAAATAATGAAAACTATCTGCGCAGAACGATATTATTTTCGGTTTGGGGTCTCCCACGACCCCACATGGCGCTTTGTGTTATTTTTATATAGGTTGGCGCTTTAAGGGTTAAGCGCACTTAAAGTGTTCTACAATTGTAGTTATAAAATGGAAATATTCTCTACTTTGTCAGAATTTTCTCTGTCCACTTCAGTATATCTATATATCTGGCTTTCTCTTTTTTTCTTTCACTATCTGAGAACGACCTCCAAAGATGACGTATCGGACATTCTGAGTTCCGTTCGATGAAAATCCATACTATATGAGACAATTTGTAGATTTGAGAAAATTTGTAAGATGTTTATATAGATCTCTTTAAGAGATCATCCTACTGATCGAGATAGTTTTCCGAGGAACTCTGAATATATATTAAACATTAATCGATGACGAAATCACTAATAAAAGATTAACTACATAAAGATGGCAATGACTTCGACACTAACAGCACGATTTTCTGTTATTGTTACCAACGACGTTACGTCATTATTAATATAACGTCACTGCCTACTGACAAGTAAGTAATTACGTTGATAATCACCTATGCATACAAGAATAGTGAATAATAATGACAGTGATCATGAATCGTACAACCGGATAGTTTCAGGCATACCAACGATATATCAGAACTGGAGGAAGTCGCACCAAATTTCGGCGCGAATTGAGATAGCTGATTCGGAAATCGTAGGACCGAGGCGGTTCTTTTTTTTTTGTTATCTTCGGTGGTGATAAGATGACATTTGCCCAGAGCTGATCGTTTCGAGGCGGTGGTAAACAATCGATCTTATCAGCTAGGTCCCGAGCGTTATCGCCTAGCGGTCCGATAATGTTCACTGAAGGCGACGATGACGAAGAGCTGGGAGCGCTCCTCGCCGAATTTTCCAAGATTTTCGTTTTCGGTGTTTTCGACGCCGGAAAACTGCGAGTGGCTCCTCAAAAATCAAAGTTTCCCCGATGTTACGTCAAAAGTTATTTAGTGTCTTATGAGATTTAGTGACATGTGATAGTGTGATGTGAGAAAAAACAAATTTCTGAAGGAGCAAGAATGTCTGCGACGGATAGCGATGATGACACGCATGAAACCCTTGGTGGCTTCAATGGTCCTACACGGTGATTATTCAAGAATTTTCAAATTGTCTCTTTTTTTAAAAATTGATGTGTTATATGTAGGGTTGCATATCGACGTCGTGAAATTCATGCGCCTGAACTGATATGCTCAAAACGTTGCGTAGCGAAGCTATTGATAGAATTTATATCAAAAACATTAAAATGCATAAGTGGTATTGTGTTGCATAAACAAGAAATGCTATTTATTGAACAACATTTTACATGAATATTCTACGATGTAGCAAGCAATATCAGTTTAGTTGGTAGTAACACATTACAAATATGTCGGATTTGAAGATATTATTTTATTTGAAGAGGCATGACATTTGAAAATTCTTTTTTGTTGTCATGGAAGATTGAAACTTTTTCAAAGCTTAGAATTCCGCATTAGTAATAAAAAATACAAAATGTCATTTAGAAAGAATAACATTTTGAATTAAAAATCATCATTCAATTAATTATTTGATTAATCAAAAGATTTACTTGCTTTAGAAGAATTATTATCTTTAACAAATCTGTCTAGCTCGAATACTAAAGTTAACTAAATTTGAAACAATATTTTCTTACCCATTCTAAAAATGTTTTTTGTTTGTTTGTAATTCATGAACTGACATAAATTTGTATTACAAAGTAGTTTTAAGAAGTTGTCAATGTTTTGTGGTCGTGATAAAAAATATCTGACTCTAAAAAATAACGTAATTTAATAATCATTGCCAAGTTAATAATAGAATTTTTCGTGGTATTTTAAATACTTAAAAGTTAACCAAATTTGTGACATAACTGAATATATTTCATAAATAGAGTCAAATGCACAATGATAGTTGGTTCTTTTTTTATCCAATAACATGAATTTAAATGTTTATATTTGAAACTAAAGATTAGTGTTTTCTTCTTGAAAGGTAAAAATTCTTCGATTTCAAAAATTGCAAAAACTGGAATAATTCGGGTTTTGTAGTAATGTGAAACGCTATAATGTATTTTTAATAGTATTCATAAACATTTTTATTATCGGTGAAAACGCATACTTTTAATATATTTCAATGTCGCTTCGAAATGTAATTTATTTTTAGAAGGAAATGGATAATTTGGACGATATTTCATAATCGTAATTTTATAAAAAATAAATAAACAGGTCGAGTTTGTCCTACAATTTAATTTGTTGAAATTTTCCCTCGACGTTTCAAACAACTCGTGTTCATTTATTTTTTATTATATATACTCCTACACAACAACACCATTTATTTATGGTAATTTTAAGAAAGGAAGTATAATTTTTGTATGCTAAATAACTGAAAAATGTATAGGCTAAACATGTAATACGGACTTAGAATATTGTTATGTAATACAGAGTACAAAAATAGAAAATGTAAATAATATCTTTAAATATTATTGTTTATTGTAAGTAAAAAAAAAACAGCTTAGAAACTCGACAACAAAATAAAAAGGAGGTGATTCAGTAATTAATATCTGTACTAATCGATAGTTTACTTAATTAATTCCTATACAATTAAAAATGACGTAGTAAAATCATTCACTAATCACAATTACTAACTGTGCTCTTACTAATTGTAATTTTATCTAAACTCTCATTGTTCTATTACTCCATTTTTCAAACTGAAAATGCAGTTGTTTGCCATTTCTTCTCAAGTTTTATATAATGTTCTGAAGAGAAAAGGAAAATAGAAGTTTGTACTAAGACACATATAGTAAAAATTATTCTAACAATTTTTCAAAATTTGAAATATCATACAAATGATTTCTTATATAAAAAATATTAGTAACATGAATGAATATTGATAACGGCACGAAAAATCATTTTGAATTGAAACCGTAGCTGCTCCTTTTTCAGAAATATCCACAGTTTTAATTTTATTGCTCGAAGTGGTTTTTAAGAAATTCAAAAGTCAAGAATCCCGATCGTTAAAAAGTCGATGCTTGATAAATTTTCTATAATTCTTGTTGTTAACAGTTTATTAACATATCTAATTTGTTTTTTTCTTAAGTACACAAAATTATTTTTTAAAAATTAAATACACTATGTTAAATCTTCGTTGCAAGCGCCGAGATTTTTCACGTATTTCACGTCAGCATTTATAATCCGATTAACATTGGATTTGTGAATTAATATGCAATGAATAATTGAACATTTTATTCACTTAATTTCCTACATCAGGGTCAATCCTATGAAGAATATACACCCCACAAATGTCTAAATTTTGACATTTAATAGTCAGCAGGATGGTGGCGCAGAAAGCTACAAAAAGGAACCATTAGTTCCAAGCGAAGTTGGAATATATTAAGTTTTGGAATAGGTTAAAAGTAAACGTTATCCAAGATCAAAAAACGTTTTCAAAAAAGGGGGTACGTTTTGGAAATGGTTGAAACGTGCTAGAAACTTACGAATAAAACTTATCTTTTCCAATTATCTTATAAAGCATACATTTAGCAATGTTTAATTGTCTATTAATATTGATAAATACGTTTGATGAAAATTGATTATGAATTCGGACGTGAGACTCATGAATGGGACATTATGGTTAAAAAAGTACTAGGCCTGCAATGGAAAAGCAGGTTTAGTGTTTAATTTTCTTAGAATAATTTCATTGACTTATGTAAATAACCAACTAGATATATGCATGGATTATTAACATATTATCAAAGAATTTGATATGTTCCGAGATTTTATCGATCGAGATTCTTATCTTTTGAATTTAGCAAAAACTCGTTCGGTCAGAAAAATGTGGATACATTTCCTAAAAAGGAGCAGCTGTGGTTTCAATTCAAAGTTGATTTATCATCTATTATCGACTCAAAAAATATCCCTGCTTTCAGTTTTCTAGTTATTGTTGCACAACTTATCATGGCTAACTGCTCGACGTGTACTTTCAAGAAAAAAAGGGTTATGGTTACAGAAACTCTCAAAATTGGTTGTGTCAATAATAATTGTGACCTAGATTCAGTTTATCATAAAAAGAGTGGTGCAATGTTAGTTCCTGAATAAATAGATAGTTATAAAGGTCATAAATATAAATTTTGGAATAAAATGATATCTTCAATGTCATAAAACAAAGTTTTTTTCTGTTTACACACATACAATGTTTCGACGACGATGACTATATCTCTTTAAAGCTACAATTGCAGTTTTCGGGACCTCTTAGCGCAGTGCAGTTGTCAAAAATTGGGGAAATGATTATTATAATAACATATCCGACTATTTTTGGGTATGCTCTATCGACTGAAACTAGGAAATTTAAAAAAATTTAAATTCAAATGTCATGTTTACCTTGAATCATCTCTTCTTTTTATATTAAATTGTTTAAAAAGTGCATTTCGATCTGGAACTAAAAAGTTACGATCTATCGAATCCAATATGGCGTCCGAAATTGTGCATTGGCAGGGTAAACATTATCCAACTCGACTGGCATCAACTTTACGAAAAGATATTACGGAACAAAAAAAGTTTAGAATTAATCTATAAATGTTTGAGTTTAAAAAAAATGACATATACAAAAAATCCACAAACATCTTCAAAATTTCTGAAAAAATTAACATTTATTTCTTACATAATTCTAAGTCATTTTTCACGCATACAAATGGGGCCACGTCAACGAGAGACCCCTCACCTCCGAATTAGTTTGAACGAAAAGAGTTTCTACTGATCAAAGTTCAGGAAATTACATTTGCTCAAAGATCCAAGATGCCTGAATAAAAAATTCAAAATGGCTGATCCAGTATTGTGGATACAACAAAATGTGCTTCAAATGGTACCTGACACTTTTCAACATTTGAAAATATAAACTTGTAAATGGCGTACAAAGAACTGATTTTATATACTATTTCTTTGTTTCTAAATTGATAATTCATCCATAACTCCAAATTTATGTTTTTGGGCTCGCTGATTGCAAACATGAAATCAATGATTAGTAATTTAAAATGGTGGATTATTTCTATGCTTTTTGATTATAGAATGTTCTTATCGTTCAAAAATATACACGTTATCATAATAGTAATTTTCTATACAAGGCCGTAAAACCAGATTTTACGCCTCGAATAAGATACCAGCGTACGAGGACCAGCGAAGCCGGACATTATTTTTCGGTACTGAACGCTGTAAAAATTCGATTTCGCGGACTGCATTTAGTCTGTGTGGGTTATGTTTTTGAAAGCGCATATTTGTGTTACACGTGATACGTAAAACTTCATTTTGCGGACTAAAAGTAGGCCGTAAAATCGGATTTTACGGCTATAGTACCGAAAAATATATTGTCATAAATAAACAATACAACAATTGCAATAATCATAAAAAAGGATGAAAAACTAATTATTCTAGTATACTATTTATAGTTCAAATATTTTAATTTCTCCTGTTGTCGTATGACAAAAATATATACACTAAAATATCTATGTAGAAAATGTAGTTATAAAAACGTACGCGTTACAAAATATAAACATCTATTTCAGTCGATTTATACCGATAAAAATCCCTCATGTCATCCACCATATTAGATACGCCATTTTATATTTCGAAAATGTGATCTCATATTTATAATCAGTTATACCAAAGGTCTCGGATTTATTGAGATTATTAAAATTGTAAATAAATCAGAATGAATTCTTGATTATAAACAGATACCACATCGTGGTAGTAATTCACCTAGAATTATTCACGTTTTATTACTTTTTTGGCAGAATACGAAAGATATGGGCACGAAATCTTTTTTTAATTTCTTATATAGAACTAAACAAAATATTTTTTCGTTTCATGTTAATATTATAATTGTTATTAAAAATAAATTTGAAAAAAAACGGTATTTTTTTCTAATAAATGCATTTTTATGCAAACTGTATAATTTTATTTATATACATATATTTATAAGGGTTTTTGGGGTCGCTACGAATACCTTAGTTTTACCAAATTCAAAATGGCTGATCCAATATGGCGGACAAACACAATTTAAAATGTCATATTTTGTAAGAAAATTTGTTACTCGATAGTGTTTGGAGTCTCTGATTATGAATGCGACATTAATTTTGCCAAATTCATTGAATCCGCAAAATTAAATTAAAGAGAACATTAGCCTCGGATTCGTAATCAGCGTCCCTGAAAATCCTCCAATAATAAGTTTTCTTCAAATATAGTCATTTGTAAAATGTTTAACCGGCTTAATTGATCCGGTATTTTTAAATTGGTAAAAATAATAATGGATAACTTGAAGTCGTTTTCAAAACTGTTGGGTGAGAAATTAGATCCGCCACTTTAAATTGTTCAAAACTAACACCATAGTTGTAATCAGCGACCCCAAATATCCTCTAATAACGAATTTTCAGCGAATCCGACGAATTTTTTTTAATTCTTCCGGAGAATCCGACGAATTTTTTAAAATTCTTCCATCGGATTGACTGTGTCGATTTAAATAAATATACAAGTCGAAGTAGAAAAAATCGAAATAGAAAAAGTCGAAAAGCCAACAGTCAAAAAGCAGACTCATAAAAAATAGACAAAGCAGACAATAATTTGTTGAAGTGACGTTTTTTTGACAGTCGGGTTTCTGATTGTTGGTTTTTGGAATGTCAGTATTTTGACATTTCGGCTTTTTTCTTTGTTGGTTTCTCCACTCGCACCCATCGTAATAAAAAAATGAAGTATTTAATAAAGGTCGTAATACAGCTTTAAAAAACAAACAAAATTGGTCAAACTTAAATGTGCAACGATTTATTTTTGTAATTGCAATCGGACGTCAAACACTCGAATTTACGGAATAAATATGACTGACAAACAGTAGAAAATGCATGAAAATTTTTAAAAGTAAATATAATTAAAGTATTATAACAAAAATTTGTCATTTCATTGATTTAATATTTTTTATCTTATATATAATTAATGTGGAACACTTTCCATTACTTCCTTGTGTTTTTTTTTCAATTACATAACTTAAAGTTTAGTTTAATCATCTATCAAATCTATTATAAATGCGCAGTCATAAATATGAATGAATAAAATCTGATAATTAACTTTTCAAGGGTAAAAAAAAACGTTTAAATGTTTATGAACCATTTACCCTGCTACAAAGTAAGAAAAGTCCCAGAAGAAAATAATTATTAATATTTAAATCAAATAGGATTTAAAAGCAAGGTAACTTTAGATCATCGTTTAAATCATCACATTGTAAAATAAATCAATTCTTCTAATATACACAAATATTTTGATTTTAACTTTGCAGCATCGAATTTACAATAAAATACAATTGTAAAACATTGATAACCCATGATTGGCAGTTAATGCGAGACTGTAAATAACAATTTATTTTCAAAGATTTTATTTTTAATTCAAGTACTCATAATCTAATCGCACTTGTAATCAACTTTAATCTAACTGTTTAACGAAGGTATTTCGTACGTATTTGCACGATTTCATTATTTTTAAATTATATTAAAAAGTACAATTCATGTGTTTAAAAGTAATACAAAACAGGAATTTTCCAGTTTTGTCTTAAAAATTGATTGATTGATTTAATCTATTATCTATTTTATTCAAATTACATTTTTCTATTTTTGGTGTTTTTTACATGTTTTATGCTGCAAACCTCGAATTATTTGTTTAATGTTGTAATAAACTAATAGCTAGTTTAATATAAAATGTACATCTATATAGCTCAACGTCCGGGACTCTTGGACGATATCACCGCAAAGGTCGAAGGTCAAAAATTCCAAATTCCACTTACATCCCGCACAATCGACTTTCGAGGTACCTGACAGCATTTTCGAGTCTGGCACCTGTGAAATTTAAAAGGTACGTACCATATATTTCATTAAAATCGACTATTTACTAAGATGTTTTTTAAAGCCCATTGCAATTTCACTACACTGCCAAATCAATCACATTTTATACATCACGAAATAATTGAAAAAAATGATAATTTTCTTTAAACACGTGTAAAAACGAGGATAGAACTGGTTCACAATATAGAATGTACAGACACAAATTTGTCCTTCGAACCTGTCATTTGCCTGAAAATATTTACTTTCGGGCTTCGATTTCCAAACATATACTAAGTTAATCTTAGTCGGAAAAATGTACTTTCTTGTACTAAAATAAAAACAATTTAAAAATATTCAAAAATATTATTTTTCCATTTTTAAATTATTTTGAACGTTGTACGAATTACTGGATATGAGAGTTTATTAATCGAATTTCAGTGAGTAAAGCATCAATCTACTATAATTTACATGTTTTTAAAGAAAGTTAATATACTTTAATAAATAAGTTTAATGACAAATGAACTAATAATAAATAAACTAAGGTTCTATTTGTAAAGTTTATTTTTAAAAAGTGATCTTTGGTTGGACCACTAATTCAAAAGTACAAAAATTTTAACGCATTAGGTAACAGAAATTTTTTATAACTTATTTTCCTAAATATTTCGAAATTTAAAAAAATCATTTTAATTTAATTATTAGACTATTTTATTCTAAAATGATTTCTACAATATATTAAACAAGAAAATAATTTTCAATATGACTTCACGTTTTCAGACTATTCAACATTTTTTACTAAAAATAATTGTTTGAAATATTGTACAATATTATTTTTTAAATATTTCTAGAATATTTCAATGGAATGTTACTTCAGTATGTAAGTGGTATTGAATCTTATCCGTTGAAATTAAATGTTCATATTTTACATAATAAGGGATTAAATTTACTGAATTAGTTCAGAATTTCTTTGTTTCCGTTTTGATATTTTCTAAAATTTCAATTTGACATAATTTTTTAACTCGACACCAACATTTGCCAAAATGTGCATGGCCGCCGAAGAATATTTCATATATAATATTGCTAACATTTAATATAGAATATTCGTAAAATATTTCACTGTTTATTTTGTAGATTTGTTCGTCTACAATATTATGTATGATTTAGAATAATATACTGAATACATTCTAAAAATGTTTTTTATTGTCTGATTTTAACCGATTTTAATGACAGTTTTCAAAGATTGTATTTTGGAGAAAAAAAGATGTAACAAATTTTCACATCAAGAGTCACATCTGACGTAAAATTAACTGAACATTCAGAATCTGTTATTAAATTTTTCAAAAAATGCAACCATATAAAAAACTGCACATGATGTTAAACAAAAATGGATTATTGAAATGTACCAAAAAATGTATATTGGAGACCCGAACTTTAAAATGTGTGTAGAGGTATTTTTACTTTCAGAAAAAATGTTACTGAACAAATTTGTTGAATACATTCGTAAATGTCCAAATGTTGATTTTAAAATGTGTATACATATATTTTGATGAAAGCATCCAAAATATAAACATCGAAAACATTGTTTGTAACATTTTCTATTCGTTTTTTTTTTTATTACCTTTAATAATGTTTGTAAAATTTTTCGGAACCTAAATCGAACACGTAAAACTGTTTCAGATAAAGGTTAAAAAGGATAGAAGGAGTCGCTATGAACTTGGCATTAAACTTCATATTCAAGGTTATTTCAAGGTCAAAGTTATTTTTTATCCCGGATTTAAACACGATTAATGTTTCATTTTTAACGTCAAATTTCCCACCCATTTCAAATCCGGGGTAAAAACAGACTTTCAGTATGACCATTTACGCACATCACTTTGCCCTTGAAATATCTTTCAATGACCTTGAAAATCGAATTGAAGGCAAGGTCCTGGAAACCATTAAATAGATCTCTCTGTCCCATTCGACTTTTGACTGAAACATTTTTATACATCTGGCTTTAATTCTATGAAAGTTTATCTGAATAGATATACGGGGAAAAAATTATTCTGGAAACATTACGGAATTTAGTCGGTTGTATAGGATTTGAGAAAAAATCGACGGAATTCACTGCATTTCCAGTGATGCAATCCGGGATAGAGAAATTGTTAAATATAACTAAAAATTACCGAAAGTCTAACGAAGTAGATAAAATTAAAGAAACAGGGGTGGAAATTGCGAGCTGGCGTCAGACGGTTTCGGGTTCAATTCTTCGTCTGGGTTGAACATTTTTTATCATTTATACCCGATAATCAAAAAAGATCAAGGAAAATGAAATGACTGCGTGTGTATCCACACATTTTTCTTTGTTTCGGCGAAAATGTAAACGTGTAAAATAAAAAAGATAAAACAATTTTTTAAATTTAATTGTTTAAAAATTAAATTAAAAAATTAAATCTAATTTAAAATTTAAAACTAAATTTGTCTAAAAAAATTATTGAAATAGTTTGAAAATTGTTTATGACGTAATTCCGTAATATCTAATAAATTCTTTCGTATATTTAACAAATGTACTGCTTACTGTAGTAGTAGTACCTTAATACCCGAATAAATTCGGTAAATTTTCCTGCAAAATTATTTTCCGTGTCTGATCCATAAATAAGTCACTAAAATTGCACATATATTAAATATTCAAGCATGCTTATACTTGTGTTATAATTTTACGTGCAATAACAAAATATTGCACTTTATACTAATGTAAAATCTTACTACAAGAAGTGGTCCGATTGTTTTTTAGCTTATACTGTATTTTCACTTTTATATAGTGAGTTGTCATTGCAAGAATTTTAGAGTTAACATTTTCCTGCTCTAATGTTGTAATGTTTCTCATGTATTGTAATTGTTATCTGACTATCATCAAAATTCCTTTATATTGGTAACACTGCTACCAACTTTAAATACTCCAACATTACATGAAAAAATTATTTGTTAATGGCTATTTTTGTGCTTCGATTTATACTACTTTTATAGGTTAAATATATAGTTAATTTTAAAATATTGTAAAATATAAAATTTGCAGGAAAAAAGATGTATAACTACTAAAATTTAAAAAAAATGCATAGATATTAATTTTTTACGAAAATAGAAACTATTTTAATTTCACTTTACAATAATAGTGTCATGTAAAATTTTCCCTACCTGTTAAAATCTTGCAATTTACCGCCCTCTCGAATTTCGAATTTTAGAATTTTCAATATTTACAGCACTGGTGGGCCAGAAATGCCACTCGACAAAGTTGGTCTGTTTGCGAATGCTTCTTTTAAGTGGCTAAATGACTATCTAACTGCCGGATACAAAAACTCGATAAAAGAGAAGCCACTTCCGAGTTTGTCGCAGGGAGAGAGTTGTGGTACCAATGGGCCAAGGTATGTTTTTTCTCTTGCAAATATTGCTTGTTATCTAAATTAATCATAAATTGCCTGATAAAGATTTGAAGAACACAATAAATAACTTGTAACAAAAAGAACTGGCCATAATGTTTATAACAACTTTATAAAAATGTTTATAACCCATATTTTGAATATCGAATGTTATTGTGAATAATTTAGTATCGTATACATAACATAAAGAAAATAATTCGGACAACATTTGTGGAATAGATAAATTTGTGTAATTTTTTTTATTTTTTAAAAATTGTTAATTTAAATTGTTAATGACATAAAATTTCATGTATTAGATTTGAAGGACTTCTGCATGTTCATTTTGTTGAGAGAGGTCAATGTGGCGCTTCGATACCAAAAGTGGCTTGGCAGTTTGTCCGAACACGCCTCATGTTCGGTTCCTTTATATATACATTAGGAATATTTCTCTCGTTGGCAGGACCGGTAAGTATTTTAGTACATTTTAATTATACCATTTCTAATATTAAATAATAAATTAGAATTCAACACAAATAATGTGTGCTATTTGTTATATTTTGTCGCTTGCGCGCATCAGCGAAAGTAGTGGACGATAGTGCCACCGCGTGGCAGATGATGCATTTAAGTCGACACGATTAGTAACATACTTTTTTTTAATTTTTGTAAATGTCGTACAGAAATGTTTAAATGTAAACTAAATATTGTTTTACTATATTGCACACATATTATTGAGGTAAATCAGAAGGACGATATAATAATAGTCATGAAATGCATAGATTTTTGTAGTGAGCGAAATAATTCGGACTGTGGGTGCTCACAACGAATTGGCTGTTGCCCGGAATGGAACGTTAGTATTTGAAATCGGAATGAATAGAACAGGAATATCGAATAATACCGATGGGACATTAATAACAAATACCAAGTCTACGCCGATCGTTTTAGACGAAATCATCATGTTTAGCCACGCAGGACTTCTTATCGTCATTGAAGTCATCTCTCAATTTCTCATCGCGTGGAGTGCGTCACTGAACCTTAGGTAAAAAAAATACTTTTATGGACCTTTTTTCAATTTAAGCTGCAATACACAGAAAAAACAGGTTTGGACATATTGACCAAAGAAGTATTGTTGATTAAAGTATTGATAGGTCGACCATTGCTATGGTAAAAAGAGCTTTGCATTTAGAAGCCCTTTCAAAAAGTATGGTCACAGCAACCATAGAATGGCTGGTGTAACCATAGTATGGAAGGGTATAATTATCAAAATAATATGGTAAAGACAACCATATCTAAGGTTGTAACAACCGTGGTATTTTTTCCGTGTATAAATTCCAAAGAAATGCTAAAACATTAACTAAATTTAATAAATAATATTTTCATTCTATTTTAACAGAACAGCGAGTCGTCTTAGGTCAGCTTGCATGGCAGTGGCGTATAAAAAATTACTGAAATCATCGATACGATGCACCACATCTGCGAAGCAGGTATAATTAACTGTTGATTTTATAATAAATTTTCGATTAAAAAAACGTTTCTTTTGTTATTTAATGTATAATTTCTTATTTAGACCCTGACGTACTTTGTACCTGAAAGCGAAACATTGCTTGAACTGATAACTGTCGGTCCGACAATTATAACTGGGCCATTGGTTTTGATTATTATTTCGATTTTCCTGTGGACGTCTTTGGGAAAGTGGGCACTAACAGGAATTCCCGTAATCATTTTGTTGTACTTTTCATTGGTGAGAGAACATCTTTTATAAATATATTTTTTATGTCGCTTACGAAAATACAGGAGGAAGTAGCGCCATCTACTGACACAAATTTAATTCACTCTTTCACTGCCTACAGCAAAGATGATTTTCGTTTAGGACGTTTTTCTGACTTTCATAATATAATCTAAGCTTAAATGTAAATATAGCAAATAGCTTCAAATTTATAATCAACTATCATAAAAATTCTTCGATACAAAGTCATACAACAATTTTTAATTTTGGCACTCTGGTTACTTAATGTGGTGTTGCTAAGGTTTAAAATACATGAACAAACTTCATGTACACAATTTAATATACATAAATTCATAGAGTAATACAGCATTCAATTGCTATTAGTAAGTGAGTACATTAATATTATTGTAGGTACTAACGGCATATTTTGCGAAATCTTTCGCTGCGAAAGCGATTGAGTATTCGGTAAAAAGAAAGGCATTAGTTGAAGAATTCGTGAGGAATATTCAACTAGCAAAGATTGCATTATGGGATCAACATTTTCAAGACAGAATTAACGGTAAGAAGTAATATAATAAAATTTTCCTTCAAAAATTATTTACAAATATAATATCTAGCCTAAAGTATGTTTAAATACAGATTCACCTTAAAATAATTCCCACTGTATTCAATACACCGACTAAAATGTAGAACAGATATTTCGACCTCTAGGTGGCGGTGGTTTTACATTCCATAAATATCCCCCAACCCAGCAAAGCTACATAATGCTGCATTTATAAGTTGTTGTTCAATTTAAACATTATTTAAAAATTGAAAATTATTTTAGGTATTCGTCGAAAAGAATTAGCAGAATTGCAATATGGAGGCTTCAGCGAAGGCTGCGGGCTTTGCTTGGCACATTTAATCCCAATTGTTGCAATATCAAGTATTGCACTAGTGATAATTTGCTTCCATAATCAAATTCCCTTTACGCGGGTGAGTTACTATTCCTGTAACTTTCAATATAATTTATGAACCGCAATAATATTTACTAATACCATCGAACAATTTTTCCTGCAGTTTTTTCCGGTTTTGGTCCTGTTCCTGATCAATCTGAAAAGCTGTTTCCGAACAAGCTGGATGGCACTTAGTAGTATCTCGCGTGGCTTCGCATTTCTTAACAAGCTTAAGGTACATAAAAATAAACTCAATTTGTCTCAAGAATTTGCTTCATTATTAATGTTATGTTTTCATATTTATATTTACAACAGACAGTACTGATTTTAAACGAGACTGAACGAATTCTCGACAAACCAATAGATAAAGGCTTTGCCATTGTGATCCGCGACGGCAGTTTCACATGGTCTAAAAGTAAATTCGACGTTGAGAACAAATTAAATCGATCTTCCAGGTAAAATTTCTTATTTACAGTACATTGTTCATATTATATCATTAAATATAACTATTTTATTCCTAGGTTCTATGTCGAGAGTCATCATGAAAAAATAATACACACGTTTGATTTTCCCATTTCGCCCGTAACGACGTTGTTTAATCTAGATTTAATCGTATCTAAGGTAAGATTGAGTTTATTAATATCACAGGGTTGGAAAAAGTGGACAGAATAGGAAAGCAAATATTTGATTTGATGTCTATGTGTCCAGTACTGGGACATTTTCCTACCTCTCGCATATGTTACAACTCGCAAAAGAACAAGATAGTTGATAAATTGCAAAAGTATCGATTTACTACAAGAAGGGTGATACAGGGGTCTTGTGTGGCATTGACTGTGTTTTCGATATACAAGATGCAGTACGCAAGATACTTCTAGCAAAGTAAAAGTGTAAAGTTCTGACACTCAAGGGAAATATAGGAGCACTTTCATATCTAATAAAGTTAGGAGATACCCGCCTGAAACTGGTAAGGTCCTTTAAGTATCTAGGGAGAACGAATGGATCAAACATTGTATGTAGAACTCGGTTATAAGGCAATGACGGCTTTTGTCCCTACAGCCACATATGCTTTGTGGGGGGATAAGATGCTAAAAAAAGGAAAAACCAGAAACAAGCTTGAAAGTGATCAAAGATGCTCTCTGCGAAAGATATGACTGTTGTTGTGGGTCACACGTCAGCAATACTTGAAATAGAGAAGCACACGCTCGAGTGTGGACTCGAGTGTGGGTGGTAACATCTACAAGGATGAAATGAGCAAAATCCCAAAACAGATAAAGAACAGTATGAACCAAAAATGGCAGGAAAGATGGACTGCCTCGCTAAAAGCACGAGCAACGCGCGAAATATGCCCTTCAATAAAGGATAGAATTAGCTCTAACATTGAACTCACTATACTTCCCAGTTCCTAATAGGACATGGAAAAGAGCAAAACTGGCCGGATTCCAATTAAAGGAAGTGTACGTGTGGGAGAGAAGATACTCCTGAGCAAGTGCTAAATGTATATCCAAAATATACGGAATTGCGAATCAGATGGCGTTAGGGATGCAGGAAAGTGAGAAGTTACTAAAAGACTTTATTAAGAAACAAAATATCCAATATTTAGGAAGTATATGGAACTCATTCTGCAGCAAAAAAAAAGTACTTCAAGGGCAAGAGTAACAAATTTAAAAAGAAACAGAAGCGGTGAAAACAATAGACCCCAAATCTAAACAATAGTCTAAACAACTTCTTATGTAGGCAAATATCAAATCCACTTGTAGAAATATAGATACAACTATTAAAAATGGAACAGTCCTTGGAAAACTATACCATCAATGTTTAAAGAAAAAAGAGAGATATAGAAGCAATCAAACATCGTTAATTTAAATTGGTTTTCTCTTTCCCCAACAACTCCTTTGTTATACCTCTCTTATTATACTATAACATATACGAGGTTCGGAGTCCACGAAAGCAAAGAAAAGTGCTGGATTCAGGTAGTAACAGCCAAAATAAAATACTCAAAGATTAGAAATACACTTTGAATTACCTCAAATTGAAAGCAGTTGGCAATGCAGGAAAGTACCTATTGCTGGTGTGCAAACGCTTGGTACAGCGATATGATGTACGAAAGTATTGGTGACCACTAGTAAAAAATAGAAGACGACGAAGTGGGTTGCAATGAAATGGAATACGATGAAATGTTTCACTACCCTTTTGGTGACAGTATCTGCGTTATAATTCCCGCTTATTTAATTTGCCTATTTCAAAAACTGTTTTTTAATACCTTTTTATGTCACAAGTCAAGTCAATTTGTTTGAGAGATTTATCATTTTTCAAAAAATCCACCTGAAAATACGGTGGTTCTGCTGGTAAAGGAGTAAGGTATAAGTAAATAGAGTACGTAAAAAACATATGGAACTAAATCCATGCTATAATCACTACAAATATGTAGAAGTATAATCTTAAGACGCGGTATTCTTTTATAATAGCGTTTTCCTTGCACAACAACATTTCACTTTTTTCGTCATTGTAAGGATGCATCTCTGGTACCCCAGAAAAACGTTTAGAAACATTTCAATTCACGCCACTAAAAAACGCCATTTATTTAGGGTTCGTTAGTCGGGATCTGTGGTCCCCAAAATTCGGGAAAGACATCCTTTCTATTAAGCATCTTAGGACACACAAATCGAATCGGTGGTTCCATTGCTATCGACGGAACGTGCTCTTATACGCCCGAAGACCCATGGCTAATGGATGGAACAGTTAAAGAAAACATTTTATTCGGGGAAACTTTTGATTCTGGCCGGTAAGTAAAGGAAATGATTAATAATTTTTCAACCTGAATTTAATGTACTTTAACTTTTTCAGTTATTACGAAGCTATAAATGCTTGTCTCTTGAATGACGACATCGCTTCGTTGCCAGAATTGGACGATACAGATGTGTCATTCATAAATCTCAGCGCTGCACAAAAGCAGAAAATTGTTGTTGCTCGAGCTGTTTACATGCAAAGAGATATAACCTTACTTGATCGACCGTTCAACGATTTAGATTCCACAGACGGCCTGACAGCGTTCGATAGATCCGTCCTACGAGTTTTGCGGTCGAAAACTGTTATTATTGCTTCCGATCGTGAGCAGGTAATCATAGTTTGAGTTTAACATTTCGTGAAAACAATTTACTTCAGGTCGGCTTAGCATAAAACAGTAATCTTGTTAGAAACCACAAAGTCCAGAAAAATGATTAGTAACTGGACTCTATAATGTGTAAAAATTAAGTCTCCTTCTTTAAGCAATTCATATTTATTAAAATTTCAGTTTTTGAGCCACTGTGACGTAGTTGTGCTGATGCGCGAGGGAAGAATCATCGACTTTGGGAACCACATTGAACTAAAGGAGAGAAATGTCGAATATAATAGTATTATCAAATCTCAGTGGCAGGCGGGCGGAAACACATCGAGGTGACATTTTATTATTCAAAAAATGCAGTAGAGTATCGCTGCGGTGACTAATCAGTACACTGGACATATACTTTGCATTTAGAACAGATTCTGGAGAACCAGATGATCTCTTTTTTAACTGCAATATATTAGTGGTCGAAAAACAAACCCAGAATCAAGAAAGTCACTATAGCGACACTCATGCACAAAGCTTTATCAGCCAAAATATTTTATATTGTCAAGAAAAAAAAAATAAACTAGAAAAACGCAGCATTTGTAAAACATATAGTAAATGTCAGATCATATAGTTACAGATTCGAAACGTATTCTTGTCCACTGGAACTATCATCAACGCACTTGTCAACCAGCACCTTAGCTTCTATCAATCTTTGCGATTACGCCGTAAGTAAAGTTAACTTTAAATTTTCAATAACAATTAATCTGTGTAAACTTTTCATCCAAATTATTTACATCCCATGATTTTTCAATAGGAAGAATATCATCCATTACAACTGAAGACCCATTCGGAGTATCCTATACTTAGGCGGCTCTATGGTGACAAGCCGATAGTTGGTTCGGCAGTCTATGTAAAATATATCGGAGGATGGTCTATATCTTTTCTGATTTTTGTGCTCTCTGCAGTCTATTCTTTACTTCTAGCCTTAGCACCAATGTGCATTATATACATTGGACGGGTAAGATTTTCCTTACTTTCGTAATTATGTTACACTATTTCTAACAATATTATTTATATTAGTACTTCTGTTCAACAAATATAAATATAATGTGAATATTATTCGTTATGACATCTCGTCTTGGTATGCTGATGTGTGATGCATTCATTGCAACATGTTGCGTATCAATTTTTGCGTATCAAAATTTCTCTCCGTGCACTTTATGTAGCTAATATTTATTGTTTTAGCAGGATATTTGAAGCATATTCGCATCATATTGTACACATGGTACATGGATTTGTTTTTCGCCTTGCTAAAATAATGAAGTATTTATTTACTGTAATGTTGAAATAAATGCATCATGCAACCTGCATATTATGCCGACATGGACATGTTGCCTCTGTGCAGCATTACGTTTAGTTATCAGTCAGCATATAGCATGAGTCGCATATGTTACTAATGAAAGATATTGGGACGACGTGCTGGACCTATGCTGTTTATATACGTTTTCCATGGGCATCTGACTAGAATTTTTCATGTGCATGATGCAATTATAACAGCAAGCAAGTACACAATGTGTATACACTCGTGAAGTATCCCTCTGACGGTGGTTTCAAAGGCATTTGCTAAATCTGATATAAATCCTGATGGTTTCTAGTTTTTATACTCACGCATGAAGTGCAATAAATAAATGACATAATTGGTTATACAAATTTCATTTTAATATTAACAATATGTTGCAATAATGTTACAGAAAACAATCGAACACATACAATCCGCAACGGGGATTCTCACAACCTTGGTTGGCTTATCTATCGTTTGCGGCGTGGTGCTTATGCTCGCGTATAATCGGGTAATGTATTTTTCAAGTATACGTAAAAATACACAATAATAAGGCATATGTTGTTAAAAGGAGTAGCAATCTTCAACGACCTTTTTCCTTTTTAAGACAATATTCATAGCAGCGGCTAAATTGCACAACCAATGGATCGACAGTCTGTGCAAAGCTCAAAGTTCACTATTCACATCGACGACTGCTCCATTGCTACTAAATATTTGTAGCTTAAATTTGCAAGAAGGTAATTAGAACTTAATTCTTTTTAATCTAAGCAAAAAAGTATTAAAAGATTATTGAAAACTCAGTTTAAATATAATTTTATTATTGCAGTTTTCTCGAAAATGTTCTCAATTAACGTTTATTTTAGATAATTGAAGAAGAGATTTTGTAATAAAATTCATTTATTAGGATCTGTTAATAATAAGATTTTTTAAATTATAGTCGATTTCGCGTTACCGAGATCAATTATAACCGTTCTGATACATATCGGTATCAGCACGTTCAGCGCGGCTATCCTGGGCTTATTTTGTTCAATATGGCTGCTTATACCGATCACTGCCTTTACCGCAATAAGTATTTGGTATAGTATTTATATAAGGTAATTAAGAGTAATTATGTTTTTCCCTCTTCCGCTTATTTATTAATTTCTTATAATCCTGAATATTTTTTATATACGTGATTATTCATTATTTTTATAAGTTATGTCTCTGCAAACACAAAAGTAACAGTTATGTAGCAACTATGTAACATTTATGTAACAATGTAACCATTACGTGAGTATTACATAACGGTTACTTTACGTGTTTGCAGAGGTTACGATAGACACTTTTCTACAAATGTGCCCTTTCTTATTATATAATTTTTTGCGATACATTCTTATCGTTAACGTATTCTGTTGTTTCTATAGCTCTGAATATAAATTAATAATAATTATTCTAGTCAATATACATACTTTTATTTTTTATAATATTCCTTGTAGTATAAGAAGAGCATCCCAACAAACCAAAAAGTATACAGAAAATCGGTATACGATTTAGCATTAAATAAGTCAGTTTCTTTGCTGTTCCTTCGTACAAATCTAACCTAAAACGTACCTAACTTAAGAGGAACGATTACATTCAATTATTGGATGATTGAAACTCAAAATGCCGAAAGAGTTCATGTTTTTCAGAAATATGAAACAGGAAAATCATATAACTACCCAGATAGCAACGTGAGTTCACATAAGGTGCATAATGGAACTCACAAATGAGATCAAAGCGCACGTCTGCGCTCCATGTGAGTGCTATTTGTGTCCTCCAATCAGATGACGATTGTCACTCACATATGAGTTGCCTTATTGAAAAATTTGCGCGTGCGCAAACCACTAACTTCTTGCCGCACCGCATTCTACCCGATGGCAGTTGGTTACCCACCAAGACTATTAGTCAATCTTTACAAGTATCATAAAAGTTTCATGTGCGTAGAAGCGGAGTTTTTTGCGCATACGCAGTCCAATCCCGTATATTTTACTCATTCCTGAACCCTCATATGCAGCCACATAAGCACTCATAAGTGAGATTTCAAACTGGATGACATCGTGAGACTCACGCCTTGCTATCAGGCTAGTTCATCGACTAAATCGATGTAATTCAAATCACTTTGATGTGCTTGATATGAAGTCGTATACTTTCGCGTGAATTGGAATTCTCAAATTACATAAAGTATAAATTCCAATAAGAAACTCTGAAAATCAATACGCCAATGGAAAGTAACGGAATTCAAAATATAAAGTCCGCATACTTTGCGATTTGTTGGGATTACAGCGGGTAAAAAATTTGTTTTCAGTATTACGATTTTAATCACACCCAACAACTAAACCAGCCATTTGTATTGTCATTTGTTAACCTATTAACGGAAAAATGATACTAAAAAAAACCGGTCCTCTTTTTATTGTTTTGTTAGTTGCTGACGCCCTTTTCTTCCAATATCTGCCGGAATGGCTTTTATTATTTTTAGTTCATTTACTAATTTAAATTTCGTATCGTTTGCAGAAAAGCAGTTCTCAATTTCTATGAAAGAAAGGCGAACACGCTGATTCAAGTGCTGACTTACGTGGCGAGCACGAGCGATGGTCGGACTTCCATTCAAGCACTAGCCAAAGAGAAAGAGTTTGCGAAAAAGTCAGTGCGTAGCCAATGGGCGCTTGTTACTTTTATTAAAACTAACTGATTCTTTAAGAGAACTTTCATAACAAAAAATACTTTTTTAGGTTTTATAAAATCTTCAATGACAACACATCATTCGATTTCATGTTGCACGCGTCAAAGTTGTGGATCAGATTCAGAACGCAACTGCTTGCTGGTTAGTAATATTTACAAAATAAATACAAAACGTAGGAGCACTTTCGTAGTGCTTATATTCAGCAGTAAATAAGAAATCCTAATTTATGGAAAAATAATTGTTTCAGCTGTGACTATCGGCGTCATTGTTTTCATGTGTGAATACTTGTCAGTAATTCGAGATCGAATAGAAGCTTTAAGTTTGAGTTACATTTGCTCAATACAAATGGTAGTGAGCGTGATCTATGTAACCGAATCGATCAACAATGTATATACTAGTCTAATTGCTTTAAGCCGTATAGATCGCTATATGGAGGTGAGTTTTTGCACAATTTGTAGTTTGTTTTTTATTTATATGATGATTAGGAAGACATTAGACCTTTAGTGAAGACAACAATAAGTAAGATTTCAATAAGCATATAGATTTCCGAGATTCACTTAACCTTTTATGACATGCGTGTGTGCAGAAAATATGGCCTACATTGAGAGAAATTATTTACTAATAGTTAATGCAAGGTAATTTCAAGGCTTTTGCATTAACTATAAGGTTATAATTGCATGGGTACTTACATTTTTTTTCTAGAATTTGTGTTGCTAATTTTTGTGTAGAATTTATATCGCGAATAAATCTCATTATAATAAAAGTAATAATTATTTCAAGGAGAAATACCTATTTTCGCATTCAGAACTCTTGAAAGCTACCCAGATAAAAAAATTAGTTAATGAAAATGGCTGCCATCTCCACCTGAAACAAATAAATAAAATGGCGTTTAAATATTTAAGCCCAATTTTCGTAATTAGGTTACTGACTCAGGGTTGAACCACTATGTTTGATCACCTTCCTTTGTCACGAAATATTTATTATATACACTAAACCAAACTTTAGAATTTATAATGAAATAACATACTGTTATTGATTCTTTACAGAACTTGCCGAAAGAAAAGGAAGGAAATGCATACGTGCCCACAAAATGGCCTGTTGATACTAGCATTATTTTTGAAGATGTAGTTTTACAAAATGAAAGTCATTCGAGTGAAAAAAGCTTGAACTTCACGATCTGCCCAAAAGATCAAATCGGTATGATATTTTAAGAATATACCCAAATTCCACTTATGGCATATTCAAATCTCTTTTTGCGAAAAGTTTCCTTTTTCGAACTGCAGTCTTTGGCCATTTTATACACATTAGGTCATATCACCAACAAGTTTTTGTGTATTTTTGAGTGTTTAACATTGAAATTGCTATACGTGCTGATATAAAGTGTCACACAAACAATTTCATTGGCCGAAGAAGTGCAGAACTGAAATTTATGCCATTGTTATCTTTGTCGAGTTAACCTTTTAAGGGCGGGGAACCATTCTTTTCTATCGACCTTCAACGCTGTAACTATGAATGCAAGTCACCTAGAAACAAAATTCTTCATATACCATTTTCGAAAGTATGAGACTGTTTTTTAAAGATTTTTTCACAACTAATTTTTTTAAATTTCACATTTTGAAAATCAAAATTTGTTGTTAGAATATCGTAACCATGATGGAAGAGGGCTTGGCTATCTAATGTAATAAATCCTACTGATCGTTTACGGAATTTCAATATGATGGTTTGAAAAAAAATATATATTTTTCCGATCTTTGTAATTGTAGTCTCGTTAAGCCTTCCTCAATATCAGTTTGTATTTTTACATACGAAAAAATTCTGACTCTTAAGAAAACGTAAAATTCGATGGTTTTCTTGTGGGTAAAGCTCCGAATTCAATAGCAAATATATACAATATCAGTATTCTCTTGTGCCTAAATATTCACAATATATTTTTATGAATTTTATGTAAACTGAATACAGAATTAATGTTTCTAAGTGTTAAAGATTTGAAGATGATTTGGTAAGATTGTAATGACGAAAGGTTTTATTAATTTAGGTCTCCATCTTGAAGACACCATATTGAATTTTTATAAACACACAAAGTGATTTGTCAGGGCAGATATCCAGGTCACCTTTTATCATGATTACAATATTCTAGCAACGCGGTTTCAAATTCAAAATGTGACATATTTAAAAAAATGGCAAAGAACGTGTCAATATTTTGGAAGAATATATTTTTTATATCGCTTTTATAGCTGAAGAGTTTTTTCTAGGCCAATTGCATTGAATTCGAGAAAAAGAATGTCTTTGCCGTCCTGGAAGGGTTAAAAGAATAAGCCATAAGTGGGATATATACCTCATGTTGCAATATAAAACTTATTATATATTTATTTCTCAATCCGCAGCGATTGTTTCCACACAAGCTGAAACCAGGGCAAGCTTCGTGGCAGCTTTATACAGGTTTTCGGACGTATCGAAAGGAACAATTACCATAGGTGGAATGGATATCTCTAAAATTCCATTAAGTCACTTAAGGCAATGCATTAATTTTATTCCCGGAAATCCCCGGCTTTTCAATGGAAGCATACGGTTAGTTGGGAAATTGGTGGAATATTTCACTTCTCTAAATATTTTTAGCGCTAAAGTTGTCTTTCTTTCTTACACTTCATTTTCCTTGAATCGTAAATTTAAAACATTTGCATTTTAGGTATAATTTGGATCCTTCGTCAGTAATTCCGGATCAAGTCTTAATGACAGTTCTGCAAAAAGTTCAACTGTGGCCAAAGGTTTCGAAACTTCCAGAGAAATTAGTCAGCGATTCGAGCCATTTATTTACGGCTTGCGAGAGGCTTTTAATTTTTTTGGCTCGAGCAGTAATAAACGAGAAAAGTAAGGTATGTGTAAAGATGAATTTCCAATGCTGGATATTTGATATTTGCTACAAACATGTCGCAAGTTATGACACAGCCCAACAAAAATTTATGAATTTCATAATAAGAATGGGTCGATTCTGATAGGATTTTTACTCCAGAATGCAATATGACCTCCAAATTATCCCATTAACTCCAGTTTTTAAGATATTGAAGGTCAAAGGTGTGAAAAGTGCTATTTTAGGCATTTTTGGTTATCTCTTCACATTCCAAAAGAATGCTGTTGTCCCGCCAGTTAGAGTTAATTTCGATAGCATTTTTCCAGCAGAATCCAAATACGTACATAAAAATAATCAATTAATCATAGTTTTTGAGGTCAAATGATTAAAAAAACAGATTTCCGGCATTTTGAGCATCGATTCACGCCTTAAAAAAATTATGTTGTTCCACCAGTATTTAGAGTCAATTCTGATCCCGCAGAATCCGAACATATACGCCAAAACAATCATGTGGACCTAATTTTTGACCAAATTGAAGGTCAAACGGGTAAAAAAGCACGTTTTTGATCGTATTTCATATCAATTTACTATTTTGGCATACATATTTTGATTCTTCAGGAAAATCCTGTCAGAATTGAATCTTACTGGCGGGACAACAGCATTTTATTGTGCTCTGAATAGATGCTCAAAAATACCTGGAATCGAATTTTTTACCCCTTTGACCTTTAATATCACAAAAACTGCAACCAATTGGCTATTTTGGCTTCTAGAGTAAAAACCTTACCAGAATCGACTTTTACTTATACAGCAACAGAATTTTGTTGGGATGGGAATCATTCTTTAGAGATTCTTTTGTCTGATCAGTACATATGTCTTATCTTTTTGAAATATCCAATAACATTAATTGTTTTATTTTTTTAGATAATAATAATGGAAGAACTCGGTGATGATTGGAAGGAAACCGAATACGGAATAGTCGAAATAGTTCTCCAAAATGTATTCGCCGAGTATACAGTAATTCGTTTGTCTAACAAAGCGCTTGTTACTTGTCAGAAATTCTTTACGTTGGATCCTGAGACGTAGTCTATGAAAGTATCAAATTAGGAAATGAATGAACAATAAAATGTACCATTTTACCACAGATGTTTATTGTACAATATAAGAATATTTTTAATTTCTATAAAATGTTTCGTAGCTATAAATTTAATAATTTTCAAAAAATCACTTCATTCTAACATCGTTCATCTCAAACCGTCCAATAAATCGAGTAAAATCATGTAAATTCCAGTAGTGCGTACAAATCACGAAACGCTGTTTCTAAGGCGTTAGAAACATTTACGTAACATTCTTTTTTATTAACGCTTAGAGAACCAGCGTTCATATATATATATATATATATATAGGCTCCATATGATACTGTTTGTTGATTATTAAGAAATTACATTTTTTTTTACATTTTTACAGTTTGCATCGTTTTTATATCTATAAAAGCTTAAATAATAAATAAAATAAGCTTGACATTTTTTTATTTCACTTGTAAGTCTTCGTGAACTTATTTTCACGAAGTTTGGCACGTGATCTTCTTGCGACAAAGTCGTTCGTGAACCTTTTTTTTTTAATTAAGATTATTGTTGAGATTCTGCAATCCCGTACATTACATGGTAACTTATTGTCAACAGCAATTCATTAGAGAAATAATACTAAAGAACAATTCACCGCTAATGTTAAAACAATCGTAGATATTAAAACTAATTACTATAATAAAATAAGTTAATCGACGTAAAGTTACTTACGCTTATTAAAATATAGTATAAATATATAAATGTAAAATAATGTAAATAAAATATTTATGAAAATAAACATTGCGCTATATTCCGCGTAGACAGATCTTGTAAAATATCTTTAACCTAAAAAAGACATCAAGAGAAAATATAGGGGATTTAATTTTTCAACGATTAGGAGTAAAGCTAAGTTTCAAAGGATTTAATAAGTAAAAATTATAGAAATTATAAAAATGAATTCTTGCTACGTATTCAAAATGTCGATTTATACAAGAATGTTTAGCTGCTCAATTATATAATACTTAAAACCTGTGCTCTGTACGAGTTTTTCTTTCATGAATCCAACATTTAACTTAGTGGATTCAATATAATGACTTTTATAAAATTATTCTTTCCATGATTTAATTTCGTGATTATATGACTTTCACTACTTAGCAAATATGTGGTTTCATTTTTTATTTGCAAGTTATGTTAGTTATTAGTAAAAATAATATAAAAGAGCTTATTTGATTGTATTCACAAATTTGAAACAAATTCGTTAAAGTCATCGTAATTTTGAACATTACATATATTAATCGAAATTTTAACTTTCTAGTTCTAGGAAAACTTCTCAAACACGAAGAAAAAAATTAAATGAAAATAAATAAGTAAAAAAAAACATTTAAAAAATAGTAGCATACATTGTCTCCTACAATGCAACAAAAACGATAGAATATAACGAATAAAACTTATTGATATTTAATTTTGTCGTCTGACATTGCATCTGCCAGTTTGAATGTTTGAAATTTGACTTCAGAATCAGCGATACCGAAAACCCTTAAATATCATATGTAGTAAAAATTTAATTAATGGTAATAATTTAAGCGTTAAAAGGTTAAGATATTCTAGAATTATACTGAAATTGTTGCAAGGTTTTATAACACAACAACAACAAAAGACGCTGTTCATACTGTAATTCAGTTTGATTAACTCTCGAAAATCAGGTTATGAAAAGAGAGGACTAAAGATATTGGTGATAGAAATCTGTTACGTCCGGGGAACTGAAAGAGCCTCCAAAATTTTTGTAGTATTATTTTCTTATAAATTATAGGTAATATTAAGATGAATAAAGAGCGCAGCGTAAATTTATCTTTAACTATATGCTGCGTGAAATTTTAGGAATTATAATTATGGCGGAAATGGTGTCATCTATCGATAGTTCTAAATGTCTAAATTCAAGCCTATCGCCTTAAATGTAAAAAAGGGAAAACTACACTGCCGTAATAAAATACGAATGTTATTTTTGCATTACTATTCAGTATCCGTAATAAAATACGATTATTCATTCGGCATTATGTTTCTACACCCGTAATACAATTAGCTTAGTGCATGACAACTGTTACGCCACTAGTGGCGAGGTTAGGAAGTTGATATTAATAAAAACATTCGTAAGTGTATAGGAGGAAACTGAAATATTTTTAGTCTTACGTTCACCATATTTTTAATAAATTGTTGAACATATTTTTATGAAAGACGGACATTGGTTGGAACAAATCGAATTTTTCAACAATAAATAATGTGAACAATAGATTCATAAATTTGAATTGCACTCGCGAATGAAGGTTACAATGGATATTGTCATCAGGACAGGTTTTGCGTTGATAACACATTCAATTGATTTTAATCCATTCTGTTCCCGGAGAATTTTTGCGAGTATTTGGGCAGTTAACCACACTACAATAAACATTATAATTTTTCTCCGGATCCATATTTCGCCAAATGCACACTTTGCAAATTACGTAAATAACATGTGCAACGAAAAGCAAACTCTAAAAATAATCATTTTCAAAATATATGTACACATTTGAACAAAGTAAAATTATACATACTGTTATATATAGTTTAATAAAACTCCAAGAATTTTATATGCTTTGAAATTACCTTCTAAATATCCAAAATCGAGAAATGAAAATGTGACATTTTCTATGACATTCAATGTAACAGCTGTGTTTTTATTAATATCAACTTTCATATTCCGCCGAATCGAGCGCTGGCGTTGATTGTCATATCCCTTCCAAAGTCACACACTAAGCGAAATTTGGTCGGTATTATGATTCAACATCCGTAATTCGCTCTGTTAAGTTCTGCTATGTGAGACCCCACCGGCGACAAAATGAACTACTGAGAGGGGGTTATGTAACAGTAATCATAAGGGAAAACGGGCTTATTTTACGAATAGCTTTGCAAACATACATTTTTCAGTTGATATTACTGTTTCATCGTACGGCATTTCAAAGACTAAAAGCAATTTCGAAATATCAGTTTGCAAAAAAATTATATTTGGAAAAGCTGTTCGCAAAATAAGCCCGTTTACCCATATAATTAGTGTCACATACTCCCCTCTCAGTAGTTTATTTTTTCGCCGGTGGAGTCGTGCGTAGCAGACTTAACAGGGCGAATACAATAGGATTATTTATTTCGCATGACAGTTTGTCAAAATGACGGTCCAACGGCAGTGTGGGAGTCCGGAATTTGATAAGCGCTCTAATTCGAGTAATAGGCGATCTACCCCCACCTTGAGCGCAGGGGATCTGCCGAATTTAGATTTTAAGAAGTGACGAAAGGAAATTTAGTAATTAACCGGTCGCGAAACGACTATTATTTCCAAATTTTCGAGACCGCACGGCAACCTATTTAAAATAAAGAAATTTTTTCATCAATTTTAACCAATAGTTCTTAATATTTTAACGTCACAAATCCAAGAGAGCGGCTTCATTCCACACCCACCGTTTCAAGATTACTCATGATTTCGAAAAGAAAAAGGTATTTCCCGATCTCACAAGACACACATTGCATGCGGCAGAAACTAAACACATATGCCCGTTTATCAATGCATTTAAACAAACGAGGATATAGATTTTCGATAATTCGAGAATCATTTTTCTAAATCATTTATGGCACTATGTAAAGAGTCAAATCCCTGGATGCCAGCAATTTGAATCGCGCACCCTAATTTGAATGATCACCGGGCGATCACGATCGCGAATGTAGATTTCCTGCATTGTTTTGGTATAAAAGGTCGCATAAAGGGACTTCTCGCCTTACTTTCGTCGTGTACCTGAAGTCAACCAGGTATTCAACTAAAATTATTTCCACATGGCCAAGCGTGCGTTGTTCGGTCAAAAGGAAATCGTAGTCAGCGAAACTAATTTCGGCCTATTGGGTAAGCCGCCGTATTTAATTAATGTTGTTTATGAACAGCGCGAATATAAAATTATCTGTATTTAACAAAAAATGGAGTGAACCCTGTTGGAGTCTGATGGCTATATTTAATTTTACCGCCATTTCAGTACTAGATGATGGCTATATTTGATTTTGAATCAGTAGGAGCAAATCCTGGTAACCCAAAAAGCAAGATTTTGGAAAATCGACCATCCCGAGGTCGTGAATGGTGCAGGTTGGTTGCGCGAACTCCTGCATAAGTCATCTTCGCGAGCTGCGGATCATCGGCCCGAAAGGAACAAGAAGGTGGTGAAGTATATTCTCTTCAATTATCCGATCTCAGGTAAAAGTGCCTTTTCATTTCCGGACGAAGAAAATTTAAATCCTCATACGTGCTTTTTCATTAACTTTGGATCATCAGAACAATTTAGTGACCGGTTGTAATTTTTTATTTTTCACCATCGTGATCGTTTGACTTCCAGTGTTCGGTTTATTTTAACACAATGAACTCCGAATTTATTTAATTATTTAGTTTGATTATATTTGATTATCGCATTTCTCCGATCTGACCCTTAACGTTAAAAAAGTTCATGATTAATCTCTCGGTGTAATTATTTATATACATTATGATATTGCGTACGGATAAATGTTATGGGTTATGTGTACGGATGCGTGCATATTCTAAATCTGTTGTTAAGTGACTTAGTTTGCGTGTATCAGAGTGTAAGTTCAAGTTCATCAAAGAATATCTATCTGGGGTATCTAAAAAAAACGTGCCAAAAATGATATGAATGTCAAGAACTATAAAAACAAACAAAATTAATGTTGTTTGTGATATGTTATTGGCATTGAGAATCATGAAAAATGAAAATACTAATTTCTTGGTGATATTCATGATTGCGTTACAATAGATCCAATATATAAATTAACGAAATAAATAAATACTCTACAACTATTTCTACAGGTCGTAGAAACTCATAGTTCAATTTTTGTGCTGATCGGAACAGGAAGTCCGCCATGAACGGAAATTAGTAAGCCTGATACCAAACTCCTTTCATCGGTAGTTTTCGGCCTTACAATGTACTGCTATTGAAGAACTATAGAACTCTCGCTAACCAAAGACGGTGGAACTTACAGGTTGTGTGTAGTCGGCATGTCCATGCCGTGTTTTCTCAATACTCGATCTAAAGAGTGCGTTCAGCCCCCGCGATTACAATTTCTAGTGATGTCGTTGGAATAATCAAAGGGCTTAAAGATTCTCCCACGGTGGTACTAACCACGACAAAGCCATTAAATTGTCGGCAATATTTAAGCGAAAACCCACAGACCATCACGAAGCCCTACAAACTCAATTACTGCGAACCGATTTACATCAGGACCCGGCACGCACTTTGTTGCAGCTTCATGTCAGAGGAAATATAACCACATGATAGGAGCTGTAGCTTTTTCTCAACAATAAGTGGAATATCCTATCCATTCAATGTTATGTACTTTGAACTAAAGGAGCACTCTCAGGCAGCAGTGCACGTAATGCTCAAGGACCAATCGCAGAAGAGGGAATGAAGTCACTACATCTAATCATATGTAGATGAATCTGAGACAAAGATGTAAGCATCCTCATCAGTATGATGAGCAAAATATGCTCTGAGAGAAGTTAGGATAATAGCCGTACTGGCTGGTAGACAGCTGTGGTGCAAAACGGGAGATGGCTGCCGTTCTTCGAGTAAGATGGCAGTTGAATTATTTTAGGAAAGCAAGATGTACGTAACAGGTCGAAGTTACATATGTAGTTTCCCCGGTTTCCCCTTGTCATTGACATAGCCCCTCACTCGATTTTAGGAGCGTGCCGTTCCCAAAACTCTCAAAGAACGACAAGCCTAAAACGCGCGAAACTTGCCGCGCCGTGAAAGTGACCACCTTGCGAATAGGTTAACATGCTTTACGCTGGAATTGAATACTTAAATTCAATTAATATAATGTCTTCCTCGACAAATTGTTATTTTTCAAATCTGTCTCTGCGCTTTCCTATCTTTTAGTGATAATATATGTATGTTACTAAAGAGCTGGAGTACGGGAGAGGTGTCCCATACCGCCCCCCCCCCCCTCCTACCCGTATTTCTCAGAGGTGGCATTGAATTTTTACTAGTGTCACTGAAAGGCGGTTAACCTATGAACAGTTTGAACGTGGATTGCAATCTTCACAAACAATTGTGTTTGAAGTTATATGTCATGACGTGTTTTGGAAATCATGGATTTTTTTTTGACGTGCATAGAAAACGTGTTAAATTGGTTTGTAAGCTTCTAAAGCACCGAAAGTTAAGTCAGTTTCATTGGTTATGGACTTAGTTAAATATATGCTACGGATATTAGATTTCATTAGCCTGAAGTGGATTTTGTAAAATTCTAATTTCGCGCGTATATTGACTATGTCTCCCTCCGCGCTCGTGGGAACGTTGTCGAATGCGTGGCAAGTACAATACGAATCGTTCAAATTGGACACTTCGTCCTGACCGGTATCACCGGCAAGTCGTTTCCATTCAATGTGCTAATTTGTATCGTGAAAAGTTCGTCTCGCATAATTTAACGCTGTGGTCTCAACCGACATTAAGAAAAAGGAAAAATAAAAAGTGTGGCGGAAACGTGTGGGTTCACATTTGCCATTTACGACACCTGTTTGGATCCTGGTCTTCGTGCAATTTGGCGACATCGCTCCGGATTCTCAGACTCGTCGAGATTTTGGTAAGAAGCTCTCGTTGCCATTTACTAATTCTGAGCCTCGCTCCGGATTATCCAAGAATTGGATTCACCATGACGCCTACTTCAAAATTGCTGCACGAAGAGTCGATCAAGGTGCTACCAAGAAATCGAGCAAGTTTTGTGGGCGAGCGTGCGAAAAATTTATCACCGGCCTGAGCGAACAATCACGTGAGTTAGCGAGCGAATACGAAAGCAGGCGTAATTATTAAATGTATATTTAATAAATAAAAAATTCAATACAAGCCAATACATAAAAATGGCTAGTCGATATGTGAAAAAAGTGTGAGTGGTCCGAATGCGACCCCCTTTTTCTGTCAGTAATCATGCGTATTTTTCTAAAAAAGCAGCTTGAACGAAAGAAACGACAGAAAAATGTGATAGAAAATCGACAAAATAAAAATAAAAAATGCCAGAAGGAAACGAGAACCGAAATGGAACTACAGCCGTCGACGAGTGGTGTAAATTGTCGTACTACTCGTGCGAAGAATATGCGTAGTTATTAAGAAACACAAGACAGCTCAGAGTAGGGTAAATGTACCTACCAATTATTGCGGATGTAATAACCTAATGATGCAGTGGACCTATTAGCAGATGCATGTATTTCTTATGAAATTATGTCCGCAGTAATTGGTACATTTACCCTAAAGCGATTTTTTGTTTCTACGAATACGTTTATAAAATATTGTTAAAATGTATGTTAATAATGTTAAAAGTCAAAATTTCATTCCATAAAAATGTCATGTATTATATGTGACTGTATGCATTAAATTTACAGGTGCAATGATGCTTGATCTCCGAATTATCATTTAACAACTGTAGGAATCCGTTTTGCTATTTAAATTTCGCGCGCTGAGAAACCGGGAGAAAGCTCCCTATGTTTGAATTTGAGGCGACACAGGCTCCACCAGTCGCGCGACGGTCAATTTGAAAGGTGCGAGTTTCCTACCTACCGCGGGATTCGCTGGTAATTCGAATCATGGCTGTAATACGAGAAATGCGTTGTTTGAGTCTCGTGGTAAATTTGTTTACCGAGTGTGATTTTGATTCGCGAAGTTCCGGTTATCGCCAATTCATGCCTCATGGTGCAGAAAGGAGTTCTATCTGAACCAGTCCGTTGGAGGGTTCGCATCGTCGCGATTCACGACGGAGTCCTGGGTGTCCAGGAAGCGACGCTGAAGCGGGACAAGTCCCAATCGGGGTGATTTTCTTCATCGTCGCGTGATATTTCTCCGTGCCAAATAAGCATCCTAATTTATTTGGTCTGCACGCATTTTTTGTTATAGCCTTATCCACGTGTTGTTGGCTGTTGAGAATCGGAGAAATTCGAAATGGTGGAATCCCACGTGTCTGGACAGAATCGTCCTCGAATCGAAAGAACGTGCTGCATCGGATAATCAAATTTCATCTGGCCATCTATTTTGAAGTGGAGAAGATCTAGTGTTTTGTCCAAAATAAAACGGACATGGGATCAAGTGCAATTGGTCCAAGTTCACTGCATTCGTCAACGAGGTTATCGAGGTGCCGAGGAAGTCTTTTCCTGTCTTGGAGTTCGAGTTTCACTCCATTTTCAAAGGAAGTTTGTTTCATGGTTTGGCGATCTGGTTCTTCATCCCGATTTGATTCGATTTGCTGACTGGCAAATTCAATAGAATCAGAATCGTTCTCGCTGGAGCATTGGCCATCCTCCAGTTTCCAGGAGTTCGCTTACAGAATTTCAAGAGAATAAAGAAAAGAAGTGCAACAATTGGCATCTTCGAGAACCAAACGAAGGGCATGAGGAGTGGTCTGTGCATCATATCGAGGGTATGTGATTCGTGATCTGACTATAACGGTGTAAACTCGAAATTTTCTATACTAGATGAGTGAGATGATTTTTGATGATTATGATGAATGAATGACGAACATTTTGTGTGAAAATTTGAATGTCGATGAGTGATGTATATTTGGTGTTAATTAATGAGAGCGAAACAGTGTGAATGATAATTAATTAAAAAGACTGAAACGGTGCAGGAATTAAGTCGAAGTGCATTCGTCAATTCGAACTTTGAAATAAATTAAATTTTTGTTGTCGTGATAATTTTATTCTATCAAAATTGAGACTTGTATTATTTGTGAACATAAAAGAAATACATTGCAAGTAAATAAATAAAAATAAAAGAATACAACAAAAAAAATGATCAACACACAACTTAAGTTTTTCATTTTTTCATGATTTATTGCAAAAAAATAAGGGTGGGTTGCGGATCATGTAAGGGTCGGTTTGGGACCACGATTTTCGGCATGTCGACTTTTGCCTTGTCTTCTGTATCTTTGTTTAATGGCACACAAAACTCGCACAGCTTGGTGGAAAACAAAAAAAAGTGTTCCCTCGACAGAAGTCAGTTTCAAAATTAGCACAAAATTAATTTTTAGCAGAGTAATAACCTTTAACATTTATCGGATCGGTATGGGACTCCTCTCCAACGTAGGTCAGAGGTTGGGAGCGCAGCATTCCCAAATTGAGAAAGCAGGCATTAACATCGATGTTGCAATGTCTGACTATGATTGACTGAAGTGTTTTCCCTATTAGGATAGAAAATCCCTCAACATATGTCAGGTCTGTTACGTACAACGAAGTGCATGACTACTGTCTTTTATTTTAGAACCGTCGTCTTAAAAGTTGCGCGGTGGTTGCCTTAGGGTATAAAATCTCTGCTGCTCTATACCCATTATGGGTAATGTCTTCTCTCAGTACAGGATTTTAGTTGATTTTATCCTATTTTATTTGAATATCACGGCGCATCATTGCCTGGTCATCTGGAAGTCTTCGGAACTTCAGATGACCAGGGAATCCATGAGCACTTATTCTGTTCAAAAATAGAAAAAGACATAAGGAACCACGTCAAAAATACTATCAGTTGACATCATAAGGCCTTATCCAATAAAACTTTTTATTGCGATATAGATTAAATTAATTCGAGAATAAATAAAATAAAATATCCGATGATAATTGCGGATTTTAGAGCTATTTTATGAGGCTGAAGCCGGCTGGCCGAACGAAAATAAATTATTTTATTTTATTTTTAAAAGCTCTTTTACGAAAAATATCGATACCTTGGCGTTTGGCGGAGATATTTATGCATTTTTCGAATATCTCTCCGTTTCCAATCGGCCAATAGCTTCAGCCGCATGTGACTCCTCCAAGTGGCCGAAAATGAAACTGGCGAAGCTTGCAATAAATATTGAAAGGCCTTGTCGGGATATCTATAGTAAGGGAAGTTTCCTTCCGATAGTGTTTCCATAAAATAAGCGTTCTATTTCGTTATCAATGCCCCAATTTCCCACGAATTCAAAACATTCGGGATTGTAATTATTGAGGTTATACGTAAATAAAGTTTTTCGAGTGTTTTGTCTAGACTTTTTAAAGATAATAATTGATTGATAACCTTGAATGCAAAATTGAAAATAAACCATAGTTTAGCGTACTTTTATATTGAAACTAGCATTTTGAAGCGAAAGAGCTTATTTTAATTAACGAATTATGCGCTTTGCTTGTGCACGTTGTCTATGCTTTAAATAAATATTTTTTAAACTCTAAACTAAATATTTACACCAAAAATAAAAAAGTGTCATTTGCATATAATTTAGCAGATCGAACTTTACCTAATCCCATTTCATATTTACATTCCTATTTCGAATATACATCGTGGAATGTCTTGATAAAAGCACCCATAAAAATATACTCTATTTATTTTACTTGTCAATATACTGTATGTGCCCACGTGACAATTGACAACTTGAGTTATATACCAACCGTCATTCGGGCAAATACAGATCTCCTAGTATAAAAAATGGCATCTCACGTTACGTAAATGTTCCTATTATTAATGGCAGGACTGTCTTTTTTTTCAAAGCCCTTAATTTGTCGTCTAATCGATTTCGGGTTATTCAGAGTTGTTTAACTTCACCATTGCAATGCGGACAGCAGGTCAAGTTGGTGACGTTGCACCTTGGCTGGAAGAACATTTGATTGCCAACTGCTAAAGCTGCTCCCATGACTGCGCTGCAAGCCACATCTTGACGACCCGGCGCCAACAAGTTCGGACTCATCAGAAGCTGCAATTACAAATTTTATTGAAAATAAACTGAATTATTTCTACAACAGTCATTGACTTACCTGTTCCGCATTCTTTTCTGCTACTGTTTTCATTTCTAACCCAGTGATGTCGATATCTTTCAATACGTCAGCGTTTTCCAGCTTGTTTGAATGTTGAGTTTTCAACAATTCGGCAAGTTGGCAACAACCTTCCCCTAAGTCAATAATATTTGTGGTCGGAAGCTCATGTTTTCGAATCGGTTTCGAAGGCTCCAAATTTTCACGAAGAGACGTTAATAGCCTAAAATTGTGATTACGTGTGAACCATTGTAAAACATTCAGAAATAAAATAGTCATAGTTTAATGTTTTACCTATATGTTCTAAAAGATGTGTCTCTTACTCTACTTCGTTCTTCTAAGAGCCTCTTTACAGATTCTTGGAGGTCTGTGGTCCTTTGAGTTAACGCAGCTTTCCATTTCGCAAGTTCTTCTACCATCAAACTGAAATGAAAATTTAGGAAAAGTCAAGTTCGATGTTAATGTAATGGTTTTATCATCGATAATTGAGTTTAGTATAGAAACCTGCTTGCTAAAAATTTACTCCGCCAGACTTCACATTGCCCAGCAAGCCATTCGGTTTGCTCTTGATGGGTATTAAGATGTTGCGCGGAATTCAAAAGTGCCCGAGCTAGTTGCAATTTATCTTCAGTAAGAACGTGGACTTTATTCTCAAGATCTTCGCCCACAGCAGCGACTAATAAATTCTTCAATTCCCCATTCACCTAAAATTGTAATTATATTAATATTAGTCATTGTTTGGCGTAAAATAAAATTTGATTTTATGTGAATGACAATAACTTGTGCTTGAAATTTGAGTTGATTTTCCAGCTGACTATTTTCTTCTTTTAATTTGTGTATTTCCGCTTCGTACCTCTTCTTTTCCTTCTCAAGTTCATCATTGCCTTTCTCGTCCTTTTTAAGCTCTGCTTTATTTTCTTCAATTTTTTTAGAAATCGCAAGTTGAGCAACCATGACATTGATGTCCAGATTATTCCTCGAAGCTTTCTTTTTCTTCTTTTCTTTATATGGTACAATAGGTTTTACCGCTGCTTTGTATGGTTCGTACGGAACAAACTTTGGCTCCTTCAATTTCAGTGATCGTATAATATCCCGTTTGTCTCGCTTGATGTGCGTTATTGTTTTAGGAATTAGATTAACTATTGTTCCAGTCGGAGTTACTGGAGGTGTAGAGTACTGTTTTTTGAGATTGGTAGGATGGTATATTAAAGCATCTCCAAGACGAATTTTAGATTTTGGCGAATCAGTCTTTTCTGTCGCTACGTTTTCCATCCCATCACCCTGGGTTCGCTGCGGACACGTCATCGTTGTAGCTTCTTCTGTTATAAAATGCTTATATTGGTACACATTTACATTTTAAGAAAGTTGTAAAGTATTACGCTGATAAAGTAGGAATTTAAGGTAAAAACTATTCCAGTATAAATATAAAACATATTTTCGATTATATTTAGCCACTTTTATAATGTTCAACGCAAAAAATGTGAAAAACACCTATTTTTTCTGAATAAATTCTTAATTTTTTATATGAAGACATTATTTAATCGTGCCCTGCCTTTAGATAGGGTGGGATAACGACATGTACTAAAAGATTATTGTATAGCCGGGAGAAGTAATTCAAAGTGGCTCAATTTTTAAAACAATTTTAATATTTTCAATGTATAATTCCTCTAAATCGAGTTTTTTAATAAGAAAAAGTCGGAACGAGGGTTTTTGAGATCGCTGATTTCAAATCCCTTGATAGGTTTTCAGAATTCAAAATGGTCGATCCAATATGGCGGTCGAAATGTTGAAATTTCTATCGATCTTTAAGAAATTCAGTATTTCAGGTCTCTGCTTGGGAATTTTCTGGCAAATTACTTTGACCCAGACCTTAGGTCTGGACGAAGTATTGAATTTGGTCACTTCTTATATCTTTTAGATATATCGAAATATTTAGTTTCGTATCGAGGGCGTAAAAGAACTTATGCGCCCGTAGGTGATCACCGCGCCCGAGGAGCTGGCGAAGACTACTCATGGGGGGGGGGGGGGGGGGGGGTCGAAATGTCGAAAATCGATGAAAAACTATAGGGTAATTTTTTTGCTGAGGTAAACAAATTCAATACTTTTTCAGGCAATAGTCATAAGCATTTTAAACCAGTTTTTATGGCATTATCGTTGACTTTAGGAAGAAAATGCATACAACCTTTTTTGTAGAGAATTTCATGCTCTATCTTCATTGTTTGAAACATTTTTGAATAAAATTTGTATTTTTACAAAATAAATGCAAAAAACTACGAAGAAACGTAATTGGGACTAATGTTTTTTAGTAACGGACGGATGCATCTGCGCCAAAATCTAATCAGATCTAAGTTATGCCAAGACACGTATTTAAAAAAAAATGTATGTCATTTCGCTTATCCGTACGCGAGTTATCGCGCGCCAAAAAATCGGGACCTACGGACGTACGCACGTACAAGATCACGGACACAAATTTAGTTATTGTTGAATTGGGCTCCTTAGGGTCTGAAACGTCGACATTCGATGAAAAACTATAGGGTAATTTTTATGCCAAAATTCAATACTAGACCTAATGTCGGGTCGAAGTAAAAAATTTGTGTCCGTGATCTTGTACGTACGTACGTCCCGTTGTTTTGTCTCGCAATAACTCGCGTACGGATAAGCGTAATGACATAATTTTTTTTTTAAATACGTGTCTTGGCATAACTTAGATCTGATTAGATTTTGGCGCAGATGCATCCCTCCATTAATAAAAAACATTAGCCTAATTAAGTTTCTTCGTAGTATTTTGCATTTATTTTGTAAAAATACAAATTTTATTAAATAATGTTTCAAACAAAAAATATATATAGAGCATTAAATTCTCTACAAAAAAGGTTGTATGCCACTTGGACCTAAATATGATTGGACCCCCAAATATCGATATAATTTTATAATATAATTGAAAACTGTTAGTAAATGAACGAGTATAAACTCCAAAGGAATAGCCGACTCTCCACTGGGTCGAAGTTTCTGAGCGAGCGAAGCGAGCGAGGCACCACGCCACGCCAACACTAGTTTGTATTTTGAGTTCTGTTTGTGCTATATTATTCTGCATCAAGCAAAACCATTGTACATGATTACATTAAATTCGTAATGTTTGTTAAAAGGTACGTTAAGATGGCATGACATATCTATAGGGATAAGAGGTTTGAAAAAAGCAAAGAAAATTAATTTAAAAAAATAGGGGGGTTCCCCAATTTAGAGTACTTTTTAGTAAGTGTGAAAAAGCTCAGAAATACTGCAAATATTGATCGAAATTTTGGAATCGAGAATGCATGTTTACTTCCCAGAAAACTAAAAGGAATTGAAAGGGATTAACCAATTCTAAAATTGTCAAAAAAGGAATTTAAAGGAATTCAAAGGAATACAATGTAGTTTTCTCTGTATCTCTCTAAATTCCTCTTTTGACAATTGAATCATTTTCAATAATCCCTATTTGTTTACTGGTTGTTTTGTATTAAGTAAAATAAACTTGGTCAGTGCTCAGTGGTGCGAGCTCTAAGTGTCATATTTATTTCGTATACCCTGACATATATTATATGCAATATTAGAAATGGAGAATTCATTATGGATGTTATTAATTTGGCGGATTTAATAAAATTTCATCAAATATTAGACGTTTACAATTTTAGGTATAACTTTTTGCTGGGTTGTTGAAAAAAATGAGAAAATATGATTAAATTATTGAAGTAATTGTTCAGTTTACTTAGACCCCAGATTATAAGGTATATTATTTAGACTTTCTGAATTTCTGTATTAATCATAAATCAGGATTTAAATGTTGTAGATTATATAATTTGATAACAAATTGTAATTAATAAAAGCAAACTCTATTTAATACTTATTTTGTATTTATAAGTTGAATTTGAAACTAATGTAACATTTAATTCAATCTTTCAATCATTGAATTGTAACAATATACTACTGTACAACAATTTTTTAAACACCCTATTACCTGTATATTGCATAAAATCATTATGGGCATCTTCATCGCTGATTTTCGGGCTTACCGTTGAGATTACGAAAACAGTGCATAAAACCTTTTTTCTACAGAATTACATGCCCTACATTTTTTGTTTGACATATTTTTTTGTCAGATCCGTAGTTTACATTATAAATCCAAAAAACTCCAAAATAACACGTTTTTTAGCGGTTTTTTCAAGATAGCGGCTTTAATATGTCTGAGCGCCAAATTTTACCATCATATTTGCATTCAGGAGGCAAAAGTACGTGGGTAAAACCTAGTTACGATTTTTTTCCGAGGGAGGACGTCTTTTCGAAGGTATACCGTTCAAACAAATACTTAGGCAATTCTTTGCAGACGTTACTAACAAAATAGTAAACGCAAACATTTTATGCAGTTATTTTTGTCAGAAAAAATATTTCAGTAGAATAGAAACGCGAGAATCCCATATGGTCTCGACCTCGTCAAGTCGGCCAAAACTACCAGGTCGAGACCATGTGGAAAACCCACCTTTTCAGTAGGGATATATATAAATATAAATGTAACGTAGGTGCAATTAAACATTAATATAGTTAATAGCTTCATACCTACATATTGCATTAGATGTTAAAATGCTATAGTTTGAAAGTTTCTAAATATTTCAACCTTGCGTCGTAATCACTCGGATTCTTAAAAAGCCAGGCCCTGTCAAAACATTTACAATCTCAACTAATGATGAAATTAACAATGCAAAAAAGAAAAAAGAAAGAAGAAAAAAATATAAATTAAATCTGCGACTTTGGAAGCATCCCCCATGTCGCTACATGAAATCACACGGATTTACTATTGACAGACAACAATAGGGCACTCCACAAGGTTGGAGATTACTACAAAGTTAAAAATCCTTAATAAAATTTCGATTTGACAGTTACCTTTTTCTTTTTAGATTTCTTATAATTTTTCTTTAAATTATATTTGCATGCTAACTAATCTTATTTATATACTAGTCTGTTCCAAGTAACTGTCAAATCGAAATTTTATTAAGGATTTTTAAAAGACACTTTGACAAAATTAGCTGTAATATACAAATATTTATTAAACATATGATTCTCAATTGGACGATAATAAAACAACAATTTCGCACATCTGTTTTTGCGAATTCCTTTATTATTACCTCCAGTATACTGTGGAATTTACTTCCTCATAATATTGCAGCTACTGCTACACTATGCTCCTTTAAGAGCAGACTTTTTGAATATTTATTGGAAGTTGACAAGTCCGGCTGTCAGTTCATATAAATAAAACGTTGTAACCCAAGAAATTTTTATAGCACACCTTTCAAACTTATAGGGTACCTTCCTGACACACATAAGTACTGAAAAAATTTTCTATATTTGCTCCAAATCAATGCGTGCACTTTTTATAACCGATGATTACGGTCGTGACATTTAAACACATAAAATGATTACATGAGTTTCTGAGTAGCGTACGGCTGATTAGGACAAAGCACACGATTAAGTGTATTAAATTATCATTTTTTAGGGTTTTTTGAATAGGAAACAACTTCTATCGATCAATTATTTAACTGTGCGCAAGTACTGCAATGATTATAAACATTGAATTCATAACTGGTTACACACAAAAGCCAAGAGTACGGTTGAAGGTTCATGATTAGCTTACACTGTTTGTGCTTTATTTATGGACTTGTAATCTTATGGACATACTTCCCAGGATCCCCAATAACACTTTTATGTATTTCTAAGACCGATATATGAACATTAGTTAATAAAAAATACACAGTGACAATAAAATGACACTTTTTCTGGAAATGCCCATATTTAAACAAGTTAATGTGTCGATCTTTTTGAAAAAATAAAAAAATACTTTTCTTGAAAAAATTGTATTTATTTTCTACGGTTCTCTTTTCTACGCCTCTTGTGGGCCTTCGTCGGGAGTGATTACCTAAGTCGAAACGTAGAAAATAAATATATTTTTTTCAAGGAAAGTGTTTTTTTATTTTTTCAAAAAACTAACACACCGGCATAAATTACATTATATATTTTAATCTACGGTTGCAGAATCCATACATACATCTATAGCATATGTATCGAATTACTTTTACAAGATATAAAACAAAAACAAATATTAAAAGCTAAAAAATAAAAGTGTATACGTAGTCTAAGAACAGTATTCATCGACCAACTCGAATAGATAAGTAAATGACAAAAGTGACGGAGCAATATAATAAAAATAAAATTAACAAAGGGTTAAGTGGTTCTTAATGACAGTTTTGATGTCAAACCAGAAAAAATACCTGGAGTGCTGGATGAAATTTGACGGGGTTTCCTGGAACACGAAAACGTGGCAATTTCTTCGGAACGAATTCGATTACTCATTTTTTCCACCTCTTATGTTTTGTCCAAACTTTTACGTAAAATGGTTCACTTTATCGCAGTCATGTATGCAAAATTACACGAATTACACAATCACAATCGGAAATTCTAACCTGTTTAACATGGTCACTTTGTAGGTTAGAGTTGAAATGACGTCATCAAAGTGCATTTGACATCAAGTGACATTAAAAATGTAAACAAACGAAACGTAAACAATAAAATTGTTTTATCGCTACGCAATGTCGATGTGAGAAATTTGTAGAGAAAGTCAACAATTTTGTAACTAAAAATGAGTCAATTCATTACGGTGCAAGGTATGCTACCAGTTTTTAAATAATTTGAATTTTCTATATCGAGTACATTTTTTAGTTGGACAATGTGGAAATCAAATCGGTTCAGCATTTTGGCCTTCGGTACTTCAAGAATATGGAATCGAAGAGTCTCACAGAAAAAGTTCTTCAAATATAAAAAGAAAAAAAAACGAATATTGCGAAGCATTTCACAGTTTTTTTCATGTTCCAAATTCTCATTGCGATTCCAATTTTGAGACACTTTCAGATGTGGTATCGAATAAAGTTCAAGCTAGGGTAAGAAATATTTGCGTAAAATTTTGAAATTTTATTAAAGTAACTTTGATAATAATTAATAGGCAGTTTTAATCGATATGGAAGATAGTGTTGTCGCACGATTTAGAAATGGACCACTGAGAAGTATGTTCAATCAAAATTGCACCGTAACGAACTATCCAGGATCAGCAAATAACTGGTACAAACTTTTATTTTCTTGCCTTTTTAATATTGGTTTAAATCAAATTTGTCATAGAATTAGAAATTACTGATCTTAAGGGCAACAGGATTTTACACTCATGGAATAGAGTTTCATGATAAAATTGAAGAAACTGTTCGATCAGCCGCAGAAAAGTGCGACTCTTTACACGGATTTCTAGTCATGCATTCGCTAGGAGGAGGCACAGGATCTGGATTGGGAACAGCAACACTAAAATTACTCGACGATAATTATTCAAATGTTGATCGGTAATTAATTATTTTTTAATAAAACCAATAGTAAATTTTCTTAATTAATTTAGACATTTCTGTCCCAGATTTGTATCGTGCGTATATCCAATGTCGACTCAAGATGTTGTAACTGCTCCGTATAATGTTCTTTTAGCGACTCGACAACTGATAGAACATGCAACTTGTGTTTTTCCTGCAGAAAATCAAGCGTTGCAGGATATTTGCAATACAATGGGAAAACAAAAGAAAGACTTTAACAACCATTCATTCGATTCTTTCCATGACATGAACAGTATAATTGTCAATCAACTTCTGCATCTGACGAGGTACTACCCAGCAATCGGAAATGCATTGAAAATTTTGAATGCATTACAATACATTTGAATGCGCTATTTGATCTTAAAAGTATTGAAAAGGATTGAAATGTATTAAAAATTTTAATGCATGGCAATATATTTAAATTCAAAAATAATCCCAGTTCATACATTTAATGAAAAATAAAATTTGCATCGACCGAGAATCGAACCCTGGTCTCCCGCACAACAACTTCGAGCCGTAATCACGCGACCAGCTCCTTGCTGTAAAAGATGATGCGAAACTAACAAATAGTTGAAACGTGGAGCATTTATGAATTATGTACATAAAAATAATCGGCTTTATTATTACCATATTTTACATTTTTGTAATAATTTGCTTATCGACTTTTGAAAAGAACGAATGCATGTATAGATAGTAGATATTTTTGTTGGTAAAATAAATATTGTAATTTTTTTTCTAAATTACGCAATATCTTGAAAACGGTACGAGATACTTGAAATTTGACGAAATTGACATAAATCAGGGGTACCTTGGTGCGATGATTCGAAGCCACTGTACATGATTCGAGAATTTTCGAAATTTTCGATTTCTAAAATTATGAAATTTTTGAATTGTGTATGTCAGCTGAATCATGGCAGTATTTCATCAGATTTCACATATCTCATACCGTTTACGAGATATTGCGTAAATTTGAAAATAAGTGATAGTTAGGTGTCCAATCAGTGTACAAATACATTTCATTTAAGTGTACAACACTTTTTGGACTCTTGTGTATTGAACGCTTAAATAAAGTCTACCATTTCTGACAGAGCACTGCTAAATGTAATTGGAAATTGCTTTAAAATAAACATTCCAAATTTTGAATGAAAAGTCATTTCTGGCTTTTATTTTCGAAAATAACTTTTTTATAATTGAAATGAATAATTACGAAATGAACATAATTTTAATATTTTTTCACCACAAAGCGGAAGTTATTTTTTTTTATAGATTTATTTGTATTAAAATGAAGAATCAATAAGAATTTGTAATCAAATGAATTCACCGCACTTTAATTTTGTATTGATTTATTTTAAATTCATTTTGATTAAAGCAGGCATTATTTTGCTCAGTCATGTATTCAAATAGATTCATTCATTCCTGTAATTAACTGTTATTATTTATGGATTTGATTGTATTAAAAAATTATCATTTCAATCTTCATTTGTATTCAGATGGATTCACGACTTTTGTCTTTTTCCAGTATTTTTAGTAGTTTCGGCAACGATATTATTTATGTATTCATTTGGATTCATATTTTTGTATTAAAATAATAGTGAAGTATTTTTGGATTCGAATGTATTCGAAAATTTCAAATAGCATATTCAAAAACGAAAAATTAATCCAAGTCAATACATTTCAATACAATTTCGATTGCTGGGCATTTTTTTTTCAATAACAAATTACAGGATTTTGTACGTTACTAAAACCATTTTGTTAAAGTGGTTCCAGATTCCCAGGACCGTTAAATATTGACATGAACGAGTTGGCTACAAATCTCGTTGCATTTCCTCGGTTACATTATGTATTCAGCAGCGTGAGTCCCATTTCAGGCTCTTCAAATAGTATGACGTTGGGTTCAAATAGTGCAAGGTAAAATTTGTTTTTCTCAATAGTAATCATTTCAAACTAATATATTTATAAATATCACAGAAGCCAAGACGAATTATTTACAAATGCATGGTCCAGAAACACCCAATTAATAACGGTAAATCCGCTGCATCCGAAGGCTGCTCTGATTGGATCGGCTCACATTGCCCGTGGAAATTGGTCAGTAACTGACTTAAGACGAAACATCGAAAGGTAAATTAATTGTATGTTTTGTGTGAACATGAACATTATTTAATACAATTACGATTAGATTTCAGAACAATGCAAAGTGTATACCATGGGGTACAGAAGCATTTAAAGTTGGATTATGTTCAATGCCTCCAATTAATCAAAATTCTTCCCTGATGTGTTTAATGAACTCGACAGCCATGTCATTTTTATTTAAAGACGTTGTAAGAAGATTTGATGTTTTATACAAAAAGAAGGTAAAATATGATTTTACTTAATTTTTTCCAAATCAATTTTAATTTGATACTTATTTCACAAAACAGGCACACATCCATCATTACTTGGAAGTTGACAACTTTGAGATAGATGACTTTGTAGAAAGTCGAATGAAATCTTTAGATGTGTACGAACGTTACATGGAAATACAAAATCAAACTCCGAGCAACATCACGAGATTAGAAATACGTTGAAAAACATTTGTACTATATTTATTGTAATAAACTTTTATTTTAATTAAATAAAACTGATTAATAATATATTTGTTCACTTATTTATAGAAATTACCTTGGTATTGCAGACGATGTAAGTTCTCGCAGGTATTTTTTATTAAAGTTTTTTCATTGTACAAGTAAATGTTATTTGTTCATAGGCAAAGCCTTTTTGTTCGTAAGCATATATATGTATTCTATAACAAAAATTACTTAGCGATCAAAAATTCCTTGAACCTCTGTGCAACGATGCGTGGCCAAGTGTGCCAAAATTGACTCGTAACAAAAAAATATATCAAGCTTAACTAGCAGGAATTTGTGGCAAGCCAAACTCATCGACTAAGACTCCATCCTGAAACAAAGAATTTTATCAATTGTTTGACACTATACCGGTATCTACATTAACAATTTTCATGCCAAATGGCCGCAATTAATTTGTGATTTTCGAGTGAATATTTATCTTTGTAATGACAAGCAAAAAAAACCACATTTTCTGGCGTACAGTGTCCCTCCCCTTATTTTAACTCCTATTATTTTATCTGCGTCCTTTATTTTAACTTTTTTTCGTCCCTTATGTTAACTTCTTCCCCTCGTGAGTTTCCCCACCATTCGCCATTTGAAAGTGTTCAAAAGAGTGCGGACTGCTGTTTGGGCTTGCGCATACAGGTGAAGAAGGACGCCACTATATCTCCTCTCTCTGTTTTTATTCTCTCATACTGCCAGTGGTGAGGATGAGGGGAAGCGGTAAAATAAGGGAAGAAGCCGCCATCTTCCTTGACTCGAAAAGTTAAAATAAGGGGAGGGCCACTGTACAGTAGTCCTCCCTGCAAAAAATGGAAGCGTACGCGTACGCTTAAATGTCTAAATTCACGCTTCTTTTTGACATTTAAGAGTACCTGAAGAGTACTATAAGCTTGAATTTGGACTTTAAGCGTACGTGTACACTTACATTTTTGGCAGGGCTTCCCTTATTCTAATTTGTCTAGTCAGGCAAGATGGCGGCCTTCTTCGCTTATTCTATTTTTCCCCTCTACCCCACTACTTGGATTTGTAGTCTCACTTTTGCCTCTTTTTCTTTTGTTGCGCATGCGCCGTTATTTGTATTTAGAAAATCCACACGTCAACACGCGGGGAGAACGCGTAAGGGGAAATATTAGAATAGAAGAAGAGAAAAAATTAGAATAAGGGAAGAAGTACTGTACTTTGGTCCGTACTTTTCAAATCTGCCACTAGTTTTGCTCTATGACGTTTGATTTCTTCAAAATGGCGGCTAATTTACAAAAAAACATTTTTGAAATTTTTTTTTATTCGTTTAACTTACTAACTAATATGCGTGTGGATCCTGTGGAATAATAACCACAACTAAAATTTGAACGACGCATAATGTCAAAATTCAAAATGGCCGATCCAATATGGCGGCTTTTACACGAATTTTTTACGTTTTGTTTTCATTTTATTTTATGTTTTTAGTCTACGATATTTACTTTTTCAATAGATTTATTACATTTATTTCAGTTTGATATCAATTATGAAAGAAAATAGAATATTTTCAGCCATTTTGAACTCCATAACATCTTGTATTGCTATTTTCTAGCATAATCGATATCAGACTGAGATAAATATAAAAAAAAACTATCCAAAAAGTAAGCATCAGGGACTAAAAACATACAAAAAATTGAAAAAATATAAAAATTGTGTATAAAAACCGCCATATTGGATCGGCAATTTTGAATTTTGACATTCATCTAACAACGGGATCTAACAACGGGAATATTATTAGCCAATACGTTAAACAAATAAAAAAATTTTAAAAATCACGTTTTTTGTAAATTAGTCGCCATTTTGAAAAAATCAAACGTCATACAAAACTAATAGCAAATTTGAAAAATATGAACAAAAATACGTCAGAAAATATAATTTCCGCACATAAATATTCACTTGAAAAACATGACAAAATTATAGCCGTTTGGCATGAAAAGGGGTTAAACCAGTTTATTGTTGACAGTTTGTACCTTATTTGTTGTGACTGAAGCAGCTCCAGGTTCTTTGTCAGGTGCGCTTGGAGCTGTGATCGCATCATCCAAGTACGAAGCATCTCCTTCTAATGCCAAATCATCGCCAAGTGCATCTAATTCAGCAGCAAGTTCATCGTCGTCGATTTCAGGCATTCCGTAACTTCGGCCCATAGCTTCTTGAACTTCGTCTGCTTGGTCTAACATATCGGCCAATTCATCTTGCATATCCTGTATAATTGAAATTCAAATCAAATAACATTAATTTGTACAAAAAGATATCAATTTCAAATTTATTTATTTATTTAAATTATATACGGGCATGAACGTCCAAGAATACAACAATAGATAAAAAAAATATTTGATTGATGACTAAAAGGAAGAAAAATATGAATATAAAATAAACAGACATAACAAAAAATTATTATACATAAAATTTTAGAAGTAAGCTCCTACAACTATTTAAAAAGAAATTATGCAACTTGATCCAAACAATTTCTCGTGGTAACAAATTCGAAAGCCGAGTCAAACAATAAACAGTGGAATAAAAACAATGATTCATTCTGCAATTTCTTTCATACAGAAGTCTAGAATGACTACCAGAATATAAAATTTGTCTGTACCAATAATATTATAAGATGAAGAAATGTTTCGATAGTCGTGTAAATTCTAAGTCACTGGCTGACCAATCTTGTATGAAAGAAAACGCAAGAATTTCTTGTTCACCAATTCCAAAAGTTTAATGGCACAGGATGTAAAGGGAGATCAAATGTTAAAAATACGAATACAATGAAGTTTACCTCTATGTGATCAATGTTAATATTCTTGAATTCTTTTTGCATCTGTCTAACACCATCTTTCATCGCAACAATAGTAGATTGCGTATCTTTCAACGTTTGTGTTGCGTAATTCGCTTGTTCCATGTTGAATGCTTGTTGACGTAAATTGTCAACTTGACTTTCGTACATTTTGCGTTGCTTAAGAACTCTCATAGCTTTGGCTTTTATGGCATTTTTAGCTGCACCATCACGCATTTTCACCATTTGATCTTTGTATTTTTTTAGCTCTATATCTAATTTCTGGATTTTCTTTTCTGCAGTATCGGCTCTGCTGTCAACCTTGTAAACAATAATAAACAAGTATGTTAGTAATATTTCAAATGTCGTTAAAAATTCCTCCATATCAATCGTAAAATGAAGGATTCTTTAGAAATCACAGATCCTACACTACTAAGAATATGCTGAGGAATTTTTTTACTGTGGACAAAAAATATTTAAATCTTGTAAAAACAATATCACTGGAAAACGGGTATCAGTTCTTATTAATTGATCAAAGTATCATAAAACGTCTAAATTTCATAAATTCAACTAACCAAAACAATTTGAACACAAGTAGTAACGAAAACATAATGTAAACAATAAGTTGCCTGTGTATAAAAGGACTTTCTAAACTAAAACTATAAGGATAGTTTCAACCCCATTTAAAACTAATATTCCATAAATCAAACCACGAAAAGACTTTGAAAAATAAGGTGGAATTATGTATAAAATTCCTTGTTTTCATTGCAATAAATCTTATATCGGACAGATGTACAGGCCTCTCAAAACACGAATAAACAAACACAAGAGGAACATTTTTGCAAAAAACTCTACAGGTCTAACCCATCACAGACTTCAAACTGGACATGATTTTGATTATAACAGAACCATAATCCTTGCAAAAGAAAAAAACTGTGCAAAAAGAGGTCACCTTGAAAATTTATTTAAAAAAAAATACCATCAACATCTGTCGATACATCAAATCTACCGGACCCAGCAAACGACAACGGATTAAATGGCATTTAACATTTTCAATCTTTTTGAATCCCTTTTTCTGACGCCATTTGGCGGAATCAATTGGTATTGAAAACTAAGACTGAATCCCATCTAATTTCTTTATTATTATATATATACATACATAATATTTTTTTTATTATTATGAATTAATTATATTAAGAAAAGCTGTTCTCATGCAGTTACCTATCCAGTCGTTGTCCAAAGCATATAATGCTTAACTTGATATTACTATCAAGTTATATTACTACAAGCGTGCAACACTGACCTCTGGTCTACCACTGTCAAACACTATTTTAATCCTAATTTAATATTTATGTACACCTAATTGGCTTTATAATTGTTATGCTGAAGCATTGAGAAGCATTCAAAAGTAAAGTGGTCAATTGAGGGGTCCCGTGCAATAAGGGCATGAGCGCTCGAATCGACCCATCGTAAGTAGTAACAGTCGGTTTTGCAGTTTATTTCATTTATTCTGTTTTGCTTAATAGATAGCAATTTGCCACTACTGACAAAGTTATTGGTATTCAAAATACCTGCAATTTGAGCCATCACAATTCGATGAAAATTAAGTCTAGGGGAGCCTTCAGAAACCGCGTATTTCTATGTCTCACCGGGTATTGTCAACCAGTGAAAAATGCGTCTTCCGAAGACTTCCCTGGACTAGATTTTCATCAAATTGACACGAGTAATGACTCAAATTGCAGGTATTTTCAATACCAATAACTTTGTCAGTGGCGGCAAATTGCTATCTATTAAGCAAAACAGAATAAATGAAATAAACTGCAAAACCGACTGTTACTACTTACGAAGGGTCAGTTCAAGGGCTCGTGCCCTTATTGCATGGGACCCCTCAATTCTTGTAATATGATTTGGAATGATTGATGACAGGGTATTCACGATGATCAACAAATCGGATTCAAAGTTAAAAAATTAATACTTCACAAGACTGACTTCCTGTATCTCGTCTCTTTTATCCGTTGGACTAGATTTGATTAATTTAATTTAGTTTTGCTACCTTCAATTTTATTTTATGTAGTCTATAATCACACTTAAAGGTGTGCTCTTTAGATATTTCTTTAGTGTTGACTTGTAATTAGCTACCGATAAGTCTTAAAACTGTAAAAACAAGGAAATGTAATTTTATTTTTACTTTTTACATGGTAACTTTATGTATTATTCACAAACAACTCAATTAAGACATTTTTGGAATACTTTACCAGATTCGCTTACATCGATACATGACAAATCTATTTAAATCACGCCTTCATGTGAATATGAGCATAAATCTACTTTAATATTAGTTATTAATTTTTGGTGTACTCTTTTTATTTTTCTATTTAATTCATTGAACGCATACGATTAAAACTGTGACCTCAATTGTACTATTCCTTTGTAAAGGGCCTGATTGTAGGATCTGATAGTGCACATTTAATAAAATTAAATAAACAAATAAATCAATTTTACAGCAATCGGTATCAGTGTTACAAAGAGTCACAATAATAACACCTTCAAAATCAGGTTACAAATCACTAACAATGCTCAATATTTAAAAAATAGAATGTTATTAAACATTTTATTAGTCTTAACCTTGATGAAGTATGATCGACAAGAGATTTTCTTACCCCGGTAATACAATCCGTCAAATTTGGAGGTGGTTCTTTGGGCTTGGCCTTTCCAAATAGTCTGTTCATGTTGTTTTCTTTTCAACACTCAATAACAAAGTAAAAAACGAATTTAAAGTTTTACGAATAAAATGTCTAAAAAAGCAAAATAGTATTTATTGACAGTTTATGACGTCATGATATGCACTCGCAATTCACGTTACATATTGGTTGCACTCGGAGTACAATGAGTGTAGTTTTTTACCCTCATTGCAGGATGCATGTACGCATGTATGTACACAATTACACAGTGCACATATACAATAAAGTTTTAAAGGACGACGGTCGGTAATGAAATTTCCTAACATTTTTTTAAATACATTTTTTTAATAGGTTAAGTATTTCAGGGTTGCTTTAAATCTACAAACTAACTATTAATATGTATTATTTATTTATTAATACAAGATTGCGTCTTCTTAATAAACATTTAAGAATAAAAACGATTTACAATATTGAATTGGGTGCGTTCAAATTCTTTCGTCTTGTTTTCTCTCTCATACACACGAGAATAAATACAAATTAGATAAAGACAGACATGTAAAATCATCGATGAGTCATACAGTATCGTATTTTCATGATTGTAATATTTATTAATACACATGTTAACAATAAAGTAGTATACTTTTTTAATATAAAAACACATAACAAACATAAAATCGAATGTATCTAAAAGTTAAAATCGTTTTTAATTGTTTTAATTTCAACATGATTAAAATACAATTTAAATTCGCTTTAATTTGGACCCCGAAATCATGACTTCATCACGTGACTTCGATGCCAAATCATCGTTGAATTTTGAACACCTGAAAAATATGAACCTGAAGAAAGTAGATCGATGACGTCATAATCAATGTGTATGCATATTTAAATTCCAATAAATGGCGTATGTATGCGTGTGATTGTAACGTTATCTGTATATATGAAAAAGTAAGAATGTATAGATAAATTTAATGAATCGAATTCTGAAAAGTTGGTATTTTTGTGTATTATGATCGTGTTTAGGTCGATTTTATGGTCCGTATTATAAACAAGCCTTAAAGTGTCGTGCGCCGCCATAAGGTCGGTGATTCGTAGTCCGTGGTTTAGAGTGGCACAGTAAAATTTTTGCTGCATAGCGCAGTACAGCCACAGCATACGGGATACGGGACACGGGATACGGGTAAAGCCAATTTGGCGAGGAAAATTGGCGAGGGCGACGTGACGAAAAATCGGTGCGTTTTCGTAATTCGGTGACTCGTGGTGCTTGTGACCAGTTGTTTAGTACTGGCGCGGTACTGGTGCTAAGATGGACGACAGTAAAGAAGAGGTTTCGGAGCTCAACGTGAAACGAGGTATATATTTACTGATCCGAAACTCGCCTTTCAAAACTGTTGCACATTTTCACCTCACGACCCAAAAAAAATCAACCCAGATTTCGATATCCTCGTGGTTTTGTGTCCTGGTGAACGACGACGTCGGTACTCGGTACCGACCAGGTCGCGAACGTTTCCTACGGTCGATCTTGAATCCGCCCAATTTTCTTCCGAGGACTTTCAGTTTTTAGGTTAGGGGAGACGTCATACCGAAGATGGTTCCAGAATTCATTCCACTCTTCGTTTCATAAACTTTCAATCTTTTATCCATATTCCTTCCCAACTAATTTGACGGTTCTGTCAATTCTTTGGCATTCGATTTGCTCCATAAGTTAACGTTCCGGAGGTTTTATTTTGAATGATGGAAATGACAGTTTTCAAAATTGGAGAATCTGTAATTTATTTCTATGAATAATTGATTGTTTTTTTGTTTGTTTTTCATTGTTGTTGTAATTTCTTTTGTTGTTTGGAAAATGGAGTTTTGAAAGAGTTTAAAAAATATGTAACTACTAATTTTCAGGAAAATGTCATTATTAGACACTATTTGTTTACATGAATCGCTAATGTAGCTTTTTTAATTGAAGATTTAAAATTACTTATAAAAGAAAGATAGAAAATCCTTTTTATGGAAAAATGTGGAATTTATTTTATTGTATTGGTATGGTATATGACTAACTCCTTAATTTTGTACCACATTAATCATGTTCGTTTACTATATGCTGTGATTCACTTAAATCAGAATCAAGACAGTTTCACGCATCCTTTAGATCAATTTTATTAACAGTTTGTCAACTATGTATTTGTTTTATAAATGTTAAATAATTAATGTTTATTGTATACATTTTATTGTAAACATAAAAATTTGGTAAAACATTGAGATATACACTTCTTTTATTGACACATCCTTTCGACATCTAAATGTCATTAAATTGTTTTAAATATGTGGAACCATATTTTCAATTACCATTTAAATAAAAACATTTTGTCTTAATATATTTGCTGTACATGTTATTATTATCGTGGTATTTTCATTAAGATGGTTTATAATTTATAAAATAACAAAATTATAATTCTATGCTCCGAATGACGAATGACATTAATTTGGATGATACCAGTTCCTTTAATGAAATTAATATGCTGTAAGTGTCTATTTCTTGCCTCAACAGCTGATATCTTTTAGCATTTATTAATGTTTGTTTTAAATTTGACTTTTTACTGATGATAGATCTAGTGAATTCATAGACAAATATTGAAATGTGAAAATGTGTGAGTGCTTACGTGTCAATATACATATGTAAATACATAATTCAAATCAATTAATGTAAACCTTTTGTAAAATTGTTATAGGGGTTTTAAACCCATGGCTAATAAATACGTAATCTAATCTCATATAATCTAATCTAAAAGTTGACAGGTTGGTTTTTTTATGTGATTCTAAGATTTTGTACTTTTTACTGACATTTTATTTGACTAATCTTATTGTTAATTGTTAGTCTCCATACTGTAAAATTTGTAATCGGAGCTGCGTTAAAAACGTATGCTGTAAAAAAGAGTAGTGTGAAATTACTGCGCTCAACGAGGGTAATCAATAGGACCTACTTTGAACATAAATAAATCACCAAAAACAGTGTGAAATTACCAAAATAAAGTGTAAATTTACAATGAAATGAAGTGATTTGACACAGACGTGAACTACGAAGTGAAACTGCATGCACAAGCGTAACAATTTAACACAACTGTCACATACTTTGACAACTGAAAATGCAATTTTATACAAAATAGTGGTTCAAAACTTAGTAAAATTACATTGTTCAGAGTTGATAATAAGACCCACTTTGAAAGAGACAATTTTATAATTTTACAGTTAAATTAATATTATGAATTGTACAATTTCAACTACAACAGCGAAATAACCGAGGGAATCATATTTTTACTACAAAGTAAGAATTTCATCCAAGTGTAAGTAAAATGGTAGTTTTTGCAGGGAATATAAAACTTTCAATCATTTATAAAATCATTTTTTATAAAATGATTAATTAAATTTAGTCATAGTTATAAATTTTGTTAGTATAAATATAGTAAAACATCATATACAGTAGGACCTCTCTTATTCGAACCTCTCTTATTCTAATTGTCCAGCCTCTCTTATTCTAATCGTTTCCCGACAAGTCTTCTCCCACTATCACATGAAAAGTCAACGAAAAATATTGTGCACAAATCACAAGCTCGCAAGCAAAATAAGTGGGGGTAAGGGGAAAATTAGAATAAGAGAGGTCGGCGCCATCTTGAAAAACTTTACTAATTAGAATAAGAGAGGTCCTACTGTATTATGTTTTCGTTTATATTTATAAAATGAAAATTTGGTCCCCTCATTCAGGTTTCCAATTGCATCGCTTATAATTTTATTGAAATATAGTTCAAATTATGATTATATATAATTTGCATTGTGTTAAACTTCACATCTATAAGAAAATAACTGTAAACATCAAACTAAATTGAGTCGTACGTAAATTTGTGTCTGATTTCGTCGATATGTTGGGAACCGAAATTTGCAAGATCAATTTTTAGATAATACATATCAGTTACTGTAAATTAAATGAAATTTGAATTATCTTAATATAATATTACATCAGTATAAGAAGAAATGAATTTTTATGATTGGATTTATTTTAATTATGGAAAGGAGACTCTTCCCTGTGAAAAATTTAGGGAGGTTTTTCATGAGAATCATATGAGAACTTTTATCGTGAGAAATTGAAACAGGATTATCATAAGAATCAAGTGAGACTCTTCTGAGAAGCTCACTAGAATGTCATGAAAATGTCATAGGAATGCACAAATTCTAAAAATTGATTAAATTTTAAATACTAGAAATAAAGTTACATTGTTATATATATTAAATGAAATATTTCATTTTGTTTTGTCATAAGAATCTCACGTGATTCTCATGAGAATCCTGTTTCAATATTTCATAAGAAATTTTCTCATATACTTAAGGGATGGAAAATTTTAAACAACAAACTCGCAACATCAATTATGAGGAGAATTTTCTTGCTCAGATGTAAAAAGAATCAATTCCTTCCTAAATACATTTTTCATAACAAATTTTCTCATTTTACTACTTTTTATTCACTGCTTTTTTTGAACAAACACCAGAATTTGATACAAAAAAAAAATGACAAATTTTAGGATGACTTATTAATTATTTCTAAATAAATATAATAACCATTCTAAATAACTAGTCTACTAGTTAGTTTGTAAAGCAGCTCTAGCTGTGGCTCGCCTTTTGGTTAAAAAGGAAATTTATGTGCCACTTTGTGCCAATAAAGACAAATTATTATTATTATTATTAGTATATACCAATTATGGACAATTAATTACATATTACTGTTACAAATTGTAAATGTTGCTATGTGCTTAAATATTTGACTTTATTTCAATCATTTTGTTAGACATTTATTTTCTTATTTTACCATTTTCTATATAGAATACGCTAACTGCATTATTACTTATTTTAACTACTTTAATGTAATTACACTATAGTACTGGATTCAGTTAAGAGGGTAAGTAGTTACAAGGTACTCACATGATACTAAACCAAAAGAGTTTACGATTCATATTTCATAAAAAAATCATTAATCCATTAATGTCCACTAGGATATTTTTTCACCACTTGATATTACTATTGTTAAGAATTTTTTATTTTATTAACTTGTACGAACCTATCTTTTGGTTTATTTTGATTTTTTAGGATGTTATAAAAATATGTACCTTTTTAGAGATTCCTAAAGATCCTCAAAAAGTTGAAACATCAACAAAAATATATATATTTTAAAATGCATTTATAAGGTGCATATATTGACATCTTAAAAAACTAACAAAATGAAATAAAAATGGTTAAAAATTAATTTAATACAGAGATCAATAGAATTACATTAATATTTTATTGTAAAATTAATAAAAGAACAATATATCACCTCTTCGAAGAAAAAAAATATTATACATCAAAACAATTTAAGTATATTGATGAATACAAGTTTTAATAAATTTATCTCTCATAACATAATATATATACAATTTGCTTAAAGTGTACATAAAATATTTTTATATATTAAACTAATTTCATCTGCACCAGACTCAGATTACTTTTAAAACAGTTGTTTACACTTTTATTTATTGAGAATCATTAACTATTTTTCCTTATGATCAATGGATACTCCATACTTAAAATGATAATTATTAATAATTTTGTTATTGTATTTATTTACTTCCCACACAAGTTGCTTATAGTAACTGTACTTTAATCCAAATAAATAGAAAATTAATAAGGAAATATTATATAACCATTTGGCATTTTTTTAATTGAATTATTACAATTGTTTTCATTTATTGCTATTAAATTGTCTATTAATGAGAAGCCTCATACGAAGGTGTTTAAAGTCAGCTTCGGCCCGCAGTTAAATATTTCCTCAAACCTCATTAAGAGAATTATTCTTCTCTAATTAATGATAAGAACTATCAGGCGTGCAATCGTCGCGCAACTTTTGCAGGAATTTTGTAACCGTGATAAAAAAAATTTAATATTTAATTTGAGCTACTAAACACTCGCCGATCGCGTAAAGTGATTCAGAAAGGAAATATTCTCGGTAATGAGAATCATCGTTGTTACTAGTGCAACCTAGTTCGCTTATAAGAGTCGTGCGCCCATCCTTTTTCAGAAAAAATAATTCTGACTAACTTTAATAGTCATTTTTTCCCGAATATGAGATGTATTTTTCGAAATGTTTTTTTTCTCCGAAACTTTTTTTTTAAGACTGCGATTTAAAATGTTAGTAACAATATTGCTAACGAGAGAAAGAATCAAATATTGTAAACAAAAAGACCCAAAAATTCACTTATTTAATAACAATGTTTACTATTGAAATCGTGTCAATAAAAATATTTGAAAATGGATTTCAAACATTGTAAATAAACAGTATTTTTTCTCGTAAAAATTACTGGAATATTTGTAATTTTTAATATCTGTGGAGAATTCTAAGAATTTACAAATATTCGCGTACATTTTCGTACATTTTCTTCCAGTACAACTTGGTTAAAAAAATTTGATTTTCAGGTACCAAAACCCCGAAAAAATTAAAAAAAACATACTCCAATCGAAAGTAATCATAAACTTTCTTTTAATTGTAAGAAAAACTGTACGGAAGCATTTTTAATGTTGGTATTAATTATTTTTTATACATACATTTACATTTTTGTTTATGTGTATTTTTATATTATTGATTTTGTGTTTGGTATTAATAAAATCCATTCGTCTACGTACAAGTAATTTATCGATCTGTCCCTGCTGCAGTAATGAATTACCGGGTGTGTATTTGTATCAAATGCTGATATAAGTAAATTCAATTGAATTGAAATTTTTTTTTTAATTCATTAAGAACATTTTCATTAAGAAAATATAGAACAAAGAACAACTTGGTTCAATAAAAAAGTTACGGAACTTTTCAATGTTGCCGGTATTTTAAGTTATTTTTTAATATATATATAATATGTTGAAACTTTCGAAATTTTCGGCAACTTTGTACGAATAATTATGAAACCTTAGTATTTCTAAAAAATTTCAGATATATTCCAAAGTTTTCTTGCAAGTTTAGGAAACGACCTTGAAAATTGGGGTAGACCTCAAAAACGCGACAAATCACAAAACAGACACTTCAAAAACCTGACATTCAAAAACTATTTATTTCAAAAAACAGACATTATAAAATCAGATATTTCAAAAAATAGAAATTAAAAAACCAGATATTTAAAAAAAACCAGACTTTCAAAATATGTGTGCATTTTGAAATGTTTGGTTTTTTAATGTCTGTTTTTTAAATGTCTGTTTTCTGATTTGTCGGGTTTTTCGCTGTTTTTCGTTTACTGTTGAAAAAAAAAATAGAAAAATTTGTAGGACATTATTTTACAGAACAGCTATATTTCCAAAAAAATTATTAATTTTTAATATTCTAGAATAGAAATATTTCTCATTATACAAAATTCGATGGAAAAATATAAATAAATATATAGAATAATAAATTTAATATTTTTATCATAATAAAGTGATAGTTATTCGTATGTTTTATATAGTATTCGCTGTAATTTTGCTATAATTTTGTTGTTTTTTTTATCCAAATTATTTAGATGAAAAGAAAAAAAAAGTTGAAAATTTCGATTCGGTATTGGTAAACTTACTACATTTCAATTGGTAAAATATATTTTTCTATTCCATTATACAAACAAGTATATCATTGATTTATTTAATACTGTCACCTGCCCCATATGTGACATTCTTTTGGCTGATTCTAAAAAAAAATCGAAATTGATGTCCTTAATGATTTTTACAAACCAGTATCGTTAATTATCGAAATAATTATCATAAAAATAATTATCACTATCGAAAAGTCTTTTTTATTAATTAAACTACTGTACTAGATGTACAAATTTAGAAAAAATTTATTTTTTATATGATAAACAAAAAAGATATATTGGAAGAAAGTGCCCCGAAAATCATTCTCAACTGCTAAATTCGAAGAGAATCATTAACTTTAATCGTAAAAGTCCTTACTTATTATTTGCGATCTTACTTTTATATAGGAAATATTAATATAGTATCGACTATACTTATGAGTTTATAGTTTAAAAATGCGTTATCCCCTCACAGTTTTAAAACAGTGTGATTTGAGCAAAATTTACAGGTTTATCAAGCCCCACTGCATTTTTTTTAGTTGGCTAGATTAGCCTTGACAACATACACTATAGCGGACGCTTGAAGAACAGATGTTTTGTTGAAACTAATTTGTCGACAACTTTTTTGAATATTACATTTTTTTAAATTCATTCCCTCATGTAATGTAATCAAAAGGTAAGCACGTTTTTATTTAATACTCATAGCAAATTTGTATATGTTTGCGGTAGTAATAAAGTACTGCACACAGTTCGTAAGAAAGTAAAGTTATGTTTATAAGCTTCTGGAAATTTTGTTTCATTTCGTCAATTCCTCATCATCATTCCCTCACAAATTTTTTACGAGTATGATGTATTTTCTAATAAGTATAAGACATTTATGTTTGTTTCATTGGTTTCAGTAGGCTGACAGTCTGTAATTTCGAGAATTTGATATTTTTTACCTTTATATTTAATTCAAAGTCGAAAAAGTTGGGGACCATTATAATATTTTTATTAAACATGACGTAAACAAAGAATTGTGCAAAAAAATCGATAACAAGTTGAAAAAAAATTATCATTTCATCTTCTTTTGAGTGAATGAAAACTCATTTCTATACCGGGAGCGACGATGAGGACACATAAGACCTGCGAGCATCGAGTACTCACCTGACGGCGATAAATGTAACTAGATACCTTTGGTGTAGTATCACTAGATTTAGTTTCGTTCTTTTCATTGGTCATCATTTTCATTTTAACTGTTCTGACTACTAACATTTTTACAAGAGCATTTTAAATTTCATAAGCTTATATTTTTACTATTCTGATTATTTATTCCAAAAAGTAAGTAATTTTTCCTATACCATTTCTGTCAGTGCGAGTTATGAAGAAAACACATATAAAAAATAATAATTATTATTTTCCAAATTTAAATGAAACAAAAACAAAACAACAAAAATAACTACCATTACTCAATTTTTAAGCTGATAGATTTTATAATTTAGAATATTTATACAAATATCGTGATATGAATTTATGAACAGAAGTAAATCTTATGGTTTTACCTACTTAAAAAACCATCTAACCAACAATTTCCAGCGGAGGATAGTAAAAAGTTAGTTTAATTCGCGAATTGTAAACAAACGTAGTTCGTATCGTTAATTTTACTCATACTTTAAGTAACGCTAACTGCATTGTTAGTTATTTTAAATACTTTAATGTAATTACACTGTAGTAGTGGAAGTACTAGGTCAGTTAAGAGCGTATTGAACTATTCAGAATAGTCACAGGGCACTCAAATTTATTAAAAACTATTTAGAGTGCAATTTAATATTTCCTATATTCATATTATCTATAAATAAAATAGTAGACAATTTTCAAAATTGGATGAAACGATACGATTTTGTGACTTATTTAATAAAAAAATGTACTAAGGAAAGACAATATAATTATTAACCATTTTGTAAAGTTAGGATTTTATTGTAGCAAAATTTGTTGCAAAACTATTGAAATGAACAATTTTAGAAGAAATTTTTAGTGTAAAATATCAACATTAACCGACCTAAAAGCCTCACTTTGTGAAAAGATTTAATTAGTCAACCTAATCATTAATTTGTCCTATTTTAATATTTATAATGCCATAATATTTTGTTAGAATTTAACAATATTGGAATTTTAAAAAATTTGGATGTCAACAGATATTTTTTACAGTCTTGATTATATTTATTTAAATTGAATAATTTGTTTAAAATAAGGACATACTTTAGCATTTTTATTCTATCGATCGAGAAATCGCGAATTGTAAATTTACTCCGCATGGCTAAAGGGTCTTCGTCATATATATATCTACATCAACGCAAAAATTACGTCATCTATGTTAATGCACTTCTCCATCGGCCTTTTTAAATTCATTCATTTAATATTCAAACTTTTATATTGTGATATTATATGTGAACGAGAGTACGCAACATTCTGAATTAATACGTAATGTAGAGAATTAATTAATATATTATTATATTGATTTTACAATTATGCAACTTATTGAATTTAAATAAAAATTGGGCTGCTAACTATAAGTAATACACAAAATGTCCTGACAGAATTGTGTACAAAAAAATTTGTTTTTACTTACGTATACAATTTATATAGATTATTTAAAGATAAAATAAATATTATTAAAATAGTAATTTTTCTAATTTTTGTAATTAAATTATTAAAGAAAATATTATATATTTCGTCTTGTTTCTAATAAAATAATAATTATTATCTGGAGTTTTAACAAAGCGAAGGCCAGAAAATATAGAAAATTCGATTAATCTAGAAATAATTACATAAAAGTTACAGGTTACTCTGCATTCTTCGCATATAAACATTTCATATCTTCTATTCTATTAATGAGTTCCGTCGACAATATAAAATTAATTTTTTTCCTTCTGTGATGTAAATATCTAAGGAAAAAACATCCCATTAACTAATTAAATTACCTACGATGTGACATGTAATTAATACATGTTTTCACTAATGCTAGTGGTAACATAATTTATACTAGGTCAAATTTAGAAAGTAAATAAAACACAAGGTCTAATTTAGTCGACCTTAAAATCTGTAATAAAAGCGAAAATTTACATTACGGGAGAAGAGGACGACAATATAGTTGTTTGTTAAATTAAGTGATTTATTAGAAAAAAAAATAGTCTACATTATATATTTGACTAGCTTGCTTATTAGTGAGACTAATTAAAATAAATTAATGAATGAAATTTTAAGTGTTACGTTCCATTTAAGGCTTGAATAAAAAGAAATTTAGACTAAATAAACAAAAATTTAAATCAAGAATTATTTACCTTGTTCATCTGTCATTTGAAATATTTATTAACGATTAAAATTAATCGTTATCTTTTAAGATCTGTCAAAATATGAATTGAGAGAAATCTTGTAGGAAATTTTGAGAACTTGAGTATTATGTTATCATAAATTTTCCTAGTTAGTCAGGAACGTTTACTAAAGTAATAGTAAATTCTTTAAGAGAAATTTCGGAGCTGTCCTACAAGTCCCAGGGAGAATAGTAAAATTTCCTATACAATTTCTCATATAAACTACACACTGAACTCCGAAAATAAACAATTTACCATCCAAGTTTTAGAAGTAACAAATAGTGATTAACTTGAGTAATTACGGGTCGTTATAATGACATCCACGATCTGACCAGGAGACGTCGTCGTCCCATGGACCCCCGGCAAGAATTCGTTGGGTTTTTCTCTGCCAAAAATATTTGGTGACAAATACTGGGGAACAGCTCGGTGTTAGAGTGCTCAATTACGTTTAGCAATTTTTTAGATTTTGAAAAAATTTAATTTGATCAATTGAAACTTTAAGACTTGCAGTCTTACTTACAATTAGTAAAATGTTGTATTATTGATTGTCCCCTAGTTTTACTATTCATTACTTTTAAAATAATTTTGAATGAAGTTATCAATATAATGGCAGAATTTAGTTGCTTATGAAAATCATACATTGAGGAGGAAAATAACTAAGAAATAAGTTCTTGATATGGCTAGTAGTCCAACAGTAATTTAATTACTATAAACATGATCACAGCAGTCGTGGAAATAATAAAATGTAATCACGATTGTATCTTATAATCTAATTGAATTAATTAATTACATATACTTAGCAATTGGAGTTGTTTAGACAATTTCTTTGTAGTATGCTATAATTATTTTCCGCTTCGAGAATCATTTTGAAATAGGCTAAATAAAAAATTGATTGATTAGGAAATATATATTAAAAGAAATCTGCAAAAGAAAATTGAAAATGTAACTTCTTAACAATGTTTTTCTTCACAAAGTGTAATATAACGATTTATAGAAAACGTTATGAGACTAAAAATTGCATTAACAAAATTAATATTTAAAAAATAATAGCAATACTTTCTCTGTAGTTTCAGAAAACAAATTTGCGACGAATATTATTGTTATTTTTTCTCATGTACCCATAAATATTGATTTTGTGCTCTTTATATTTGAATTAGTCACAAAATACTAATAAAGGAGTGGAAAGTAGGCTAGTAATTAAATTGGTAATGAATTTTACTAATGCTGTGTAAAAAATGACTAATTCATTAATCAGTCAGAATTATTTAATTTTAGTAATAAGATATTTAAAAATGCAATTAATAATTTGAGATTAGTATCGTTTTATTAATGAATTTATTAACGAATTAATAGTTTTTTTACCTCTTATTACCAAAAATCATTACAGAGAATATAAAAACATTTTTTCGATATTTATTTATGTAATAAAATATAAGATTTTTTCTTTTCTATAATTGCTTTATTAAAATCAGCAACAAAACGAAGAGAGATAAAATAACATTAGAAAATATAAAGTTGTTATTTTTTGTTCGAGTTTCTATGATAACATTAATTTTAGTTAGAAACGACATACATATTAACTTATAGTTATAAGATTATATTGTGTTATTTTAGAAAATTTACGTTTTTATTCATACTATATTTTTCACATTTTTTCGATGTTATTTTAATACTCATATTTTTTTGTCACCATATTATATATTTTCTAACATGAATTGATTATAATATGTCTGAGTTGAATGCATTTTACAGTTTTTGGAATTTTAATCAGTATTTCAAAATAGTGTCACGGTGAATCACAAAAGCTAGCTCTTTGGGACTAACGGGATGACTATTTTACGGTATTAATTTTAAGCTATTAGACTCATATGTTAAATCCTTCAAAAGCCCATAAGATTAATTTTCGATTGTTTATTAGAAATATTATTACACAATCTGTGTGAAGGAAAATACAGTTGAAGTATACGAATAACGCGGAAGGAGATATGAAAGGAAGAATTTGTATATTTTTTAGTTTTTTTTTTTGAGAAAGAAATATTATTAAAAACAAATATTTTTTAGTATATTTTAAGTGAAAAATTATCATTCAGCAAATTGAAAGAAAAGAAATAGTTATTAAAAAAATGTTTACTTAAATTTTTTAGTTTTACTAATAGTATTTAACCAATTTTATCATCGAGCTTTTTAATTGTTTACAACTATATCTTCGCACATGTATGTATGGCTTTTTATTACACTTTAGAAAAATAGTAATAATTAGAATTGTAGTAGGGACATTAATGGCATAATCAGAAACAAATAAGGTATTTTATTTTTTTAACGCCTATTTGGTTTCCACATTTTTATTTGATGCCTAATCAATATACAAATTCCTTTCAGTTCATACCAGCTTCTAAAGGTTCTTTCCACATTTCTTAGATAGAGAATTCACTCTTTATGACAACAATTTCACAGAAATAGTGACCTCATAGAGAATTAAATCTCATAATTTATGAAGTAAAAACTCTTTACATACACTGAAAATTCACTTTAAATATTGACAATTCGCTTTTTTAATAAATTTACTCAATTTTTATAAAAGAAAATTTTCATTTGAATAAAATTGAAGAATGAAGACAAAAATGTTATAAACTTCAATAATTGTTTTATTATTTTTTAAAATCAGTGACTTTCACATCAAAACTTTATGGTTATTATGTATAAACTACTTTTATTCATTTATTTTAAAAATGACAAGAATTATGTACATTCGATTCTAAAAGCACAAAAATCACATATATGGAGAACAATAATCCAAAAACTGCCAGCCTCTATTTACGAAAAATATTTTTTTAGTGAAGATACTCAGTTCAACCTCAAATTAAATTACAACAAATCAAAATTAATAAACAAATTTTAAACAAAATTAATAACTTCCTTCCTAAGCACATCCTTTTTAATAAATTTTCCCATAATACCGGTTTTCATGCACCAATACAACTTAATAAACATAAAGACCTAATTACCGATTACAAATTCAAACTTTTAAAACTAGAAATACAAGATATTATAGAAGAAATTACGATTCTAAAAGCACAAAAATCACATACATGGAGAACAATAATCCAAAAACGGCCAGCCTCTATTTACGAAAAATATTTTTTTAGTGAAGATACTCAGTTCAACCTCAAATTAAATTACCACAAATCAAAATTAATAAACAAATTAAAAAAAAAACACTTAAGAAAGAGTCAGAAAAGAAAGAAAGATTCAATTATGTACATTGTTGTTAGAAACGGTGGCCATAGCATATTTCTGACAAATTGAAACCTAAGCCGAAAATATTCGATTTTTTTAATGTTTTTCGAAAGAAATATGTTGCATTATAATTAAGTTAAAACAATCTTGTAAATGTGGTATATAGTAGATTGTAACTCATACTAATAATAGAATTAATAACAAGAAAACAAAATGTTATTTTTTCCCTTCTTAAGGGAATATGTTAGGTATGGACCCGATATCGAACTGACATACGGAAAAAAAGAAATAATTTTTACTATCTAAATAGTAAGAGCAGACACAACTATGTTCTTTAGTTGGTTTTACTATTTAAATAGTAGCATTGGCTACCTAATTTATCGTGTTCACTATGTAGATAGTGCAATTAACTAAAAACTATGTCTGTGTCTTATCCTACTATCTAGTTAGCACTTCCAACTATTACATTTTGCCATGCAGCAAAGATATTCAGATTATGTCAAATAATATTTTTTTGGTACAGTTTCTAGACTACTAATATAAAACTTTTATTGTATAGTAGTTAAATCAACCATAGTTTTTATTACTATGCAATTTACTCTTACAAAATGGTTAAATCAACTACCTTTTGAACAACTGTCATATGTTTTGTCGGAATAGACACGTGGTTTGGTAAATAAATTTGTATTATTGCGTTATGCGATTGCACATGATTTGGTGACGTGTTTTTATCATCGTTTCCATTTCTAGAACCAACTTTATTTTTCGCGTCACCGTGAAGACGTAGGGTCCGAGTCCCTTCGGGAGTAATTCGAGTGTCCTTTTTTTATATAATAGCCAGCGAAGTGAAAAATTTACTCTAAGAGAGTAAAAAGGAGCAATATATCATATTTTAATTCCAGGTTCTTTAGTGTCTACATAAATTTCGAAAAAAAATTAAATACAAAATTACATTTTGGAGTAAGAATAAACATGTAATTTTTCCCAATTTTTAATATCATGCAAGGTTCAGTATTACTTCGTTAAAAATATTCTTCATTATTTTTATCCTGTGTTTCTCTGAATAGAAACCGAATTTTGAGTACCTAAAATGCGGGAAAATTACAAATGTAACAAGGTAAACATGGTTTTGTTGTTGGGAAGCTGTGGATCATGTCCGATGTAATTTTGTGCGTAAAATCCGAATCCGAAGTCAGAATTGGTACATCACGTCAGGATTTTGAGATATTTTAGGTTATGTATTCCAAAACCTCCTGTTTTTGCTATTTTTTAGTTTACGTACTGAAGCCACAACATTGTTAGAAGTTTTTCCTCTCGTCGGATAATATAGTATTGCTTTGTCTCTTTAATATGAGAGGAGCAGATTTCCATTACGACTTTTCTTCACTAAGTTTCGCCAATTTGAAATTACGATATGCGTGTATACAAATTTACCTTGATATGCCCTTGGAGAACAAGGTCAAGGTCGAAGTCAATGTCATGAAACCTGTATAAATATCAACAACTATATGAAATTTGGATATTTATAGCTATATAAATCTGTTTTGATATTGTGACTGTTTTTTTGAAAACTTTGTTATTTTTTATTGTTAATTTAAGCGTTTTGAATCCGCCTTCTTGAATTATATTATATCATTTAAATGATACTAAAATTTTATTAAAAAATCTTAAGATCTTGACTTTAAATTCGTATTTGGGCCCCAAATATAACCGGTACAAATTTTCAAATCAAGATACCCGTAAAAAATATTTGCCTCAAAGTATTTAAAGCATATCATGACATTAATGTGATATATCTCGTAATTTCAAAATGGCCGTAACTTTGTAAAAAAAAATCTTAGGTGATCGAATAAAACCTCATTGTGAAGGGTAAAGGTAGTACTAAAAGATGCAAATAGTGCAGAAGGCCAAAAAAATTGTTGCATCCTGTACGTAACCCCAAACAGCGAAATAACGCATTTTTGAAGTACATAACCTCAAATATCTCAAAATCCTGACGCGATTGAGCAATTCTGACTACATGTTCGGATTCTTTGCACACAATTACGTCCGAAATGACCCACAGCTTCCCAACAACATCCAAGCCCCCCTTTTTTGTAGACCTGTGTAATTTTTGAAGTCAATAAAAAACTGCATGTCTGATGATTCGAGTTAACATTTGTCTTGAATGATGTTCAGGTTTAAAAAAAAATCTATAAAAGGTCAATTGGTGGTGGGAATAAAGGTTTAAGTCGTGTATTGTGGAAAAATGGTTAAAAATAATAAAAAAATTGGATTTCACCAGTTGGCTCCAAAAAAGTTGGTGATGATCTTATCGATCCCAACTTTGTGGGAGTTCAACAAAAATGAAATTTTTTTATTTTTTACAGGCTTAAAGTTGGTTAAAGTTGTTTACTCAATTTTTCAGAATGCAAAACTGTTAATGTAAATTATAACTTTTTCAATAAATGGTGAATTTTTTTGTATGACACAATTCCTAAGACATTTAATCCACGTAAAGTGTATTCTTTACTACGTTTTTTCTACTGCTCTCGCGTATTCACTAAATACGTAGGGATATACTACTCGGATTTGAGTGGCATCGATTTCCCTCGATTGAGTTACAAAACAAACAAGGTCTATATGGAAAATGATATGCCCACGGTATTGTATAGGGGAAAGCATATTCTCGTAGGGAAAATCAAGGGCAATTTTGGCCAGTGTATTTCAGTAGTAAATCAAAAGTGAATCTATTCTATAAAATATTATTCAAAAAATTAATACATTTTTTAATTTAATCTTTTCGCGGTCTATTTTGATGGAATATTAATCTATTAACGCCTGAATAATATAAAATTGAACCTATAATTTAGACTCTAAAATTTGAATGAAGTTGATCTAATAAAACTTTTCTTTGCTGTGAAGAAGTCGTATATTGTAGATTAGAATTGCAGGATAACAATAAACAGAAATAATAAACTCGTAAAATTAAATAAAACTGAAAATTACTCATGATATTTAACTCAGGAATGAAAATGATGTAAAAATACTTTAAAAATCATTGTAATTATGCAAGATTAAAAATAGTATGAAATTAAATAAGTTAGTCTACAGAAAGTATCGACAGCTACTGAAAAAGTTAGAAAATTTGACTACTTTTTAACTGCCCTGCCTATAGTTCAAGAAGTTTTCAACTAACACTTTCTTCGTTGCCATAATAGTCCTAAGTATATGTAGTTACCAAAACTAATGTAGTAGTATACAATTTGAAGTTAATTTGACTAAATCTTTACGAAATGTTTGAATTTAACTATATTTTATCTAGCTATACTATACATTATGATGTTTGAAATTAACATCATTTAAATGTACTCATATTACGCTAAAATATCACGAAAAAAATATTACGATAAAAATTATGAAAAAAAATGGTAATGAATTCTTCCCGTTTATCTTAAGTTAGGTTTGACTAGGTTACGTTAAAATATGATAGTTATAATTGTGTAATCTCTTTTTTTACTGTAATTTGTTAACCAAACTTTTTTCCCGCAATATTTTGGAAAATAATATCTAGCCTGCATTCGAATAAATAAATCATTCAGCTATTTAGCTACACGAAAAAAAGAAATAGTTGGTTTTATTATAAAACATTAGGATCTGGCACAAGGAGGCATTTTAATTGGTTTTACTATTTAAATAGTAGACTTGGCTACCTAATTTGTGGAGGTCAATATTTAGATAGAAAAATTAACTAAACACTACACTGATTCCTATATACTAGTACCTAGTTAGTCGCTCTAACTATTCCATTTTTTCCGTCTAGGTAAATTTCGATATCTGTGTTATTAACATTGTGTATAATAAAAAATCTCATTCTTGTTGTGGTGCAATTGTGTCCACTGGATTGTATAATAAATAAAAGAATGTTATTTTTATATTAAATTAAGTTCTCGCAGACAGCGCGAATATTCTGTACCCCTTTCACTGCGTTCCAGTTGAGATCAACTGATGTATAACGTAATTAGTGCTTATGAAGCAAAAGAATTTAATCATTTCATAAATATCTTCCTTGAATGGATTAAAGCTTTTTATTCTCTTTTAAAGTTATTATTGCCTGTTTTGTTATATATTTCAATACGGCATGGGTTTCGAAGTACCAACATATAACACATCAACAAAAGCAAACATAAATGTATATTTGTTATTATAAAATGGCAGCATTCTCACTTTTTGTTCTAAATCGAAAAATAAAATATAGATTTTTACTTGTTTTGTAAACGTGTCATTATTGTATTAATTATTTACATTTCGTACATCGGTACTGTTTACGTCGGTCAGTTTTTGCCTGTAAATAAGATCATTTGATTTACTAATTAACGTAAGTTTGAAATAAAAAATGTTAACATTTTTTTCTTATTCTGGAAAGAAAAAAATGGATTGTTAATTTTCCGCTGTCGGACCAGTGGAACGATTTTGGACAAATGCGATTTTAACCATTAAAAGCAACATTTTTTGAGAAACTATGTACTCTATAGTTTTCAAGGTTGCTGATCATGAATCCGAAGTCAAAATTACAAGATTGAGAATTGCTTATCCACTATGGCCGCTCAAACGTAGGAAGAATATGTTTCAACGATCTAATTGGGCAAATCAACCACCCATGCGTCCAATATAAACGACAGTACATTTACGTTTCCATATATTTTTGGGGTCGTTGAATACGAATTTGAAGTCGGAATTGTAAAATTCAATTCGATCGAGTCAAAATCACGAACATCAATAACTTACATGTATCGATTTTTGTGAAATTGCGATTTACAATGTAAGAATTCGCTTTTTCATTCCCGCCATTTTGAATTTTGAAATTCTGACAAATTCGTATTCAGCGACCCCAAAAATGTACGGAAACGTAAATGTACTGTTGTTTATATCGAACGTATGAAATGTTTTCAGAATTATCACTAACAAATTTGAAAAAACCCACTATTTCATTAAAAGTTCAAACTTCAAGCGACTTGCAAGCCGAGTTACTGCAGTAAAAAAACGCAAAAGGTCGTATATTTTGTTGTCCACACTCTACAAGAATTCACTCGAAAGTACGAAAAAAATAATTATATATATTTTGTTTTTTGAACCACCCTATTGTACAAAAATTCTTTAATTCTTCTCCGTTCTTTCATATGTGAAAACCTTCCTTTGTGTTTTTTTTTGCCTAAATTTCTTGACTGAATTCTCTTGTTTATTGTTATATAGTAGTGAGTAAAAATTTGTATGATGTGAAAACTTATTAAAAAAAATATGTTTGGGTAGAAAGATTCACCCTGCTGTACATACTAAACTACTTCACATTTCGAGAGAGCGAGTTTTCAATAATTTGTATAAGAGCAAGTCCTTTTTTTAAAGTGAAATTATTTACTTAAAAAACAAAACTAAAAATGGTACAAGGTTGATTGATGGGCCAATAAAAGCAAACATTTTTGTTTAATGTTAAATATTAACATTTTAAGAGAATTTCTCATATATATAGTCGAGAAAATGGAATCTTGAAGGAGTCTCCAAAGTAACAACAAACAATAGATATATTGCAAATGCGTTACAATGAGTATACTGACAATCACTTCGCAATCATATTTAATTCGAAGACGCATATATTTTATTTTCTACTCGATGCAGCTACTTGCGAAATCTTTTGTTTTTTTTTGCAGCGATGCCTTTTGTCTGAATTATTGACGATGCATGTGCAGGACATCACGAAACGCCGCAGCTTCGATCCGACGATAATAAACCTACATTCGTTTATTAACAGTCTGCGTGTTATAGTTTTCCTTACAAAAGCAATCCAGTACTTTAAAACATGGTTTGACTGAATAATACACTGAAGACTTTTTGAACATTTTAGCTATAAAAATAATACAAATCAGTACTACATTTTTTCAATATGGGTGTCTGAATTGTGGGTCAATTGAAAACAATGACAGAGCAGAATAATTTAAAGGATAATAACAGTAATTGCCTTTTTTGATTTTGCTACAACTTTTGTTAGTGGAGAATATATTTAGTTTTGATATTTAAGTTAAGAACGTTTGAATCTGGGCTCTTTTTTGATGATTATTTTATTTATTAATGATTTAATATCGTATTTTATCAGTACGTGATTCGTCTAAATTATAGAACGATGTTGATTTAATGGTTGAATGATCACAAACCAATCTTGAATAGCGGTAAATGAAAATGTGTAACGTTTTTTAAAACATCATATATATCTATATTGAGAATGTTAGATTTTCGTCACCATAACATTCAATAAAACATTTCTATAGGATTTCTGAGTTATTCTAAATGCCATTCTTGAAAACTATCGTATACAAATTAATTGAAAAATTTCAATACAAATTTAAGGGACGGGAGGGGGGGGGGTGACGATATTTAAATACAGAACATACCTTTGATTAACTCTTCAATTAATGGTATGAATTTTTTTTTCTAAAAAATGTTCGTTTGACTGAAATGTCCAATTCTAATAAAAATGTTACCATATGCAAATAGTACCCTTTTGAAATATTAGTTTCTATGATGAGTTTCTTGATGAGTCTTGTAAAAAGTAGATATTTATCGCAATATTAATGATTTCTATATAAGATTAGTAATTTTTACTATTAATTGTTAGTAGTTGAATAATGTCAGGATTTAGATGCCATTTGTTAACTATGGTAACGATAAATTGACAGTGAAAATAAACATTTTCCCGAGCGTTAATAAGATTTAACACATTTTTTTAAAAGTCTTAATATGGTATAGAATCTTAAACATTCAATAAATGTTTTTAAACTTACAACATCGTCAATGCCATAACTAAAGCAGAAATTGTACACATTCATTAACAACAAATGATTTTGAATAATTTTTTAGTAATTATGGAGAGTTACATTATATTAATATTCAAGTGTATTTTAAATATGTATTGATCGTCCTCGCATTATGGGCACATCCCCAGTAATTACTGGAAACAATTAAAATGCAGGAGATACGTCACTAATATGGGCACGGTTTATAATTGGTACGTTTGTTGTTTCGTCTTTTGTACGTAACAACGAATTTACCATTATTTTTTGTGCACATTTTATGATTAGTATTTGTCTATTCTTTTGTTTTTCAATGTGCTACAAAATATTCTTTTAAAATCCGAATCTCCATTACAACGATGAGATAATAATTCATATTTTCTATTATGCAATTAATTGATATACACTTAGACCATTTATTAAGAATTTCCTTTCGCAGAAATTTATCAGCAATATGTTTTACTCAATTCAATTTCAAAGTTAATTCGTAGAAAAGGTTTGAAAATTTAGTGAGATTGACCAGGAATGGGAAGGACTGCACTCTAAACACTCTTAAACTGAAAATTATGTAAATGTAATGAATTCACCTTAAAAGAATGAAGAAGAGATACTCAGTCACCCTCATTAAGTTGAATTTGACTCCATATTAAACTGAAATTACACTTTATTGAAGGTTCTGGCGTGATAATAATTCACTATTAGTTTAGTTCCACTGGTTTTCTCAATTTTACTTGTATCACTTCGCTCTTTAAGGGGTTCTAAAGGGTTCCACGGTTAAGTTCGGAAATTTCACTAAAAAACGTAAATTTAATTGACGGAATGACATTTTAAAAATTTGGCCGCTGCAAAGGTAATTCTAATTACTATAATAGACGGATTCCTAGAAAATACCAAAGACATTCATTGAGAACTGACCGAGAATTCTCGGAAATAAATAAACATAACTTATTTCCGAAAATTCTCAGTATTTGAATAAGAAATATTATTTTTTTTCTTATTCTTTGGAGAACAAAATGAATTTATTCAAAATAAAAAATAAGAAAAAGCGATTTAACCCGTTCTTGTCACTACGACAATGAACCCCAAAAAAAAAAGGATGCTGATACATACATTCGCATCATTCGATGCATCCGAAGTTAAGTTCGGTTTTAAATACAGCATTGAAAAAATATACATCGTAATTTGCCACCTCAAATCCAGGCCATGTACAAGCATTTGAGAAATTCCTAACTTCGTGTAATTAATTTACAACACGCATAGTAAAATTGTATCCTTGGATGAAAAGCCAATGTTACGCATGGTATTATTACCAACACTTTGTAAAATTTATTTCAAATCGTCTTACTATTCACATATAACTTTCAACTTTTAAGACACTACTTGATTGGTTACACTGCATTAAAAATAGCGACTGCTTACAGGGATAAAGTATTTTCCGTAAGGCGCCCGTAGAGTAATACGGGGGTCTTAAATAACCAGAGGCGTTTTCAAGCACTAAAATATCTAAAAAAATCAGGTACCTTCTTCAATCCTTCATAAATATCAATCATAATATTACCCATAAGAAAATATATTTATACACACCGTCATATATTTTTTAATTAAAAAAATGGAGCAACCTACAGCACTTTGTCACTTTCGCCTGGGTCTCAAGGACCCACCTTATTACGCTACGGATTAAGACAAACTATAAATATTTCGACAGATTTATGAGTTTTTGGGCACCCCAACAGCTTAATTTATAAATGCTGTTTACTCTTTTGACTGGGCCTACGAAGTATTTTTTTCATTGTGTGTGAAATTCTGAATGAAATAATGCTTTCTGCTAATAAGTAAATCAGAACTTTATTATTATTGTTTGTTAGGTTCATCTCAAATTATGTACAGTAGGACCCCTCTTATTTTAACTGCTAAAGTTTTTCAAGATGGCGCCGAACCCTCTTACTTAAATTTTCCCCTTATCCCCACCACTCACATACACATAAAATTTGTCGTTGTATAAGCTGAATATCGAGATAGGCAATATTTTGAAATATCGGTATTCACATCGAAATATTTTACGTTTTGTTCGAGCGGTGATGGGGGAGACGTGTGGGAAAACGATTAAAATAAGAGGGGTTCTACTGTATTAACGGAAAAACAGTTTCAGTACAAAAAGACTTCTATCGGTCAACATAAAGACAATAATATTCTGGGCATCCCAACCAAAAATGAAAGCGTACCTGAAACGTCAATTTAGCCTAAGTCGTGATAAACATTAAGCGCGATTTTGAACTTTTAAGCGCACATTTGGAATGAAGTGAAAAAAAATCACCAATCGGAAATCGAACCTTGGACCTCCTCTCAGCAAGTTCGAATGCAGTGAACGTTGTAAGAGAATTCAAAATTAACAAATATTTAAAAGACAACATAATATTTTTCGGATTGTGAATAGAATAACGTATTCGGACCACTTCAAATACATTAAATGACATCATTCACTTCTAGCCTTATCGAGTTATTTGCCTATGTTTAAAAAATACACAAAACAGAAAGTCGGACCTCTGGTGCATCTAAAAAGTAACTTTTATATTTTTAAAATATTAAGAAATGACTTTATCAAACCTTAACCCCCTATATTTCATAGACCTACACTGTCTGTTTCACTCTAGTTAAAATAAAGCGTTCAATGATTTTCCGTTGATGTTATTGAACGATTAAATTTTAAACGTGAATGTAAAAAAAGAACGCTTGATGCACTCTTGGATTGTTATGAGGCAACCATTCTTTACATTTAAATTATTTGACAAGAACGAGGGTGGCCGAATGATTTCGGTTGGAACTTACTGTGCGGAGGTCCGGGGTTGAAAGCCCTTTTTAATTCGCTTTTTTCCAAGTGTACGCTTTAACGTTCAAAATCACCGTTACTGAAAATTTCCCGACATTTTAAGAAGCGTACAATAAAAGAAGCGCCCATTAAGCATACGGCAGGAGTAGTGTACGTTTAATGGACGCTTCACGTATGCTTCCGGGTTTGCTTCATTTTTCCAGAGCTCCTGCAGATGAAATAAGCTTTGAATTTATACTCTCTCTATACCCATTAGATTTATGGAATCCTCTACTAAGATTTAGAAAAGCAAAATATTTGCTATCTTGAATGCTACAAAATCTTATATAAATAAACATAAACACAATAAATCAATGCAATATTTAAAATGAATCGTAAACAGAATTTTTGTCTTTTCAGCACGCGACTCTTTGGAGAACGCGAAGGACAGGGTGAAGCTCGTACGAGTGAAACAGGACGAGGATCGCCAACGGAAATTTGAAGAGATCAGGCAGCAGGCCCTGGCAGCTCAACGGTACCGAGAGCAAAGGGAAGAGGAAAGGAGAAAACGCATCGAGGAACATAGGATAAAGGGTGGTGATAGGTAATACATTTTTCTACAATTTAATTAAATTAATATAAAAAAGAAAAAAACCTGCAGTTTATAGTAAGTTTTCATTTTTATCCAGTACGAATCTGGTACAAAGTTCAAAAGGTAATGTCTATTAGTTTATATTAGGGACCGTGCATAAATTTAGGGGGGGGGGGGGGGGTTGGTCCCGAGTTGCGAATCGTTACCGCAGGGATTTTAAGGGGCTAGAAGCAGCATAATTTAGAACACCACAGATTTTTAAGGTCAGAAATATCCTCCACAATTCTTGATTTTTACATTTTAATCTTTGTCAAAAAAATTAATCTGCCCTGTTGGACCAATCGCAACTATTGCGTAACAAAAGGTATAAATTCATGAAACTTCTAACAACAATGCATTTTTATACGCGAAGAAAAGTTCTGTGATTTAAAATTTGATATACACTTACCGGAAAACGCAAATAATTATTTTCACACGGTAAGTGTAAAGTCGCACTTTGCGCCCTAGGGTCCACTTTACGCACGTAAAGACGTACTTTACACCTACTACGACGAAAATATAATTGATTTGAAGCTGGATCATCAATTTAACTTTTTATTAAAGAAAGTAAAATATTTTATAATTACAGAAATAACGACATTTTTATTAGAAGTTCACTATGGCCCCTGAAGAGTTGAAGTACTTTTCTGTATACAATGTTTTGATCCAATGAATCTAATTACTAGGATTACAGCCCTTTATAAATTATAATTTATGTAGTTAGCTCAGCGACGTTTTGGAATTCATACTTTCTGAAGCGGTTTAGAACTGTCATTACTTTTTATTTTTCCCGAGTCAGTTGTCCGAAATATTGTTTGTTCTATTCCAATGTGAACTTTCCCATCGATCCTATTTAATCGCATATTAACCCGTTAAAGACCAACTGTACAAAACAATTAAAATGATGTTTGACAGTACTTTTTTAGTATTAGAATGCAATGAAAGAAATTATGTGATAAACATTTTTCTGGAGTCTGGCTCATATCTCGCTCGCTCAAGTGGCGTATCGGAAAATACTCAACATTCAAAAACAAAAAAAATTACACGTGGTTAATGAATTAAACACATTTTTATTTTTTAACATGTCCAAGTTTTCACAGGGAAAATCTTAAAATTATAATTAGCAACTGTTATAAATAACTGCAAAGAACAAAAAAAAAACGTTAAAATTCATCTAGGAATATACTAGATTTTTTTCGGAAATTTTACAAAATTGTATTTTTGTAACTATTACGTAACTGTGACGTAACTGATGCGACGATTGGGCATTTAATCTACAGGTCGAGATTTTGGATACGCTATTTTTAATTTTGAAAATCAAACAGCGGATTCGTAATCTGTGAACCCAAAAACTCTCTTGTGCACAATGTCATAAAAACCGATGAAAATTTTCGATTTAAGTCCGCCATTTTTGAATTTTGAAAATCCGATAACGGAATCGTAATCTGTGATCCTTAAACAGTCTCATATAAAATTTCATAAAAATCGAAGAAAATTTTCATGTACTGTTACGGACAGAATCGATGTTTTATCGACTGCGGTACCCGGCGTAGGTTTTTTCCCACAGAGGTGGTTTTCCCTACGCCATTGCACACCCGAATGGGGGTACCTCTCAAAATGAAGCAGGCCTGTTAGGTAAATTATGTAAAAGGCTCTTCAAAATGGTGACGATCTCGATATAATTATTTGTAATTCGAATAGTATAATATCGATGTGTAATATGACGTTGTAGTCTATTTAAATATTCGAGAGTTGGAATGATCGAACGAAGATGTGAAAAAGTGACGATCGGGTTGAAAGGGAACGTTCCGGAACGTCAGAGCGTTAGGAAGTCCGCGTCGCGATCGGATCGTCACCGGTTGATCGTAATAAATTTTGAATATTTTCTTTCGGCCGATCAAACCGCGTGTTTTATTTAAAGCCCTTCCACCAGTCGTTTACAAAATTGGTGCGTCACTTTTTCACATCTTCGTTCGATCATTCCAACTCTCGAATATTTAAATAGACTACAACGTCATATTACACATCGATATTATACTATTCGAATTACAAATAATTGTATCGAGATCGTCACCATTTTGAAGAGCCTTTTACATAATTTACCTAACAGGCCTGCTTCATTTTGAGAGGTACCCCCATTCGGGTGTGCAATGGCGTAGGGAAAACCACCTTTGTGGGAAAAAACCTACGCCGGGTACCGCAGTCGATAAAACATCGATTTTGTCTCTTTATATTAAAGCGACTTTATTTATTTGTTTTTATTGAAATAACATTCTACGCAAAACATTTGAATTCCTTAAATGTAAATTTTTACTTAATTGAGAAAGCTTGCAGCAGTGTCGTCACGATGGTCAGATCTCATTAGGATTTAGTGCTCCGCCTTATTAAATTAAATGTTGTGACGTTTTCTGTGATTAGTGAGCAATTAAAAGTTGTTGCGATGAATTCAGACATATTTTTTAATTTATCGTCTAAGCTGAAGTTCTATTCGCCATTGTTTCGTTTTTCGTTTCAAGGACTTATTCACACATGCGAAATTATTCATTGAATATGTGCAAATTGTTCTTTTTGCTATCTCCATCTCAAGGTCAAGTGTATTTTAGTGAATGAATATTTTTTTTAATTCAATTATCTTGAGTACCATAGATAATGAAATCTAAGATATTTGGACAAATATTGATTTGTCATTCACTAAAAGCAGGCATGGTAAGTGAATTGAGTATTTACGATATTATAATATTATTTTTTTTAGTCTTCGGGACCAAAATTATGTCATTCTAATGTTGCTGTTGCGAGAATAGTTGTAGTCTTCTTATATTTTTTTACTGCACTTGGTATTTTCTGAGTATTATACACTCTAAATTCTCTTAAGCTGAAAATGACTTCATTATAGTGAAATTCCGTCTTAATGAAGGCACTGGAATGGTTAGGTATTTAACATTCATACTTATGTGCATGCCATAATACTTAAAAAAGGCATCTACCAACTTCCATACTGCAATGTCATTATTTAACCTGTTAACACCCGAAACTATTAGTAAAATTTTAGACTTTGACGTAGCATCAAACTAAGAAACTAATTTTTCATAAAGTAGGGCAGCAAGTGTTATTATATGTTTGTGGGTTCGCTCTACAAGATCCTATGCTCAGATTTTACCTTTTCCGCCATATTCGAACCTCCATTTTGAATTTTTGGATTTGGAACTGCCATCAAATTGGTATTCTGCGATATAAAAAAAAAGTTCCTTTCTTCAAGGGAATTCAGTTCATTATCAATTTTCATATCAGCCATATAAAATGATCTATTTTAAATTTTCAGAAACTTACATCAGATTCATATTGTATCCGCCATTTTGAATTTTTGCAAATTAAGATCAGATTCGTATTTAGCCATCCTGAAAACCCCCGAATAACTCTGCTCTAGCGAATTCAGTCGATTATCAATTTTTTGTCTACCATATTGAAATTTTAAAAAGTAACATCATTTTTTCGTATTATTCGTAATTAACGACCTCGTAAATCCCCGAGTAACGAGTTTCAACCAGATTCAGTTAAAAGACAAAATGTGTGAGAAAGGGTTAATAACGCATTACGTTATTTACCTTTCTGCATTTTTCTTCGGCAGTTTTTGAATATTTTATATATTGAAAATGGCAGTAATAAGTATGATTAAATAAAAAATAAATAATAACACATAAGTTATGAAAGGAACTGTTACAAAATGTAATTATTATACTAGACCCACTTATCAGATATGACATTATTTATGACAGAGTTACATATTTACTTTTTTATTATAAGTTTGGTTTATTATTAACAACATCAAAATATTGTCTATAATCCATGGTCGTTTCTTTATCAAATGTATCATGAAGATAATGTATAAAGCCAACGTTGTTAGGTTATTTTACAGAGGTATACTGAACAAATTTTACTTACTTTACTAATTTTGGGTATGCTTTGATTCATGGGGTCAAGATTGCGATTCTTTACCGCACAAAAACAATATGGTGGATTTGATTTAAAAAAAAACACCGAAAAATCGGAATTTTTTTCTATGGTCAAACGTGGGCAAATAAATTGCAGTTTAAGGGGAACATTTTTTATTGAGCTTCATGCAGTTTATCCTGTTAAAAATGGCGGAAAAGTATGAACATTTCTAAAAATACGTCTTTTTCCTGAATATTTCTGAAATAGATCGATATTAATCAAAATTTTTGTCTGAAAATGGAAAATTTCAAAAAAGGGTTTAATTCATAAAATAAATAATTCTTTACAAATAAATATGCCCCTATAAACAATGAAGTACCGTAAAAACCAGGGGCCATCTCGGAGTTGAAATACATCCCAAGTGTACAGAAAAGATTAAACATTGAAATTTGACAATTCTTATTATTTATTTATTTATTTATATGTATATTTCAACAATATTTTTCTAAAGAAATTTCATTTTTATAACAAGTAATTGTGTTACATTTCGTGCAAAGTAAATAATTTTTCATTTTGCAGAATTTTTGTCGTCTGATAAGTTATGGAATACAATCTGCACATCACCCGCATGAAGTTAAATGTCAGAAAGTAGTTCTAAAACATTTTAATTACGATTTAGATTAAGAAATGGCAGTGTTAAAGAGATCGATTTAGAAGCCCTTTAAATCGAGAGTTGAGGTCACTCGAGACAGTTTTGGCCGAGAGTGTCATGAACGAGATCAAGAATCTTTTTCATTGATCATAGATTTATTAAAAATTAACAAAAATATTTACTGATCCATATTTCTTTCAATAAGTTTTGAATTTCGGGATGGAATTTTTGACAACATTTATTAGTTTTACGCAATTTATTTCAACATAAAAAAATATTTGGAAAAATTCATCAAGTATATTTTCATAAACGTCTTCTAATTAATATTGTTCTAAGCAATATTTCAGAAAAAATGATGAAAAAAACGTTTTTAAAACTTAAGAAATAGAAATTATGTTTAAATTGCATAAAAGATGAAGTTAGTACTAATTGCCGGAAAACAATTTTGTCGAAAGGCATTAAGTGATCGACTTTATTCACGGAGGAAAACGTTATTTGTTTCCGACAATTTTTTCATAATACTTCATAAATTACTACTTTAATTATAGGTTGGAGTGTAGAATTACTTAACAATATTTGTTACGGTATAGCGATTCAATAAGTTAAAGCATTAAGTCGGCAAATTAAAAGATGAATTTAAAGAAATATAAATGCGAACTCATATAGTCTGGTCTTTGTTGATTAATGATGACTTTGTAATTGAATAATTATTGTGATTTTATACCGTTATTCGGGAAAGTTGCATTAAACAGTTTTAGCAAAGAAATGGAATTATATAGTTGCTTTCATAATGTAGTGTTTTTTTTAAATCTTCTAGTTATATGAAATTATTTCACTTTTGTCCGATTTTTTGAAAAAAATGGTTGTTTTTTTATATTAAACTTGAAGGTTTTTAATGTAAACTAGAACAAAAATTCGTTTATATATTTAATTTCTGAGAGGATTAACAACGCAGTAGTTAAATAAATAAATCTTGTTTCTATAGTTTATTTAAATATTGTCATGATATTAATTGTTAATATAAACTATCATAATTTTAACGACAAAGACGGTCAACTTTAAGACGAAAATTGCTCTTAAATTAATGGGATTTAATAACTAAACATTGTCTTCAGTCTTTTTTTAATCTATAAATAATTTTTACAATAAGGAGGTTTAATTTTGAGAAAAAGATAATGTAATTATTGTTTGGACTGTGTGTATTTTTTCATTTGGCAGTAACGTCATAATACTATGGAAAATAGTAAGTAAGTGACTTGAAATTGATTCTAAATTCTGAAACATTTCCATGCATAAGAAAGGAAAAGAATTATCATTGCCTTTTTTGGATATTGAAAAAGAGATGCCTGTAAACACCAGCTGTTTTAATTCCAGACTCGTGTAACGACCGAGAACGTCGTGTCGGAAATCTGGACAGAAAAGAATAATTGTTTAACCGGAAGCGTCAGATGTAATTTTAGAATTTTCGTGGGATCCACATCAGTCATACTTGAATTCGAAGGGGTTGGGGTTATGATTTGTTTATTTTTAAAAAAGTATACGCAACACCTTACTTTGTCCAAGCTTCTTTAAAACATGTACGAATATTTTTGCGATTTGTTCTTCTTTCAGTTATAATTGATCCTCTTAAAAACACCAAAGACAATTTTTTATTGAGAAATTGTGTTACTTTTTGTTTAGTCGTTTGAGATTATTTAGAAATAATTAATTGAATTTGCAAAAATTATTAGCAGAATTGCTCAGTTTCTCAAACTATATTGGGAAAAATCGGTTTATTTTGAAATTACTAAATTGATATACATATATGGTAATTGGTATGAAATTTGATGGTTACAAAAGTTTAATTTATATCATCAATATGAAAACTTCTAATGACAAATTTAAATTTAAGTAACAATACGATGTGTTTTGAATATTTTACTTTGTGTTGAATGAAAAGAAAATATGTAATATAATATGTCTATAATCCAGAGATAACTACATTTTTAGCATTTTTGTTATTTAAAAAAAACGAGGACCAAACTTGAAAGATTCAATGCATGATAATCCGAAATGTTAAACAAATGTAAAAAAAATAAATTATGAAATAAATTTACAAATAACTGAATATTATAAAAATTGAGGTATCATAATTACAAAGTTAAATATAGCGATTTAAATGTCAACAAAAAACGCAAAAACTCGGGTATACTTTTTTATAAAACATTTCTTTCTCACCGAAATTGTATTTGCCGGCACAAAATTCCTTCACTAAAAGTGAAGAAAATAGTTGTAGTATCAAGATATACTTTTTAAATATTAAGTGAGAATTTTCTTTTTAAAAGTTAAACAATTTTCTTACTTTAGACAAAATTTTCTAAGAATAAAAATGTCTTACAATAGACTGTATCAAAGAGTATGCCCAAATTTTTTCAGAATGTATTAATACCATTTTTAATTTTTTTAACTTTCGAAAAAAGCGTCCTTTAAAAAAATCTGAAAATTTTAGTGTATTCTTTGTCAAATTCTAAAATATTTTTTATTTAAGGAAATTTTTCTAAAGTCTATAATTTTCGACAAAATAAATTATTATTCTGGAAATCCAGAAATGGCGAATGATTTTGTTTCGTAAAAACTATGAACTTTAGAGAAAATTTCCTTAGAACAAAAATATCTTAGAATTAGTCAAAGATTACTCTTAATTTTTTCAGATTTTTTAACTGAATATTTTCAACATTTCGATTTTCTGCATTTTTGAAAAATAACCAATTATTGTATTGATATTCTGAGAAAAATTGAGAATATTCTTTGTCACATTCTAAAAAATTTTTGTTCTTAGAACATTTTTTTTAGACATTTTAGTTTTCATGAACAAAATTTCTTAATTTTTAAAAGAAAATTCTCACCGGATTCGCCATTTTGTGATCTTGATATTAGTATTTTAATATTTAAAAAATATATCTTACTACTACAACTATTTTCTTCGCGTCTAGCGGAAGAATTTTGTGCTGGCAAATACTCTTTCGATGAGAAAAAAATGTTTTATAAAAAAGTGCACCCGAGTTTTTGCGTTTTTTCGACATTTAAATAGCTATATTTAATTTTCTAATTAATATAGCTCAATTTTGACATCACCTTTGAAATGAGCGACCTTGAAAATAGCAAGACAGAATTTCAATTTTGTTGAACTTTGATTTTCATATGGAACTTTAAGGTCAAATTTTATTTTTTTCAAACCACTTTTAACTCATGAACTACAAAAAAAACTTAAAAAAAGCTATTTGTATGTTCTTATTGTGTGTATAAATAAGGTAAATTGAAAAATATTCGTTTAAAAATGAGAACGTCCTAAAACTACATAATAATCGTTTTCTGTGGTTTTATAATACTGGAATTAAATTTTCACTAACAATTACAACCGTATTGAAATTTAAAACAAATTTAAATATTTGTATATTAATATTTATATTCTGAATTGACAAAACATTTTCGAGCGGTGTAATTAAAGTGTGAGAAGTCTGACTAAAAAACTGAAATGCTATTTTTAAAAATTGGTAAATCTTATTTAAAAAACAGTGCATTTTAACTTTATTTCGTAAAATAAATGCCACAAGTAACAATTTTCTTATTAGAACCTTTCATTAACAATTATTGTCATTTTTCTCATTACATCGACAAAAAAAGGGTGTGTTTTATTACGTTGTTGAAGTTCACATAGTTGCAATCCAACGAACTATTTATTTTTGACCATGTTATTTATATTTTTAGCAGGATACAGCAATATTTGTTATGTTACATTCTTTTTTCTTAATGAAAAACGTAAAAAATATAATCATTGGACTCTAACTATGCGAACTTCTAGTACCTGCATTCTACTAAATCATAACAGATAATCATCGAATTTCTTACAAAATGTTTGCTTCTGAATAGCAAGGTCGTTTATCGAAACTGAAAATTCCTTGATATCCATAATTCAAAAATATTTTTTATACGAGAGTGTTTTCATCGAAATGATCACGAAAATTTCAACTGCTTGTGGTTGCACTTTAATCATAATTGAAAACGAACGCAGGTCAAAGAATTACCGTAATTTGTGTGACATTGATAAAGACATTATCACTCGAATGAAGCAGAGAAAGAAAAAGAGATGGAGACGGTGAAGCTTGCAAGGCGATATGTTTTTTGCCGGTCGGTATCAAACTGGCTTATCTGTTACATAAGAAATCGATGTCACCTACACTGGAACACCTGCTTCGGAGGCAAGATTCCTATTGTTCTAATTTTGATTTTTTTGTCAGGCTATTTTTAATTGTTAAGATGTACCAGAGGTATGCAGAAGCTTTCCCGGAAATGGCCGATGATGATGTCTTAGTGGGTAAAAAGTGGGCACTTCCGGGTTTTCTGATGGGCGCTCTTGAGTGGCTCTACAACATAACGCAGTCTTGAGCGAACATTCGGTTCGATTCGTTACGCGCTGATAGGCATCTCTGAATTTATCATCAAGCCACTCGAGCATTCCCGGCGTTTTTTCCCAGTGAGCGATACTTTTTTGCGCTAAGGAAAATTTCAGATCGGTCGCCATTTATTCGCGATGAGGCTGTTTCTATTTTTGCTCCGGTCATTTTAATCTTTTTTTTTAATCCTTCGTCTTTTGCTTATTCCAAATAAGCTGGGAGAACTTTTGGCAATGTCGAGAATTTCATTTTAAAAATACCGATTTTATGGAGCAAAAATTAATAATTATATAATTTTTGCGAACAAAAATCCATGAAAAAGAAAAATGAGATGAACAAACCTTCAATCTTTAAGAAGAATTTGGCAATTTACGTTTCGGATTCATGTAGAACGTTTTCGGAAATATTTGGTAAAATATCGGATTATTTCAATATTATCTTATAATAATAAAGCAGGCAATATGAATATTACATAAAATATTAGACCTCGTTGCTAAATAATGTCTATTTTAATCATCCACATCTGTGCTAAGTCGCTGATTGAATCTAAAAATTTTTTAAATTCTATGGCGACCACTTAAGCCTAAATCTGTTTGTTAATAACGATTCCGAAGTCTTATTACCAAAGTTCAAAATAGTGGATTCTACTCGGAGAACAATTTTCTTGGAAATTTTACCATCTCAGATGGTAATTTTGGGATAGACTTGCAGAATGGAAAAAATTGCCATTTTTCACAGTAAAAATTTGTAGATTTTATTGTCTGAATAGTAACAATTCCAAGAACTGATCGCCATTTTTTTCGGAAAAAATGGCAACGTTTCACATTCTGCAAGTCTGTCCCAAAATTACCATTTGAAATTGTAAAATTTCCAAGAAAGTTTTTCTCCATGTAGATGTTGAGACCATTCGAGTATGAATCCGCAATGACAGAACTTTTATCACCGTATTTGTCAGAAATTCTTATAAAGAAAAATGTTGAGTAATTTAAAAAAAACATTCATCAAAGATCAATACGATTTTCTTTACATTTCTTTATTTATGTAACATAATCAATTCCTGTCCTCTCAACCATTTTATACATTCTTTAACCATTAAAGCTGCAAAAAGACTGATCTAAATGTGTTAATTAGAATGTAAATAAACAAAAGTTAAACGAGGTGGTAACGTGGGTTACCACTATGACTCAAAGAATTCAAAAATAATAAGATTATGTAAATATTTTTTTATTTACGCTACTGGATCGTTACTCAATAATTACGAACGTATAAGATTTACAATTACATATGCACATACCTTGCGAATGACATAATACACGCTATAATATAGTTAAACCTATTATGTAAATAGTCTACGCTGAAAATATGCATGCAACTAATAATCTACCGCAATTGATACGTGTTTTGAAACGAATCGTTTTCTGGTACTAAATAAATTGCAATTCAGACACTTGTGGCTATATACCGTAGGATTTTTACGCCATCTAGCAGAAAATGCGGTACTTCGTACCTGTCTGTTGTCGATTTTTTTATCAATCGATATTAATTTATGTATATCTTTTTATACATACCTACCGTCGTCGTCCTACCAAGAGAGGTTATGTATAGATCAGTGATTTGTCAGACACTAATATTCGTAAAACAAAAATTAATTAGACTGTAATCAAATGTCACTTATTAACATCCACATTGACGCTTTAGAGAATTGTTATTAATTATTTGTTAATCAAATATCAACAAACAGCGTGTGTAAGTTTTGTCGCCGTTAAAATGATTGAACCCATTGACGCCCAAAGGACACTTTTTCTTCCTTCTATTTCAATCGAATATTTTGTATCAAAATGGAATTTAACAAAAAAAATTAAGAGATACATATCCTACTGTTTTCGAGATCGCTCTTCAAGATTCCGAGGTCAAAATTGAGTTTCAGCCATTAGGAATTCCAATATGGCGCCGAATTTAAAAAGAATGTCAAAAAATTGGGAAATATTTATTCTTACCAATTTTTTTCGAGCCCTTAGAATATTAGGATTCTATTGAAACTCTGAATAAAGGTGAACAAAATACTTCAATTTAAGGAAAAATTTTACTTTTACACCCTACATCAGTCTAATGACCTTATAATGGCCGCAACAATGAAAATTTCTTTGAAATTTTCTGGACGTTCTAACTAAAAAGTAACGATCTTTTTTAATACAATGGTAAGAATGAAAAGTTCTCAGAATTCATCGAGAAATATCACGGAACTTTTTTAGATTTTTGTAATGAATTTTTTTTTTTAATTTTTTCAAAATTGTAATTTATTTTCGAAAAATTCTGAAAACAATTTAGTGTATTCTCTCATGAATTCTAAGAGTTTGTTCTCCTTCGTATTTTTTCCGAAAGTTGATAGTTTTTGAGAAAATTAATTTTAAATATTATAGGTTAGGATTGTTTTTCTCGAAAACTGTCAACATTTGGAAAAAAATGCAAAGAACAAAAAATTCTTAGAATTCATTAGAAAATACAGTAAATTTTTTTCATAATTTGTCGTTAACAAATTACAATTTGGAAAAAAAAATTTAAAAAAAAATCCTCAAATGTCATAAAAAAAAATCCGTGATATTTCTCGGTAAATTCTAAAAACTTTTCATTCTTATCATTTTTTTATTAAAGCTCCTAGTTTTGCTTTACGGCGTCCAGAAAATTTTAAAGAAATTTTCATAGTTGCGGCCATGTTGAGGTTGTTAGAATGATGTAGGGTATAAAAGTAAAAATTTTCCTTAAAATTGAAGTATTTTATTCACCTTTGTTCAGAGTTTCAATAGAATCCCAATATTCTAAGGGCTCGAAAAAAAATTGGTAAGAATAAATATTTCCCAATTTTCTGGACATTGTTTCCAAATTCGGTGCCATATTGGAATTCCCAATGGATGAAACTCAATTTTGACCTCAGAATCTTGAAGAGCGACCTCGGAAATAGTAGGATATGTACCTCTCAATTTTTGTTAACTTCGATTTTGATACCAAATACTGGACTGAAATTGACGCAAGAAGAAGTGGCCGTTGGGCGTTAATGGGTTAAAACGATTTTAAAAACTGTGACGTAAAGACACATCGTTCAATATGTTGAAACTATGTAAAAATTGTAACTATGTAAAAATCGCAGAATATTTGCTAATTTACCAACTAGAGCCACGACGATCTCTTGGAGCATCTAACGGCGGTCACGTTAACTATGCCGTATTATCATGCAGTACTGTTAAGGGGTCCATAATCTCGCTTTTAAATATATCGTGAGAAATGAAGTAAATATTACACTTTTAAAATGTTAAAGTGTACAATACACGAACGGAAAATTACCGATATCCTCAGAAAATTGACGATTTTGTGCAGACACGGGACATTTTATACAGTGTTTACGAGAATGTCGAATTTGATTTTTCTTCACACCGGGAGGAAAGCAGCAACTTATCGGAAGGAAAGATGCCGCTTATCCTCCCGGCCATAAAGAAAAATCGTATACTTCCCTCGGGAAGTAAAAAAGAATGCCTCAGACTGCCTGTTTCTCACCCTCGGCCTCGGCTTCACCTCGGGTAAAAATTACACGCAGTCTGAGACATTCTTTATTTTACCTCCCTCGTTGAGTAATATACTATTTACGTACTCAAAATATGTACTTTCGGCCCTGGGGTAAAATTAAGCAGACTATTTCGACGAGTTTTTATACTCCAGGGCCGAAAAGTAAAACATTATTCATCGTCAAGGAAACACGATAAACGTCAACAATGTCTTACTCGCCACGTGGGATTAATCAATTCCCGTCTGTTTACTTCTGTTTTATTCATTATTTACTTTAATTTACTCGAATTTTCGGTAAAATTTATGGCCACGCGGTGTCACGGGAATTTACATAATTAGATTAAATATTGTACGTCCCACAAAATATGTTTCCATGAAATTCGAACACATTGGGTCACCAATTTATATTTTAAAAATCGTTAATTTTTCTTGTTATCAATACAAACGCAATTTACGTGAACGGAATTTTCTGCAGCAATTAATAACTTGATGTAAATATATGTCGTGATTGAAAAAAAAATCCTGCACGCGCCTACAACGTTCGGTTTGCCGGTCAATTTGTGGCGGCACAAGGGTCACGCCCTTACTTACGTACAATTCGGAATAGGCGTGTCTACATATTTGTGACAGGTAGAAAGTCGGCGCTAAGCATCGCATTTTCGGTGCGATTCTTGTGCAATTCAAGGACTTTTAGATATGTTTTCGACTGCGAGTCCATTTTTCCAATCACGTATTAAACGATGATTATTGATAAAAAATAAAAACATTAATTTCGTCGTCAACAGATCACTGAAAAGTTGGAGGAAGTCATAAAAGTCAATAAGTCGGAAAAAATTATTTCGTCTTTTTAAGTTAATATCGTACGATTAGAATGATGTCGTAATTCCGTGCGTGTACACGTAGAAAACAAGTTTATAGAAGAGAATGCTCATCGGTGCCTTGCTAACCAAAATTCAAAATACCAAATAAAAAAACCTATTAACAATAAAGGAAAGCGATCGTGTAGTCAGAAAATTTATTTAGTTCGATAGAAAACTATCGAATGATGCAACAACAATTATTTCCGGTTCGTTTAACTCCAGTGGTACTCGAAATGCCGTCATAATATCAATGACGTGTACCGGCGTTCGTCACGAAAATATCTCTGTCTTCCTCAGTTACATTGACTTGCGAATAACTGCATTCCTGAAAGAAAGTACACATAAAACACATGCGAGATCTTGCGGCGAGATTTTGTATAGTTCGACACATTAAAAAAAGACACTTTCCCAGTACTGTACTTTCGAACGATCGATTATTTAGCGAATGAAGTGAATCACGTTCCCTTTCGTGTTGTTAAAGTGCCCTAAAGACAAAATTGCATCAATTTCCTTGTCGTTGGGAATAAATGGAACATAACCTCAAAAAGTCAATGTTAGTAGCGCCCCTAGTGGTCATTCTGTCTGGTCTTGTGTTAAGATAATCAAAGTTTTATTTTATAAAAAATAAGGATTCCTTAAGATTGAATCAATTTTTATATGCATTTTAGTAATAAACACACGTTGCACCAAAATGTTTGAGCTTATCATTTAAATTCACCAATGAGAAAAAATGTTTAGTGGTAAGAATATGTAGAATTACAGTAGTCCTTCCCTTAAGTTTCCCCTCATCATGTAGGTTGCACCTTGAAAACCCGACAAATCAGAAAACAAACACTTAAAAACCCGACTTTCAAAAACCGGACATTTAAAAAAACACACACTCAAAAACCAGACACTTAAAAAATAGACATTAAAAAAAAAATAACATTCCAAAACCAGACATTAAAAAACCAGGGGTGCACCTCAAAAACTAGATAAATCACAAAACAGACACTTCAAAAACCAGACATTTGAAAAAACAGACACTCAACAACCAGACACTTAAAAAATAGACATTCAAAAACTAACATTTCAAAACCAGACATTCAAAAAACAGGGGTGCAGCTCAAATACTAGACAAATCACAAAACAGACACTTCAAAAACCCTACTTTCAAAAAACAGACATTCAAAAACCAGACATTTCAAAAACAAACATTAAAAAATCAGGTTTGCACCTCAAAAATCCGACAAATCACAAAACAGACACTTAAAAACCCGACTTTCAAAAACCGGACATTTAAAAAAACGTGTTTGCATTTTGAAAGTCAGTTTTTTTAAATATCTGGTTTATGAATCTCTGTTTTTGGAAATGTCTGGTTTTCGAAAGTCGGACTTTTGAAGTGTCTGTTTTGTGATTTGTCGGATTATTTAGGTGCACCCCTCATGTTGTATACTTCTCTTATTTTCCAGGTTTTCCTTCCTCTATATTATATTTTCCCCTAGTCAATGTTGTCATGTGTAATTCATAAGTGAGGTTAAGTTACGAATTTGCTGGCGTTTGATGAAACTGAAGAACCTAGTGCTTCCATTGTTTATTTTCCTTTATTAGTAATAAGTTTTCGATTGTCTATTCGTTTAAAATTCGTTGTAGATTGTAACGAAAAAAAATACAACTTAAGAAGCGGTCATCTTGCTTGTCTCGATTGTACACATAATGGAAGGACTACTGTATGCGAATTCGCGACTTGTCCAGTTCCGCGCCAATCATATCTATCCTCGTGATTTCGTGATTGGTGGATATATCAACATGGCGCCTGCGCATTCGTACAAAGTACATAAAGGTTTATGTGGGGGTTTGAAAGTGGTCAGTCAATAAGGTAGTAATCCACACAACAAATTTTGAATTAAAAAATTATTGAATGGATTTATTAAGATTCGAGCTTCTACTAAGTCATTCTAATCGCTATTTACAGCCTCTGAAAAAAAATACCAACGAAATAAATGGAGAAATGTATATTTCAGATAATGTTTGCTCAATTAAAAATCAATTTCTTCGGTATTTTTTCAGAAATTGTATAGTGCGCTTAGAATCACTTTGTATGAGTTCTAATTTAAAAAAGGCGATTCAGTAATTTAAAAAAATTATTGGGGAAACCTAACCTCACTTTTTGAATTCACTTTTAACAGAATAATGTCCGTACTTGCATACATAATGAAAAAAAGAAACGGATCCAACGGAACGTGCATCGAAGCGAGAGATGAATGGAAGGTTCTAACATTTAACAGCGCGTAGACTGGCATATATACATAGACGGCGCTTTAGCTAAGCGCACGTACACTCCCCGTATTTAAGCGTGTATATATATATATATATATATATACATATGCATACAGGCATTCCTTAGCGGGAGGCGATCACGTCTTCTGCAGTCCGGAATAGAGGATGATTTCACGTGTGCACATTTCCCTGAAGCAGCCAATGAACACGCTACGATCAACGTTCTTGCAAATTATACAGTAACAGAATAGATAATAGACTCCGACCTCATTTCATTTGTTAAGAATACAGAAGAAAAGATTGCAAGTTTTTAAAAAAATGTACTTTTCGTGACATTCACAATGAAGCTTATGTCATTCGATCCTTTCGACAATGAACAACAGTTCGGTTCAACAGTGAACGTGGACAGAGGCTTCTGTCGCAATCGGTTTGTTGATGTTTAATATGTTGGTGAATTATTTTAACTCGATCAGGTGTTACAATGTTTATTTCATGATTTATTGTTACAAATTTGTTAATTCTATTGAAAAAAACTTTGTCGATATGTATCATATAAATTAAAAATACAGTAAAAGTTACGCAGCAGTAATAGATTATATGAATAGAATAACTAGTGGTGTTTCTTAGCCTGCGAAAACATTAGTAAAAAGAAAGTTTATGTATTTTTGATTTTGTCCTTTAAAGGAATGACTATAACTCATGTAAGTCATTACCTGCGATACGAAACTAATATATAATATGTATGTATGATAACGTACTCTATTCAAAATTGTTTATTGAGCCAATTTTACTCAATAGTTTTTCTTTAATCTTATAGGCGAATCCAAGTGGAAGAACGAAAACGACTGATCTATGAAGCAGAACAAGAACGGCGCGAGGCCATCCTTAGGAAAAACCAGGAAAGAGATGCAAGGATCGAAGCGAAGAGAAGGAATGAGCGATCAAACATCGCTTTTGCCTTCGGTAGCTCAACACCGAGGATGTTGGAACCAGCGGACACTGGAGGCTCTTCGTTCTGGGGCAACCGGAGAGCCACTTCGACAAGCAACGTCATGATGTTCCCCATGGCAAGTACGCTTACTAGGAGATCTTCGGAGAGAGACCTCGATGGAAGTAAGAAACGAGCAACTTCCGCTGGTGGATTGGACAGAAAATCAGTCGAAGGTTAGTTTTACCAACAGTCATGTACTTGTATTAGTTTTGTTTAGTAATTTAGGTTTTTACATGTTATAATTTAATCTAGTAAAAACAGTGTCTAATAATCATTATTACTGAAATATAGGTAACTTACGATAGGTTAGAAATTATTAGAAGTATTTATAGTAGGTATCTTCTGTATAATTTCAAACATGACGATTTAAAATTATACATCCGGAATAAAAGTAAAAATATGTATATTAAATATTTTGTTTTTTATTTATTAGAGTTACGTTAATGAAGATAAATGAATCTCTTTTCTTTCATCTCGTTTAGAATAAAATTTTTATCGATACATTATTATGAAATTGAAAATATAAACATATAAAAATGAAGTTTACAACACTTTTGCTATTTGATTTAACATTTTTTGTTATTAACTTAAGGAAATTAACTATAGATCAATGTCTTAAAAGTAAATAATAAAGTAATTTTGTGCAAAAAACTTTATGTTTCATATTATTGTATTACATCTTCAGCATGTAAGAAGGTTCTCGTGCAAAAAAGAAAGTGCAAAATAACATTCTATTTCTGCAGAAAGAATTTAAAAATAATATCTAAAGCATGCTTCGGTTGCGAATACCATATATCATATTATTGCTTGGAAAATGTTTTAACAGTTTATAAAATAATATTGTTGTTAAAATAATAAAATGGAATTGATTGTTAATAATGATTTTTTTTTTAATTTTATTTAGTTAAAGGAACTATTTATGTTTTTGCAATTTTTGTTTTTGATTAATCATTATATTAAATCATTAACTTAACTCGTTCAATTGGTATGATTTCCATTTCGTCATATTCTAGATTATTGTTACTAAATTTTTCATAATTTTCGATTTTTCGAGATTCGTTTTTCCGCGTTTCCCTAGGCACGTGGTTGATCGTGGAAGAGGCATATTGATTAGAAACGATTGTAAGGCCTCAACGTTAGTAGAGTTTTCCATGGCAACGAGTTCATATCGCAGAATTCGAAGAACCACCCCCACCCCCGTGCACGTGTCGGACATTTTTTTTTTCAGTTTGTTCGGATCCTTTGAAACGTTAGTTTGTTTAAAAGAAATCTGAGGTCAAATCTCGTCATGCTGAGAAATGACTTGCGCTCTGGGCCATTTTTGAGGATTTTTCAGTGAAAAATGTAAGTATGTATTGTGTGCCCTTCAAATTGAAAATTTTAAGAATTCAAGCGTAACTAAAAATCCGACAATTATTACGTTTTTAATACCTTTTTCCTTCACTTTTAACATGTTCTACATTTTAAGTGGTTGTGCATCGACTCGTTTTATTACTTAGTTTTTCTACTTACAAGTCAGATGATCGATTAAACCAAGAAATAAATTCATAATTTATTATATTAACTCAAAATCGTCCGATTTTGATCAATTTAAAAAATTTAACTGATCAAGAACAAAAAGGGAGCAGTATGCCTTCATGACATACAAAAGTTGTTCTGGATATCAACATTCTAATCGTTAATTTAAAATCAATTATGGCAGTTTAAAAATGGCGCTGAATCGGTTATGGCAGTTGCATAATCGAACGGTATTCCCGTGTACGAATCAAATCGTTTTTTATTTTCTTAATGGGTATTTTCAGAGTGGATCAATAATTTTTGATGTCCCAGGGAACAAAAAGTTAATATACATTTTGAAATAAAAAAGAAATAAAAAATGTCAAAAAAACATTTGGAGGCAATTTATTGGATACCAATTAAAAAAATTTTCGCATTTTTATTGCAATTTCATAATGATCGTTAAGTTTTTACTTATTTTTGTCTAGTAGTTATTATTTCTGTCATTAAATTTTTTTAAACATTTTTAGAAATGAAAAATGCTGTTGTTTCTCAATCTCAATTTTTGAAAACTCGATTTCTGATGGTTTTTGAACACGTTTTTCAAGCTTTGGTTACATTTTGTTATAGTTAATATAATGTATTATTAACCTGGATAAACTAGATCAAAAATATGACAAAATGTAAAGAGTGCATGAAAACGTATAAAATTATTAAAATATTTAAAGGCACAAAGCATTTTTCTTTCACCCCAATAACCGTGACCTAAACTATTTGTTTGCCTTTGATATGCATTCGAAATTTCATTTAATACTAAAATATCGATGGTGCTATCGCAATATTGCGCTAAGATGTCATATTTTTGAGAAAAAATAAATTAAAACTATAAAAATTTGATTTTTTTTACAATGTTTCTAATTCTTGTGTAGTATAAAATATTTTCTATTAACAATAACAATATATCATTCATCGTTTTCAGTACAAAGAAATACTGTTACAAAATAATCCAGGGATCGTCAATTAGAAATTGATGTTTACTAAACAAAAATTGAACTTTTTATTTTTCTCGAAAATGCGACGTGAAAGTTCTGGCAACGGCAACGATTTTCGAATCAACAAGTATTTTTTAATAATACTTTGCTTGGTAAAGGAAAATGAAGTATTGGATTTTGTAAAAAAAAGTTCGTAAAAAAAAGTTATTTAAATGCAATAAAATGTACTGAAATGCAGCTCCAAAATATGCGAATATTTATAACAAAAATATTAATTTTTGTTATGTATTTTTAGTTTTTCTAGATTTGTTAACTGGGTCACGTTTGTTTTGGCAACTAATCCAATATTTATTATTTCATAATATAATTTGTTAGATTCGATACGTTGTCTGCTGAAAAATATCTTTTTATGAATTACTTTTTAAGAAAAATTACTTTGTAAGAATTATCGGAAATTCGATTCGTTTTATTTTTATTATCTTGAAGGGACAAGAATATTTCCCCGGGAATTTGTTGAAAATTGAAATAGATGATTATAATAAAAGAGAAAATTATCAACTTTATGATAGTCGGTTTTTATGGGATTTTGTCCGTTTGATCTAAAAAATGTCGATTTTTAGCAATTTTTAAAAAAGGTTTAAAAGTGTACAAAAATACGTATTTTGCATTCTTTAAGTTATTTTAAGAAAATTAAGCGACACTCTATAAAGTTATTTGCATATGACGAAATTACACCTTAAATATTGCCCTTTAAGACTCAAAAATATAATATTGTAAAGGTATTGTTTACTTTACACACAAGTAAATACAGCTTTGTGTTCAATGGTTCCAATACCGTTCAATGCATGAATATACATTTTCTTAGACACAGAATAAAAGTTAATATTTGAACATTTGTATACTGCTTTCGCCGGTTTCATCGATTACGAATCAGATTTTAAAAATTCAAAATAAAGGAAACAATATGACAACGCCAAATATACGTAAATTGTTCAGAGTGTCATGAAATTTGATAATCGTGGTCAGTAGGGCGGCTATTAATGAAGCTAAAAACAAATTTCAAAATACAAAAATGGTATATGAAATATAGTCGCCATAAAAAATAAAAAAATGTACATGAAAGCATTGAACAGCATTATGGTACTATAAGAAGCAAAAGTTGTTCCCGGTTACTAAAAAAAATATAAAACTGTGGACAGTTGTATTGTGCCACTTTATTGTTTGAAGCACGATCAAAACACGCGAAATAGTATTTTTCGATACAAGGCCGTAAAACTAGATTTTACGGCTTGAATGCGATACCGGCGTATGAGAACCAGCGAAGCCGGTTATTTTACATTATTTTTCGGTACTGAAAGTTTTCAAAATTCGATTTCGCGGACCGAATTTAGTCCGTATGGATTATGTTTTTGACAGCGCAGATTCGTGTTACACCTGATCCGTAAAATTTCATTTTACGGACTAAAAGTAGGCCGTAAAATCGGATTTTACGGCTGTAGTACCGAAAAAATATATTTTTATACACTTTTAAATCAAAATTGGTCGAAAGCAAGAGCCAATCTAATCTTTTAAGGGTCAGATTCGGATTCTAAAGACAAAAGTCGTATAAGAATTGGTTGTAACATTTTCGGCAACATACAGTTGTTGCTAATAGAGTTCAACTAAATAATGCTTGACTACTAATAACTGCAGTTTGCATTTTTCAAAATAATGGATACAATTTCTGAAATCGATCGACACGATCGAACTTAGTATCTATTGTAATAGGTAATCTCAATTTCTAATACAATTTTAATATCAACGAATGTGAGGTCATAACTCTACTATTTAAAGTTCGAAATCCTTCGTTTTTTTAAATTATTTAATTCGACAAAACTGGAATTCACAATCTGCAGAATGAGTATGAAATCGTTTATTAACAATTGGATGGACATCAAGGTCCGTGGAGAATTTAATGTCTACGAAACTGTATATTATGGGTTTTATACTGATGTGACCTAGGCAATATTGTCACAAATTGAAGCAAAAAAGAGATTCATATGTTAAAAAAAAAAATCAATCTACACGAATTAAAAATAATTATTCATGAAGTAAAATTTCGTCTTTGTGTGTGTGAGTTTGTGTTTATGTATGTCATTGCACGAATTTATGTATGCTTAAAATTACTTGTTGTGGCATACATCTAATATAACCCATGGGAATTTTTATTTTATCATTAACGCACTGACATAAAATAATAGGGAAATTAAAATTACTAAAAATTAGTGGTGGTTATTTTCTATATGCAACTTAACAATATTATTGAATTTGAGCAAACAATGTTAAGTTAACGATGAAAAAGTATATTTTTTTAAAATAAATTGTTGTATTTTGCATTAATTTTGAAAATTGGACAATTTTCCAAATATTATAACTTTGGAACATACAAATATAGCGATTTTTTCAAAAATGAATTGCATTATTAATAAAAAAACTGTCAGCAGCCAACAAAAATGGCTACATTTTTATCAATGTTAGAAATAGGAAATAAAATGTTGAAATGAAATGTTGAATCAAAGAAAACAATGTCTGGAATAAAAAAATGATGCTTTATTGTATCATAAGTTGATTTCATCAAATTTACTTTCATTTTTTAAATTTCGTATTGAAAAGTTAAAAAACTTGGACTGTAATGTAACACCTAAGTTTTATATATTTTATTTTTTCTTTCCACGTAAAACCTACAACAATATCAAAATTAAAATCTTCTTGAAAATATTACTATTTATTCCACCAGTTCTGGCCATAAAACTAAAATTAACCATTAACTCTTTGGGAGGGTTTCATGCATTAACATTTTGCATGTTTAATTCGCACAATCAGTCATATATTTTACTAAAATCTCATTACTATGCTGTTAAAAATGTTATTTTATTGACATTTCATTTAAAAAATATTCTGGCAGCATATTTCATAAATGTATTTTCATTTTAATAACATTTTTAACACTGTTTCATAAGTTTTATATGCTTGTCATAACATACATTTAATTTGCGGATAAGGAATTTAATTGTATCGAACATTTCAAGACATTTATTAAAGAGGGTTTTCGACGCCCTTTGGGTTTTTAATTAACATTAAGATTACATTCATCAATCATGAAATAACAGCAGCTCTGCATCCTTCATGGATTTCGCCGGGATAACAATTAGTGTATTACATTTTGTTTTTTGTACTTGTCTAGTCTGTAGGTGAGAATGCGTTAACATTAATCCGACATGACGTTAATGTAAGCAATTGTTTTTGTTCAGTGATGGGAATCGCTATATTTACATGAAATAATTTAATGATAAATATTACGATCGTAATTGCGACTAAGATAAGCGTTTTTGTAATCGCTTCATCAAATGTGTCTGAGGCCAGATTTGACGACAAAGTTGTCTAGAATGTGATCTCATCAAAGCAATTGTATCTGTGACTAATGAAAATAAACAGAATGACTGTGCTTTGCTCGCAAGTGTTCCGTACATGCGATGAAAAGACTTGAAGTATTCTGTTTTCCCCATGATTCACTGATACAAAGTGAACCAAAATCTAGAGAATGATTTAAAAAATTGAAAAAGCTGACATGACGAAACCAACACTGTCTTTGTTATGTGCCAAATTTCTGTGCGGATAACTTTTATTTCGGAAACCTAATCTCGTTAAACCTGAATGCCTGTAAAACATTTCAAATATTGTAACGTTTAGTCGTAAATGTCAATGTCCAATGCTGGATACATTGTGTTTCTTTTTTGAATGAATGACATAACTTCCAGTAAACTAAAAAACACAACTTAAGAGTTTGTGTGTCTTGTCGATTTATGTTTGTACCGTACTATGAAGAACAATCATTGCTTACGTAACACGCTTGACATCGGTCGTCATCATCACGTGCTTATGTATTTACAAAATGGCGTAAGAAAAGCAAATGTAACACGTAGGAATAGAGGGTTGATGAGCTAATAAACATGTCTTGTCTGCATTGCACGGTTTAATTATGCACCGGCTGATTTTTAAATCTATACTAACGGCCATTTTGAAACTAACGCTTTGCGAATCAGGGGATTCGTTGTATAACACATCAAAAATTGTGAGATTGAAATCTGCAAAACATAGATTTTAATTATAAGTATAGAACTGAATAAGGTGTGTCATGGATTATAAAAATATGTATCTGCCACCGCCTTTATGGATCTAAAGAAGAATAGTTACAATAAAAAGCTTCAAAGAATAGATTTGAAAACTCGAATAGAAATTTCTCCATTTTGTCCAAATTCCTCTTAAAATTATTATTAAAGAAGATAATCTATACAACTAATAAACGACTGAAGGTCCGAGTAATTATTAAGAATTCCAGAAAAACATTAACAATGTAATTGTTTAATTTTTATGTAATATTTTAATTGTAAAATAAAATATTTTTTAATTTTCTCGTTATGAAGTTTGCGTCAATTGCGTCACAACTTTAAATGGTAGCCTATCTATAACGGTAACTTCAACGGTCATTTCGAAGAAATGTTTCAAGAAGTCAGAGGAATGAGTCTCTCTCGGTGACTATTTACCGATCTTAATAAGAAACTAACCTTTTCTTTTAATCAAATCAGAAAACATTTGTCAAGTTAACGGTCAAAATACAAAATCAATTATATAATTATCACGATTCATCATAATTACCTTACTTAACTAAAGTGCGCATTCTAATCTTTATATATTACTTTTAAAAATAAATTCGTCATTTTGAAGTTTTGTTTTATATTGTGTTTTGCTATTTTGCGTCCGCCATTTGTGGTTTTCTTAAGTGCCACCAGAGTCTCCAACAGTACTCACGGTCGTATGTTTTTTTGCGTTTATAACAATAATTAACTAAAAATAACGTTTATTTGGTTGAATTAAGTAATTCAATTTCTATTAATATACATTAATTTTAAAATTTTTATGTTCACCATATTGGAACCGCCATTGTTAATTTCGAAATTCTCAATTTAGAGTCAAATATGGTGACCCAAAAAAACCCAAGATTCATTTACGGAAAATTTAATAATTTTTATAAAATTTGTCCGCTAAATTGGATCCGTCATTTTGAATTTTGAAAATGAACTTCAGATTTGTAATCCCGGAATCCTTACCTCCCGTCATACAACGATGTACGAAATTCTAATTTTGTAAAAAATGTGTGCATTTTGAGACCGTTGTTCGGGTAGAAACTGTGTGATGGAGGGTTAATATTTTATTTATTCAGGATTAACAAATTATATGTTCATTTATCGACACCACTGATTTATTTAATATGACCAACACTCGACCATGCACTTATACGAAAATATCCATTTTTAGAATTACAAAAATCTAAAAAATTATGAAATTCGGGCATTTTTTATAAGAAGCACCGTGAACCATGAACTTGATAAATACTGAAGGTCCTACAAAAATCATCTGAAACCAAAAAAAATAAACAAAAGATTATTATTAATGTAGTATCCAGTTGTTAAAATAGAGATTTTCTTGACTAAAAAACAATCTCAATAACATTCTGTATATAGTTTCCAAATCCGAGGTCAGAATCAACCCATCACTTCATCATCAGATATTGAGGTTATGTATAGAAATTATAAGTTTTTATTGTTATTTTTTAGATTATGTACATTGTGTAATAATTTTTTTGTTCTTTTGTTTCTATTTGCATTGTTTAGTAAGTTTTTGTGGCGTAACTGTATTACTCTTAATGAATCGGTCACCGATCTTTTTTTCCTACACATTTGCGACAGTTTTAAATTATGACACTTATCCCAACAACGTCTTGAGTATTCCCATTACTCGCCAGTGATATCAATTTTCTGACTTCGTTTTCGTACGTAGCGAACCCAGTCCCCAATACCCTTAAGTACGAATTTTAAAAAGAAATTAACAGGTAGAAGCATTTAGGCTTTAAAAAGGTAACAATCATCATATATAATAGTCATAATTTTCTGAGAAAATCCACTAATAGCTCATTTTTAAGGGTAAGAGTGGTACTAAATGATGCAAATAATATAGAAGCCAATTTTTTGCATGATGTACATAACCTTAAAAACAACAAAAATGCATTTTTTAGCTCATAACCGCTAATGTCTGAAAAATCATTGGGGATGGACCGTTTTTAATCTCAGGCTCAGAACTGACCCACAAAATTACTCTGGAAATAACCAACATATTTCCAACAACAATACCGTGTCGAGGTGTATTATTAACAATTGAAAGCGACAAAAATCTTGTAATGCACATTAGAGAATACTTCCGCGCTTACAAGAAATAAATTAAACTCTCATATTTAAGATGAGTAAATTACTAAAAATGAAGCAAAAACCGACGTACAGTCCGACCTCCGTAATCACATTTGGACTCGAGAAGTTGAAACTCCGTAATTGGCCGTCCCCCATCAGCCGTCAGAGGAATTTCGAACGCATGATATATGTCCCACTATGTACATATACTACTTTACGTAAGGGTGGGAGAAGCAATTGTGCAATTATGGAGTTTTCAACGTGGTCAACTACAGAGATTTTTCATCTCGATCAATTGCGGAGGTCAGACTGCAATCACAGGGGATTAAAAGAAGGATGTGGGGCCAACCCAGCATTACAAGTTGAACCACCAGGTGTCAGGACAACGTACAAGGGGTATCATAGCCGATTACCACTACATCTGAACTTGTGAATATCGGTTCTGCGAATATGTTACAATAATTATTTTCTTTTTTCATATTTGAATTACCATTATACAATAGAATCTCGATATAAGAACCACCGTTATAAGAACCTGTCGATATAAGGACCCTTTTTCTATCGTTATAGTGACTATGAACGTTCGATATGTACCCCTCCACACACCTATCTCCGAACATGGGATGCACGAAACAAATGAAACGGATCGGTCTGGCCAAAGCGTTCAGGCAAGGGAAGGGGAAGCTATACCTCCCCTCCTAAGGTTCCTATATCGATGGTCGTCAGAGAAGCTTGGAACGGCAATACAGTAGTCCCCCTCTTAATTCACGTGGTTGTTTTTTAGAAAATGGCGGCCCCTCTCCTAATTCACTTTATTTCTATAACCCTTGGCATTTTGTGTTTTTTCTCCTCCAATGCTCCAAGTTTGCCTTCGCGCATGCGCTCGCGCTGCATTTTGTTTGTTTCCCTCTCCCTGCAGCCGCGTGAAGGGTCTTGAAGTGGGGAGAGGAACGGAGGAGAAATTATGAATTTGGACGGGTAATATTCGTGAATTACGCAGGGGATTGAATTAGGATGATATGCATTAGGACAGGGACTAATGTAGTTCTTATATCGAGATTCTACTGCATCATACATTTGTTCATCGATATACCTGACTAATAGAGAGGAAACTGCTTTATCGGCAAACGGCCATGTCAACCTTACCTTGTGCTGCTACCTGATGTTTCAACTTGCGCATGAAATAATCTAATATCGTAGTGCGGAACCGATTGCACCAAGAGCACCTACTATTATCGATAGGGACGGTGATGTCATGGTGGCGACGAAAATCATGGCCACGATAGGCAATAAACGGAATAATAAAATTTTTAGGCGACGACAACGACGGAATCATAGGGTCAACGGGGACGTTTTACCACCGGGTGAACCGGCGGCGCACGGACCTGACACCGACGATCCCGTCGCAGAGGGATCGCGACACTCCGCCGACGCCGAGCCGGATGTCGATGTCGATGACGAGTTCGATGTTGAAGTCATTCACCCGCTCGCCAGGTAGGACTTACTCGATGTCACGGCTGGACCAACTCGCCCAACCTCGGAGGCGAGGTCCCACCGAGCTTAGCACCCTGGCGGAACAGCAGCCCCAGCCTCTGGGCGCTTCTAGCATGAGCCGCAGCATGTCGCATTTGGCGGCATTCGCCGCGAAGAACCTTAAGCGTTCGGATAATTGTCGTAGCATGGGCACGTTGCCGGGTTCGGTGCCAATGCCGCGGGCGACCCGGGCCGAGAGGCTGCGCCGCAAGGCCCGCGAGCACCAGAGCCTCCATCAGCAAGGTAAGGCGTCGATTTCGAGGACCGCACTCTTTTTTTTTTATTTTTTAGTGGATCTCTCGATTCCCAAGATCGATTGGGGTGAGTGACGTTCGTTGACGCCCGAAATTTGAGGAAACAATTTTGGTGGCGCTCTATAAAAGGCCGGCGAATCAGATAACTAATTTGAGTTCGAATTGGTGATTTCACGATTACATTGACTCGCGACGTGGAAAATATAATTTTTTTTGATAGGTTTGTACCAAAATCTTGGCATTCAAAATTATGACGTTTTAAATGATTGATTTGAACTCATCAACTTTGACTCATGAATTCCTAAGTACGTAACTTCATAGCGCGGCTTTGAGTTCTAAAGGAAGTTAAAATGAGAAATTGATTACCGATTGTAGACCATCGTCCTGTTTCATGCTCCAAACAATAGAGTTTAAAAGTATTAGTATGGCGATTATAAAAATAGAGTTTTTCAAATTTTAATTAATAATTTTAATTCTCACGTTCAAAAGACGTATTTTGATTCGTGTATTCACGACTTAAAATGGTGATTTATAATTTTTGAGCTAAATTTGTAACGCATCATTTGAACTCATTATTTTGAACTCATGATTATAAGCCCTAAATTTAAAGAACTCTCTCCACTTAGTATATACAAACTCGAAATTTTTAATAATAACATGAGGTAAATTCAAAGATAGTAACTTCTATCGGAGTTTGAATTGTAACTTAGAGTTCAAATCATGCAACATTAATATTAATATTCTTGTATAACATTCAATATAGAAAACCAATTAAAATCGCGATCTTAACTTTTTAAAATAAATACTAAAAATTGTGACGCTTTATGTGAACTCATAGTTTGGACACTCGAGTTCAAAGATCAAATTAAAATCAGTGAGTTTGGCAAAAGAGTATGAAACTCGTGTTCGAGTGAATCGAATTTTCCGACTTATTGCTGCAACTTAATATTGGGACTCACACATTTTTAACTTGGAGTTTAGCCGACGCTTTAACTCATTCACTTGAACTCAAAATAATAATTTTATTTCGAAGGACACAGTACGTAAACTATGTTGCGAACTAGTGAAAGTATAATTGTCAACCAATAAAAATAAGAATTTAACATCGAAATAATAAACAATTTAAAGAACAAAATCGCAAAAAGCAATCAACGAACATCCCTCACCTCAATTCGTTCAATATTTAGGTTGTCCGTTTTTCTTGAGGATCCCAGCTACTTAATTGGTATTAAGAGTCGAAATTAAATTGGTCAAAAACGTAAATTAAAGTTTCTAACATTTATTGCTGAAAGTATATTTTCTGCCCTTGAGTTACAAGTATTCATGGCAACGTCAGCAAATATTACGTAGATTGCGTAGATTTATTTGAAAATGAGTTGGTATCTTCTAGAAGAACTGCAGGGTTGCTGTTACTTCGACATATTATTAATATTGGGTTATGGGTACGACTCGGCATTTTAAGAATGAATCTCTTTTCTCTTACTTGTTTTACCAGTCTCGCAGATATATTTTAATTTACAGATATTTCTTTAAGGTTATAAACAAATGATGTAATGAATAATATATCATTTCAATTAATAACAATATATCTTGTCTAAATTGATGCGGAAAACGTATTCAATACGGTTTTTGGTTAAATAAATGAATAATTCAGGTAATTTCAGATAATTAAATTGAATGAAGAATGAAGGAATTCACGGTAAATACTCAGTAAACAATGTCTTCTAGCAGAATGTAAACATAACGTTAAGGGAAACGTGTTTCTATTAAATAATATAAACAAAATTATAACAAAAAAATCTTCAGACTATGCAAAAAGAGCCAAAAGTAATACACAAAGAGACGTTCTTAATATGCCCTGGTCCTAATGTAAATTCTGTCTCTATTTGCTTTTAAAGAATGGTGTAAAGGACTTTTATTAGATAGAAATATTAACTATTTTCGTGACCTACGGTACATATATTTGAATTCTTGTCTAATTCGTCTTCATCGTCTCTCTGTGTTTTTATTAAACCTATATTCCTGAATGTTTTATTTGGTATACAATGGTCTAAGGTTATGTACCATTCCTAATGTATCAATGTTTACATTTATGGGTCTGGTTTTCGGATTCGTCTCCTTTAACAACATTGTCGTAAATACAATTGACATGGATTGGGTAGGTTGTTAGATAAATATAGATGTTTGGGCGGAACATGAAAGGATCATTTTAATTGTGCAGGATTCTCCTTGGAACTCAACAATACTGTCCCCACTCCGCTCTCCTGTTTTCCCTCCCTCCGCTCTGCTTCTCCTCCCAGTCCTACTCCACTTCTAACCCCACTCTCGTTTTTTATTCCGTCCACTCCTCGTCTCCCACCCCCACTCCTGGTGTTCAACACTCACTCCTCACTAGAAGTTGTATATAAAGGCAGTTAGGTAACCGACAGGGTCATTGACCAACTGTCAGGCGTAACATTAAGTGGGTCTCCCAAAGAGCCGAAACGTCTAATCTAACAAAATTCTACGCGCCATACAAACATCTAAATTTATTACAGAGAATTTCATAAATACGAGGATTACATTTTTCTTTGTTGGGTTAGTTGAAATGTTTTTTTTTTCTTAATTTACATACTGCTATTATAGGTTCAATAATGTTGCTTATGTTAAATAATAACCATTACCACATCAAAATCCTCTCGTTCAAGTTTAAACAAGTTTTAGGTGTAAATCGTCTGTACCGACTAATGTTAATTAAGGATTAAAATCTTAGACAGGGTTGTCTAAGTTGGGTTACATGTTTTGTTTCCTCCTGTTGAAAGAGGTTATGGGAGAAGCAATTTAAAAGGATACGACCTAAATTAACGTACCTGTATTACAAAAGAAAGCACCAAAATAGAAAGGTTCCGCTTTATCGCTTATTCCAGGTCCTCGTGCTTATTTGCTAGAGTTCGTATTTTTAGTCTGTTGTGGTTTTTTCTAAAATTTGCGTCAAATGAAGTTTTTGTAACGTTTACTTGTTTACTTTCGCATGCCAATTGTTAATAAATTTATGTAGAAGTGAAATGATTTATATTTAATGGCAGTTGCTTTGCCTGAATTACTAACTTGTTTGCTTGTTACTAACTAAAATTATGTGAATTGAAATAATGAAAACTCGGGTACTTTGCATGCTATGAAAGCCACTTGTCAATCGATGCGCATATTACTATTAAGTGTCCGTGTTTATTTTAAGTTTGAAGGAAATTAATTGACAGTAACTTAGCCTCTTTCTCTTTCTCTTTCCTGTTTCGGTTCTTTCTCTCCCTTTTTGCTTTCTTCGTACATTCCTTTCATCTTTACAGTGGTTCTTTTTGTTTTTACCTACCTTGTCATTCGAATCTTCATCTGTCTATATCTGGCCTGTCTGAAAACCACAGGGACTATCATTTTCTCTATTTAAAAAATGGATAATTGCACTTAAAAGGCTAACTTACAAAATTCCAGATTAAAATGAAAATTGAATGCTCTCGCGTCGATTGACAAGTGTCTTTATTAGAGGTAGGTATGGGTATTATTCATAAAGCAATGCATAACAATTTAAGTCAGATAAAAACCCAAGTTCTCGATGCCAGAGGTGAAGGTATCAGTTTCTTCGCTCTTCGGTAAGCCGCATTCTTTTTTTAAGCCTGCATTAAATACGAAGCAATGTAACGATTTATTTCATTTTTCTGTATTTACCATTATTTTGCCTGAAGTCTCAAATGTGACTTTCTATAACTATGCTATTTATAGCTTATCTCTTTTCTGGTTATTTACATATGCGCAGCTTTTATCGTGAATGTACGCAAGACGGATTCGGTCTTCTCTCAGTTATTCTGAAAATCAAATAAAATATTTTTATTCTAAAAGACTTCAAATCACACAACTTATGAAATGATATTGTCGTTATGGAACATTTTTAAAAATCATAGTTTACTTTTTACATAAAATTAACGAATAATGCGCCATTGCCAAACAGTAGCGATTCAAATTGAATAGAAGGTGTTGAATTCGACATTGGAAGGCCGCCAGGCTTAACCAATAATCAATCGACGAGCCGTCAAGCGTACAGTCGCCATGCCATTCGTAATGGGCAAGCCTATTATAATACAAGTTGATTCTTCTGTCGCCTTCGATCACTTACAATTTGTTTCGAATTGCGTGTACAACGTTTGGAAGAGAGCAACGCGATTGGCTTTTGCTATTAACGAAAAACGGAGTGACGACATGCTGCATTTCACTGATAACTCGCACACTTTTTAACCGAGTCTCTTTGCCTCTGGATGTTCCTTTGGTCCGTTGAATTTTCAATTGTATGGAACAATCGGATAGTCCTCTATCCGTGTAAACGATAGTCTGGAATGGAATGTGATAATGTTTGCTACAGCAGCATTTCGTACTAAATGTGGCCGCGTGTCAAAAATTGTAACGGATCAATAGGGGCCGAGACATTAGAATGTTTTTGGTCCAGCGGCAAAGAGAAGATGCTGGATTATTGTTGAAAACGATAATGATGCCGCCATTGACAAAAAATTAAGACTGGTGGAATGGGTTGACGTTGTAGGTGTCCGCAGTGGTGAAGTCACACCAAACAGCCCGTCGCGACCGCACAGCTCCATGAGTCAGCAAAGCGTCAGCAGTGTGGGCAGTTGTAATGTTAATTTGCGCCCCCGCACAACTACCCCGCGCCGCCCGCGACCCGCTTCTATTGCCGGAACTGGCGTCTCCGTCGCCGTACGAAACAGTGAGCATGGCTTTTTTATCATTACATGTAATAACCCTGTCTTAATCCGCTTCAAAATCTTGCCTTTGACACGGTATCCACCGTGTCAAGCTTCTGGTAACGTCTCCACAATAAGTTCATCTAAAAAGGTCACCTTCGAATTCATGGTACGACTTTTAAATGACCTCTGTTGCAGACCTTTGAGGCCAATCTTTCTTAGAGTTTTCAAAATGATATGCGATCATGAATTCGAAAGGTCGACGCTTGATGTATTTGTTGAAAGTAAACGAGATAGTAACAGTGATCTATCGATAGATGCGGTCGGGGAGTCTCCGCCGTCGAAAGATTCGAAACCACCACTGCCAAAGAATCCCATTACTCCAAAGAAAGCATCGACGCCAAGGGCACTCACGGATCCGATGAAGAAGTTTGGCGAGAAGCTGTCGAGGAGCGCGAAGCCGTCACCCAGGGCCACCCCGCGAGCCACGCCACTTCAAAGTCCGAGTATCGAACAGTGCCCCAATATTCACGTTGAGGCAATCGACAAGAAATCGATCAGGAATTCAAAATCGTTTGAGAAAAAGGACGACAAGAAAGTCAATCAAAGCCCCGAATCCGTTGAGGTAATTTTGGTTCGGTTCGACAGCTAGCATTTCACTTGAGAGAAACGGCGCCATCTAGTGGCAGATGGTAGAGAATATGTAATCTTGATATGTTTTATTTGTTCCACAGAAAAGTCAGGATAACACACAAACAGAAGCCGCAAAAAGCGAAGTCAAGACGCAACCAGCTCCTACTGTCGAGTCGAACGATGCGGAGATCCAACACGTAACGGAAGAAACGAATCAGGAACCCTTAATAACGTTGTCAGCGCAAAATGTCACAAACGAGGCACAAAATGGTGACGTTACTAAGGCAGAAGAGAAACTCATTGAACAAAACATTGAAGATGCGTGCGATATGACTGGTGAGTTGAAAAACTTCATTTGTTATTTTGTTGACCACATATAACACAGGTCAACATGGTTTTGTTGTTGGGAAGCTGTGGGTCATTTCCGACGTAATTTTGTGCGTAGAATCAGAATCCGAAGTCAGAAGTGGTCCATCACGTTAGGATTTTGAGATATTTGAGATTATTTACTCGAAAAACGCGTAAACTATTTTTGAGGTCATGTACAGAAGACACAACATTTTTAGGAGTTTTTCCTTTCGTTGGATCATGTGATACTACTCTTTTTCTGTAATATGGGATGCGCAGAATTCCATTACGACTGTTCTTCACCAAGATACGCCAATTTGGAATTACGATATACATGTAAACGAACTTACCTTGAAATGCTCCTGGAGAACAAGCTCAAGGTCAAATTCAATGCCATGAAACCTATATAAATATAAACAACTATATAAAATATGGATACTAATAATTAAAATCACGTTTCAGTATCGTGACTGTTTTTTGATAACGTTAATACATTATATCTCGTAATTTCAAAATGGCCGTAACTTTGTATGAAAAAATCTTAGGTGATCGAATAAAACCTCATTTTGAAGAGTAAAGGTAGTACTAAAAAATGCAAAAAGTATAGAAGGCCAACAAAAAATTGTTGCGTCCTGTACGTAACCTCAAACATATCGAAATAACGTGTTTTTCGAATACATAACCTCAAATGTCTCAAAAACCTGACGTGATGCACCAATTCTGACTCCGAGTTTGAATTCTACGCATACAATTACTACGGAAATGACCCACAGCTTCCCAACAACATCCAAGACCCTCTTTTTTGTAGACCAGTGTAATTAATCCGTAAGTGATAGCAAATGTCTAAATCCTACAGTGGCCCTCCCCTTATTTTAACTTTTCGAGTCAAGGAAGATGGCGGCTTCTTCCCTTATTTTACCGCTTCCCCTCATCCTCACCACTGGCAGTATGAGAGAATAAAAACAGAGAGAGGAGATATAGTGGCGTCCTTCTTCACCTGCATGCGCAAGCGCAAACAGCAGTCCGCACTCTTTTGAACACTTTCAAATGGCGAATGGTGGGGGAGCTCACGAGGGGAAGAAGTTAACATAAGGGACGAAAAAAAGTTAAAATAATAGGAGTTAAAATAAGGGGAGGGCCACTGTACTACATCGAACTTGAATCAAACATGATTTCTTCGCATCATTTCATTCGTCAGTATTGTTTTAATATATTTTTTGATCGTAGCGTCAATGATTCAAAAGATTCGAATCACAACGGAAGAAGAAGCTAAGGCTGCCCTGGCTGAACGTCGAAGACTCGCTAGGGAACAAGCCGAACGCGAGGCCGAGCTCGAGCGTCAACGCGAAGTAAGTAAAACATCTCCTTTGTTGTTTTTTAGCATATTTAATAGGTAAATAAAGTATTGTTTATGTCAACAACAAACCGTTTTAATTGAAGATTGTTCTTGCAAATACAAACATACAGTTCAGCTCCGGCTGGTCTTAAGTTCCTCACCGAAGTTGTTTTTGCAATTGATGCATTAGATCAATTTTGGTTGTGCTACTAAAATGGTGTCAAACCAAGCCAGTTTATTCAATATTCCTAAAATATTTTGTAAATGAATTGACATTGGAGAATTTGTGAATATTAATTTGCATTGCAATTAATTAATAGGAAGAAAATGCTCGTTTGGAGATGGAGAGACTACATGCTGAAGAACAAAGGCAGAGGCAGTTAGAGGAAGAAACCCTGAGGCTTGCGGAGGAAGCACGTGAAGCTGAGGAACGTAGGCTGCAGCTTGCAATCGAGGAAGCCGCCCGTCGAGAAGAAGAAGATAGAAAACGAAGAGACGAAGAAGCTCGACAAAAGCTCGAAAAGGAAGAGGCAGAACGAAAAGCCAAGGAGGAAGTGGAAAAGTATACATAATTTTCTTTCCTCAATTTTCTTCTATCTATTTTCAAATTTAAATTTCAATCGTAATCAAATCGAGTGAAACTTAAAACGCTATTTGTGAGGTATTACACTATTATTTTATTAGGATCTTAAATTGTATAATGAGACATTTTAAATCGTCAAAAAGTTACATTTACTATTGTGAACGTAAAATAAAACATGGCGTAAATTTCAAGAAGTGATTTCAACTAAAGCGATCAGAAACGGCATCAGGAGAGGAGAAATTATGAAACCGTAATTTTTTTAGTTTCACTTTACAACTAAAGTTCTAGACGTTGACTAATTAAGTTTTTACCATTTCCATAATAATTTTGTACGTAGAATTTGTAAGTACGAAGTTGAAAACATAAAATCGACAATCTTCACGGAACAAGGCCGCCCACAATTTTTGCGTCCTTAACCTCAAAAATAGCAAGAACGAACTTTTCGAGTACATAACCTCAAATATCTCAAAATTCTGCCATAATAGGTCAATTATGATTTCGGACGCCGATTCTATGTACAAAATGGCTTCGAAAATGTACCAAATCTTCCCAACAGCATCCCCGAACCGTTTTTTTTTTAAATTAATAATTTTTAAACATCTTTTAGGCAACGAATCGAAATGGCCGAGCGTCTAAAGAAAGAAGAGGAAGAAAGGAATGCGAGGCGTAAGCGTGTCGAAGCTATCATGTCGAGAACGCGATCAAAGAATCAACCAAATACTCCGTCGAAGGTGAGTACTTTATGTTAATTTAGGCGTGTCGAACGAAAAAGGATACCCTTACGCACGTTAGTAATAGAGAGTTCGAAAAATCGATACCTAGGAAACCTTGGACAGATCGGTTCTATTAACCGAGAATGTATCGTTTCTCTATTGCGCAAATAGAATTACTGGAAAGTTATTGAAAAATGTAAGGTAAAATGTTTGACCTTTGCGATCCGCACCGTGCCGACGAAATTTAATATTCAAAGTTTATTACGATGATACGGAAATCGAGTTACGTGATTTAATTTTCGAAAAAGTGACATATAAAATTACGAATATTGTTTATTATATAGTTTTTAGATGAAAAAGTATCGTCAACATTTTATAAAATAATATTTTCATCGTTTGGATCATTCCAAAGTTTTGGTAAACTAATTCTCATTGTTTTTGAAAATGTTTGTATTTCTTATTATCTAACAAAACAAAATATTGCTTTAAAGTTTTATTTCATCAGTTAAAACAATTTTCTATAAAACGTAAAATTATTTTTAAATGAGTTTGAAAATGTATTATTTCTTCCAACAGAAATCGCAGTAATTGGGTTGTAAATGTACAAAGTATTTGCGCAGTTAACCTCTGAATTTTTTGTTCGTAGTTCTGGCCACAAAATAAGATAAAAAGACGAATTCTGACACCTCAGATTATTTACCTAGCTTTTATAATAAATAAATAAATTTCTCTTGCTGTAATGTTATTTCGGAAGTTAGCATCTCAGGTCAGTTAAAATGTTAATTTATTTATAGATAGTCGGAACTCCTGTTGAGTCCTTTAAAGATCATAGAATTATGTAGGAAATTTACCGAAATTTTATACGATGTGATTTGCGAGGTTGAAATCTGAATGAAATAGTTATCGATTTTAAAGACTAATTAATAGAACTATTTTCAAAACCTGTGCGGAACTATTTACCTACATTGGATACTATTAAATCCGGCGCTTTATTTTGAGATTCTAATAGTTCATGTGCGATACGAAAGTGAAGCTGTCACACATACCAGGTTTTTGTTTAGGAAAATCTCCGTTTGATATAATAGTAAAAAGAAAAATAGTCTTACAACCAGTACAGCGTCTTTTTAAAACGGGTTTAAATGTAGAAATTAAGTCAGAATATGTTCTTAAAACAATTTCTTGCTGTGTTGAAGTGTCAAAGAAAACATTGTGATGTCTTATGTTCAGACTGGAAGGCTAAGAGCGGTAGAACAAGTAAGGTTAGCGGTGAACCTGAAGTAGACTTTATTAACAACTCAAAATGAGACGATCATGATGATTGTTTTAAGCTTTCTGGGCCAATTTTTCTTCAGGAATGACGCAAATTAAATGGCAATTACGATATTGTTTGAGACAACACACAATAAGAGCAAACAACATAAACAATAGCGACCTTACAAGACAATATAGGTAAAGTGACAATCCGAGGATGGTTCTGAGTAGATTTTTTTATCACATCCAACCATACAAAAAGTTTTAAGAATTTTCATATGTGAAGCTGTGTCTCATATGTAATGCGCAATATCGGTTTTTGAAGCAATTTAAATACAATTTTGATCTCGCTAATCGAAAGAACATACTCGATGCTGGTAAAGTTTGTCAGTTTCAAGTTAATATTAATCTTATTTCCTGTTGAGAACGATGGTCAAAAATTAACTAAAAAATATGCATCTTCTAGAACTTTCAATAAAAGACTTTTTAAGTTTTTAAGAATTTTTAAAACAGTTTTGTAATATAAATATTGATATAAAAGTTGTTACGCTGTATTAATACACTATCGAAATATATAAACTTTTTTTTACATTTTGGCAAGTTTTCATACACGAAAATGATAGTTTAAAAAAATTCCTAAAAAAAAGGTGTTGCTGAAATCTCTGGGATGGATGGTCTGAAACCAAAAAATTAAACGGCTTTAGATTCAGTACGTTAATACCTATAGCACATTTCGAGTAATTTTTAATTTTTTTAAAATTGACAAAATGGCGGACATTTTTTACAAAAAAAAAAATTGTTTTTATTGTTTTTGGCAAAAGAAAAATAGTTAAAATTGAAATGTTTAAAATACCTCGATCTGCGCTGCAGTTGCAGTAGTACAGAATACGTGGTAAAAATTTCATAAAGATCGGTGGAGTAGTTTCGGAGATTTTATCAACAAGGCATAGGAAAACGTTGTTTTCAGAAAAACGAGATTAAAATTTATTTTAAAAAAAAATCGTGTAAAAATATTACCTGTTCTTAATCAGCGATGCCTGCACCACACATTATGCCTTCCTCTTCTTCATAACGTTCATTTTCATTTTCTAAAAAATGTAAAAAACAAAAATACGATTCTTTGAAAATTCTAATTAGGGTAGACTTAACTTAATACTATACTTAACCCCTTAATGGGTTAAGAAGTTAGTGTTCCATTCCCTTTTCGAATTAACCACTGTATCAGTGCTGTGGACCCTCAACATTTGGGAGTAGGAGGTATTCTTTGATACCTTCAGTGACATGCTGAATCGATTTATGATGTTGAAAATAACAAGTGTATTTGCGTTAAACATGTTCCCTTGAATCCATTAATTATTTTTATAAAATGAAACGAACCAAATCCCTCTTTGTGTAAGGGTTAAAAAAGTATGCATGTAATAAAACATTTTTCGTACAAGAGTTGTAGATCTTGTAAAAATCTACAAAAGTAGCCGTCTCGGTATACTTATTTAAAACATTTATAACAGCATTTATGTACGTAGGAGGTTCATTGGATAATTTAAAACAGAAACACAAGAGACATAAAATACCGTTTTAAAAATTCAAGAATAATGTTATCGATCCTGTTAAAAATTAATTCTAAATTATTATAGTAAAATATAATTGAAGACATCTAAATGTTAATACTTTTAGGCGTTCCAGGCGATTTGGTAGATTTATTTTTTTTTCAGAATTCATAGAAAAATTGCCGATATCGAATGGTAAACATGCAATTTTATGATATCAATTTCAACGCAGGAGATCAATTTTTGTTCGCGTTTGAGACGACTTTTGGACATTAATTAATTAGTTACCCGCACATATTTCACGTGGTAGTGCAAATCTTTGAAAAAATTCTAGGTTTCGACTTTTGTCTGCAAGTACTACAGAACCTGTTTAAATCGTATTATATGAAAGTGATTTTTTTCGGAGAAACCGTTTTGTGCGACATCTATACCATATTTAAATACAAATAAAAAACGAAAATTTTTCGCTCATTAAGCGCTACACTTTCAGAGAGTTTCAACAGGATATATTTATTTATTTATTCACAGATTAACGGCCTGAAGGCCTTTTACAATAATAAAAGAATAATAATGGCGTAACAGTCCTCCAAAATATAAAATAAAACAAAAGCGAATTCAATTCATAAACGTAACAAGGTTCAACTAAATGAGATACTATATCAGTAGCTATTATAATAAAATATTACGGTGCAGTATAATATTTTAAGCAATGAGCTCGCAGCCTATTAATCAAAATTGGTTGTGGGTTTGAACTAGATGTGGGATTAAAGGGAAGTATATTCCATTCACGTCTTAAACAAGAAAGATGCGAATGATCACCATAGTGAAATTTCTATAAGAATACGTGGATTTCTAATGGGGTAAATAGTATGCCGATAAGTAAATAAGAAGAAAAAAGATGAAAGCTGATGACAGTTAATCTTATTGTAAAGACTCTTAAGACATATAAAACACCGTGACAATAATGTAAAGATTCAATGGTTGGTAGTTTAAATCTGCGCGAGAGTGACGAATAGTCGTGATCAAAGTATGACATTGGGGTCATGATTTTAAATGAGAGGTAACGGATAAATCTGTGCTGAACCGATTTAAGTTTCTTAATCTGAGTCTTTAAATACGGCGCCCAAACTTGAGAGCAATACAGAAAATGAGGTAAGACAAGTGACTGATAAAGTAATAATAAAGTGTGTGAATTTGTGAAATCACAATGATCATCGAATTTTAAAGACGAGTCGATTATTACTCCTAAATCATTAATAGAGTTTACTGACTCTAGAGGATGGTTACAGATGTCATATAAGAACTGATAAGATTTTGTAGATCTATAAAATGAAATTGATTTACATTTATCAATATTTAAGGTAAGTCGATTTGAGGTAGCCCAATTGGCAACCGAGTGAAGATCTCTTTGCAACTTAGATGCATCACGAGGAGAGCCAATCTCATAAAATAGTTTAATGTCATCAGCGTACAATAAGAATTTAGAAAAACTAATACTATGAGATATATCATTTATGAATAATGTGAAGAGAATGGGCCCTAAATGGGACCCTTGTGGAACACCAGATGAAACCTGGTAAGGGTTTGAAAGGCCGTCACGAATATGTTTTATTCAAAAAGGTATAGACAATTTAAACAACAGCGCATTCGTCAAACAATTTTTTCATTAATTTATAGTCGAGACGGCTACTTTTGTAAGTTTTCACACGATATACAACTCTTGACAAAAATGATAAATAAAATGCATACTTTTTTTAAACTACAATAAACTTTTTGCCAACATTGGGTGCGATTTTGAATAATTTCCCAACCAGCTGTTGAATTTTATTTCATTGAATTCTCCGGATTTTCCTCATTTTTTCCGTAGCCCATAGATCAGGTGGCAAGTTTGGCAGGTAAACGCTGTTTTTTCGTGAATTTTTCTGAAACTAAGTAGAACGAGTTGGAGTATCGCTGTGCATGCAATCGTTAATAGATTTAACTTATTTCGATAGTCCTGTGAATCCTTCAGAAAGTTGAGTTTTTCCCTTCAATATTGCTAACAATTTGACTATAGAACGTTACTAATTGTAAGTTGGTTAATTGATCATTGACACTTCTTCTCAGAGACTGTGTATGATATTTAAGAGATTTTGTTGTGTTTTATCGGCGAGATGAGCTGGGTTTCTACGTGGATTTCTGCCTCGTAAATTTGCTAGAAAAAGGGTAGGAAAGTTTCAAATCATCCATTTCTGACTGCTGGGGTTGCTCTTTCGAATGGCGTGGGTAAAATTTCGAAAAATGACATTTACCCCGTCCTTTTTTAAAAAAATACAAAATTAAATCACATTTTTGCTAGATCATTTTTTCATATCGCACACTAAGCATCATATAAAGTATCAGAAACGATTTTGAACCCAAAATGGATCCTATAACGTAAAAATATCTCGAAATTTTGCATATGGCGAGGAGATCGGTAAAAAATGCGCCGAATTCGATTGAAGCTTGTTATTCGTGGGTTTTTCGGATCCCTAATAATGAATCTAAAATCAGATTCCAATAATTCAAAATGGTGGACACACAATGGCGGGCGATTTTTTCCCAATGGATTTGTTCAACAGATTCGAAATCAGCGAGCCCAAAAACTCCCGGGTAACAAGATTCTATCGAATTCTAGCAAATTATGATATAGGCTCCTGATCGATTGCAAACTGCGACTCAATACTCAATTTTATTTCGATCAATCGGTGACGACACGGTCGCGACGCGGATTTCCTAGCCCGATGTCATCCGGAAACATGAAAAACCCGATCATTACTTTTCACATCTTAGTTCGACATTTCAATTTATTGAGCATTTAAATGGACGAAATCATCATATTATATCGATATTATAATATTCGAATTATAAATAATTTTATCGAGATCGTCACCATTTGGAAGGGCCTTTACATAATTTTCCTAACAGGACACCTTCATTTTAAGAGGTCCCCCATTCGGGTGTGCAATGGCGTAGGGAAAGCCACCTTCGTGGGAAAAAATCTACGCCGGGTACCGCAGTTGATAAAACATCGATTCCTTCCGTAATCGAAAAAATCAACGTCATCGGATAAAGCTCAAAATTGGTTGAATCGTTGCCCTACCAAATAGGAATGAATGGTATATATTTCATTTCATTTCGATCGATATTCACTGAAATAGAGGGGGGTGAAGTTTTGGGGCTCCTATCTAAATTTCTATCTTTAAACCTGTGTAACTTTCTATATATTGCTTGAAAAAAAATGTTACATCAGATTTTTTTTTGTTTATTTTTAAGTTTTGTTAAAATCAAACTTCGACCCATATTTTTGCAAAATAATAATAAATTTTGCTTTTTCATAATGAAGGGTATATTTTATTGCTTTAAAAATAGTCTAGAATGAAAGCTGAGCTTTTTTCCTATGAGACTAGTAAGTATCAAGATGTCTTTTTGTTTTGTTTTTAAATTATTCCATTTTTAAGGACTATAAGTACTCTTAGCCAAACGGTTGAACGCTGTGCGCCGTGGGTAAGGTTAGCAGCGGCTCAGTAGAATTCATGTTTTTTCCACAAGAGGGCAAGCTCTAGATCCCGCTTGCAGATTCTATAGTTAATTGAATTAATATACAGTATATAAAATTGGGGGTTGGAGATTAATAAATATACATTATATTTATTTCTCGGTTAATTTGTCTATTTGGTAACGTAATCTTTGTTCCTCTTTCCCGGTTTTAATTTCCGTGAAATTTTACATAGCACTTATTATCGTCAAAATGCCTTCTCACTGTATTAATCCTTTTAAAAAACGAAAGCATAAGCCAAGTAAACTTCGTCCTGTTTCTGCTACTTTGAGGTCAAAAATTCCTTCTTTGCCAAATGAATCTAAAATTTCCGCCAAGACGGATGGTTTGCGCTAATTTTGCTCTGTGCCCTAGCGCACATCTTTCAGTCGTTCGACCAAGAGCACTTATAGTAATTCAAAATGGAATAATTAAAAAACAAAACAAAAAGACATCTTGAAACTTACTAGGAAAAAAGCTCAGCTTTCATTCTAGACTATTTTTAAAGCAATAAAACATAACCTTCGTTATGAAAAAAAAATGTATCATTATTTTGCAAAAATATAGGTCTAATTTTGATTCTAAAAAAATGTAAATGTAATCGACATAAAGATAATTTAAACATAAACAAAAAAGATCTGATGTAAAATTTTGTTTCAAGCAATATATAAAATGTTACATGGGCTTAAAGATAGAGGTTGATATGACGCTCAGTATGCTGCATGATGGAAAAAATTCCAATTGAAAAATAATGATCTGGCAAAAACGTGATTTTATTTTGCATTTTTGAAAAAAGGATGGGGTAAATGTCATTTTATTTCGAACTTTCACCCACGCCATTCGAAATAGAGACCCAAAAATAGTCGGAAATGGATATTTTGAAACTTTCTAGTGAATTCGCGAGGCTGAAATCCATGTCAAAAACCAGCACATCTCGGCGTTAAACGGTTAATTAATTGTATTCCCACGTAATATTTTTTAGATTTTCGAAGAATCAGTAGAACCACCTTAATGTTATCGAAATACTCAAAATACGGACTTGTCGCTATAATAAATTGAATATGGACTTTTCAGGGTGATGGCGATGACGACAAGTCAAAAGATGACAGCCAGAGCGAAAACAAGTCACCGCCGAACGAAAAGATCCAAGACGTGATGACGGCGAGTCTGATCTCGGAAGCTACCCAGCAGTTCATCAACGCCGAACAAGCGCACCGTATGGAGGTTACTGACCCTTTGGACGTTTTGCGCAACGGTATGCACACCAACGGCATTAACGAGGTCAAGACCATCCTGGACAATAAGGACAGCAACGAGGCGGAATTAAACGGTCACCATACGAATCACGGAAACGGCATCGACAGTCAAGCGATTGCCTTGGACAATGCTGCCGTGTAAGTAACAGCAGATATCAATTTCCAGAGGCTCGTAAAATCCATTTTTTTTAACTTTTTTTATTTCCTTTATTTTTTTCTTTTAGATGAATGGAGAGTCCCGGTTTTATTGACGAGATTCGAGGAGTAGATAATCGCTAGTGGAAATGAAAAACCGGGTATGGGGGATTATTTAGACCTGTGCTCAAAGAATTTAGCGTAATTGGTATAATTTATTCCTAACGACTTTATTCTCGGTAAATGAGTTTATTTATTTCCCTAATAAATATAATGTAAATCTATTTAATGCCAATTCAGTGGTGGACAAGTAAGAAGTATCGATAATTTTCTGTCAGTGTTTCCGAGTTTGCCGTAGAAGTGACGTGGCAAGTTATCGATTGTGTCAAAGGAGAATGAAATATATCGAAACTTAATAGTGAAATAACGTTCGTCTCTTTGTTTTTCGATATATAATTTCGAAATTCGATTCTTCGACATTGTGAAGTCGCGTAATTGACTGCGTCGACATTGTCGTATGTTGTCTTGTGCAACATTTATGACAAAATCGACTCTACCTTTCATTAGAGATTTTTTTTTGTTCATTTCGACGGATTATCGATATACTTTTTTTCCTACACTGTCTCGCACATTTGGCACAGGTCTGGATGGTCGTCAGCATCAAAATGTCGTTTATTTTTTTCAAGTCTCATATTAATGGAATCATATTTAGGATAATTTAGTTTTAAAAAATGTAATAAGATACCGAGCGTATTAGGTGGTTATTTATACAAAAAAATATGATAAATTGTCACACGATGAATACGTCCTGGAGAGGTAAGGAAAGAATGCAGATTATTTTGTACATATTATATCTTAGTTAATTTGTTATGTAATTGATTGTTATTATGCTCATACGTTAATCGCTGAATGGATAGATGAATTTTCCGTGAGATGCAGCAAGGTATAATTAACTTTATGACTCTGATTTTCACTCGTCAATCTGTAAAAGAAAGATTAAACAAATTCGTAAGTAATAAAGTGCAAAAATAAAGCAAACTAAAGATTTATGGTGCGAGTTTAAGGTTATGTTGTATGTGTTTTGTTATTTCGCGTGGAGATTTGGTATGCTTGAAGGTGCGAGAGGTAAATTTTCTAAAATTCGATATCGAGAAGAGTCTAGTCGCAATATTCAAAGATTCAACTTTCTAACCTTGAAACCGTTTATAATTTTGTTACATTTAGTAAAATTAAAAGATAATTTCATTTTCTGTGAATTTAGTTTATTGTTTTTACACTTTTAAGGGTAGAGAATTTTAAATTTAATCACTAGCGGCTTCACCAGGTTATAAAGTCTCCGTCGTGAAAGGAGGTACCATTCTGAAATTTATTTTAATTAGCATTTAATGTAAGTTAATTGAAAAAATAAATAAAGCAACTAAAACTTATTTAAATATTTTTGTATGCTTTCTTGCTGTCCTAATAAATGTATGGTTTATAAATCGATTTAAATGTAAAATATTGCAGTATTATTTTTCTTGTGAAATTTTTTTGAAATCAATAAAAAAAATCTAATGTACGAAGTTTACGATTAATTACAAAGAAGGAAAAATACACGGCATATAATATAAAACACGTCGCAAATGCTACTGATAAAACTTTAGCGCTTCTCGTATTTACCAAGACGACGCGAAAACTAAATGAAAATGAATTTCGAAAAAAGGAAATGAATGGTATACTGAATTATCCTCGATGTAATTCGTTTTGAAGTCGATACAAAAAATAAACAAAACAAATCCAACCAGTAGTTTAGCGAATGAAATTTTTGAAATGTATATATAGAATGTAATTCAATCTCAAGAATTGTTCGTATAAAAATAAAGACAATATTCGCGAAGAAACAAAAAGATATTATTGTATACAGTGTAAAGAGTAAATTATACAATTGAGGTTATGAAGCGACGTTTAGCAATTTGTATAAGGCAGTTATCAGCGATACTTATCGACGAATAGTAATCGGGAAACAAGGATTAACGATAGAATTTCATTCGATATTTTCAATATTACACTTACTCAATATTTTCGAGAACTGTGACGTAAAGTGTCAGTTTTAAAGCATTGTATGTGCGATTGTTGAATATGACGAATACTAATAAATTTCTCTTAAGAAAGATTTTTGTAATGAATACTTTTACTATTATCATCTTAGTACCCAATATTTTGGATATTTACTTATCCGAATATAAGAATACATTTTACTCTGGGAACTTATCGGGTTTTTATTCGCTTCGTGCAAGTGTGTTGGCGCCACCTGGTGTCCGAAGTAGGTCAACATTTTAGGACTTTACATTAAAAGAATGAAGGCAAATACACAAAAAACGAGAATTGGCCACATACAGTTATTTTGTTGTGGTATATTCCCAATGTAAATATAAATCCCAAACAATACAGAATATATTTTGATCATTACTTTTTATTTTTCATGACGCTTAAAATTACATTTCCAAATAAACAAGGGTGTAAACATGGACCCATCAACAGCACTAGAATATATATTGTTCTTATCCAACTAATTTAAAAGTGATCAACTCTGAAAGAAATGTTTATACAATTCTGAAAATGGATATGGTTACAAAACAAGTCAAGTATATTATAAGTATATCGTTCAGATTTATTTTGAGGTTTGGTTCGAATTCAAGTACAGCAAGCTTTATATTTTCGCACGCAAAAGACGCGCGTTTAACGTTACAGTTTTTAAAATTTGGGTTATTTTATTCACTTCATTCTTTTTAAGAAATTTTTTCATATCCTCCTTTGCACTGGGTTTTTTATAGATGGGAAGCTATAAACATTACAATCATATGTCTGCAATTCAATACCCAATAGTAGCGTGTATAATTAGTAAATCTAAATTTCACATTGAATTGCCATTGATTACAATACTAAAAGTCCTGAATTTTTGTTTCTTTTTGACACTGCGAGCGCTGCTGTCGATTTTGTTATCCGCTCTAACGACTTGCACGGAACGAATAACAGCTCTTTAAGAAAAGTGAGGTTAGAAACTTCCAGATGTTCTAGGATGTTTCGCACGTGGGAAATTATTAGCATAAGCTGAAAATTGAATTTAAAGCGAGAAAATAAATGACAGGTCATAAAAAATTGCATTTAATTAAATAAAGAAGCAGAATATGACATTCCTTTCGATTTCCACATATTACAATCGTAATTCGGTTTCTTTTGCACTTTTTCCCTCGTCAATAAACAAAAATTGAAGCCACAAGTCGGTGGCGAAAATACGTACCAGAATTTACAGTTTCATTCGATACGGCGATACGATAATAATATAGATATAAATTAAGAATTATTTGGTCATAATTATAGTGACTTTGCGTTTATTACCAAAATTTGTTGAGTTCGTACTTTTAATAACCTCAAAAAGGCTCCAGCACAAAAGTATGGCGTATGTTCTTTCATTGTAGAAAGATGGATAATAAGATTAATGTGTTCTCAACATGAGAAAAGTCGCAGTCTTTATTTTTTTTAGCACACATCGCTATAAATGCGTATTTTTGTATGATTTTTTAAAATTACGTTGGAAATTCGCTAAGCGACCATTTTTTATTGCAGATTCGTATTCTTTTTCTTTATGTATCGCTTTAAAAAATTTTTTACGTTTTTTTGAGGTTATTTGAGAAATTCTGCCAACTGCCGTCATTTTTTATGACTTCTTGAGGTTATGTCAGAAATTTATTCAGAAATCCGCATTTTTTATTGCAGGTTTAGCAGGTCAAAATAGTTTAGATTAGTGAGGTTTTCACCCATGCACAATTTTTTGTTTGGTTATTCGTTCAAGACTTTAAATTGGTTACATATCCCAGGTTTTTACCGAGTTTTGGTCGAATTTTTACCTAGTTTCCGATTATCCTACCATTACGTACGTGTGAATTGCAAAATGAATATGCTCATAACCTATCAATAACACAGGACCAAAAAAAAATTTTGATACGAGACAACTTGTATCAGGAATAGTGGATCTTACAGATTTTTTTGCCGCTGAAAACGAATCCGTTATTCGATTTGGCCCATCACGTCAGGATTTTAAGATATATGTAGTCCGAAAAATACTCAAAAATCTACTTTTCTGCCCTCCGGCCAGAAACCGCAACTTCCTGGCCGCTGCGGGAAACGAAGTTGCGGTTTTCTGGCTATCGTCGAGCAGAAAAATAGTATACGGCCCTTGGCCAGTAAAAAGAAAGCCTCAGATCACATGTTTGTCAGACTCGGCTTCGCCTCGGCCAACAATTTCATGTGATCTGAAGCACTTTCTTTTTTACTGGCCTAGGATCGTAATATACTATTTTGGCAATTTAAGGTTAGGATATGTGAAAACTCTGACATGATCAGTTAACTTGGACAAAGAATTCGTTTTCAGCGACCAAAAATCTATAAGATCCTCCACTTCTGATTCAAGTTGTGCAAAAAAAAACGTGGTCTTGTGTTATTTTTTTCGTGAAGTATAAAACAATTTTTTAGGGAGATAATTTGAATCAGAGATACTGGATCTTGTAGATTTCAGGGGACCACAAAATTTGTTTTTTTTTTGCGAAATAACTTAAATCAGAAGTAGTGGATCCTATAAATTTTTGGACGCTGACAACGAATTTGTTACCCAAATTGGCCCATCACGTCAGGATTTCAAGATATCTGTTCTGAAAAATTGCCAAAATTCTCCTTTTTGAAATATTTTACCTCACAGATCAAATTGGATATCTAATTTATTGTCAGCGACTAAAAATCTATAAGATTCAGTATCTCTGATTCAAGTTATCTTATACTTCACGAAAAAAATAACACAAGACCACGTTTTTTGTTGGCACAACTTGAATCGGAAGTGGAGAATCTTATAGATTTTTGGTCGCTGAAAACGAATTCTTTGTCCAAGTTAACTCATCGTGTCAGAGTTTTCACATCTCCTAACCTTAAATTGCCAAAAAGTAGATTTTTGAGTATTTTTCGGATCACATATCTTAAAATCCTGACATGATGGGCCAAATCGAATAATGGATTCGTTTTCAGCGGATAAAAATGTTTAAGATCCACTATTCCTGATTCAAGTTGTCTCGAAACAATTTTTTTTTGTGGTCCTACATAACCCAAAATTGAATAGAGTAAGTAGAGAGAAAGTAAATATGATTGCGCGATGAATGCGCTTTTGTTGAACAAAAAAGGATAAAAATTATCCGAGGTATGTAAATTTAAACATTTCTTGAATATTTCATTAAGTTTGTATCAAGGTTGTGCTCATGGAACTGTTTAAACAATTTTTTTATGAACAATTGTCTTTTGTGACTAAAGTAATTTTTTTTAATCAATTCAGTGTCATTTTCTTGAATTAATTTGCAATATAAGAATTTAATGTACTTTATATTAAGGTAGTTAGATCACAGAATATCATATGTTGACGAAAAATATTTAATAACGTTTTCAAGAAATTAATTTTCATTATTAATAATATTATTGAAAAGTGAAAACATTATTCTTCTTGAAACAAAAATTTAAATCTGCAAAACTAATTTGTTAAGCCACTTTTGTTATTTTTTCAAATTTTTTATTCTCCGTTGTTAAGAATGTTTTAAAAATGAACGGATTTTAACGAATCACAGCTTAATTTATCGAGAAAAAGATTCTCTTTTTTATCAACTTTACCGTAGGTATTTTGAAATTTCTGAAGCCAACAATAAATTAGCTCTATTTATTTAAAAAAAAACTATTACTTTTAAGGAATTTTGAGTAATTTTCGTGATCAGACAAAGAATTTAAAAACAATTATGCGGTAAAATTAAAGAGAATCTTTTTCTCGAAAAAATAAGCCGTCATTCGTTAAAATCCATTCATCTTTAATAAATTCTTAACAGCGGAAAAGAAACAATTTGAATCAATAACAAAGGTGGCTTAACAAATTATTTTTGCACAATTCAATATTGTTTTCAAGAAGAATAATGCTTTCACTTTTCAACAATATTATTATTAATGAAAATTTAATTATTGGAAACGTTATTAAATATTTTTCCCCAAATATGATATTCTGGGGTCTAACCACCTTCAGAATTACATATGTCTTCGTTGAGAATGTGTTGTTGTTATGTTATTACCACTTTTCTTATCCACCTCAACATTCGTAGTTATACACGCCAAGAAATTTGAGGTTGAGACTGCCGTACACGTGAAGCAATCACGCGGACTCTGACAATTTTAAAATGGCGATTAAAACATTTTTATGAACAGATTCACTTTTATTACGTCTTAGAATATTTAATCATAATTTCCAATCGATTTAGCTGCTATTAATTAACTGTAACGATTTGTAAACGTTCTTCAAAAGAAAAAAAACGTACTTTTTTCATTGTACAGTAGGACCTCTCTTATTCTAATTATTAAAGTTTTTCAACATGGCGCCAACCTCGCTTATTCTAATTTTCCCCTTACCCCCACTTACTTTGCTTGCGAGCTTGTGATTCGTGGACAATATTTTTTGTTGACTTTTCGTGTGATAGTAGGAGAAGACTTGTGGGGGAACGATTAGAATAAGAGAGGCTGGACAATTAGAATAAGAAAGACAATTAGAATAAGAGAGGTCCTACGGTATCGTTTTCGTATCGAAAACGGTGCAGAACTCTCCAAAAATGCACTCAACCTGTTTTTGTAGGGCATGAAATTTCCTAATTTCTAATGTTAACCCTTTTTTGTCGAAAATCGGAGAAGCAGGTGCGTCAATTTAAGCTCAGTGTCTCGAGTAAAAGGAATTATCGAATAATTCGAATTTCGGACTTTCGGGATGAAAAAAGTCGATTATTGTTAGATTAGAACCATTCGTAGTCACTTTAAAATTCTGCACGCACATAAAATTAAGGAACCATTGGATTCGTGATAAAACGGAAAACATTTCAGTAAAACCATGCGATCTATCAATAAATTTAGGTTAGTAACGAATCATTTTGCGGTCAGATATCTACGAAGTTAATTTTAGAAGGTAAGAACTACTTAACAAAAGTGAGTAGCGTTACTTAATGTTCCGAGCGATTGAAGAAAAATCGTGAAAACAAACAAGAATTGAATTGAATATCATGAAATATCTACGCGCATTTGTTGGCTCTGTCGGAAAACAAAAAGCGCCATGATATCGGCGACGCCATCCGGGTCTCAACCATGGAACTTGATAATCTGTTAGAAATGATTGTTTGTTTTAATTGTTACTAACAAATTATGGTGACATACTGGGTTTTTTAATTAGTACATTAATTTTACACTGTTTAAGAATTTAAAAAGTAATAGAAAAGATTACCAAAAAGGTCATCAAATTCTAAATATTTTTCAAATAAAATTAATTTTGGTATTTTATTTGTGCTTTTCATTTTATAATTTTCCATTTGCATAGTGAAGTTTTTAGCGTGGCAGCAGCATGTAAAAATGTTAGGAAGCCAAGAATCTTGACGAATTAGCTGAAATGATTGAAAACTTGTTATTATCAAAACTTAATAATATTTAGTTACCATTCTGCGTAAAATATTAACTAGGAAACCATGAAATTAATGTATGCTTAAGCGGAGTAGCGTTATATAACACCAGTTGAGACTACTTACCGTAAAGTTTAGTTAAATTTTCCGTTTTCGGATACGTATAGCATGGAACTAAGTTTTTGAAGCAAGTGGTTCAATAAAATTTATTTTGTTGTAATTTATTACGAATATAGAAAAAAGTCAGTAGAATTAGGTAACCGGCAGTTTTGTGTAACCTTTTAAAAACATGTATGTTTTTAGTGAATGCGAATGAAAGGAATTTTAATTTTGTAGCAAACAGAACAACGTTACCAACAACCTGTTAGATCTGTCGGAGTTTGACACTCTCAGCGGCGGTGGTCCAATATTGCAACGGATGCCTAACCTGGCGAACGAGGATTCTCTCAACTCCAACCTGAATATCACCGGCAAGTCCTTCACTGTAGCAGCGAACCCCTGCGGGCCTACCGCGGTTAATGTCAATGTCGAACCATTTCAAGATGTTTTCACTAATAATTTGTTGCAAGATAACCAAGTTCCAGGTAACTAAATAATTTATCATTATCCTAGTTCATAGACGGTTTTATTCCAAGAGAAATTCAGTAACGCTTTCTTTATTTGAGGGTGTGTAATTCTAACCTCAAAAATTTATTTTTTATCAATTTTACTGTTTTTTACTTTTGAGGTTAGAATACGTTAATTGTAAAGCAATCATTTTCCATTCCATCAAATATTCTTTACCCTGACTGAGAGTCTGGTCAAGCGAATAAATCTGCAAACATCAGTTAATACTTTTGTTTTCATAAACTTGTTGGGCATTACGAGAAAAAGTTTGAATCACGAGAAGTAATTTGTATTCTACTATTAATTCCGGTCTTATAGTTCAAAAACAGCCACCGAGGCATTGCAAAGCTCCAGGAGAATATTATGAGATTACGGGTCTAAAAAAGGCACTTTTTTACCACTTTTATTTTACGAAACTACTAAAGTTAACTTAAATAATTTATTTGCATATTATTGTGTAACATTTGAAGTATCTTCAGGTATTTTTTCATTGAAAAAATAAAAAATATCGGAGTTCTGCTGCATTGATGTGGGCCATCTCGAAAATAGTAGGTCTTTCGGTGCCCCGGATAACAAGTCGTGAAATTATCTGAAATACATGCGGTTAGAAAAAATTAGTCCTTTAGTAGTATAACTCCTGATGAAACGATCCCTTTTTATTAAAAAATATTTTTTTTATCTTTTACAGTTGGTTGAAGTAAAAAATACCGTTTTTTTAAATTAAAATGTTTAAAAATACTATTTTTTCAAAAAAAAAATATAGTTATTCTGGAGTATAACTTTTTCTCTAATCACTTTTGTCAAAAATTAAAATTGCCAGGAATTTTTTAGTAAAAAGTGACATATTTTTCAACTTTTTTTTTTCGTCGTGTAATTTCAATATTAAACAAATTTAAGGAAGGGTAAAAAACGGTGTGATTGTCAAAAAGAAGTCTTAAACTTCATTCAGACTCAAGGAATTGAGTCGATTCGGCAAAAACAACGCAAATGGGAACGTTTATTTTTTGTTGGGTCAAGTGGACCCAGTGGAACCATTACGTTATTATTTGGAGGTGGAATCTCAACGGGTTAAAGAAGTATGTAAAACTTCAACCCGATCGGTGCAGAAGTTTTTGAATTATCGTAGGCACCGACTATCTCTTAAATTAGACTATCTGCTGCATTCGACGGGGCGGGGCGTTTGAATCCGTATTTCTAAATCCGTGCAATAATGTCTCTAAATCTGCGCAATTGATTCTAATAACACTGGTCGACAAAAAATGATTTGCATTCTGATTCAAGCGTCGGACTACCCTTCTTATAGATTTTTTATCGCTGAATCATCTGGCGTTAAAAATTGTCCATCACGTCGATATTTTCATAAAAACTGCTTGAATTAGAATGCAAATTTGTTGTCGACCAGTGTCATACGTAGTTTCTAAGTTATCATATAAGTTCGACAAATTGTTCCTGCTAAAAAAACCATAATGAAGCCAATATCTGACGAAAATTCTGTTTTTTTTTTCCAGACCTCCAGTCATAATGCGCGCTGCAAGATTTCTCATCAAAGATGACGAAGAAAAGCGAAGCGCATGGACGTGTAAGGTGTACGAGAGACTAAGTCAAGCGCAATGCCGTGCTCGGCACTTTTCGAAAAATATCGTGCAAAACGGAAATGAACAGTAAATACGAAAGTCCGCTACATACGCGGCAAGGATCAAGAGACACGGAGGGGGGAGAGCCACGGAAACGCGGAGCGCCGGACTTTTGACCGCACGTCGAAAAAGCCCAGGTCGCTGCGCATCGGGACGCAGTGTAAAATAATATATAATTAATAACGAATGAGAATATACATAAAATGGCGAATCTAGACACGTAGCCCATCATAGAATGCTAATCGAGGAGGAGGAACAAAAATTATGGAAAACAAACAAAGAAACAAACAAACTTTACGTAACACCTATCCAGTGGGAATTTAACGAGAATAGTGCCTATTTACGAGAGTTTTATTTCTTCTTTTCGGACGTCGGAGGTGAATTGTATTTAGTTGCTGAAACACCCCGGATTCTGTCTGTAATATACTATGTAAATCTCGGAATTCGAAGCATTTTTCCTTCGCCCGTGATTGCCAGTGATAGTTGCTTAAATGTTTCGCTTCTTCTCTTTTTCTCTATCTTTATCCCTCTCTCTCCCTCTCTTTCTCTTTTCAACGGTGCTGAAAGAGGTTATTTCGTTTCTGCGAAAAAAAAGACGTTCGGCACTTTAAACAAGAAATGTTTAACTATTCGACAAAAAAAACACGATTAAAAACGCTTGAAATGTTTTTAAATTCTAACAAATGGATGAAAACGTACGCAGCGAACTTTTTACGCAGAACGAAAGATCGTACCGCAAAAAGATGAATTACCGACGGTGTCTCTTTGATGATTAGTTGCATTTCATAAAAAAAGTAATAGTAATAGTAACGTTTATAATAATAACAGCAACCTTCTTTTATGGCACTCGCTAGTCAAGATTGTATCGTGGTTGTAATTTTTCGGCGGTTCGCGGAAATCGATTCGAGGATTTCGGGGCAATCCTGATTTTTTCGTTTTCATTTGATTTTTAAGGTTATGTGTCTCAAGGCGACATTCGAACCGAACTGTTCTTTATCGGATAGATCGATCACAGCGTTTTTAATCAGCTTCTTATTATGTTCAACGATGACTAAGTTGCCGATCCACATGTAAGTTGTACATTTCTATTACGCGATTGATTGTTTATTCTGTTTAAGAAATTATAAAAGATTTTTTAAAATTATTTTCAAAATTTAATTACAAATTTATTTAAAGAAGAATGATTGGCGGTTGAAAATATCTAAGTAATGATGCGAAATCGATTTTGTTCGTCGACGATTTTTAAATTGATTGTACTCGGCGCCTTAATTTATCGATCGAATTTCTTGTCGGAACATTGTGGACAAAAAATTGCAAAATGTATAATTGAATGATGAAGGCAGAACTAAGTACAATTTGAATTAAATTTGTGGAGATACACTTTTCAATGTAATTACATTTCTTTCGCGCCTGGAAAGAAACACTATGATGTAACGAGGACGGGAAAAAGTGTAAAAAGCAATTCATCAAATGGAAGTCCATTTATTTATGTCGTAAATGTTTTAGCAATGAAGAATGTTTAAAACGATTTTATTTTCGATAATTTCGATCGTCACGTCACATTGGACACTTCAATTATTTTTCTCCCCCTTATAAAGTGCAAATTGCAAATTAAATTTGATATATTTATAATTTAACAATGAACTGTAGGTAGTAATAATAAAATTTGTTTTATTGAAAATCATAGTTTTTAATAGTCAATATTTAAGAAACGTTGGAAACATTCGTCATGACCTTTTTACATTATAGAATATGTATTTAAATATTTAATAAACCGTTTGAAAACATTTTATGTTTGTATTCAGTAACGAATCCATAACCTCCATTATCCTAACCCATTTATCAGAACGAACCTTTTAATTCACAATTATAGATGGTTTTAATTTACGTACAACTAATACAATAAATTTGGGTTCTTTTGAATTTGTCTGTAGTTCACATTTTTGTAAACTAGTTTCCAGGCCACGAGGCTCGCACTGGCGAAATTTTCGTGTAACCTTATTCGAGGTGTTAAGGGGTTGATTGAAGCGCCACCATGGATCAAAGCGGTAAAATGGTGAGGCTTTGAAATAGGGTGACATTTAAAATTTATATGTACATAATGGCCGAAAATAGAAATTGAATAAGTTTTTCCGATATTATTGAGTACGTAGGACCTGGTTCACGTTGTTACGTTGAAGGAGAAGCAGTGCTTAATGCAAAACACCTAATGTTTTGTGGCTTCACGAAAAAATCGGCTGAAAGATTCGAAATTATAGGACTTTGTTTACAGACCTCTTGTCTATCCGGACCGCCCCATGAAATTAATATCGTTATTAATGAAAATAATGAGCCAAGAATATTTTACAAATGTTCTTGTAAACCTGGGGCTTCCGGAAAATGCAAGCATTCTGTTGCAATGCTTATGTATTTGAATCGGTAAGTATATACAGTCATCGAAGTGTACATACCTGACATCCATATACGTCTATTTGTTTAACAGGTCCTTTTTTTAAAATAAAGTAAAACAAATAGATATATAAAGAAATATATAAGCGTGTACACCTTTGTTTAGAATTCCCACTTGCGAAATAGAGAGTGCAAGTTGTACCGATGTGAAACAAAAATGGGGTAAGTTGAAAACAGAAGTGAAGGAGATGTATAGTATTGTACCGATAAAGCAATTTTGCCATGTATCAGTACCAAAAACCCACACTTGCATGTACTGCGTAACTGGTTTCCCAATTTCACAGGCGATAGACCACTGCTTCCGAAGTTTACTATCGTTGGGAAAATAATGTAAGGACACGTTCTTTTCATTTGACCACTTACAATTTGGTACGCAACACAATTGTCTTAATATTTTCGATTTAAATGCGTTTTCTTCCATGTTCGACATGTTGTTTTTCCCTATTTCCGAGCTTTCCCGTTTCACCACTTCGAACGCCTCTTAACACTCCGAATTGAAGCCAATGAACTAATCCGCTCAGTGACGCTAGTGTCGCCTGGGGACCCCTACTCCTCGTACTGTTTGCCCCGCCCATGTTCGCTTTATCGCTTCGTATGCGAATAGCGGACAACGGTAAATTGAAATCGCACATGAGAATTTCGTTATATTGACAGAAGTAGGAGAAGCATCGACACACTTGCAACCTCTCTGCGTCCAATACATATATATATACAAAATTACAAAGTTCTCATGGAAAGGTTTTGGATATAAATCTTGTATCGTTGGTAAACTTCTCATCGAAAGAAGGATTTCAATGTAAAATCTACTGTCGATAGTAAAACTTTCATTGGAAGGTTTCAAGCCTCAAATCTTCTATCAATGTCGAAACCTTCATCGAAAGGTTTCCATTTCTCTTTTGTGGTGAAAGGTTTAAATTATTTTTATATGGTTTAAATACGTTTTAGAATATTTTTTTAGAAATTTATAAAACACTTCATTATAATGAAATAAAGTAAAAATGAAGTTTTTGAATTATTTATTTTGTTATTTGTATATATCTAATTTTGGCTGGCAATGTGTTGATTATTTATATACATGATAATATAGGATTACATTGAGAGTACTTACAACTGGATTAAATAATATTTCTTAAAGGTTGGTTAAAATGTTCGTTATACTATGCACTATTCTTTATAATTATTATTATGACGGGAACAGGAGGAAAGTAACTTTCAACAGGTAGTAATCGTGAATTTTCGTTGCCATTCGGGATTTTTATGGGGCAGTGGGAGGTAACCTGACGACACTAGCGTAACCAAGCGGATTAGTTCATCTCCACTTTTTGGTCTAGATACGAAATCTTTACAGCGAGACATGGGGTGTGCCAGTCCGTGTTCCAGCCTCACTTCCCGTGAGCAGAGCCACCTACCTTCTGTTGCGAACGCATTATGTATATGCGTGGAATAGAATTCTCATGATGACATATTTTTAACCCTCTTGCACAAGTGTTTTCCAGGGAAAAGCGCTTTGCAAACTCATACTCAATTTGGAGTCAGAATTCCAAACTTGAAAATGTCGCAACCAATATGACGGACATATTTTGAAAAATATTTTGGATTTCCATGTAAACTGGTATGTAGGGAGGGATTTTTGGGGTAGAAAATCAGTATTGTTGTAAAGAGCGTGAAAAAAACTATTTCAAATCTACTAACTTTAAAACTACGGTGACCTAATTTTGAGGTTATATGCCTCGCAAAAAATTGTACCTGCAACCTAAAACCCACGTCATGATTTTATATATAAATTTTGTGTAAATTTTAAATATAAAGTTTAAATTCTTTTTCGTTCTCTCGGAAAGTAAAAAGGTAGTGAAAGAACCCAGCACAAACCTTATAAAAACTTTTTTTTTACGCATTCTAGCCATATATGTATACGAGTAATTCCGCGATACTTTTAATATTTAGGAAACTGAACATAAACTTGATAAGTTTGGTATTCTGGGTGAACAAATAAACTTTTCCGGTCCTATTTAAAAAAGCTCATTTGTTTCCTCCGAGAGAGAAAAAATATAGGGCAGTTTCTTACAAGAACCTTTAGAAATAATATTTCACATAATAAAATTACATTTTGGGGGGTAATGAGGAATATGAAATTGTGGGTAATTACGGACTCATAATACAATGAAATTAATACCATAAAACACGTGTATTGTTTTCGGAAAGTAGTATAAAGATACATTTACATGTATAAAAATCAAATTCACTATTTCTAAAGATTCTTGTAAAAGACTGTCCTATATATTTTGAATAAGGTATTTTGCATCATTCATTCGCAAATTATAATTCTCCCTCAAACAAAGCTGTTGTGCGATATCTTCCCACATCCGCTTTATATAAAACAAATATTTTTGTTCTTGTATACATATAATATCAAAATTTTTGTTCAGTTTCCTAAATATTAAAAGTATCACAGAATACGATATCCATGATAATTTCAATTATTCTGCAACAGCGATAATTTTAGTCTTCTATTTGTTATAGCATTCCTAATTCGTATTTTATATTGCGTGAAATATTTTTCCAAGGAATCAATCTGTTATTAAGAGAGATATAAATTCATATAAATGTATATTTTCACTAGTTTCCGAAAACAATACACGAGTTCTAAAGTGATGCTTTCAATGTATTGTGAGTCCGTAATTATCTATTTTTTCATATTCCTCATTACCCCCAAAATGCAATAATGCAGTAAATTCCATATGATAGGAACATTTTTAAAAATATACGATCATATTTCTTTGCAATATTTAAATTATAAAACTTTAAACAATTCTTTTTTAAATTTTCTCAAAAGGGGAAAAGGTCGAGCATACTTCAAAATGGTATAAGAATAGCATATTACAGAACTTAAAAGAAAATCTTTTCTTGCCGCTGGATGTTAAACTAGTTTCAAGAATTTCAAATTAGGAATTACATTTAAATGGAGGGAAGGACGCAAAAATCATAATTTAATTCATATAAAAATGCTTCGCATTCGACTTTTTAAATGTTTACAGAATTCGCTGCGGGGTTATGATCCGGATGTCAGACATTCGAATGTTTTAAGGGGAATGTATCTGAACGTTTAAAAGTTGATATATATATATGGCAATAAGAACGTGAATTTTAATAATTTATTGTATAAAAACCAAAGCCCATTGGATAAAACGCTGAAACACGTATATTTTTATTTTCGCTCTAGAATACGTACAAAAATTGCCGTTAAAAATCGTGACCCCCGACCATGGGTTCCCCTTGTAAGTATTTCGAATGAAAATCGAACATGAACAACATTGAAAGGTATGTATCGTACTATTTTCAAGGTGGCTCTTTTCAATGGCGTAGAAGTAGTAATTAGAAAATTAAATATTTTGCGATTTAAATGTTTAAACAAACGCAAAAAATCGGTTATACTTTTGAATAAAACATTTTTTTCTCGTCAAATGAGTATCGGTCACAAGATTCCTTCACTAAAGGAAATAGTTGTAGTATTAAGATATATTTTAAAATATTAACAAAATAACATCGTGATCACAAAATGGCGACGGCAGTGAAGTAATTTCTATTTAAAAGTTAACAAATTTTTTTCATGAAAACTGTAAACTTTAGACAAAATTTTCTACGAATAAAAATGTCTTAAAATATATCAAAGAGTATGCCCAAATTTTTTCAGAATATATTGATATCAATTTTTATTTTTAATATTTTCAGAGAAACGAAATTTTAAAAAAATACGTTTAAAAAATCTGAAAAAATTTTAGTGTATTCTTTGACAAATTCTAAGATAATTTTGTTCTAAGGAAATTTTGTCTAAATCCTACAGTTTTCGACAAAAGAAATTTTTATTCTTGAAATCTAACAATGATTAATAATTTTGTTTCTATTAAACTATAAACTTTAGAGAATTATATTTAAGTGGTCATGTAAAAATTGAACTTTTAGGCTCATGTTGCATCCTAATTTCTGAAACTTAGTGAGCATTTTTTCTACAATTGATTTGTACTTTTAAGACTTGTTGTTTCCTAAAAAGTTATTAATGTATGTGAAAACTATCAATATTAAAAAATTCGATAGTTATACAAGATGGACTATTTTGAATTTTTGAAATCTGAATATCATACATATTGCTATTCAGCGACCATGAAAACCTCCGAGTAACAAATTTCAAGGGAATCCGATAAATTTTAAAACAAGTCGTCCGCCATATTAGATCCGCCATTTTGAATTTCTGACATCTGATTTAGTTTTTGTGTTCAGCGACCACGAAAACCCCAGAGTAACAATTTTCAAACGAACTTAGTCAATTTTGAAAAAAAAGTCCGCCATATTGGATCCGCCATTTTTTATTTTTAAAATCTAATTTCATATTTGTTAGCGGTGACCCACAAAACCTGAGTAACAAGTATTAAGCAAATCCGAAAATTTATTAAAATAGTTTTATTTGCGAGTAGTGTAAGACAATTTTTATACTTGACGACAGTCAAAAAAATCATGTTTGACAGTTCATTTAGTTTGTTGTTGCTGATATCGCTATATCTTCGAAAAGTATAGGGTTCAAGCTTCAAATTAAACGCCTATAACAAGTCTCTAGAACGGCGAGTTTACCCGGAAGACAATTTCAAAAAGTGCCCAAAACGTGATTTTTGGGAGATTTACCCCCACTTTTCTCAAAATCCTGATGTGACGGGAGGTTTTCGCGTTGCCAGATTCGGATTTTCAGTGCACCAAAAACTACGGGAAATGAACTGTCAATCTCAAACAACAGAAATTTTTTGTTTTCCAAGCTTATGTTATTCATTATCAAATAATTTTTAAAATAAATAAAATGTAACGAACCTCCTTTTTATAGGCAAAATGATTCTTAAGTTAGATTAGGTCCAGCCATCAAAATTTGTTAACCAATCAGCTTCAACCATGAACGAGAAAATATACAAGATATGCAGTAACTGTTACATTTTGCGAAGCAGCAATCTATGTGAAATGTGATTTAATGTTCAAGTTCAAGTTCAAGTGTAAATATGTATCCTTTTATAATTTAGTCATTTTTATATTGTTTTCTAGAAATATAAACATTTTTAAACGAATTGTTTTGTTTGCCACTTTACATTAAACAAAAATAAGGAGATTTTAATATTCGGAAGGTTCTTCAGTCTCGACTTTGTATCAACATTCAGAGAAAAAATTCCTCGCATAAAGAAATGGCGAAATTGTCTACATTTATTTCCAAGAATCGACGAAAAAATAATGTGAGTTATGACCCTTTTTGTTCTAAATTTGAAGTTCCTTCTCTAGTAACACTGTTTATTGTTGTTGAGTGTAATTATCTTTTGTTTTATATTGTATTTTCTTTGTGTAATGTGAACAAGAAATATGAATTGGAATAAATTATTTTTGTATTCTATCGCTCCAAAATTGAAAGTAATATTTCATATCAACGTAGATGTTGTAATGGAAGCATGTTCTGTCAATGTACGAGTTTCTTTTTCTAAAATACCTTACCTCTTAAAAGAAAAACAAATTTCCTATTTGAAAAATTATTTCCAAATATATATAACAAAATGTTCCAACATTTGAACTAATGTAAAGAAAATAATACAGATAAAAATTGACTTGTATTTTTTAATCATGTGGCAATATACATCTATTAAAATATATATACTACAAATTTAAGATTTCGTTGCTGATACATAATTGAGTGTTTATATAAGAATATAACTTGACAAAATATGCTTATATAATGTCTGTCAACTGGCATCTCCAATACATGATGAATTCAAGATTAAAATTACTCTGGTTATTAATGTGGTTTTTGTCAGAATTATATCATTAATATGTATTGTGTATTTGTTGTCCATACATAAAGTATTGTGTCAGCCATTGGTTATAATCGAATTTCCGCAATCAAATTCATTGTTATTTGGTTTTATCTGAATAAAAGTTATGAATTATTTTCAATTATTATCATTACAAGCATATAAATCGTTTTTTGGAAGCAATAATTTTTCGTACAATTATATGTATATTGATGACGAGATTGTTTATCTTATTTCTTTCATATATCAAAGCAAATAAAAGAAGAAAAATCCCTTTTTCTCCAAATAATATTCTAATGGTTTAAATAAAAAATTTCCCAATACAGTAGAACTTCACTTTATTTTCCTACTCAAGGTTTTGCCTTTCACTTTGTTGTCCGACAAATGCGCACCGTTTCTTGTGCACCTAACAGCCGTATTGCCTATCACAATAGGCACAACACTGGTATTACGAAAGAGGGAAGAAGGTCGAACTTTACTTGCATTACATTTGTGAAGGGAATCCCGCTAATAATGTGAAGGTGCTAACAAAGTGAAGGACAATAAAGTGAAGTTCTACTGTAATTAAAAATGCATTAAAGATTTCACAGGAAGTTTTCTAAAACTGTATTAGCTCATATCGTAATTCCTATTCACTTTACATTTATGTTGGCATCTGAGGGATCAAAAACAGGTGTGTCTATATCAATCAATGAGTAAGATGTTTATTGATTATATGCATGAAAGAACATTTCATGTTCCATACCATAATTTGTAATGGAGCATGACGCTAGAAAGAAAGTTCCATAACCATATGGTGTATAAAAATATGAGTGTTAATAATTCTGTTTATGCATGAATTCACTAATGTTTATAATTACAAAATTTCTTATGAACACTAGATATTAATCTGTTTTCATTGTAGACGTGTATTACATATTTGTCAATGCTGTTGCAATAAGAATCTAGTAATAAAGTTTGACTAAAATAAAAAAGTAATAATTGTTTAACAATTATTTGTTAAGAATAGAATATCAAAATTATTCTCACCAACTGACTTTATTCCAATCGAAATATAAATGAGAAAAAGGATTTGTATAATAAAAATACAATTTCTAAATATTTTATTTTTAATGTAATTAGTACATGTCACAAACATTTTTTCATTATCGCATATCATTCTCTCTTACTTTCCCCCTGTATGTGTTTATCTATGTATACAGATGATCAATATACCTAACTGTGAAAGGGATTAAGAATACTCTAGCATTTAAAAAAATGGTCTGTTGTGATCGAGATTACTTGCGATGCGACCTATGTTTTTAAATCATTTATATGAAACTGTGACACTTTATAACCATTGAAAAGAAAAGAATATAAAATTCTGAATACCAACTTTAGTCTATAAAAAAAATAAAATAAAATGAAGAGCTCTTGCTCTTGCTTCTAACAAAACACTAATTTGTGTTACTTGACTGTTCATTTCAATGTTCCAATAATTTGGAGCAATAAACAGTCAGAATAGGCAAAACTGTTCCAGGCCACCAACAGTCACTTTTTATTTTACTGTTTGTTGCTCTCAAACATTCTGCATTTAATTACACAGATATGTAGTCTTTTGTCTTTCATTCCTTCTTCTTAGACAAATAATTGATCGCCTGTTGCCTAAAACTCACGATAAAATTGCTAAGAGCATTTATTTCTAATCAACAAATGGTCACAAAAAAATGTCTACGAAAACTCTAATTTGAATGTCTTTTGCCCTGAAAAGTTTAAATATTTACTTTCTTTGTAGACAAGTAAAAAATGAGTTGACATTTTGTTCAAATTTTATCTAACGTTACTGTTATTAACTGCCCACCAAACACAACCCAGCCAGCAAAATAGAAAAGAGTTCAGAATGATTTATAAATGTGTTCTAAAAGAAGTCAGATGTCCAACTTTCTGAGGGTTTTCTAAACATGATGTCAGATTTTTATGAACGCATGTTCAGAAAACCCTCAGAAAGTGGGACATCTGATTTCTTTTAGAGCACATTTCGAAATCATTCTGAACTCTTTTTATTTTTCCATCTAGGAAGATATAGCAGTAATATAGCAATCATACAACATTTACGCAACTAATTCCAAGTAACATTTTAAACAACATTGTAAATTTTTAATTTATGTCGCCCCCTCCTCTAATTATTATTAGCTGCAAGTGCGACACGTCGGTGATGATTCTTATGTAAAAAAGTACAATCTACAACTTTTGTTAGAACTTTTTTTCGATAAAATAAAAAGTTACAGAGTTATTTGCAATTTAATCGGGCAATGTAGGTCGAAAAAATATGAAATTTGTCATTATTCGTAAAATTTCATGCATTAAATTAAAAATGTGCACAAGTAACATACAAATTCTTAAAGTACGGAAATAAACGAATAAAATAACCTACTCACACTTTGCATTTCATTAAGAAATCAATGAGAAAAACGTAATACAAAGTTGCCACCGCCGCGCGCCTTCGAGCCTCCATTTTGGTATCGCCCCCACTCCAATTTTGTTTAATTTTGCATGAAACACTTGTTTTATCATATACTTTCGATATATTCATGTCTCTACTAGTTACCTCGAAGTTGCCGCTTCCTCGCGTTTTTGAAGACTGCAGGTGAGCTGCAGGCCTAGTATGCGTTTGGATGGGAGTATGCGTTAGGAAGCGATGCGTTAGGACGGGGACCACCCAGCCAGCAAGTTGATCTCGCAAAGAACTCAGAAAGATATCAGAAAAAATTTCTGACCTCGTTAAGAAAACTCAAAATGATATCACAATTATATCATAATGTGGTCAGATGACCCACTTAAAGATATCATTTTGAGAACCTCATAAAGTCCTCATAAAGAGGTCGGGGTTATGAAGTTCTAAAATAAACGAGATCTTAAAGGTATCATTATTATATCACAATGTGCTCAGATACCTCATAAAGATATCATTTCGTTAACGATATATGATGTCTTAAAGGGACCCGATTTCTGAATGCAAATGTCATAAAGCAATTCATACTTGTAAGCTCGTCTTAAATGGATTTCAAAAATGTTGCATTGCAATCCCATTATGTATGAATTGATTACCTGAATAAATTATTATTATTATAGATATCATAATAATATAATAACACAATGTAACTTTTGAAATCCATTTAAAACAAACTCACAAGTATGAATAATTGCCTTATGACATTTATTCTTAGATAATTGACCTTATTTATTATATACAGGGTCATCGAAAAGTATCGGACCCCCCTAATATCTTCAGTTAGAATGCACTTAGGAGAAAATGTCCAATAGCAAAGTTGTATGGTTTCAAGCGGGGAGTAAGATGATGACCTTGACTTTGACCTTGACCATGTCCTTCAAGGTCATTTCAAGGTCAATCTTATTTTTTTAAATAGAACCCCCTACATTTTATTGAATATTCTTATAGCTTATCTCGAGAGCTTTCCAAAACACTATAATAAAATATTTTTTTATTAAGTACTTTTTGAGTTATAAAGGTTTGAAGTTAACAATTTGTTAAGTGGTGTGCGAGTCCGACCAGTTAAGGCAAGAGTGGTTTGTGAGTCCGGCCAGTTAAGGCAAATTTAATTTCAATTGGTTAGCTTGGGCAAAATATTTAATTGTACCAAACAATTCACAACAAATGTTCAAATTGTTGCCCTTCAACAGCCTGGCAATGTGCCAATCTGTTATAAACAGCCGAAACCGGATTCCGGTACGTTTCTGGCGGTATTAGTTCTATCTCTCGAGTTATTCTCCCTCTTAAATCATCTAAATCTTGAGGCTTGGTGGCATAAACTTTACTTTTCAAGTAACCCCACAAAAAAAAGTCAAGTGGGGTCAAGTCCGGAGACCGAGGTGGCCACTCAATATGACCCCTTCGCCCTATCCACCTGTCCTGAAAGACCTCATTCAAATATTGACGGACAATGACACCATAATGAGGTGGAGCTTCATCCTGTTGGAAATAAATTTCATCCATATTTCCACCAGCTATGTCTCGAATAGCTGGAACAATTTGTTCACGAAGCATGACTAGGTATACTTGTGCTGTCAAATTGCCTTCAATGAAGAAAGGGCCAACTGGTCTACTATTAAGAATACCAGCCCATACGTTAACTTTTTGTGGATATTGAGTATGATTGTCTCTTTTCCAGTGAGGATTAACGTCACTCCAGTATCTACAATTGTGTTTATTTACATTTCCAGTTCAAATGTTGCCTCATCAGAGAAAACAATATTATCAAGTAATAGAGGATCGTCGACAATCATCTCCATCATAAGATCACAAAATTCGATGCGTCTATCAAAATCGTCTTCGGACAACTCTTGGACCAAATGGAGTTTGTATGGATGCCATTTGTTCAATTTCAGAATTTTACTGACAGATGCATGACCGATTTCGTGTTCTTGTGCAACGCGATTGATGGAAATATGGGGATCTTCAACGAAAGACTGTAAAACATCTAATGCCTTATCATTATTTGTTGCTGTTTTAGGTCTACCAGATTTTGGGCGGCTTTTAACGCTACCAATGGCCTCGAAACGTTGAATAGTACGGATTACAGTACTTTTGGAGATCCTATTATTTTCATTCCGAAAATTTTCATTAAATAATCGCGTTACTGTTTTATACCCTCTTTGTTGATCCCCCATCCTCGCATCATTAACAGTGTTATTCGATCTCTTTCAGAAAGCTCTGCCATTCTTAATTAGAGCGAAGAAGAATTAATCAGGTAAGTGATAGGAAATTGATCTAGATAATTAAGTAGAGAAAAATACTAATTATTAAGTGTTGGTCCAACTATCGATTTGTTTATTTTAACCAGCACTAGCGAAAAGCTCGTTTAGCAACTGAAAATCTAATAGATCAATTAATAATATTTACGAAAAATTTCTGGGCTATTGGAAACAAAATGAAGATGTTTGGGATAATCAATTGAAGCGCAATGGTTTCTTTTGTTACAGAAAAAATTTTTGAGGCTGTTCGTTTTCGTCCACGAGGTGACTGCTGCTCGCTAAGAAGAAGACAGCACTGCATCAAAGTTTCAAATCAGTGATCCGTATTGTTTGCTCAAGAGCTCGTACATTGGTGCCTGCGAGAGTGAGAGAATAAAGATTGGCCAACGCTTTCGGTCAGATTCCCGCTAACGCCTTCGGAAATCACGCATTCGAGCAGCTTCTCGCGATTACGTTCGGGCAGTTTTTCGCCAGAGCCTATTACCATAATTGCTTGAAGCCGTACAATACTTTGCTATTGGACATTTTTTCAAAATGCATTCTTACTAAAAATATTAGGGGGATCCGATTAATGTATTTTCTTTAAACCAATTAATTGGTCTCATTATTCCGCGCACAAAAGTATTAAGGTTATGATTAATGAAAACTAAATAATATTTTACAAGATATTCTACATTTTGTGTCAAAAAATTGTTAACTTCAAACCTTTATAACTCAAAAAGTACTTAATAAAAAAATATTTTATTATAGTGTTTTGGAAAGCTCTCGAGATAAGCTATAAGAATATGCAATAAAATGTAGGGGGTTCTATTTAAAAAAATAAGATTGACCTTGAAATGACCTTGAAGGACATGGTCAAGGTCAAAGTCAAGGTCATCATCTTACTCCCCGCTTGAAACCATACAACTTTGCTATTGGACATTTTCTCCTAAGTGCATTCTAACTGAAGATATTAGGGGGGTCCGATACTTTTCGATGACCCTGTATGTATATAATATATGTATAATATATATTCTTTTAACAGGAGTGAATTCGAGATCTAAAATCTTCTGTTGTTGGTGAAACCTTAATCGAATAAAGATTATAGATTCGGAATCGGCAGTCGTTGGTGAAATTAAAACGAAAGGAGCTTTTAGATTTTAAATCTGCTGTCGTTGGTGAAACTTTAATCCTATTTTAAATTCTATTTTATTCTACTGTACATTTTCTTTAATTCTTCGACTGTGAGCTCAATTAAAATATCACTAACGACACAAGACTTCAGAATTCATTCGATTAAAGTTTCGCCAACGACAAAAGATTTCAGATCTAAAACCTTTATTCGATCAAAATTTCACCAACAACTTAAAATTTGTAGTTTCAAAGCCACTGTATTCTGTAATGACAATACGACACACTGTAGTCTGTACCGTACAGAAATACTTGTATATAACCTCTGTAACCTCTGTAACGCACTTATGTAAATGAGGTTATGTTTATATTTAAGCGGGAAAGTTTCTGGTCGGTGGGGAGAAGCACTATCGAGGTACAAGTGGCGCGCTCAAATCGCTCGGAAGACCGGGAAGTATTTTCTGACCACATTATGAGCTCATATTTTGATGTTTTGTGATGATAAAATTATTAATAAATTCTGATCTCATAAATATGATGTTTTGAAGGCATCTTTACGAGGACGATCCTTAAAATAGATATCTTTCTGATCACATTATGATATCATGTTTGCAAATCTTAAAGATATCAAGATTAGGACCTCATTTTGAGGACTTTCTGAAAAATCTGCTGGCTGGGCACTGTAATTGCATTGTGGATAATAGCTTTAAAAGTCACAAATATCGTGTCAAAAGTTACGTAAATGTTAAAAAGCTGTTAATTTTAATGTTTATTGGGTTATGTAACATCGGAAAGCTGTTATGACCTTCTCTGAAAGAAAATCATGTTATTATGAATTCAGGGATTTCCCTGAGAGTTCTATGTTCTGGACAGAATATTCATACGCGGAATATATCGGCTGATACCGACTAAGGCAGAAATCTTCGATAGGAATTTCGAGCGTCGCGTCGCCGCTAGGCGTCGAAACAATCTGTTTTTTGTTTTCTTAATAAAAATCTTTTAATTTAAATGTAAAACAGTCTGTACTGATTTTATAGGCTTTGACCTACAAATTGAATGAATTCTCTGTAGGTTATGTACCTCAGAAAGGAAAAATATGCGCCTCATATTTCCAATTAGTTCATTCCCAGATAACGCATGATATTCTCCGCATGTTTGAAATTCATACGAAAATCTCCTGTGAATCTCCGTAATATTCTCATAATATACTCAGAATATCATAAACAGCATATAAAAGTTCATATATCCTATATAGATTCTCAGAATGTGCAAAACGGAATATTATATTTATTTCGAAATTCGTATATTAGTCGTATATCCCAAAGTCATCCTGAATTTCCTACACATACACTTTAAGTACGAACGCACCTATCGTATCCTGTATATATTCTCAGAATATCGAAAATAGATTATGACATGAGACGCATTAGCACCTTTCTCGCAAGTAGTAACAGCCGAGTGTGGTACGTATATAAGAATCGACCATCCTGAGACAGATAAGTACATCGATTTTCCGATTAGTTTAAAAAAACAAACATTATTTTACGATCAAAATTGCCGGAGATATGATTTTTTGAAAATTGCCTAAAACGCCAAAGCTCAAATTTTAAATTCGCTACATCTTCGAAAAAAATAAAAAAATAAAAAATCCCAATATACGTGTCCACTCATTTTATACCTAGAACCAGTAAAAGCGATTTAAAAATGGCGAAAAAAGTGTACGATTTGTAAAAGAATGCCTCATATATAGGAGTTCCGGCAGTCTTAAGGTTAACACAGGAAAAATCATGATAATGTGAAATTTGTAGAATAACGTAAAAGTTAAGGTGGCCCTTAAAAAATTATAGGTTCATAAATTGAAATTAATATTACTAATTTCTTAGTGTACGCGCATGTTTTGAATTTCACCAGTGCATGTTTTAAAAGCATTCGTTTTATTTGGTGGTTATACAAGAGTCTAGTTTTCCATTAAATGATAACCGGCTTCGGTAATGTTGCAGTTTAAAAAACCAGCACGTAGTGTTGTCTATTGGAAATCAAATGCATGGTTATTAACTACTGCGTCCGAAATGGGAATCATCAGTGACACCTATGCCAGCCGAACATTCGAAAATGCAGACGTTCAAGTAAATGACTTAGAAAATCTAGAAACGCCTGAAGGTATATATGATGAGAAACCAAGTTCGGACACGCAAGAGGAATGTACTGATTTGAGTATTGTAAATTCAAATCTTTGTAAAATATCAAGTTTTGAGGAGAAGGAATCAGATAACATTATCAGCGAAGATTCAACCGAACTGCGCAATGACAATGAAGAATCTTTGAAGTTTTTTTCTTCTGAAACAGAACCCTGCGTGACCGAAAGTTCAATCGTAAGCGAATTTTCGGAAAGTGCAGATTTTTACGAAAGAAAAAAAGAAGCTTTCATCATCGGAGATTCTAGTGCAAGTCCCGAATTGCTAGAAACTTTTAATATCGAGGACATTGAAAACAGATCTTTAGAAACTTGCATGGACGAAAATACACTCGTGAATGACTTTTCAGAGACAGTCGATTTTGAGCAGATGAGAAAGGGCGATAATATTTTCAAAGATTGCAGTACATTATCTGAATTATTAGAAAGTTATAATACGGAAAGGTTTGAAAATGTATCATTAGAATCGATGGGTGCAAATACAACTCCAGAACCAATTGATGAATTCGAGGATGTTTCTTTGCACGAAAGATTAGGATTAGGGAATTCTAAAAATGACTTGAAAAGTCATGAAGACATTGAAGGTTTTGCAAAAAGAAGAGTAAAAAAACCAAGGATTGAATTTCAGTGGTGGGGTTCTTCGGTAATAGAAGGCGAATTTGAACGAGGAAGACGAGTTACTAGAATGTTGGTAAAAACAACGGAGAAGGAAGAAATTCAGAATGTTCCTGGAAGGTTGGTATGGGGTCGATATCAAGGATGCTGGTGGCCTGGTAAGATGTTATGAAGTATTACTAAAATACAATAAGATATCGATACTTATTTGTTATACTTCCAGATGTCCGCTTTACTTTGCACCTATAACATGTATTTTTTTTTAATCTTTTGATTATTGCAGATTGTACGTTGATTTACTCAACGAAACATTTAATGCATGAGACGATTAATATTTTATCCTTGAAATGCTACACGCGGTTGCAGCTGGGCAACATCCCGATTACAGCAGTACATATAATATTCGGATAAGTTATTGAGTAATGATCGGTACTTTGTGATTTTATATAATGCAACAAAAAGATATACAAAACACGTTTTGAGTTGATCCCTTTAATGCATCTAAAACGACAATAAACTCAGGATGAGTTTCCAAATATTAAAGGGTAAACTAATTGGATCTAATAAACTACACAGAGAGAAAGCAACTAGTTAATGGAATCATTTTATAATAGTAAAACGCTTTAATATAAAGTAGTTAAATTAACTATTTCCATATGGAACCATTTACTTTTTTCCGTTACTCAAATTATGCGTATATTAAAATCGTTTCTACCATTTCATCATGGTTCTATTTAACCCTTTTTTATCTCTGTGTAGTAATTTGGTTTGAAACTACGTACAGAACACGTATGAGTGCAATTGATAATAATTTAACAGGAAACAAATAAAACTCTCAAAAATAATTTGACTGTTTAAAAAAAACAACAATTTAAAAAGGCATTCGTTTGAATTTACGCACTGTTATTGATGCGTAAAGTGGCCCTTTTACGTACATCATGTGTAAACATACTAATTGAACTAAACATAATAATTGCATCCTTCCCGCAACGAACCAAACAATAGACGTCGCAAATTTCGGCCTGCGAATAAAAGTACCACTTTACGCACGAATTGAAAGAGGACTGAGAGCAGTGGGAGAAGAGCCGCTTCCCGTATTTTGGTAAATATAACGAGACTTGGGGGGAGATGAGGAACCGGTTGATGTATATACAGCGATTCTAATGTAAATCTTTTAGAAGATAGAGTGCCTTTCCCATTATTAAACTATTGTTCAAGAGTAGAATTATCATCAAGGTCAAAATAATGAAACTTTGAAAATGATGAAAATCGTTTATTTTAAAGGATCGTTAACGAATACTGTCCATAAATCACGCGATTTACAGCATATCTCTCTTGCTTCAACTTTTATTGTATTAAATTTATCTTTTATTTTGATTTTTCACTTTGATCTGCTTCTTAATAAGATCCGCTTCTTAATAAATCTTCTTAAAAATATTTCATTAACAGTGGAAACAACGAGGAAAAACTTTTAAGTAAAAAATGACGTCTTAATCCTGCACTGAGAGAAATGTTTGTTTTGAGTTACTGAAATAGCTTCATAGTAAAGCTAATAGAATTTAGATTTTTAACTTAAGGTAAGCTACTTTATCCTAAAATTACCGTAATCTGAGGTTCGGTTAAAGTGATGTTAATAGTTGATATAAGAATTTTGAATTATACAATTAAATTCATTGATTCGGCTGATGACCTACTACATTTTTTGAGTCAAATTACACGACGTTTCCGTCCTCTCGAGGCCCTCATCGGGTGCAAACTATTTAATACAAGAATTTTAAATATTAATGTTAGGATCATTACGTGGCATATTTACGCGCTTAGTTTCACCGAAACGGAGATAAACAAACATACACAAGCGCGGTCATTCGATTTTCTGCATATTTTTCGACTTATTATTGACATGCGCAGTTCAAACGACAGAATTTAATGTACGATTTATTAGCTGTTAACGAACACTCATTGATTGTTAAAATATACGAGTTAATATACAATAACAATGCTGACATGCAGGAAAGTGCTGCTACATTCATCTCAAAGTTACCTGTCGTTTTTTACTTTACAGTTACTATTATAACTGTACAGTTAATGTAACAGCCTTGAAATTAGCTTACATTAACTATTAGTCAATAATTTCTCTCAGTGTGGAATGGAATATCCAACGACCTGTTTTAGAACATATTTTGTAAACATTTTTAACATTCTGAAAATATCTGTAAATCATTTATAGTTTACGATTATTTAGAATATTTATGTAAGTATTTCAAATATTGTGAGAAAAGTTCTCGTTTTCCGCACGAAATTTTCGAAACTGTCCTGTAATATCCATTGCCGAACATTAATTAAAAAATTTAATCCATTCAATGTCGATTCTAATATAATATAATAATTTCAAGGTATTATCATTAATGCGGAAGATGCTGGGATGCTTCCAACTCCTGGCTGCCGTTGGGTTTGTTGGGTTGGAGAATCTCAAATTTCGAATGTGAGTTTGTAACAATAAAATATTTATTATTATCAAAAAAGTACCAACATTTACATTGTTTTCTGGTAATATGTACACTTTTAATGACATAATTTTTATCTTTATATTTAATTCAAACTCGATAAAGTAGGGGACCACTGTAGTATTTTTAATAAACAAGACATAAACTAAGATAAGTTGAAAAAAAATTGTCAACTCGACAAAGTTAAATTCGACTTTTTTCGAGAACCAGCCATTTACAATATCAGATTTTAAAATGGTTTACGAAATTCTGCTCAAATCAACACAACATAAATTACAAATGATTTGGTTATTACTTAAACACTTTTCATGTATAACTTTAACTGGTTTTTCTTTTGTGCATCGTAATTTTAACATTTTTTCGTTCACGATTTGTTTCGTGCAAATGATTTTGCAGAGTGTATCGTCTTTCTACTTACTCCTTGTAACTTGCTTTTTGTGCATGCTTTTTGACAGTACCTCCAATACTGTCACATACTGCTGTGCCATAAACCATTCTAAAGAAATTCCACCCTCTTTTACACTGAAAGTCGTCTTCGTGTAGGTAAATTTGTAAAATTATATTGCATGTTTTAGTGAAAGATGCTAAAAAAGACAACTATATTAAAAGAATCGTAAAATAATAATTACGTTGCGTGTAAATTCATACGAAAATGATAAAAATTGCTGCATTAAGAATACAAAGATTAATGTTCCTTTCCTTAAGGAAAATTACGGGTTCACTTTAGGAATTCTTATCCAATAAATGGAACTATGATTTTTTATGATGTTAATGAATATACATACTATGAAGAATACCAAGTTGAATTATGATATTTAGTTAAGATGATTGCGATGATGAAGGCTTATGATAAACGGTTCTGTATTTTAAGAGTTTGATATGTATGTTCGAAAAGTTCTAATATTGGATGTATATTTTTGCTTCCGCCGATCGCCAGTTTATTATTGTAGATATGATTTATGTTAAAAAAAATTAATCAAGATGTTTAATAAGCTTAGGCATTTGTAAATGGATGCTATCGTAGCATTGTTCCAGATCTTATGATAAACACTTGTTTCATTCAATCAGACACGGCCTCGCTGCAGCGTTTCAAGATTAGAGTGATTTTGAACGTTGATGATGGAACATTTTTTATTGTAATCCAGAGAAACGGTTTTCCCACTATCATAAAAAAAATCCTAGACTGATAATAAAGAGTGGCTAACCAGCACATTTCCGAAAAAACTAAAAACCTGAGACGATTCATATATTGTCCAAAAACATGATGAGTTCTTTTAACTTGCAATTTGAATATTATTCGACAAATTATAAACAGCTTCACAATATAGCCTACAATTTTGAAGAAAAAAAAGGTTACAAGTTCAAAAGTAGTCTGCCGAAGTAAAAATAACATATTTTCAACAATTGTAGGTCAATTACTAATTAATTTCTTTGGTATTCTTTAGGAGGCTATATAGTAATTAGAATCACCGTAACAGAGCTCGAATGTTGAAAATTTATTTAGCGTAAATTTCTATCTTAACAACGCTTCACTTTAGAACCTTCTCAAAGCAAATTTGCGCATCCAATATGATGATAATGTTTGATGACATGCGCCAATAACGTCCATTTCTGCATAATTTATTCTGTCACTACATTAATTGTCGATTGTAATTTGACTATTGTTTCTCCTTATGTTTTCAATTTACTTATTTGCTGGTATTTATTATTACTTACAGATTCTCATTGTCTTAACACCTAATGCTTTTTCAGTTAAATGAAGAAAAGTGTATACAACCCTTTGAAAAGAATGCGGAAGCACGCTTACTTGCATTCTTCAGGAATCCTACAAAAAAAAAGGCTAAGATTGATTCTCGGGCATCAGTTGTAAAGGTAATTTTATATTATGCTGACAATATATTAGATAACAGGAGATATAAGTAAATGGATAAAACATTCGCGGCAGGGGACATTTATGTAGGAGGTAGTTTATTTATGGATACATGCACTTTTTCGATACAAAAAGATCAAATATCAAAGAAAGTTTCTTGATATATCTATTAATTGAATCAATTGTCACGCGCTGACAATTACAGTTTTAGAAATAGAAAAAATCACATTAGATCAATAAGGTGGATGTTCCATAACTCCATCACTCAAAACCCAACAGTTGTTAGTCGTTCATGAATGATATACACGTAGTATTCACACACACATATCGCATATCCGCTTATGCTATTATATGTTATATGAAATCATGTAAACAGCAATTTTGTTCCGATCTATAAAACTATTCAGAAAAGTAGTGAATAAGTTCATTGGATTATTTATATTCATACCGGATAGGAAAATTCGATAATATATTCTACAATAATTGTACTAGGAATTAAATTCTCGGCTTTTTTTGATTGCAGTTGCTCCGCGAAAGATTCAATACTGGCCCAATGATGAGACCATACAACACATGGATACAAAAGTATGTTTTGCCTCACACTAAAAAATGTGAGTCCGTAACAAATGTAGAATAATTCGTTTTTTAAAATCTTCATTGTAAATTTAGAATATCCCACTAAAAGGGAACTGTAATTTAAACAAAAATTAATTTTCAGTGGAAGATTTGGTCTTCTTTCCCTACCCTTCTGACATAGAATGTCGATTGAGCGAATTAAAACAAATCAATGAAAAACGCAATCAAAACTTCCTTTTGGAACAAGAACAAGAACGTAAGAATTTGAGTAAATAATAAACTTATTCAGTACCCTCGTAAAAAAGCGTAAGGTCCGCTGTCATTTTTACCAGGGTACAGTACGTTCCTTTGCAACCATAGTACACCAAATATCTCCCTTTCCTTTATATGGACGTGCTATTAAGTAGTTAAGAGTAGATAAACCCTGTTACCATAAATACTATACTGGCTTATTCAATTCGACACTTTGATGCAATTGTGACCTAATATGTGTCCTTGACCATGACCTTGAATATAATTTCAAGATCAAATTGTCTTTTGTGAATGGAAATCCTATATTTTTTATCAGAACTGCGGAAAGAACGGAAAATTTTAAGGCTCTGCCATCGACTGTAACTTTGGAGAAGTTTAATTTTTTTAACGGAATCACAATTTATGACCACAGAGATTTATGATCACCAACTTTTCGATATTTCGTATTTACAGGGTACAAAGTAGAAGGGGCGGGGGGGGGGGGGGTCCGTACTGTGGACATTTTCATCAAGGTCATGATCAAAATCATAGTCGGACGTAAACATAATCTTTGATAACGACATTAAGCATATTCATCAAAAAATAATATTTTATATAACACCGATATAGGGTCTTCCAAAAGTGCTAAGAAACCTTTAAACAAAAAATGCGACAAATCGGATCGAAATTTGGCAGATGGAGTTATACCCATCTCCGAACAAAACGCTGGACTGATTGTTTGGGCGAAAATGGACGGATTTCACCTCTGGCCAGGTGGGTCTGCCAGTTACGATTGAAACCGCTACGAATTTTAAAACAATCTATTAAATAAATTGAATTTCAGGTGTGATCGCAGATTATCGAGATCTTAAAGTTAATGTACCAAAGTTTTCGTGTCAATGGATCATCTGGTACGGCGATCTTAAACATTCCCAGGTAAAATTTAATGAAATAATAATAAGATATCATTATAAATTTGTATGTAAATAAAATGTAATGAATTCTCTGAAAAAAAAATACTTTTTCTGTAAAGTATTTACTTTAGGCAATATAAAATGAACGACAATCTAGAAAATTAGTTTTACTTATGAATTATTTCACAATAAATCAGTATGTCAAACATACAATGAAGAAGGTCATTACAGAAAGTTAAATTTAAATAATTTTAGTTTAGTATAACAGTTTATTCTTTTCCTAAATTGAAATTCTGGGGTGTTGAAGTTTTGAAAATATTCGTTTTAACATATTCTCATATCTAATCATTGAAGTAAACAAAAATGAAACTGCGATATTGTCCTCATCAGTTAGACGGGTTCCAGCAGGACATACTTTCAATCTATTGAAAAGTCCCATGCTCGTGCAACAATTCCATTAAAATTTGTTTTTATTTCGTAGTCGTATGTGTTTCTTTGTAAACATCAGTTATGTAATGGGGATTTGTAATATGATACTAAGGTACCATGAGTACCATCTATTGTACCTTTAAACATGTACACTCTTGCAGACAATGGCACATTTCCTCTATTTTATCAACTATCCATTATCCAGCACTTTATTTGTTTATCGGTTGTATAATATATTACAAACGCGCAAAACCGATTTTGATTTGATTTGAAACCAGTTTTACTACAATCCTGGACTAGCAAGTCCATAGTCAAATGAAAGTATCATACCACACAGAATAGAAAAAAGTACAAACATAATATAGTAATAAAAAATACAATACAATAATAAGATTAAATTATAAAGAAAAGTCACTTTACATAATTCTTGTACCTTGAAGTCTCTTAAAAAACTATATTTTGTCACATATTAGAGGAACTACAGAGAACGTGATCAAAATTTCACGAAATCTCGTGTAAACTAAAGGAGTATACGAAAAACCCTACCCCTATTCTGAAAATCATGTAAAGAATAAAACAAGCAATAATTGTCAATCAAAAAATGAATTTCTCAATATTCTTAGATATAGTAATACAACACCTTTGAAAAAAAAATAGCACAACCCAGTGCATATACTATGAAGGAAAAAAATAATTAACTCAAGCACCAACCACGCAACAAAAATAATAAATCGATCAAGTACAACTACTTACCTATCAGCAACAGAAAAGAAAATGATAAGTTATTTTTTCCCGTGTATCTCGATACATTTCCAAACAATTTCGATTTGGGAGAAATTAGTTGAGCTTATGAGATTTCAGAAACTTACGATTTTTATCATCTATAAGTAGCTCTTAAGTAAATATTCTGGAAATTCAAAGGTGAAAGTCGTCATATATGAAAATAGTGGATCATATTTGCGGCATGTATTGGGCCAAAACTTGACAAAAATCGCGGTTAGTTATCTTTGTTTGCCCATATCTCCGAAAAGAAGCAAGTTGGCATATTGAAATTTGGTAGAAAGATAGCTCGTACATTCTTGAAAAACATAATCAAATTTTGCGGAAATCGAAGATGGTCTTTTTGAGAAATTCTATTTAAAAACAACAACACTTTTTTTAGTTGTTCCCATTTATCTCGACGATTTTTGAAGTAATTCAAAATATGGCAAAGCCAAGTTAAAGTTGATAAAAAATTCCGCACATTAAAAAAAAAATTGTCCCGATTAGATAATGTGCGACGAAATGGCGGCCATTTGAAAAAAATGTGAATTTTAAATATTGAAATACTTCATTTTCGAAGTAATGTTTGGCATACCTCCACAGAGCCTCAGAATCATTTTTAGGTAAAAATAAAAAATACGTGTCCCATGAAATTTGAAGTAGAACACTATCCCAGAGTTACAAAAGAATCAAAGACAACGATTTTTTTTTTGCTGGGTGTATCCATCTGGAGTCGGTCTAATATAACTTTGAGATTACTCATTTGTAATGATAAACCATCTGAGCTAAGTGGCTTAGATTTGGCCAAAGAGGCTTACTTAGGTTACTTCATAAGACTGTATAATAATGGATATAACTAATCAGACAGGGTTGATCATCACTACAAGTAGGTTCCAATTATGCAACCGAGATGTTCATTAAGTTCATCAGGGAGAAATATTACAGCGACGAGCCTGGAGCTGATGCTGTAAGACCAAATTTAAGTAGGCAAGTTTAAACCTTGATCGAATTGTTCATAAAAGACTGGTCACACAATCGTCTTTGGCCAAAAGCAAAAGCGTTTTGGTGTTACTCTTGATATGACGTAATTGAGTCATGGCCTTGTCATCACTGATTCTCTTGGCTTTACTAAAGAGCGACTCTCGACGCTTGATAAGATGTTTGATGTCGGTAGTGATCCATGGTGCAATTTACCTCTTCAAATCATGTGTGAATAACGTGTACCAGGGTTCTTCGAACGACTAGATTATTATAATTTTATGAAGATCCGCAATAATTAGCACTTCCTTGGCGTCGCGTCTGAAGTAGGTGCTGCCATTGCGTACCCGAACAAGAGTGCCACTCAGCAACTTTGTCGCTTCCTTCACCTTTCTTAATAGTAAGTGCAGATGTTTAGCAAAAAAGACATTGAAGTATTCTGTTTCCGAGCTTTCCTAGTACAATACGGGAAAAATTTTAAATTTAGTGACCTTTCCAATTTTTCTCTCTCTAGTGGCAACACATTTTTCAAAAATTCAGAAATTGCCGGGCAATGAATTAAGAAATGTTGGAAGATCCGTCGATATAAGCGCATTCATCTTTTGAGGGTCGATGATGATAGATAAATAAAGTTCACCTTATTTAAAGCGCGTTTAACAAAATCAATGGGAGTCGAAAATAATATTCCGGTAACTGAATTCGGTGGTTGGATGTACGTACGGAATTTGACTCTTAATATTTTGAATTTCTTGAGAATTGGTTGCTGCGGCTGCGTTTCAAAGAGATTTTCGATATTCAGTAAGTCGCACTACATTATTAATTGCTTGACGCATCAATCATGTCATTCTGGTATTCAGATCAAGCGAACACACTATTTTCCGGCAGCAGAACCTACACTTGATTCGGTTACGGCGGTGACATATTATTAATACATTAAATGATGTAAGACGCGTACAGGATGCTAACGCCGAGGAGATGTGAAGGTATAGACTGACAAGTAAACCTACCAAAGTGTAAATCTCCGATTTTTATGAAATTTGGATATGTTGTAAAATATATGACGTGTGGTTTCTTCGACTGTAGATTAAAATATATAATGTAATTTATTTACTGATTGCTCAATCCTGAAAATGGCCCACAAGATGTCGAAACGTAGAAAATAATTTTTTTTTGTTTTTCAAAAAAGACCGACACACCGACATAAATTACATTATATATATGCTGTTAAATGTGAAAACAAAGAAACACGTATTTTTTAAACAGATGTGAATTCCTGTCTAGAAGGTAGTTCTTAAGCACCACCGCATGGAGGACGTTTGATTTTAATGCAGAAGGTTCCTCCACGAGTGACGAATACAAACTGAAACAATACATACATAACTGGTAACGCCAAAAATTGTTGAAGCAGAAATAATCAAGCATAAATATTTTCATATTTCAACGCATAAAATAATGCATTTATGTGTAACTTTTACAATGCATTTTGCAGTGATTCCAAGGTACATTTTTGTCCTGTACTGATAATGAGTAAACAAATTTTGGGCAAGCACTTTTGCAAACACTAGTATGATACATTTCAAATGAATTGTCGTGAAATATAGTTCTTTTACAAATGTACGAGCTTTTAACGCGTACAGAATATCAATATATTAAAAGCTATATTATTATTATTATATCTTTGTTGCCTTCATAGACGTGATTACAATTGACTTCGGGTTTTCACCTCTCTTTTACAAATTATTGTTTTTACATACATTTTACATCCTATTTCTTTTGCAACATTTTCATTCACTCTTCTACATGCACATTTCTTACTCACATATACTTACATTTACAATATTCTTTCTTTTAGACTCACCCTCTCATACTTATATCTGTAGAATTTTATCTTCTCTGCCATACTCACCACATTCATACTCTCTCTCTCTCTCGCTCTCTCTCTCTCTCTCCTTCTTTCTCTCTCTTGCTTTACCTTATTATCTAATTATATTTTTCTTATTTATTTTTCCATAGTTTATTATCTTAGTTATTAGGTTGCAATAAATGTACATGTGCGACATAGCACCGTGATGCAGAGACTGTATTCCGATCACATCATGTCCGAAACATTGTAAGGGCAGGATGCCGTCTAAATTTGTCCACAGTTCGTTTGTGGCCAGGACATTAATAAATATGATTTCAATCAATCAACCAATTCATCTCTCCACTCTCTCTCTCTCCTCTCTCTCACTTGTTCTATCATCTCCATCCATTTAAGCCCTCTACCATCTTCATTTAGCACTTCTATATTTTGTCCTATCTTTTTCTTTATATATTCACAATTTGATTTCACATGCTCCAGATCTTCTGCTTTTCTTCCACACAGCCTGTATTTTCTGTCTTTCTCTTTCATCCAATATTTATATCCCCTTTCTTTATTAGAAGCTGTACTTACAATAGTTATGGGAAATTACACGCCGCACACATATGAAATAATCATAAAAATATTGCAAATTACAACACAAAAATAAGTACATCACGCATTATCCTGATAATATGGGACAATATAGATAATTTCTCTCGGTGTAGATATTTATTGGTAGCGTTGTAAAAATATAAACATAGAATTTGTTTATATACAGGTGGATTACCGAAGTGTATCAACGTTTGAAAAGGGAATGGAAAATATGTTGGAAAAAATCAAGTCGTTAATTTCGAGCAAAGCTACACACAAAGCATCACAACGTCAAAATTCCCTCTTCCTGGAAGGAGTACTGCATGCTTCAATGGTAAAGAAAGTTTTCCATGAAACAATATTGAAATTAACCCGTTGGTGGTACACATTTTTATGATGAACCGTTTTTTAAGAAAATTTTTGGGTAGATTTAAAAAGTGAAATTGCGGAGATTTCGTTGGAATTGTTATTATTATTAATTATAAGATTATCATCGAGAAACTATCGGGAAAAGCTTATATTTACTATACTGTGAGCCAACAGAGTAAACATTATTTAAAAAGAACTTAACTACAATAATTTAAAAAAATTTTCGAATTTCTAATTTACTATTTTATGTTCACCATTAGTGATTTCGAGAACTAATATCTTATTCCGGATAAGTAAACCCAACCACTTGATTCGTACAGTTTTCAATGAAATTTTGTACTTATTTGAATGTTTGCCCGCCATCTTAGATCTACCATATACAGTTCACAGAATCTGAGCTCAGATTTTTAATCAGCATCCCCAAAAATTTCCTGCATACAATTTTTTAGCGAAATTCCGAAATATTTCAATTTTTGCTTATATCTTCGACCACCCATGTGTAATTTTTAAAATTTGCCTTCAGATTCATAATTGGACATCAGTATTGGTTCAATATAATTAACCGCGATAGAAATGTTTCTGTAAAAATAACGAATGTTTAATATTTACTTACGCTAAAATATTAAATAAATATTATCTTAATTGTAAACCCCAGTTTGATTTTTTTAAAATCGTGAGAAAATGTGATATTACGCTTTCAAAAACTCGACAAATCAAGCGCTTCATACCACCGTACCGCAAACGGTTAATCAAAGATATACAAATATCCTGTAATAAACGTGGCTATTTTAATCGTTTCAGGATTATTGTTTAACTAAAGGTTACCAAACGCATGAATGGACAATGGACGACGTATTCAAATGGTTCGACGATGTGCAGAGAGGAGAGGCTCAAGGACCGGAAATAAGTTTCGATCAAAAATCTGTTGAGGTTGGAAAGATTTATTCCCCAAGGATTTATGACCAAATTATGGTGATTTCTGGAAAACATACTGGTGATATTGAACGAACGAACCACATCAAAGAAAGTGGTATTTATTTCTTGATGTTCGCATTCATACCTTTTTAATAAATTTGAATAATTACACTGTTTTATGGGAATAATATTGTGATACTAAATACCAAATACATTCGTCATTATATCTAAAACGGGATCTGACAAATACGCAATAATTAAGGGTTCATATAAGTTTTGACTGTCCATAATTTTGAGGCTGCTTAAAATCGCTTGTTCAGGCAGATCCAGGGCTTCAGCGAGCTTTTATTGAGTTTGGTTTCTTGTTAAAATAAAGTGTACCACTTAGCATCTCCAGTTTTCTCTCAGATATCAAAGGAATGTATTTTTTAAAATTAAACAAAACATCAGCATAATTGTTTTCTGTTAGCACAAATGATGACATTACAAGTTTTTGTCAAGCATCAATTTATATTCACTTCATTCCTTTGCTGAACTTTGTTGAACGTGTTTTTCCATTTCACCCATTAACGTTCAGGAGGCCCCAGATGGATCCATTTTGGACACATGCGTTTTAATTCCCCCAAATCATTATATTTTTGTCAACTGGGTATTCTAATGATTGAAGTGAACACTGGAGTTAAAAATTGAAATTAAAAGTTCAAATTTCCAAACTTTTGATTCAATTTAGCGACCCATAAGTAAATATTTTTAAAAAATCCATTTGAACAAATCGACCTAATTGCTTAATTTGTTCTTATGGCGTTAATAAAATAATACCTTATATTTAATTTGATATTTCGTATATCAGTGTAGTTATTGTTACATTTCAGACGATTTAAGAAAGGTTCGTTTGGGGGTCTCACGTATCGAGTCATTGTGTTTGGCATGTTTGAAAAACTTCAGCGAAAAAAAGTTACGAGATCATCCATTTTTTTGCGGATCTATCTGTAAAATTTGTATGGTAATTTAATTTCTTTACTTTAGCATTTAAGATATGTATACGTTTTTGATTTAATGAAACATACACTTAGCAAGAAATTAATCGTATTTACTTGGAAATTGAATGAGCATTAAAAAATAAGTTAAATAAAAAACGTTTCTTATCGATTTTTCAGCAGATAACGAAATATAAAATTCGAATGATAAATTTTTAGTCAGACCGATTAACTTTAATGTAAACAATTTTTAACAACTTATGTTTACCATACGTTTATGATGTACAAGCTTAGATCCTTTTCATTTCAGGACGATTTTAAAGCCAAAGTTTTCGCATTTGGTAGTGACGGAAAATGTGTAAGTACAAATGTTTGTTGAAAATATAAAACATTACACTTTAACAGAGAGAAAAGTTGGTTATCGCTTTATTAAAAAAATAATAATATATACACACATTTGTTTATGTTAAAGTTCAATAGAAAAATAACAACAACATTACTGTTTGTTCTAGTTAAGTACACTTTTGTAGTTATATTACCGAGTATTAATTTTTATAACAAATAACATCATTAGGGCTTCTCTAGAGTATTCTGTAAGAAAATGTCCAACACTTCTTTAAACGTTTATTGCATGACAAAATCAAAATAACAACTATAGTGAGCCACATTTCCCTGGTAAAAATGAAGCGTACTTTCAAGCGTCCGGTCAGAGAATTCCGTTAAGGGAATCGCACGCTTTAAATAAGTTTAAATCGAGCTTAGTTGAGAAGAGTTCTGACTCGTGAATATCCACCCTTTAATCGTTATCTAAGCGCCGAGTTAAGCGGCTTTTAAGAGTGCGTGAAGCCTTATTTTTACCTTTGTGCGCTTCATGAGAAAACCGAAATTACAGTTCATGAAACGTTCGGCAAGAAGGAGTGAAGCGATTTTTACAATCTTCTACAAGTTTCCTTACGAAACTTTATAATTTTCAATATTGAAAAATTATTTTTCTCCACACTATACTAGAAGAATATCAATTATCAACGAATATTTTTATTAGAATATTTACGTGTAACATGGTAAAATTGGTTCACTGTGGTAGGCGTCACGGGCAGTCTTTTTTCATGTTATATTCCTGTTATGTATTATATAATAAGATTAAAATTAAAGTTTGGTCCCAGGTAACAGTCAATTTAGACAAGGACTGTTTTAAAAACGCTTAAACTAAATAAAAGTATTAAATGTATTAAAGCTTCAATTAAAAGTTTTTTCATAAAGCGAACAAAAACTGAAAAAAGCTTTATTCATTCTCAAAAACTTTTACTATATTTTTAATGAATTCCCAATTAAGATTTTTGAACTTCAGTTTATTTCGTAAGGCATAATAAATAATAAAACAATTTGTTTTCGTATATGACGTATACAAATTTTAAAAACTTTCCATTCACTTTCTGCAAAATATTTAACAAAAATCAGGAATTGTTTAGGTTTTTTTCACTTATCGTTATCTTTTTTGTCATTTCCCGCATTAGAATACTTAAGATATTTATAAATATCGCGTCAAAAATCTTTGGCCTGGAAGACAGAAGTAGTGCAAAAGATTAAATTTGAAAATGGCGGCTCGAAAATTCCGCCGAGAATCAGGTTGAAAGCGATTTGATTCGGGTCAGTCCACTGAGTACACGCGACTGTGATTTTGAAAAAACAAATTGAATTCAGCAGGCATTTTGAAATTTAATTTTTTGCACTAGTTTTATCTTCTATCCCAAGCATTTTTTATGCGATATTTATAAATATCTGAGGTATTTTAATGCGGAAAATGACAACAAAAATAATGAGAAGTGAAAATCCTATAAAGTTCCTAATTTTTTAGTTAAATAATAATGCTCATACTTTTTTATGTTGAAATTGCGGCATTTTTCGATGCACCATTCGAAAGAGCAGAGCTTGGGCAATAAAAAAACGTTGATTCGAAATGTTTGTTTGCTGTGATTTCTTACAAAAACTACTGTCAAACTTTACGTTAAAATTATGTAAATTTTGATCCTTAAAGGGTTAAATAATTTTATTTATTTCTATATTGTAATTCAACCCATAAAAAAATAAGAAATATATGTTTTATGACATTTTTTTTCATGTTTTATTTTCTCATATACCACTTTAGTGTCGCACACCAGTCTTTCAGAAGTTTGACATTCATTTTTAGTAGTAAAACACAGTAAAAAAATGTAAAATTGATGTTTTTTCGATGCTCTTTCGAATTGTGTATAAAAAAATGCCGCAAGTTTGAAGTACAAAAATTACGAACTTTTTTTTGTATATCGCACTTTTCTACATTCAAATGATATTGGATTGAAAATATAAGAGATTACTTCTGCTAAAAACTGCATACCTGAAAGAGACAGAAAATGTAAAAGAGACATTTTAGATTGATCACTTTAATTTAGTAGAGTACACTACCGTAGAAAATTTTTCCTGTTAAGTGCGCAAAGTTCAATACCTATATACAACATTTAAAGTGGTAGTGCAAGGGCGGTGGAGAGGGGGGGGGGGCGAAGCCCCTCTGACCCAAAACACTATTTTTAATGTTTTTGTAATAAATAGACTAAATTTAGAAATATATATATATATATAATACATTATTTATTATAGTTATTACTGTTAATTGTTATTAATATTAATTGTTACAATGCAATTAATAATTTGAACAAATTTTAATGAATAGAAATTATTATTCGAATTCGCATTTACGACATTTTCAATTACATTACTATTTTAGATAGAATTAACCTACGATTATTGTTTTCAGTACTGAAGAACAGCGATTGAAAAGTAAAACAAATGAAAGTTTTGACAGTTCTACTCTACATGTCTGTATACCTATATAGAATTACTTTACCGTACGCAAAACTTCTTTAACGCACGCAAAAATTCTTTACCGCACGCTAAATTATAAAATCAGTAAAGTGTGGGAAAGTGGCACTTTGCACACGCAAATACGTGCGCAAAATCGAACTTTGCGCACTATAATAGGAAATATATCTAAGGATTCACTATACTGAACCAGTCTGCCAATTTGACTTTGAATTCGAATTGAGTTTAAAAAATAACAGAGAATACATAATGGTACTCTTGTCAAAAAACAATTTTTCGATTTTTTTGTTAAATTGGAGCTATTTTAAAAAATACATGCAAGTACCTTTGTGTCCTTTAATCTGCGTTTTAAGCCATTTTTTTTTATTTCTTCTACAAAATTTGGACCATTCTCATCCCTGACGAAAAAATGGGTTTGAAACGAAAAGAATTTCTTTCCGTCGCAATCCGGAATTTGTCGCCGATCGAATCCTAGTCGTTCCAAACGAATCCGAAAATTAAAAATGCAATCCGAGATTTACCTGCACAATTACTTAATCCGGGTAAATCCGATCGAATCTTATATAGATTTCGATCCATTGAAATCCGAGTTAATCCTACCTAATCCGAAGTTATTCGATGGATTTAAATCTTGCTGAATCCGAATTATTTCGATCCATTCCGAAATTATTAAATTAATGCTAAATCCTGATGAATCCGACTTAATCCGAACTATTCTCAAATATTCAATTACTGCTAAAGCTGCTGAATCCAACCCATTCCGAAATTATTTGATTCATTCGAATCCTGCTAAATCCAACTTAATTCTACCTATTCCGAAATTATTAAATTAATGCTAAACCTGCTGAAACCGACTTAATCAGACCCATTCCGAAATTATTCGATTCATTTAAATCCTAATTAATTCGACATTATTCATTTCATTAAAATTCGAAATAGTTCTAGAGTAGTCATAGGATTCGTTCGGATTAAAATTGAAGAATGAAACGGATTGAAAAATCGGTTTGGAAAGACTAGGATTAAATCTCTATCCGATTCTTTCGCCAGGGATAAGTTTATTTTGGGAGTGAAATTCAGCACGAAAAATACATAAAAATAGTCTACTGTAGTGTCTTTACCGGAAGTTTTTTTTTTTTTCGTTAATTAATAGTTTTGAGTCGTTTTTTTTATTTTTTCTACAAAAATTTGCTCCAACTTGACAATTTCGACTTCTCATTCGGATTTCATTCTCTACCCTATCGCAATATCACAGTTTACGAGCAGATTTTGTTTTTCTAAAAATTTGAGGCAATCTAACTCTGATTTTGGATTCAAACTCAATCCGACTTTGGATTCAAATTCAGTCGTCAAAAAATAAATAGTAATACAATAGTGTAGTGGCTTGGCCGAAACACTTATTTTTTCTGCCTATGTAATTTAAAATGTAGATCGAGATACAACATTCAAAATAATAGGAACATATTTATGTCATACAATTGAAAAGTTTGTACTACATAGTCCCTTACGTTTTGGTGAGCTTGCGACTATATTTATAAATTATATATAGATTTTTTTTTAATATTGTCCATTAAAAAATAAACTATATGCATATTATATAAACAAGTAGTAATTACGACAATTATTAATACGCAAAATTATTATTTTTATTTTTTCTCTATTAATTTATATAAAAAATAAAGACTGCAGTAAAAATAAAACTTGTCAATGAATGGATTAAATGAAAATATTTCGTTTTAGTTCTTCTGCACAATGTGTGGCGGAGAGGAGGACATTGCTGTATGTGACAATATGGACTGCCCGAGGTAATTAAATATTGACAAATGTAAACAGTTACAAATAAAAGAGTTACCCTAACATTAAAAATGTTTGATTTTTAGGGTTTATTGTACAGCATGCATAAAGTACATAATATCCCCAACAAAGTACGAGGAAATATTAATGGAAAATCCTTGGTACTGTTTTCTTTGCAAACAAGACGAGGGCTTAACAGCATGTAGTTTAGTTGGAATGCGAGCAGATTGGGAAAAGAATTTGGCTTCGCTGTATCACATTAAGTGCGATAAAAAAAATCCATCTTTGGTGGATTTTTCTGGTCCAAAAAGAAAAATGCGTGTTTTGTCACTTTTCGATGGTATTGGAACTGGTCAGTACTAATCTTTCATTTTCGTGTTTTTACTATAAAATAACTATAATTTACATACAATTTATAAATATTTTACAACATTTTTTTACATATTTAACAATATATGGTGTTGTTTGTGCCTCGCAAAGGCAAAACTAAAATTTTACTACACAACAACATTACAATACAAGTATGTAGTCGAGTCAAATTAGCAGTCCTTTCAAAGGAATTTTGCGCAGTAAGGCGGATCGTTACCGGGTTTGTTGAATTCGATTCAGGAAGAAATTTCGAAAATTTGTTACAACCTTGCATCTTATACAAATGGGATATGCATTTTGTGGGTACAAAAATGCATTTTTTGGAGCTGATTAAAAAAATTCACAACTTTAAAAATAATGAATAAATCAGGCCAAAATCGTTTACTCGGGGGTTTTGGAGGTCGCTGAACACGAATATGGCATTTAAAATATTCCCCGATGTACATGGGGACCAGGGTGGCCTACTAGCAACGTCGTCTACGGGATTTTTCGAGAAATTAAGAGGTAATTTAATTGAAAGTACCTATACGGGGTTTTGGAGGTCGCTGAACACGAATATGGCATTTAAAATATTCTCCTATGTACCTGGGTACCAGGGTGGCCTACTAGCAACGTCGTCTACGGGAATTCTCGAGAAATTAATAGGTAATTAAATAATTTAATTTTTATTGAATTTATAACTATAATAAATGTAAGTTAAATTTTTTTTTTAATATATAAGTATCTTGAATTGAATTTGAACTTTGAATTATAACAAATTTATGTTAAAAATTGATTTTTTTAAATATATAAGTATCATACATTGAATTTGAAAAATAAAATTGTACAACTCGAAATAAAATTTTTTATATATATTTATATTTTATAAATGCATACAATACTAAAATTTGATATTTTTCAATGCTACAAATTTTTAAGCCTGAAATAAAAAATTTTAATAAATTCATGAATTAATTATCCGAAAATTCCCGTAGATGTTGTTGCTAGCTGGTCACCCTGGTCCCCAGGTACGTCTTGGAATATTTTAAATACCATACTCGTGTTCAGCGACCTCAAAAACCCCCGAGTAAACGAGTTTGGCTTGATTTATTCATTATTTTCAAAGTTGTAAATTTTTTGTAATCAGCTCCAAAAAATGCATTTTTGTATGCACAAGATGCATTTCCCACTTGTATAAGATGCAAAGTGGTAAGAAATTTTCCAAATTCCTTCCTGAATCGAATGCAACACACCCAGTGACGATCTGTCTTACTGCTCAAAATTCCTTTGAAAACGCTTTTTTAGTACTAATTTGCCTCGTCTAATGGCACGTAATAGAATTAATGTATTTTGATTTTGAAATAAAAAAAACTTTGTCCGTTAAAGTGTAGATTCTGTTTTCACGAATTATATACATGATCGTCTGTTGATAGGATTGGTAGTACTAAAAAAATTGGGTATTCAACTAGACAAATACTACGGTAGCGAAATCAATCCAGATTCAATAAAAGTGACTTTCTATAACCATGGGGAAGAGGTCATTCAGATGGGTGATGTACGTGATATAACTCCGAAAAGGTTAAAGGAAATTTGTCCCATTGATTTGTTGATCGGTGGTTCACCTTGCAACGATCTGAGTTTAGCCAATCCGAAAAGACGAGGATTGTGGGGTAAGTTATAATCTATCACTAATAAATCTTATTTACAACAAATCAAACATCAGAAATATAAAAGAAAAGTTTTTTCTAGACCCAGAAGGAACCGGAGTTCTATTCTTCGAGTATTGTCGAATTAAAAAAGAAATCGAGAAATATAATAAGAAACACCATCTATTTTGGTTTTACGAGAACGTTGCTTCGATGCCCGGTATCTTTAGAAACGGCATCTCAAAGTAAGTAACAGTCTTAATTATTTAAAAAACTTGTGCAATAATGTATATTTTCAATTTCTTTAGAGAATTCGGTCGATACCCACACTTAATAGATTCCGCTGATTTTTCGCCGCAAAGAAGACCGAGATTATACTGGACTAACATTCCTATTGGCGCATACGAAATGTCAACTGAGGTACTTCAAGATGTTTTAGCAGAAAAATGTGGTCGACAAGCTCTCGTCAAGAAGATAATGACAGTGACAACAAGAACCAATTCTCTTAATCAAGGTAAGTAAATTTTACGACTACTTTAGACCATTATTAGATCGTTGGATATATCGCAGGAAAGGAGAACCAGAAACCCGTGCTGATGAATGGAATCCCAGATTCGTTGTGGGTGACGGAACTGGAGACGATTTTTGGCTTTCGGAAGCATTACACCGATGCAAATCTTTCCAACACCAGAAGAATCCAATTGATAGGCAAGGCGTGGAGTGTACAAACTGTAACTCACATCCTACGTCCTCTACGATACTTTTTCGAAATGGCACAAAATGATACACCCACTGAGTAATTTTATAAAAATATTTAACTATTTTGTTTATTTTTAACGTAGAATCGATCGCAGTCGATTTTTGCTGAATTTTATGTATATTTTATACATTTCTGAGCAGAAAGCTGTGTTTTATCGACATTACAGTTTCAATGTCCAAAAACTATTTCTCATGAAAATGAATAGTTCAGGTGTAGATCATACTGCATTTTAATTGTTTTTATTTACACTTTTTGCAAATTTTTGTGGTGTACTTCTCACTGTTAAAATTCAAGTTCGATTGTATCCTCTTCGAGATTCTCGACTAGTTGGTAAATCAGCTTTGTCTCCAGAGTACGGTGCCCCACGTTCGTCGAGGGTCCGCAAGGTGGAAGGAATTGGTATACTGCCTACAAGGCAATTGACGTATTGCAATAGGGTCTTCGATAGTGGCGTATTTATCGATATGTATCCATCATCTGTATTGACCCCACGTACAATTCCTGTAAAAAAAGGGTACAAATGTTTAACATTCTTTAACTCTCAACAGCCTGAAAAATGCATTTACCATAACCGTAGCAGACAGTTTCATGATGCCTCGTTAGCACTAATGGATAATTTTTTGCATCCGGCGAATCTTTACAAGATTCGACATCATCAGGGTTAACGCCACATAATGCTACAAGATTTCCATTCATTGCGGCAAGTATATGTGTCGGAGAAAGATTCGATTGCAACGATGATAAACATAATGAAGATAGAGATAATCTGAAAATTTGATTTTCAAAAGTTTGTTTCTTTTATCGTAAATAATGTATGCGTAAGTTACTCACTTATAAGGTACAACGTTAGTTATACTTGGTGCGGCCAGCTCCGGTAACCTGAAATAAAAAATTTATACAAACTTTTAACAGATCTCCGTTGTTAAAATGTATTAATACTTACGATATTTCATCTGCATTGCTAATGATTTGGCTAAGGTACGAAAGAACTACTAATTCGCGTTTTTGGTAAGGTTCTATCTTCAATGTATCCGAGTCTCCGTATCCTTCAGCGCACGAATTAATAACGTGTAAATTATATTTGCATTCGAGTTTTGGAGTTGATTTTGCCCTCCAATTTTCACATTCAAATGAAGAAAATCTCTGAAAAATACAAGTTTTAGCTGAACTTCTTAACCTGTTAACGTCAAGAAGGACACTTTTTTCACTTAAATTTCAATCCAAAATTTCATATGAAAATCCAAGTTCAAATAAATTGAAAGGTACATGTCTTGCTATTTTCGAGGTCGCTCTTTTCAGTGCTGTTGTCAAAATTGAGCTATCTTAACCCATTAACGCCTGAAATGACAATTTTTATACTTCATTTTCAATCAAGTATTTCATATCAAAATCAAAGTTGAAAAGAATTGAGAGGTGCGTATCCTACTGTTTACGAGGTCGCTATTCAAGATTCCGAGGTCAAAATTGAGTTTCAGCCATCAGAAATTTCAATATGGCGTCGAATATGAAAAAAAATTCAAATCAATTTTTTTCGAGCTATTAGAATATTGGGATTCTATTGAAACTCTGAACAAAGCTGAACAAAATGCTTCAATTTTAAGGAAAAATTTTACTTTTATACCCCACATCATTCTAACGACCTCAAAATGGCCTCAACAATGAAAATTTCTTTAAGAAATTTCTGAACGCTCTAACTCAAAAACTACCAACTTTTAAAAAAATATGCCCAGAATGAAAAGTTCTTAAAATTCATCAAGCGATATAGTGGAATTTTTTCAAAATTTTTGGATGTCATTTTAAGGCATTTTTTTCAACATTTTTTTCAAAATTGTAATTTATTTACAAAAAATTCTGAAAAAAATTTAGTGTATTCTCTGATGAATTCTAAGAGTTATTTGTTCTTTGCAATTTTTTTGAAAAGTTAATAGTTTTCGAGGAAATGAATTTCAAATATTATAGTTTAAGATTCTTTTCCCCCCAAAAACTATTAACTTTTGGAAAAAATTGCAAAGAACATAAAACTCGTAGAATTCATAAGTGAATACATCACATTTTTTTCAGAATTTTTCATAAATAAATTATGATTTTGAAAAAAATATTGAAAAAAAATGTCTCAAAATGTCATCACAAAAATCTGAAAAAATTCCACTATATTTCTCGATTAATTCTAAGAACTTTTCATTCTTAGCATTTTTTTATAACAGCATGTAGTTTTTGAGTTAGAACGTTCAGAAATTTTTCAAAGAAATTTTCATTGTTGACGCCATTTTGAGGTCATTAGAATGATGTAGGGTATAAAAGTAAAATTTTTCCTTAAAATTGAAGTATTTTTTTCACCTTTGTTCAGAGTTTCAATAAAATCCCAATATTCTAAGGGCTCGAAAAAAATTGATAGGAATAAATAATTCCCAATTTTTTTGAATTTTTTTAAAAGTTCGGCACCATATTGGAATTCCTGATGGCTGAAACTCAATTTCGACCTCGGAATCTTGAAGAGCGACCTCGAAAACAATAGGATATGTACCTTTCAATTCTTTTCATATGAAATACTTTATTGATAATGAAGTATAAAAAATGCCATTTCAGGCGTTAACGGGTTAATTAGAAAATTAAATATGTCAATTTAAATGTCAAAATAACGCGAAAAATCGAGTCTTCTTTTTTATAAAACATTTTTTTCTCATCGAAAGAATATTTGTTGTCAGAAAATTTCTTCATTTAACAAAATGGCGACTCCAATGACAAATTTCTAATTAAACCTTAACAATAGTTTTTCTTGAAAACTATAGACTTTAGAAAAAATTTCCTTAGAACAAAAATGTGTTCGAATTGGTCAAAGAATACTCTCAAATTTTTTCAGGTTTTTTGGACGACTTTTTTAAAAATGTCGATTTTTTTAATTTTCAAAAAATAAAAAATTTTACCAATATATTCTGACAAAATTTGAGAGGATTTTTTGACTCATTCTAAAACGTATTTATTCTTAGAAAATTTTTTCTGAAGTCTATACTTTTCAAGAAAAACAATTGTTAAGTTTTAATTAAAAATTTGTCATTGGAGTCGCCATTTTGTGATCACCATGTTAGTTTTTAAATATTTAAATAATTTATCTTGATACTGTAACTATCGGGTCCACGTTTAATGACGAAATTTTCTGACGACAAATATTCTTTCGATGAGAAAAAAATGTTTTATAAAAAAGAAAACTCGATTTTTCGCGTTATTTTGACATTTAAATCGACATATTTAATTTTCTAATTAAGATAGCTCAATTTTGACAACAGCATTGAAAAGAGCGACCTCGAAAATAGTAAGACATGTACCTTTCAATTTATTTCAACTTGGATTTTCAAATGAAATTCTTTATTGAAATTGATGCGAAGAAAGTGTCCTACTTGACGTTAATGGGTTAAATTTGTCACTTACACGCTTGTTAAGTTATGTACTCACTTTGTTAATATATTCATCACTGAGCTCATCGCTAAAGTTATGTTTAGCTCTTTTCGATATAATTTGTATAACATCGGTCGGTTTTACTAGTTTTAAAATTTGAACAGTGATATCTTTTCCCACACCATGACAGAAACCCATTGTATTTACTATTACTGGATACCCAGCTAATTTTTTTTCGTTATTTAAGAATTTAATTAATTTTTCTACACATTTTATGTAATGATCTCGACACCTTACGACGGAAATGTCGGCGACAAAAAATTGATGGTATGGAGTTTTTAAATGAGTAAAGTTTGGGCCGAAAATCTGTTTCGAAATCAGATTTATTGAAATACAGGAATGCGGCGTGAACTCTGCTTGTCCAGGATCCAAATCGACTACAACGACTTTGTCGGATACTGACAAGAAGCTATTAAACAAATACTTGGTCAAAGTTGACTTTCCAACATTTTGTCCACCAACAATTACAATTCTGAGTTTCTTTTCTGGCCTGCATTGATCTAAAAACGTTTCGGACAATTCACATTTAGGTTTAATTTCCCTTTCTAATTCTTGATGATAAAAATTTGCTTGCAGAACTACTTCCGCTCGTTTAGGGTCAGTCCACGAGTAGTTCTTTGTGTCTTCAACTTTAGGAAAGATTTTCAAAGAACAATGTGCACTGAGAAAATTTGTTAAAGTGTTTTCCAAATTTTCTAAAAGTAACACTGTCCAACCTACGTCGCAATTCGAAATATCGTGATGTAAATTAGTTTCTATGGAACGATCAACACCTTCTTCGGTCAACATATCCCATAGGTCTTCGATACTGTATTCCAGAGATGACTTACATGATTTCATTGCAATGTGACTGAAACCTCTCGGAGAATATATGTCAGCGCTTGACGACGTGTCAAGGACCGATCCCAGTACCTCAATCGCTCCATATAAAACCTTGACTTTTAGCTTTCCAGCAAAAGAAAATTTTGTGTTTGGTTTGAGTACTACAAAGACTCCAGAGACAAGCGAGTAGTAGTGAGGATATTGAGTCGACGTATTATCTTCGTTCTGAAGTTGGCACATCCAATTTAAGTTCGAAGCTAGTTTTTTCATTTCATCTATGAAACAATTGGTTAATAATGTATATCATGCACTCTTAACAAAAGTGTAGCTTTACTATGCGTCATGTTGGAATTAAATCGAATTACATTTAACGTAGTAAAAGTAAAAGTTGCGTGTATAAAAAGTATGCGGAATTCTAAAATAAATGAGAAAACCGTACAAAAGTCGCAGAATTTGCATTATCGCTGATTACATGTAAGTATATTTATAATGCAACATAATTAATTGGTAACAGGTCTAATTAACATTATTAAATGTTGACATTTGCAATTTCAACATTCAAACTCAACATTCGACAAACTGTACATTTGTAATTTCAACATTAAACAAAGTCAACATTAATTTTAGTTTATTGAATATTATTGTATTTTGAAAATCGAGAGTAATAACATTAATCGTAACATAAATTAAATCTTGAATCTCTGTTAATAATTGTCAATAATTCAAATGAATGATAACAATTTGTATTAAAGAATTTAATGAATATTGTGGGTTTGTTCACGGAGATATTCAATTAAATTATAGTATTTCGGTTAGGTTAGGCTAGGTTAGGTTATGTTGAATGCACATGACATTTTAATAATTTTTTATATTATTTATATTATTTGTTGATTTAGTCAAATGTTGAGTTCGAAAATGTTGATTTTGTTAAATGCTGAGTTTGAAAATGTTGAGTTTGTTTTGTGTTGATTAGACATGTAGCCAATTAATTTGACATGAATCAATTTACATATTTCCAACAAACACGTAGTAATATTAAGCTTGTTTTTTTTTTATTTAATTAAAAGTAACATAATATTAAATACAATGTACTGTTTACAAAAACCAAAAATTACCTTGGTCCATTATCTCCATATTTATTAGATTAGACATATAAATAAGGGGCGTGGCTAAACGAGCCTGTGGACGAATAATGAAGGAAGACAAGAAACGCTACCTAGCTGTAGAGACGTGAGAAATTACTATCAGCGCCATCATACGCCTAGCAAATGAACTATGAAAATGTACATACAGTAGTTCTCCCCTTATTCTAATTTGTCCAGTCAGGCAAGATGGCGGCCTTCTTCCCTTATTCTAATTTTCTCCTCTCCCCCACTACTCAAATTCTTGTTTCACTTTTTTTCTCCAAACATTCAACATAAATAAGTACCTTTGCCTTTATCCAAACATTCAACGTGAATAATTTACATACAAACCACTGTGACACATCGAATTTACGGATGTGTACAAATAATTTTATTTAGGGGTTATGTTTTCATTCCTCCTATAAGGCATACGCATACATACATACCGTACCTATACATATGTACATACATTCTACACATGCATATAAAGCGGTAGGCGTGGTGGGGAGAACGCGTGAGGGGAAATATTAGAATACGAGAAGGGAAAAAATTGCAATAAGAGAAGAACTTAGAATATGGGAAATTAGAATAAGGGGAGAACTACTGTACATACAAAATATGTAATTATAAAATGTCACATTTAAAATAAAGCAATGCATATTTAAAATTGTAAAAATACAAACCAATTGTACAAAATATTCCAATATATGTTGACAATTTACAATGAATATGTACAGTAGAACCCCTCTTATTTGAATCGTTTCCCCTCGAGCCTTCCCCCACCACCGATCGAACATCTCGATACAGTGTTTACATCCTCAAAGTTGTATAGTGTAAATACATACTGTTTAACCTAAATTTGCAAACATGTGCAGTCGGTAGACTGATATGTAATGAAACTTCAAATTAATTTATACTTTGTTTTACTTTTATCCTCTTTATCTTTGTTATAAATATCAATATTATTTTATACAGAGGCAATATGTACCGAACAGATTATGTTTGTAACTATTGGGCATTATAATGCCCGTTTGTTGAAATAAATACAATACAATATATGTAATACAATACAATTTAAAATTTTGCATCAAACTCATGATTTACATCATACAAATTATTCGAGAAGCTGCTAATTTCGTAAAATAAAAGTGCGCATTTGAAGGTTAGGATGTTGTCAATTTTTAATGATGTATTTCAAGACCTCCACAAAAATTGAAGTCATTCATTATAGTACTGAATTTGAAGCGATCTGAAGCTTTCATTAATCATATTTACAAATTTGGGTTAAGTATTGTCTCCTATATTCATTTCGGTCTTAATCACAGTGTATTTGTTTGTGAAACAAAAAATTATTGATACATAATTATATGTAATAAAGTGCATAATGTAAATTTAAAATGTTTATTTCTACACTCAAATGCAGATATAAATGACCGTAAATAAATGCGAAATGTTGCAGTCTGTATTTATCACATAAAGGCACGAGTTGTGATCTCGTTACGTTTTTATCCAAATTTAAAGTTCTCTACACATTTTTCAGATATATATATATTACACAATTCAACTCTAAAATATATACAATGTCTAACAAAAATAAAAAGATATCAGATATTATCACCTACTATTAAAGCAGTAAGTAGAGTAAGGTGGTAAGGGGAAATTTCAAATAAGAGGGGTCGGCGCCATCTTGAAAAGCATGACCAGTTGAAATAAGAGAGGTTCTACTGTAATTAGGTATATTTTGTTACTCCTTATGCACAGGTGCATGTGTACCCGATTTTCTCTCTCTACATAATATATTGTTCGCACCAAACATTTTCTTTCTCACTTACTCCTAGGGGAAAACAGACTGGGATAGACAAATTCTAGTTTCCTTTTACATTCGCCCCTCTACTGTCTTTGTCCCCTCCTGACTATTCTCTCCTTGTTTTTTATACATGTGGAAAAGTAGCTTGAAACTTCGCCGTCATTACGCTTCAATCGAAATGCGAACAAGTCATAAATTAACAAGAGGCAACACTTTGTGAGTTTTCATTTTGGTTTCCTTTATTGTTCGTCGATGATTAGGACGCCTTAATATCGCACTATGTATATAAGAAGACTGATTTTAGGCGTCTTTAAAACGGGGTCTCTTCGAAGACGTCATTTTGCTGTCCTTTGGACTTTTTTGAATTCTCTTAATACCCAACTCGGAAAAGTCATCTTTAAGCCAACATTCTAAGGGCGCTTTTTTGATGTCTCAAATAAGACGATTCTACGACGTCTGTTCGCAGACAATCTTTTAAGGACGAAATATTTGGAAACTTTTGGACACGCCTACATATAAGACGTCTCGAAAATGTGCGCCTCTAAGACATCTCTGTGAAGTTTGTGTTTGATGGGGTATTCTGAAACGTAATCACATTGAAGAATGTCTAACGAATCCTCAGAAATACGCTGAATCAAAATGAATTTTTTCTATCACTTTAAATCCAAGTTCTGTTTTTCAACAGTAGGTGAAAAATGGAATGTTGGTTTTCCGTTACATCCCTCCTTCAATAAAATACAATATGTAAATACATTGGTCTGCGCGCTAAGTTGTATCATCCAAAGTGATATATAAATATCCTAAGTTATACGTTTGCCTTGTCCAAAATTATACCAGTCTCATGGTGTAAGTATATAGATTACACCATGACCAGTCTCTTCCTCTTCTTCCCCCACCGCATTATTTCGCTGAGCCACAATCGATTCGCCACACTCACACACAGAAGCACTCATTGCACGGATATAAACAAAGTTAAGGAAGTGGGGATATAACTTTGGACCAACTTCCGCCATTTTGAAAGAACGAAATGACGTAGTAAAAAATATTTTATTTAATTAAATGAGACTGCATTTAATGCATTTAATAATTTTTTTTAATTTCATAACTTTTAATACGTCTGAATCCTGTTTCTCAATCCTGGAATAAGTATTAGATAGTATGAAATGTAATATTTTCGAATGTGTCTGTATCGGCTTAGGAAGCATATACATTTGATAAAAACCACGAAACCGGGCCCTTTTTATTTCGATGATATGAACTCTCACAATAATTATTGCTTTAATAGTTTGTTTGCATTCAAAATAAAACAGAAGTACAATCATATGCTTTTGCGTGTGCTTTTGTAAAAAATACTGGATATTGATACATATATGCATCATACATAGATACCTGTACATAATGTGACACATGCAATCCGAGATAGCAGAATACAAAATAGTTTAGAATAATCTCATAATATGTTGTACAAGAGGTCAGATGCGTCAAATTGTTAGCAGTTTTTCTGAGCTTGAGATCTTAACGATCTCATGATGATATCAAGTGCAGAGAAACCTCATAATTGTCAAAGCAGGTACAAAGGTGCGAATGTGTCAGCAGCACCTAGCGTTTAACGTCCTAACCCCAGATGGGAGCGATTTGTTTGTAAACGGTACCGGTAAGTACATTTATGGGCTCCCTTAATAGTTACGAAACATTCGTAAGTATCTGAATTCAGAATGATTGACAATTTCTCACAAAATACTTCTAGAACAATCTGAAGATGATCACTTAATTCAGTCACTTTATCATTAAATATGGATTCAAAGACATTCGCGAGTATTGACAAGAGTATAAATGGTCAAATTACGAATTTCGAAGGATTGAAAATGGCAATCCTTTTTCAATTGTTCGGACTTTACAATTATTTTCGATTCTTAATTCCTTTGAAGTCATTTTGGGAATCGGAATTGGTTTGGTACTGGTGAAACTTTCATCAGGTTCGAGGGTTGTCCCTCAGAATTCAGCGCACTTAACTATTTCTCTTTGTATGCTATTCCTAAGGTTCATTCAGGGTTTAGCTGGATAACCAGCTCCATTGCAGAAGCTCAGTATTTGCGGTAGACTTTGCCCCCTGGCTTTTTTCTTGCCCAGAGAAGGAGACTCCAGATATTCAATTCTCATCTCCATTAGTGCAGGGCATTCACATGTGTATTGACGATTCCTCTTTGTTCTCGTCACATCTGGTACATAATCAGGAAGTTTTTCTTCCACAGCCAGTGAGGATTTTTATGAAAATTCGTATTCTTATTCGCTCTAAATTGGTCAGCTGATCAAATCATCTGCCTGCCCACAATTCTTGTGCAAGAGTTTCAGTCGTGCTGCATTAATTTTGCTTTATCCAGTGTTTCATCTGTTGGGTTTTCATATGTTTCTCTAGCATATTAGGTCCTTCTTGAAAGGCCATTGCAATATTCCCAATCATGTCTATTCTGTTGATTATGTTAAGATTTGTTCTTGCAGTTAGGTCCCGCAAACATAGCTTTGCATCTTTCACTGACATTGAATTGGATTGTCTATTGCTCGCAGCGCCGTTTGGCCGTCGAAGCATATTCATACTGTTTTGTTTGTATCTCCTTTTCCGTGAAAGTATCAGCACACTAAAGAATGACCGTAATCTATCATTGGAAAGCTGTGTTGAATTTATTGAGCTTGAGGGAAAAATCCTCTCTGTCGGTAGTAAACTGTCCCTACACCCTGGCTTGTTTCGGAACCATCAGTAAACCAGATGATTCTATGCAAGCGTTGTTGATTTATTTTCCCAGTACTCTTTAATGGAGGGAAGTTACTCTGAAGTTATTCTTCCCTGAATCAACAGACTGGATGCAATACTGTGATGGATTTCATATGTCTTTCAGTATACCTCTAAAGAGTTTTTCGTGCCTTCTCATTTTACCTGTTAATCTTCCTAAGCACTTGAATTTGTAAAAGGTTCTCATGGCTTCGCCTTTTACTGCCTGATCGATGGTCGGCAATAAGAATCTCACTGATGCTGTAGGTGTACTTTTTCTTACGCAGCAAATGCCCCTTAGGAACAAACCCTGTGCTCGATTTAATCTTTATTGTATATGGATTTGATCCTTTCGGGACGGCGAACCCCCGAATTTGGTTAGGTGGAACGTCAAAACTCATGACACGCTGCTTCCTGTAATTCGGGCACGCTGCCTGCCCGATCCGCGGGTACTTAGCGTTCCCGCGGTTCAGGTGCCGTATTTGCCCGAATGGGACATTCGAAACTTTCTTCTATATTCATATGGAAACGAACAAAAACTCATTTTACAATTTTTTGTACCGGATAAGAAAAAATGTGACCTTTCACTGCAATTATGTATATAAAATAATAAGCATCCAATTTATTTACAATGTTCCAAAATCATAACCAAATTTTGAGAATTTAATAAATAGACTTTACTCATGTAAAGAGCAAATTTCGTAAAAGTAGCACCTTAAAGCCGCAAATAAGATGTAAGTAAACAAAACAAAGTAAAAAAATGTGTATTTTACCATTCAATCCAATTTCTCGAGAAATATTAAAAGTGATAAATTCAGATTTCATAAAATTACAAAATTAAAAATGGCTGATCCAATATGATGGGAAAAATTTTTGTTTAATTTCAATTTTGTTCAAAAAAGGTATTGGAATGATTTTTAATCCCAATAAAACCCCAATTATGAAAAGAATTTTGACTTATTGAATCCCCTCAAATGCCGTTCTACATACGGCCATCAAAATGAATTCCAGCGAATACAAGATTTGGAATTAAAAAATATCTCATTGTTTCCCCTCAAATTCCTCCCATTAAAAACTACCATTCAATACCAAATATGGCATAAAAGAATGTATTACTGAATCTCCTCGAAATCTATCAATTACCACTTCAAAATTAATTCCACTGTATTCCATATTTGGAATTCAAACTCATTTTAATGAATTCCCTTGAATGACCATGGCCCTAAATTAATTTTGAATTCCAGCCCAGAATTGCTAAAGATATATTATGGATCCTCTTGAATACCAACGATTCCAAATATTAAAACTTATCCCAACGGATACCAAATTTGGAATTGTGTTCAAATGAATACTGAATTTACTATTATGATAAAATTATTAAAAACATAAATAATGATCATTGAATAGATGCACAAGTTCATAAAATTATATGTAAATTAACTTTTGTTTCATATAACAACCCTGCAACCACAAAAGTAACAGTTATGTAACAACTATGTAACATTTATGTAACAATGTAACCATTACGTAAATATTACATAACTGTTACTTTTCGTGTTTACAGGTTTATATACACGCAGAAAAAGACCAACACTTTGTTTCGATTGTTTTTAAAGTAAATAATTCAGTGAAATTTCGCTGTGAATTGTGGTATTTATTGTATTTTAGTCTGCCCGAATACATTGTTATATAAACACGTAGAAAAATTCTCTACTTTCTGTTTCAACTATTCGTTATTTTTTCATTATTTCACAACAGTGAGTGTGGCCGAGTGGTTGCGCTTCAAACTTGCTGCGCAGAGGACTGAGGTTCGATTCTCGGTCGAAACGAATCTGCTTTTTTTTTTTAATTTATTGATTTGGGATTATATGGGATTAAAAAAGATAGAATTGTTTTAATTTCAATACCAACAAAAAAGGGATTAAAAAGTTTGAATCACTTTTAATCTTTTTTCGTTTACTGGGTTTGAGGAAAAATTGTGTTTGAGAAATTGACCTTAAACGCTCACACGCAAACTTAGGATAATTTATTTCTATTTTTCCATATTGTATTTTAGTTGCTTCCTAAAAGACGAAATTAAAGAACTACTTAGTTAAAAAACCTTCATAACGCTCTATATCACAAAACACAATATGTCTAATACATATGCGCTTGTTCCGGTATTGAGGAAAGCCGATTCGCATGAGAGCGACGTATTCCTGTGTAACAGGACAGCCGTTTCACCAATCACAGTCGTGCAGTCACACCTGTCACTTGGCGAAGCGAACGACCGGTATCGGGTAGGCTGCATGCCCGAATTTCGCTTCCAGCAACACCGAACACAAGTTACGACATGTGCCGTCAATCGGACGGGCAGCGCCTCGTGCCGGGCATGCTACGCGCAAAACCTTCTCTCCGTGCAGGCATACTCGTCGATTCTTGTTAAAAATACTGCTCTTTGTACTACATGTATATTTATTTTGAAACAAATAAATTAAAGAAATTTCTTTAGTTAACACTGCTAACCCTGCGAAAAAATTTAGGACAGATTCTCACGAGAGCCTCACTACATACTCATATGATTCTCATAAGATTCTCATCAGAATCCTAGCTACCATTTTTCACAGCCTATTCTAGAATCTCATAAGATTCTCATAAGAATCCTGTTTCAGTATCAGTTCAATACTCATGAGAAAATTTCTCATATGGTGCTTATGAGAATCCTACCTCAAATTTTTCGCAGGGATTCCTATTGTAGTAAGGGATAAATATCAGCCTTGGTAAAAATGAAGGGTATAATATTCTTCCGTTTTCTTATCAAATGCTAAAATGATATTTTAAGCAAGAATTTCGACAGGGAGCGCTTAATGTACGCTTAGATTTTTACAAGGGAGTCTTAACTAGTGCTTAATCAAATTCGTTTAAATGTTTTAATACGTTTAAAACAACGAAACTACGCCTTTAACCTCTCTGCATCAATGTTTGTTTGTACAGTGGGTTAATCAATCTATAATAAACCTACCCTGGTGAAACTGCTGACGTATACGATTTATTTGAATACAAAGGTGAAACAATATGGTGACGCAACATCAACTCACGTGTTAGCAAAGGGTTGTGCAAGTCGCTAATATAGAAATAAATGTGAATCACTATAATGAGAATAAAAATAAAGTTGCGCGAGCCATTTTCGTGGATGTGGCCTCCTATCGATGGAAAAGAAATTACTCCTTCGACGTGTCATTTAATTAGATAATTTTTCAAATTAGAAACTTTTCGATCGCATTTATGTGATTAATCAAAACGAATTCTTAAAAACTACATAAACTACAAAAAGCGGACATTTGGACGTCCTCAGGAGCTCCTCAGGACATCTCGGGACGGATTGTGCTATTTAGGGTGTTATTAAGTAAACAAATTTTCCTAAATATTTTTCACAAACGTCTGTTCTACTTCTAGAACATGTTTCCATGTAAATGTTGCTCAATTCTTATATATTTTTTACAACCATCGAACTTATACTATCGAATTCTGGTATGTATAAAGAAGACTCATTCTAGTAATATACATTGAGAATATTGGGATGGGTTATGGCCACCCTTACGGATGACTGACACATAATCCGCAATCATGCTGTAGACACATGAGTACCAACAGTCCATGACTGTGAATAGAATATTATTCGTGACTCATAACCATTGACTATAAATGGCGAGTTCTCAAATGGTCCAAAGTATAATTAATAAACAGAAGCAACTGCGACACCTTAGCTATGTGCTAGTATGACTCTTATTAAATCTTTATAAGTCAGTGAAATTCTCCCCCAATAAGATGGTACTTAAACGGGGACCATCTGGTTCTTATAGCCTATGCGTTCGATGATCGAAATTCATGTAAATCTTATGGAAATGCACTTGCTGCAGATGCTGGTGGGTAGTTTGGTTGACAAGTGAGTTATTCCATTCTAAACGTGTTCCAAATGCAATAATTTAATTTAATGTAATACTGCATTACTGGAACAAACCTGTATTTCCGATTCTCTGCAATGTGAAAGATCAAAATACTTGCAATGAGTAAGGTATCAAAAGTTGATATAAAATTTGAAGCAAAAATTGTCAGTTTTAGGAGTTTTTGGATACATCGTTCGTGCATCATTTTGAAATGTAATTTTCCAGTACTCAAAACACTTGTGTCCATGATCCTCAATAAAGATGAAAGAGAATTCAAAAAAATTATTGTGAATCACATTATATCCGAATTTCGGAATATAAATAGAAATGAATTCCTTTTGGCAGTATTGAGTGATTTTTTAAGTATTTATAATATGCCGAATTATCTAGGAAATAGAAAAAGATTTTCCACAAATAAAATTCTTCAATCCCTAAAAGTATAAAAATGAAACAGTCGGATTTTGTACATTCGCACACATTACGACAGAGAAGTATACTACACGTTTGATTTTTTTCTCTTAACCCCTTAGCTGTCAATGACGCATATATTCGCAAAAAAAAGTCGTTCCACTTTTATCTCATGACGCCTATGCATTTTTTTTCCGCATTGTGAAAAAAAAAACTTTGGCAAATCATGGTTTTTGAGGCCGCTGAAACCGAATCTGAAATCAAATTTCAAAATTCAATATGGCGGACGCATATTCTAAAACTGATTGGATTTAGACGAAAGAGAGTGCGTTGGGGTAATTGAGGTCGCTGAATAGGAATCTGCAATCAGATTTCTAAAATTCAAATTGGTGAAACCAATACGGTGGACGCAAATTCGAAAATTAGATGTTTGTGATGGCGAATTTGGAATTTGAGTCCTGATTAAGTTTCTGAAGCTCGAATACATTATAACGAATAAAATTTACCAAACCATTCATCGCAAAATAGAAAGTATAATTTGTTATACCACTTGACAATCTTTTGAATCGTGTCTTAAGAAGATCCCATTTTTTGAATTTGCTTCCGCCTATTGGATCCGCCATTTTCAATTTTAGAAATCCGATTTTAGATTCAAATTCAGCGACCTCAAAAACCTAAGGTGCACACTTTCATAAGAGTTGAACCATATTTCGAACTTGCGTCCGCCATATTGGATCCGCCATTTTAAATTTTGAAAATCCGATTTCAGACTCGGGTTTAGCGACCTCCAAAACCATAACACTAAAATTATAGGATACAATAACAATTTTATTCGAAGGCAAAAATGGCACGCAACTCTGAATTTCACCTGACAGCTAAGGTGTTAACTAATGCTGTTATTAAGGTATGATACAGAAAATTTGATGTCGGAACTATATGTCAATATAGTTTTGCAACAACATGGCCGAAAATAGTATATCACAACTGTAATTTATATGTGAGTTATTGCATTGATATATAAATATGTATATTACTTCAATATTAAGAAAATATTTAACCCCTTTGGTGCTCTCAGGCAAATTTGTCTGATTTTATTCGATGTTATTCTTATAAAATAAAAAAAAATACTGCATATTTTTTACTAAGATAAATAGTAATTGCCACGTACAAAAAAAAAGAGAAATTACATAACTCAATCATAATCATATTTTCCTGAATTTTCCTCCAAATTTGGTGAACAAATAACCTTATTTGTGCAAGAAAAAAAGTGAAAAGATTTTTTTAATTATCTTTTTGAAGTTATGTAAAAAACGATGAATGCAAAAGTTGCAGATCGTTTTAATATCAACAACTTCTCCTTGCGTTATTTTTCGATTGGAGGTAAATTTTCGAAGGAAATTAAAAAGAATACAAAATTCTTCTGTTTTTTATATTTTTTTGCGATTTTTTGAAAAGGGCCCTATAAAGTATTTTCATTTTAGTCTTGTTACATTCAAATGATTATTTAAATTAAATTAGTTTAATAATAAAAAATTTAATTTAATTATTAAAAAATTTTAGCATATTACGAAATAGTTCTGGAATTCAGAAAAATATTCCAAGCTTAAAAAATACAAATCCTTTCTACTGTATATGGCAGGTATTACTTTAACTCATAATAAACATTTCTCGGGCTCCGAGACATAACAGGAATTAAATAGGTCTTAAGACCTCATTAACGATCTAATTTAATTTAAAAAAACTAAATTTAACAAAAAAAAGCTTTTAGATAAAATATTTTTCTATACCATAGAAACAACATGTAATTTGCAAATATGTTGTAACATAACTTAAATTAAAACTGAATAAATTGAAGAATACATCTTGTTAAAAGTAAATACAAATTTCGACGAAAAACGTTGCGATTGTTATATTGCATGTTTTTTATAAACTCAGAGGACCTCCAGCCTTTCGATATTTAGTGTACCTGGGTTGTCAAGAGGAATTGGAAGATGTTTTAAATGAAACGCACTAGCTTCAGCAAATCCAAACGTATGCTTTGCGCTATTCATCTGGTGGCAATTAGTATCACTACAGCTTAAAAATGGTTTCTCCATCATCCGCTTCTATTATAAGCTCTTTGAGCAGGTTGTGCACTAGCAATTTAGGAAAATCTTTGTAAAACACGGGCATCTACTGCACTAGTTCATAAATCTGTAAAATATCAATCTGCGTAAAATATTATTTTTAAAAATTTATCTTAATTCCTAGAGCTATTGGCCTAAAATTCATATTTGCAAACAAACTTCTTGACCGTTGGATTAAAATTAAACATTCATGTTTCTTAGGTGAACGATCCTAGTACTTTTTTAATTTGGTGTTAATATTAATACACTTACATTTGTCGGTCTTTATATAGACAATTTTTTGGAATCTTAATAAACGAATTTATACATATTGTATAAATATTTAGGATAAGAAAATTATTGTGAAAATACAAATATTGCATAATAATGTCTACCCGAAATATATGTGGAAATTTTAAGCTGATGTTACAAGATTTGTTTTTCGAGTCATCGTATTCTGCTTTTCGATTCTATTCAAAACCGATTTTCAAAGCAAGACTTAACAATTTTTTAAAGGATCTCTAAATATTAAAAAAATCCTTTTTTCCTTGAATACTAATTTGCATTGAGGAAATTCTACAGATATTTTAATTAGAAAGTATATTTACTGCTTAGTTATCACGTTTAATAAACTTCAAAAAGAGAAGAACGATATTGCAGAATATGTATAGTATATCTTATTCAATGCGAAGACTACAATAAAATATACATAGGTCAAACTAAACGAAACATCGAATGGAAATATCTCATGATTTTGATTATAAAAATAATTTTGCCAGTGACAGAAACCCCAACAATTATGGACTTCAACTCGAAAACTGTTTGATAAAGAAAGTGTACTGTTTGGATTTCATCCATTAGTTAATGAAAATATAAAGTAAAGCAAAATTTCCAATTTCTAAAGCAAACAAAACCTAACAAAAAAATTACGAATAGGCGACAGAAATATCGAAAATGAAAATCTTTGTTTTTAAGCTTAAACATCCTTAAACAATATTAAAAATCTTTTAGATGTTATCACAAATATATTATATTAAATGTTAACAAACATTTTTCTTATAAAAATGAAATGCTTAATTTTAGAGATCTTTTTAGCGAGATATTTTTTCTGCTGGGAAACAAACCGTATTTATAATTTACAAACATATACTAACATTATAACGAGGAAATTGTAAAAATATTTCCAAATATCTTCAACATTACAATATGGTTACTGGAAAGTAAATTTCAGAATATACTAAACGAGTAAATAGAAATATATAATTTTACACGTAATATTTTTGTTTTATGCGGATTGTCTCCACCCGTATAGAAGATAATATGGGACTGTAACGAATGTGTAGACATACGAGATAGTTGTACTGGCGCGATCTAGATAATCTGCAAAAGAACTATGGTAAAATGTAACGATATGATGAGTAGTTACTATACAGTTAGCCTGTAAGGAAACTATCTTTGAGGCAAATTTTATAATAATCTATTTAGAATAACAAGTTACCTTTTATTTCAGAAAGTTCTTAAATTAAGGATGACATTTTTAATATAATGATTAATAAAAAAGTTGTATGCAATGCCATTATACGGACACGGGAATCAAAATCATATTTATGCAGATATCCCTAAGCATAAGAAGTACTTTAGACAATATCCGTAGTTGCCTACTGGCTGCCTTATGATCAAATGAAAATCCACTTCTATAACGGGGACAGTGGTGGAGAGAAATAGAGATCCTAGAGTCGCGATGGCACCTGGTGGTAAAAAGCTTAACTAAAATTATCGAAATTCTATGCAAACTCTGTACACATTTATCACAGTTTAACTAGACATAGAAAAACATAGGTTTACTAAATAGATTAGAAATGGCAACGGTTTTAAGAATCTAAGCGTTGCAAGAACTGTCTAGTTAGTACACAGTTTTTAGCGTTACGTGACCCACATCGACAGTCAGTAAATATTTAGGTACCCATATTTTTTATAGAAATTTGAGCACTTTTAATATGCAAAGGGTCAGCAATGCTTAAATGGACGCTTTTCTCTATTCATCTTTTAGAATTTATAATCGATTATAATCACATCAGCTTAAAAATCGTTTTTCTCTCATCCGCTCTGGTCTACGCTCTCGAAGAAGGTTGTGCACTATAAGGTTAGGAAAATCTTTGTAACACATGAACGTTTACCGCATATATTAATCCTAAAAAATCCGATTTGTGGAAAAATATAAATTTTTTTCAGTTGGCTAAACTTAAACTATAAATTTTTTTCTGGATAATGTTCAAGAAAATATGTGGTTGACATTAGATACATTTTTTCTTAACAGTTTTCTATATATCTAATGTTATCCAGTAACCATCGACATTAATTTGTATTTATGTCTGTTTATGTCGTCTTCGAGACACAAGAACACAATTTCCGTAGACCCTGAGTTTAAAATTATAAATTGCATTAAAAAACAGAAGTTTCATAGATTAAAAAAAAATCAATTTCAATAGCATTGGTGCAGCTTTCAAGATGGAAGAAACAAAAAAGAAATTATTGAAACATATAAAAGCACCACACTCTTAAAGCGAGGTTACGTTATTAAGTAACAGTTTTATTTAGTCTACAAATTTTAATTTACTTCAAAAAATCAGGAATAATATCGGCAAATCCTGTTTAAAATATGACGCACCCTTCTTTATTCAACATTTTGAACAATACAAAACACTAATGTAGTGTCCCAAAACGATATACATGCACTGAGCGAAATTGTATCGTTAGATGTCTAAAAATAATAGGAAAAATTACTGTTCTCACTAGGTATTTAGGAACAAACTTAAACTAATCGGAATAAATGCTATTAGTCAAATATATTTTGATATTGTTCTACAATTAATTTTCCTAAACTAGTATAATAAAATATAAGTTTATGAAATTTACAAAGCTATAGAAAATATTACTAGTGAGAGTAGTAAAAACGTCCCAGATGACCAGTGAAAAGTGAATCACCCGATAAACATATACATATAGTTAACACGAACGTTTTTACTATTCTGACTAGTAAAATTTTCTATTTTATATTTATTTTAGTTTATTTTTATTATTATTTTGTTGTTATTATTATTTTTATAATAATATAAATATATTATAACAAAATAAATATAAATATAAATTCTATTAGTTTATGCGTCTGCACCAAAGGATTTCCACAATCCAGTTGTATTTGTCGCCGTCAGGCGCGTAAGCGATGCTCGGGAGTTTCTTGCACTCCATTGTTGCTCCAGTTATAGAAATTATTTAAAATAAAATGTTTTGAAAACAGTCCGATCATTTCACCATATAATTTGTTATATTTAAATTTGGCATTTTTCTACACTATGTAATGTTAATGATTTTTTAACGATTATGTTTTGTTTGACGACAGATTCTTCTGAATTCTATCGAATTTCTTTATAAAAACTCTAATATCATATGAACTATTATAATGAATAAAATAGCATATAGTAATGACACATTTTAATGAATTTGAGTGTTTTTGGAAATATAACTTAGTAGAAATCAAATATATATAAATATATATATATATATATATATATATATATATATATATATATATATATATATATATATATATATATATGTATATATAACTTTGTGGCGATAAAATAACATAACCTAAATCTTTAACAAAATCTTTGTATTTTAAATATACTCACCACAATATTAGTAAATTATTTTCTATCACTTTTATTTAACTGGCTACATATTTTTCTTAGTGTAGATAAATGTAATAAACGTAATACAATTCAGACGAATCATTTTTTCAGACGAATTATTGTGTGAAAAACAGTTAAATGAATGATGAAAAAAGAAATGAATAATGGATAATTATATTTATTTACTTTTCCCGCTCCATACTCTTGTTAAATTCACAGAATCATTCAGAGAAGAGTTGACTTCATTTAATAATCTTAAATCAGAGATTACATTTCATAAATATTCATAAACGAAAGTGTCTTCGATGCATATGCATTATAAAAAATAAAATCTCGATGAATATTCACATACCTCAATTATGCTCCAATCATGTCGTGGCAATATTTTCAAATAAAAAACCTTTCAAGTGAATATTCTGAAAACTATATTAATACACTTATTCTCTCTTGAAAATGCATTTATACGCAGTTATACCCACACATTTATTTACATTTTATAAAAAAGAATCGTTATTCGTAGTTTCAGGTTTACTGATTACGAATCACGAGTTCAAAATATCCAGTTCCATATGGATTATTAGAGTCGTTCATTACAAATTATTAGTAACTGTTCAAAATGGTGTATAATAAATGACGGACCAAAAAATTCCAAAAATGTTAATCGACCGATATGAATTTCGATAATCGACGATCTTAGATTTTCAAAAATTCAAAATACATCACCATTTTAACGTTGTCTAAACTGAACTCGCTTCAGGGGATTCTACAGTGCTTCGCAGATAAAGCAAGAATTTACGCTTAAAATCGAAAATTAAAAATGTCTGAAACAATTTGGCAAAATTCGGGCTCTGTAAGGCCAATACATGAATGCGAAAGAAAATAATAATTTGGAATTGAACGAGAACGATTGGAAATAGATGATTTTTATTTATTTCAGATAATTCTCGGTCAATTCTTAATTAACATATTTGGCATTCTGTAAGAATCAGTATATATAGAAAGTTGAATTGTGCTTACAAAAAGCTCCAATTTTGAACAATTTATTCAGACGTTTTTAGTTGATGTCTTTTACCGTAAATTCCTATCTTATCGACGGACTACTTTAGAACATAAACGGGTTTTTATCGTGTGTTCAATGTACTCCATCCTTCGTATTGGTTCATCCACTTTTCAAATCAAACCTTTAAGTATACAACTGTTTGGGAAAATCTAACAAATAAGCCGAAAGGTGACTTCTTTGTTAAAATAGTGTCATTTTTATAAATAAGACTGGTAAAAGTGTTATACCACCTTAACCTCTTAACGCCTAAAAACCTATTAAATTTGTCTTGGTATGACATAGCTTCAAATAATTTCATAAAATGCAGCCAGTGTCTAGGATTGCTCTGATTAAGTGCTCAGATTTTACTTATTTCCAGAAGGAAACCCTATACGGCGTTGTTTTTTAGAAAAACATAAACAAATCTAATTTTTTTTTAAACATAATTTCATACTAAAACATTACTCGGATGTAAAAAAGTGGCACATGTTTTGCATTCTACATTAGTCCATATAATAAATTAAAAATGACGTCTCAAAAAAAGCGATTGGGCCCAAATGCATGTAGAACATGTCCACAAAATTTTGATATTATATTAGGCATATTATGTTTAAAATTTCAGCCATAAAATACAAATGATTCGTAAGTATTTATATAAATTCATGAATAACATTCTATTATACATTTTTCCGTTAACCCATTAATGCCCAAGGGAACATAAAATTTTCACTAACATCAATGTGGCTTTCCGACATGAAATGAATGTTGAAAAAATCAAACCTGTCACTTTCTACTATTTTTACGGTCGCTCTTTCGAATAGTGGTGTGGAAATGTTAAAAGATTTATCATTTTATATGATTTTTACATATCTGGTAAAAAAATCATATTTTTCACAAATATCGAGTTTTTGATACAATATTGTTTTTCGAGTGAGCTTAAGTATATTAGAAACGTGCACTCAATAGTTATACTTAAAAAATACACTGGTACTTGAGATTTTCGATGTACGATTCAAAATGGTCACCATATTACTAACAAAATTTGAAACTCTGCCAAAAATCATAGATCAATATATAAAATAATATATTTGAAAATCAGAACAAAAAATTGTCAGCGTGGATTTTTTTGCAGAGAATTCCCCATGTAGGTTCAACCACTTCTCTTATTCTATTAATATGTATAACAATAAAAGGTAACGCGTATAATCAAACAAAGAAATGTGCATCCAGTGAAAGGGATTCATGTTTTAATATAATTACCCAGTTCTTAACATCTGCAAAGCCACATAATCGTACGGAATTATTGACTCGGCGTCATTACGAAGGCAATAAAACTTATTAAAAATTTGTTAACAGCCCTTACAATTCTCTGTTAATATATAACCGATTACTCGGATTAAAAACTTTCATAAATAAACGGTATCTAATGTAATTTGTAGCTAAGTAAACCTCTTATTTCGTGTTTGGTGAATCGAATAGATTTTTAAAACAAGCATATTTCAACAAATAGAATGCGCTTCAATTTTAGTTTAAAAGCATGCCTGACAGACCCGCGTTATGCCCTTCAGTAATCCGCCTGATACAAAAGGATAAAAATTACATTTCCCGAGAAATGAAAAGGGTAATTTTTGTTTTCGGGGAATAAAAAAACAGAGATAACGCATCAACGTTATTTTTACATTTTATATGTGTTATTAACGAGATAAAAGACTCTTCATCCAATTTGACATTCTGGAGTTGCTTTGAGCGTAGTAGAAAGGACAGAACATTTAGAAAATCGAGAAACATTTTATCATAATGTTTTTGTTTATTGAAATACTGCACGGGAAAAAACAACATGGTTGAACTAACTAAAAAAATATAAAATTCAGCTAAAAAAGTTGGGTGTGTAAACGTATACAGAACTTTGTTTAGTTGCTGCAACTATTTCCAGATTGTTGTTTTATAACTGAACGAAAAAGTTGACATAACTATTTTAATTCCTTAAATCAACTATTTCAATTCATTAAATGGTAACAGGTCCGTCTTAACCAATAAAAATAGCAGTAACGACTATTTAAAATAATTGATGATCAATTATTCCATTCGATGTCTTTCCGATTATTTGCTCTTGTCAAACCTAGAATGGTAACCCTATAACCTCAAACGTTCTACATACTTTTTAGATATACTTCATATGGTGCGACTATTTTGTTAAGTAACGTTTATTTATTTCGTCTTTAAATAATTAAGAAACTAGAATAACTTCATAATCTGTGACACAGATAGAAGTTTAACCCATTATAATGCCTGAATAACACAGAATTGAACAGGGATATTGGGCTGTAAAATTTTAATGATAACTACACTTTCTACGTGTTTTTGGGTATACTTTGCTTTACTTATGTCGTCTTGTACTGTTTTCTATCAAATTGTCGCAAAAAATCGCGATTTTAACAGAGAACAACCCATTCTGACTAGAAAAATGGTTCCTTCATGCAATAAATGGCTAATAATATGTTATTAATGTTTGGACTTCAAAATATAGGGGTAGTTTGATTTACAAATTTTTTTCTGCAAATACGAGCCTTTCAAAATCGACGACATCCAATTGATTTCCAACTATAACGTCAAAATCGTAATCTTACACCTCAAGAACCCCCGAGCGGGGATTTTCAAATGATATTAGAATAAATATGAATATAAACACTTTTGTATAGAATTTAATTCTCTACACTCTAAATTTCTTAAAGTGAAAGTTGAGCCGCTCTCTGCCAAATATGACTTTTTCACTATTTCTAAAGTGGAAATTTCATTTTATTAGAGTAGCCCATTTCCATCCACTATTAACAAAGTGAAATTCCCACATTAAAAATATTGGAAAAGTCACTTTTATCGGAAAGTGGCTCAACATTCACTTTAAGAAATTTATAGTGTACCTTTTATGTTTGAAATATTTTCTTTCTAAAAATCTGATTTGTATTTTTTACAATAAATGCATAAAACTGCAATAAAATGTGATTTTTCAATATTGCGAAAGCAAAAATATTTAAAAAAAATGGTTACGATTCTTTTTTTGAGTAAGGAAATTAACTCGCTGTTTTATCCACTTTTTAGGTTAAGTTTACACTTAAATTAAATACAGTATTGTTTAATTCCTATATAGAGGTAGAACTGATTCTAACTGATACAAAATCGAAGGTTCTTCAAAATGTTTAAGATTTTCTTTTAAAAAACTTAAAACGTGAAATGTAAAGTCAATGATATCACAGTTTCATAATCAGAACAAACTGTGAGAAATATGACTGCATTTATGAAATGCTCTAAAAATCATTTCATACATACGGACTGCTCATAAATTTGAGTCAGTTTTTATAAATTACATATTTCTAAAACCTGAGTATTTGTTTGATAATAACAATGTATGAAAATTGAACTTTTTAGTAATAAATTTATAATACATAAAAAGTTATACTTATTTAAAAAAAATTAATTTTTTGGTTTTATTTTTAATTAATCGAATTTTATTATAGGTAAAGACCCCTTAACTGCCAATGACGAAGATCTTTGTCATTGTGGGCTTTTCCCATACTTCCAGAAAATGGCAATTCTTTATCATGGCATACTGTAGATCAATTTCTAGACAGTCTAAGGTGTACTTAATATGATGGCGTTGTCCATTTTCCTAATCATTGTGTCAAAAAAAGAAATATGTAAATTCATAAAGATGGTAGTTTTCACAAGTTTTGCTAAATCTTAGTTAGTCATGAAGAATGACATTGTGCTCAATCAATAAAAAGTTTATAAAACCGCTTGTAACTTGTTACTCGGGGGTTTTCGGGGTCGCCGATTATGAATGTGAAGTCAGATTTTGGAAATTAAGAATGGCGGATCCAATATGTCGGACACTTTTTTGAAAAGTCTAACCATTCTGCGTGAAACTTGTTACTCGGGGGTTTTCGAGGTCGTTGATTACAAATCTGATGACATATTTTGAAAATTTAAAATTACGGCTACAATATGGCTGAGAAATTTTCCAAAAATAGAACCATTTTTGTTGAAAAATTGTCAAAATCCAACTTCAAATTCGTAATCTGCGGTCCCGAAACCCCCAGAGTAACAAATATCAAGTGAAATGGTTGCAATTTAGAAAATTTGTTCGCCATAATGTATCTGTCATTTTGAATTTTCAAAATCTGACTTCACATTCGTAATCAGCGTCCCAAAATACCCCTATACACCAAGTTAAAGTAATATCTAACAAACATTGTATTTTATGCAGTTTTTATGAAATTTTCTTGGCAGTCAAGGGGTTAAAAGTCTCTAATATCGTGTAAAAAATGAATTTGCTATCAGATAGGCATATTTTAGAAAGCAAATATTCAAAATGGCGGACACAAAACGGCGATAAAGGTTAATTATTATTCAAAATATCCAAGTCATACGTACAAAATCGCTAAAACTCAATGAATTTTTAAAAACCTTGATAGCACGTCTTCTTGAAAGAGATGATTCCGAACGTAAAATCGTTTGTAGAAAAAAAAATGGCCGTTCGAATATGGCGAATAAAAATTTATACAGTTAATTAACTTGAAACTTATCGTATAGGAATTTTTGAGGTCGCTGATGACACGTTGGATCCATTGTTCTGAATATTTAAAAACTGATCTGGGTCGTGATCAGTGATCAGCAATCTCAAAACCAATTCAACAAGACAATTGAATATTAGTTTCATAAAAAGCAATTAAACTTGCGATTTGTAACACATGGCTATAATATTACGAATAAAAATACGCTTTTATCACCATTTTGAATTTTTACTTCCGAAATACGTCTATCTGATAGCAAATTCATTTTGGACATGATATTTGTGACTTTTAGAGATATTCCAATGCCACTACCCCTAATAAAATACGATAAATTAAAAATAAAACAAAAAAATGGCACGCTTTTTAAACCTTTCGCGCCCGACTTTTTTAGAAAAGTGCAATTTTTTTCATCTTTTGTATTTAGGGGTTTTTGGATCGCTAATTACGAATATGAAATCAATTTTTCAAAATTCAAAATGGCGGATCCAATATAGCGATCAAGTTTTTTAAAATTGATCGGATTCGTTTGTAACTTGTCATTCGGAGGTTTTTGGGGTCGTTGATTTAAATGTTGGGTTTTTTATGAAACTACTTCTCTAAGGTCGAAAAACATTTTATTCATTTCTAGTGTTCATAGGTGGAAAATAATGTTGCCGTAAAATATTTTGTTAAATTTTTAAAAAACTCCCAAAACAACAAAAAACAAGAAAAAAACAATATAAAATCAGATTAAAGTTCTGTAATCTACTCGTGGTTAATCTCGGTAACAACAAATAAGTAGGCGAATTACAGACCCTCGGAAATATGTTTTTATAAAAATCTCGAAAAACGGACTTCAGATTCGTAATCAGCTACCTCAAAAACCACCAAGTAGTAATTTTCATTAGTTTAGCTTTATTTAATTTTCGATTATGTAATTTTTTGTAAATTTTGCCAAAACATTTTTTGTATTATTGTTATCATTAAATTTCTTTACATTTCTTTCACAAAATCGAATAAATTTATGGGTGTTTGGTGTTTGAAGATAAAAAATATTTTAATTTTTGGTAAAGTTATGAAGGTTTGAAGTCAAAAGTGGCTTCGATCGAAACCGCTGGCGTTAAAGTGTTAATAAATAAGCGTTTATAACTTTTTTATTTCTACATTTGAAAAATGTTGACATACATCTGGGAAAGGAGGATCTTGAACAATAAGAAGTAATGGAGTTTAAATGCTAAAATATAGAGTCAAACTGTTTATAGTATAAGTTTAAATATCCATGTCACAATTTTATTCAAAAAATAGATATTGTTCTAATAATTTTTTTCATATTCTACATCGAAAATAAATAGATACGTATTTTTTTGTGTAATCTTTAACTCAAAACGTGCAAAGTTATGATTTTTTCATTTTAACGCTTCCGTGCGTAACCTAGGGTTTCGGGCGCATTTTACTCAACAACTATGAATCCTGCGAGAAGAAGTTTAAATAAATAGTAAAATTTGGAGTTTTTCTCAACTTTTCGAATATAGAGTGAAAAATGGTTTTATATATACATTATAGTTACAAAAAAATCGAAATTAAAGTTAAAAAGTCATTTTTTTCTATTATTATACCTAAATTTTACTATTTAAACTTGTTTCCGCAGAATCCATAGTTGTTGAGTAAAATGCGCCCGAAATGCTAGGTTCCGCGCGGAAGCGTTAAAATGAAAAAATCATAACTTTGCACGTTTTGAGTTGAAGGTCAAACAAAACAATACATATCGACTTATTTTCGATGTAGAATATGAACAAAATTATTAGAACAATATCTAATTTTCGAATGAAAATGTGACATGGAATGCCCCATATACTTTCGGAACGTTTTCGTGTTAGACAAAAACAACTTATTTGAACTTTCATAAGAGTATTGGAAAATCTATTCTGATTACGTGAATCGCGAGCATGATATCCAGAGCCGCCTGTGCTACAACGACTCCTAGCGGCAGGAAACTTAACTGCGTCACGGTGTAATTTTAAAATACGTTACATAATCGATTCTATTCCATCATTTTAAAGACATCAAATTATAAATCCCTCCTCTCTCTTCTTTTTGTCATAGGATACAGAAGGTTTTATTTACGTTACTTGTTTATGTTAAGACTCCCGGAATACACCTGCTCATGATGCATCAATGTCATCAGTGATGGGACTGGGTTGCATAAATTTGGTGGATATTAAAATAAAATCAAACGAATCCGAATACTACGACCCTGAAAACCTGTTTCATACGCGAGTGACGCCTTTTACTACTGAAACCGTAGCCTTGTCTGAATGAATCAGGCGATAAATCGTGAGTGGTAACATCCGCGATCGGTTGAATATATTCAAATCGTCGAGCAGCGATTTTCTCGACTTTTTCTTTCGGTAGTACATTCGTAACAGGCAACAGGATTCATTTCCATATGCACTAATTCGATTAATCAACTTCAAAGGATCCAGAGCCTGGAGCGAAACCATTTCAACTCCCGTCCCCGATTTTTTCTTCTTCTTGAAGAATCCCACCCACTTTCTGGCGACTTTTTTTTGAAAATTCGTCTCCAAATCGTCGCCTGCGTTGAAAGAAAACCGGATTAACGAAACAGATTTAAAAAGGAAAGCGATCGAAAGAAAAAAAGTGAAGTATCCCCCAATCGCTTTCGAACGAAGCAACCTTTTAAACGGTTTTCCTTTATAGTCGAGCGGGCAATTACTTTCATTCGTTTTTGCCGCATTCGCTCGTTCCATTCAACTCCATTTCGCTTACTGGGTTATGTATTATTAATGGATACTCGGCAGACGTCTGAGAAGTTACTTCTGGTAGGTCACTAGTTGCTCGAGTTCAATGTTTACTACTCGTAACGAGCGACTCTAACCGCCGGTTCCGAGTAGTAAATTTCCACGACGAGGGACGCGCACACCTAGAGAGAATAGGGATTTATCAAACGCTATATATATGCGATAGTGTTAGAGAGGTGGGAGGGAAATAACACGGGTGAGAGGAAAAAAAGAGGAGCGAGAGAGAGAGAGAGAGAGAGTCGGTACTCTGATCCTCGAGTCGCGCGCATCACGTGCATTTCTTGTATTCTATTGATTTTTCCGAACTAACTCGGTGGTGGGAGTGCCGTAGGAACTGGTGGGAGGAGGAGGCGTTGGGCGCCAACTGCCTCACAGCGCCCTCCCACTCCTCTTCACCGATAATCCCCACCCCTCCCGGTGTACTCCCTCCCCCTTTACCGTTATCCCCCTCCCTCCGGACCCCTCCGCCTCTTGCGCGGTCGAATATCTTCCTCTTTCTCTCTCCCACGCACTCTCGATCCCTTTTCCACACATTTTTTCCCTCTTTATCGGTCTCTCTCACTTACGTGTCTCCCCTTGATCCCTTTCTCTTTTCCGCTCCCACCCCCCTCCCGTTTTCTGTCACTCTTTCCCTCTAAGTGAACGATGGCTCTACCTGCAACGGATACTCGCGCAAAGGTTCATCTTCACGTATTCTCACGATCTCACCTCCTTTGCGCGTCGACCATCGCTGCGATGCTTACTCACGCTTCGCTCGTAAGTGCACACTCACTCCCATAGGAGGGTGGAGGAGACGAGGTGGGAGGGCACGGCAGGAGGGCACTTTTACGCGTACAGGGTTCCCACTGATTTACTCTTTTCCTTCGACACGATCGAGTCCCTCCGTGATTCCTCGTTGCCCCGGCCAAAACACGCGTGACGCACATGGGACGCGACGCGAATAGTCCCTCTCGATCCACCAGGCATCTTTAATTCTCTTTTTTTTTACGACGTTGACGACGATTCCCGTCGTTATGGCCGTTTCGCACGAATTTATTCCTTTTTTGAGGTTGGAGATCGCGTGCCAAACGGAATCGAAGAAAACGAAAGTCGTCGAATGCAACAATTGCAAATATCGAAAGGACGGCTTTCGTAACACAGAGGACACGAAGAGAGGGAACGATAACGACCGAATGTTCGATCAGTTCCTGGAGGCTACTTCGACATCGATCGCTCCCTTCCGATAAAGATTTACGCAATTTCGAAGAGTACTAGTGATTAGTCCAACAGGACGAGTTACTGGACTTTATTACACCGTCACGCGGTGACTTGGGAAATCCAGTATCCTCTTATGTACGCCAGCTCCTTTCCTTCCGGGTTTTAGATTGTAGATGTTTGTTAGAAAAAAACGACAATTATTTAGCACAAAATATCTGAGTTCACTAATAACACAACCCAACAAAAATTTAAGAATTTCATGTTCCCCTTAAAAGTCGATTATGGTGGGATTTTTGCTCCAGAATCCAAATATTACTTCTAAAACATCCTATTGGCTCTAGTTTTTGAAATATTGACGGTCAAAGAGTTAACCCTTAGTACCGACAGCTATTTTAAAGCCTTTTCCTCCCACTACCTGGGTCAAATATGTTCTGCCGCTTGAAAATTTTCGCTGGGTCGAAAAGACCCTGGAGTCGGGATTAAGGGTTAAAAATCAGATCTTAGGCATTTTTCACATATAGCCTAAAAAGCTAGTGTTGTCCCATCAGTAAGAGTCAATTCGGATAGGTTTTTCTCGTAGAATCCAAACGTGTACACGGAAAAAGTGCTATAGTTGTAGCAAACTTATAATGGTTAAGACATTCTATGGTTGTGTCAGGTACTGATAATTGTAGTGTACACTATAGTATAATTAGGATAAGTATACCCGTTTTTCCGTGAACCTAAAATACTGAAGTGGACCTACCTAGTTTTTTACCAAATTGAAGATCAAAGGTGTCAAAAATCTTATTTTTACCATTTTTTACATTTATACTACAGAATGCAAGGCAAAACAGAAACAAGAATTCCAAAAAATTATGTTACGCTACCTTACTCCAAAGTACTAAAGAATATAATTATTTTTATCCCTCCAAGATAGATATGTTTTTGCACCGCGCTGTGTAGGTGTGAAAAATGTCCTGAAGTGAAAAGTAGGTCCAATTCAATATTTTGAAAAAAAAAAATTCCATCTGTTATTGGTGGGACAACATCACCTTTTTGAGCTAGGAATAGATACTCAAGAATGCCTAGAATCTAATTTTTTACCCCCACGGTGCGTCGAAACCAACTTTAATTCGAGAAAGAGGATTTTCTCAACGGGTCATTATTCGGGAACATTTTGAGCCAAAAACAAAAAAATCGCGGGGGGAGGGGGTTTGGAAAATTTCTATTTTTGTAACAAAATAATGGTAAAAAGGCTCTCCTGGGTTCAATTTTGATCAAATCAAATCGATTATGGGGTCAAATGGTAGGTTTTTTTAAGCTCTACAAATTTCCCTTGGGTGCCATTTCGCTATCTATTAACAGAAACGAGTTAGACGCAAAACACATCAAAATTTGCTATCCCTCCCCCCCCCCCTTATATTCAATATAAAACGAGAAATACTTATTGTCGGACTTGGCGCCCAACTCTCAAAATGCATTGATTACAAAAAGCAATAAAGTGGCTTTATATTTGTTGTAAAATCAGTTATTTTGTAAAAATATTTCGTAAATATGCATGTACTTGTGACAAAATGCTAAAATTTTACCTTGCATTTGAAAATGTAAAAATGTAAATAAACGTTATAAAATAAGAACAGTTTCGAAATAAGCCACTAAGTTACATTTTTCTGAATTGATTTAATGAAAAACTAAAAGGTACATCTGGAGAATGAAATTATAACAAATTTTAAGAAAATCCAATTGATAATAAGAAAACGAATTTTAAATTGATACTTATAAATCAATGAAGAAAAACTTCGAAACTGTTCTTATTTTATAACGTTTATTTACATTTTTGCATTTTCTGTACATAAATTCGAATATTAATTTTATTTTCATTTTGTAAAAAGTTTAAAAGTACGGAATTGCAAATAATAAAATTTTAACATTTTGTCACAAGTACATATATATTTACAAAATATTTTTACAAAATAACTGGTTTTACAACAAATATAAAGCCACTTTGATGCTTTTTGTAATCAATGTATTTTTACTGCTGGGCGCCATGTCCGACAACAAGTATTTCTCGTTTTATAGTGAATATAAGGGGGGAAATAGCCAATTTTGCTGTGTTTTACCTCTAACTCGTTTCGGTTAATAGATAGCGCAATGGCACCCAAAGGAAAGTTGTAGAGCTTTAAAAAACCTACAATTTGACCCGCTAATCGATATGATTTGATTTGAGCCCAGGAGAGCCTTTTTACCATTATTTTGTTACGAAAATAGATTTTTGTCCAAAAACCCCCCGCGATTTTTTTGTTTTTTGGCTCAAAATGTTCGTACAGGGTCTCCGAATAATGCCCCGTTGAGAAAACCCACTTTCTCGAACTTTGGAATTAAAGTTGGATCCGACGCACCGTGCCCCTTTGACCTTCAATATTTTAAAAACTAGCGCCATTTGGCGGTCATATTTGGATTCTGGAGCCAACAATCTTACCAAACTCGACTTTTACTTATAGGGAACAAAATTTTGGTGGGCTGTGTATTTGATAAAACCAAATGGTACTTGACACATCAGTTTGGAACTATTGTAACTTTTTAAGTCTTAAAGGGACTTTCTGATGGTTATGCGATGATTAAAAAATCTACAGAACTGGCGTCCATGGTATCCTAGAATATGTAGATAATTTATCTACTAATCTGGATTTGCTCAGACAAAGTTTTGTATATTTAGAATGGGCGACACAAAGAAATTGTTCTAACACCAATATTGCCAACAGAAAAAGAATTACACTTTACCATGATATTTCCTAACCTCTTTTCAAAATGTCCATCTGGTAATAGCACTACTCAGTTCAACTGAACTTTTGTGGAAAATTGGAATTACCTCGGATTTGGATTAAACATAATTTAAATTTGAATATAGCACTGATTGTATTATAGACATTGTAACAATTAATCAATCAGGGTGGCCTATTGAATTCCTCATGATTCACACTAGGCTTCTTTTTAGATGTGGGTACAAAATCGTTTTTCTATTATGAAATAGACATCGACCTTTCTAAGTAGATATCATTTTCGATTCGGAATTAGGATTTATTCCTTTTATAAACGGTGGAAATCTAATCTAATCCACGCACGAATTCCTCTTAAAGCAGATTGTAGTTTGTGTGGGGTTTCAGTTCAATCGTGGTATATTGAGAAAAGTACAGCAATGCGCATGTGGGAGGAGAAGGTTAACGGACCAACCACAACATTGTTTTTTAGGCGACCAGTGATAATATTTCTTAATTTATTGTTTTTCCAACATTGAATTTAAAAACTTGAAGAATTCTGATTGGCAGTCTAATGGGCGTCAAACTATTTGCTATACCTGTGTCTTATACCACGAGTTCAATTGGGGCAGATTGTAAAGTGCCAAATTTTTCCATCCCCAGCGAAAGATGGTACAAAATATTGCGTAATATTTTGTGTTAGGGATTAGGTACATATTAGGTAATCCCTATTGTAAATGTGTACTTCGGATAAAAATTTAGTCTGCGTCAACTACAAATTTAGAGGATCCTTTTATGTATGTCTGCCAAACTTAGGACCATGTTTAAATGGATCCTATTCAATTTCTAAACTCTAATCTGGTTCAATATTAAAGTCCAAAGTTATATCGGTATCATCCCTGATAAAATGGGCCTGATTCGAGCCAAATAGAAACATGGTCCCTTCTGGGATCCAGCCGATTAGTCCGATTCAAGAATTGATTAGATTTGACCCGAATTGAAACCGGGTTCTGGTTAAAATCCGGGTTAATCAGACCCTTTCTGATTCCTAATACAACTAGGATAAACTGGTCGGATTCCGACTATAACCCGATCAGTACCTCAAATCTGACCGGTCCCCAATCAGGGAATAGAGACACGTCCGGCTGGATCCCAAATACCCAGTTGGATTCCAGTCGGAGCCCAGTTGAAAATTCTACTCGAAACACTTCACACCGGCGCTAAATCGACATCGGTTCGTACCCTGAATGGTATAAATCATCAATGGTCATTTTTCGTCGTGAACTAGAGTAGAAATAATATTCTCGTCCGACGAAATTTTACTTTTTATTTTCATTTGACATCAAAGTATCATTTCTGAACGGATTTTTCGTGCTGAAAATGATGGCGCCAGCAGAATTTTCCTGTCACATGTAGCAATTCAAAATAGACGTTACTTCGAAGAAACAGTGTTAATACTGCACGAACATTTAACACCACATGCGCATTTCTTTTAAACATTTTGATGAACACTGACAATCATTACAGCTCACATCAATCTGATTCACACCAATAAGTTTGTACTAGTGCAGTATTATATTTTTAAAGTGTAGTGAATACATTTTCCAACGTGAATTGAGTCAGTGTGATGAGATGACGATTTCGTATTGATTTCCACACTCACTAAATGCTTTGAAAAAGTTTACATAAAGTTCGAAATATACGTGCGGTGTTAAGGATACTCAGAAATGATGATCTGAACAAATAAACAAAGGACATATAGCAAATTAAAGATTTAAGCTAGTATTAAATCGGTACCATATTTAACACCGATATAAAGTCAATATAGGTTCACACTCTGATGGCCTGCGGCGTAACTCATCGGTGTTAATTTTTGATGTGATATGGGTGCGATCTATTATCTCGACCGTACGAAATAAATAATAAACACATAGATTCTCGGTAATGACGATCACCATTTCATTGGTAAACAAAGTCATGCGTTATACCAGGATCATACGGACCTTTGATTTCTATTTTTCTGTTTGTTTACCATTTGAACCATGACCGTCAATTCGCAGGAAAGGTTTTAACTTCGAGCAGTACAAAATAATGAGCAATTTTTTATTATAATGAATGTATTTTAATAATTATTTCTATGTCCAAATAAAACTTTAAAAATACAGAAAATGTAAATGCATTATTTTTTGTTATTTTCTTTTTTATGTGGAGGTGCTAGCTTGTAATAAGATTATTGCTGTTTCCTTAAATAAAATATTGGTGATCCTAAAATGTTCATCTGTATCAAAATATAACCCAATAGATCCTTAAATTTTTGGCTTTACCCGATATTAAAATTTGATTGTGTAGATTCCAGGTTTAGTTATCCGATTCTTAACTGACATCCATTAAGGCACTTGAGTACAACACACCAAAAAATGCATTGAATGGTTTCATACATTTTGTGAGGAACAGAACCGAGAGTTGGTAATAAAACCCAAAATGCTTATCGTAGAACTAATTTAATTGTATCTATTTCAAAGTAGACCCCGCCTGCAATAACAAACTTGTACCGAAATATAACACTGGGTATTAAAAAAAATGTCGAGGTTTGTTTATTTCAAAATATTTGCATTTATTGAATGTTTAGGTCACAGTGAACAAAATTTTGATCTTTTATTTTCTAAGAATAGCTTTTTTAGTACTTTCTGAGTTATCACAAAACCAAAATACGACAGGATACAATATTTCTAATATAACTGTAATGAATACTTACAACTAGACTTATTTACTTAGAAGTACAAACTCACTGCCAGAAGTGGGGGAACTTAATTTATCAACTATCCTTTCATAGTAGAAAAAATAGGTGAGGATGCGAAAATAGTTTTTCATAAACAGATTTCTTTTTTAACAAGTCACTCGAATATTTATTGAGTTTCCTACTATGAAAAATGTATCTGTAGATATTACTTTCGGTATAAATAGAATTCTAAAAATGTAATAATACCATATCTAAGATTAAATGTTTAATCAGCGATCCTAAATCTCCTTAACAGCAAGTTTCAAACGAATTAAGTTAATTTCGTCGCCATAATGGATCCTCAATTCTAAATGCAGAAGAGTGGCCAAAATAACTCCACATTCTAGATCAGAAACTTTAAAACCCTCCAAGTAAATAGTTTCAATAACATCTGCTGAATAATTAAAATTTCCTCATCATATTCAGTTCTCTATTTTAAATGCAGAAGATTGTCCAAAATAACTCCACATTCTATATCAGAAACTTTAAAGATCTCTAAGTAAACATTTTTAATCATTAAAATTTAGTCCGACATATTACTTCCGACATTTTGAATTTTTTAAATTTAACTTTAGATTCATAGTCAGAAACCCAAAAAATATTGAAGTGACTATAGTTTTAATAAAATCTGATCACGAAGATTCGCTTTCCATCAATTCTTGCAACCTCATCTATATACTACGATAAAGGGTAGGTTAGTAAATTTAGTTCCCCTCACTAGTGGCAGTGATCTTTCATTTTTTGAAAAAAAATTGTAAGCTTTGATTTCAGCCGTATTAGACATTTTGTATCCTGTTAATTTTTATATTATTAAGACTCAAAAAGTGCTAAAACGAAATTTTGTTACTTTTTAACCTCGATTTTTATGGAACTGACCACATGGAAATAATTTTACCATTTCTTGTCTATTGTATCCTACAAATTCAATAAATACAAAAATTTTGAAGTAAAACAATTCGCTTTTTGGAACCGAAACTAGAAAATGGCGATTTTAATATCAGAAATGGAAATGTTTGTTCGATAGCGTTGTTAAGTTTTTATTCAGAAATTCAAGCAGAATGTTAACATCGAGATGTAATACATTATCGAATAATGTGATGGGAGTACTCAAACTAAAATGAGGTGGATGTCCAAACAATCATCTCTCTGAATCTTACAAGACAATTTTTAATAAATTTTTACTTGACTCTAAAGTTATTAACTATACTTGAAGACTATGATAATCCACAAAAGCGATCATGCACTAACCTCAAATTTTAATTTAATTTAAACATTTAGCGTAGGCTCTAATATGACACACTCCTAACTTAGGTTTTTTAAAAGTTTCAACTGTAAATTTTGTTTGTTTTTTCCCAGCTCGATGATAAAATTACAGTTCATAATGTCCTCGAAAAATTACCTACGTACAGCGTAGTAAAAATATGCGAACAAGCACGATTCCTTTGGTCAACGATGTAAAACAAAATAAAATATAAAATTAAAATATTTTGTATTTATTAACTGACCGGCACCAAAGTAAGGAGAATTCAATTTTGTTTAATCTATGGTCGAAGAAACCACACATCCAGTAAAATTAATTTTATAAAATTCTATCAGATACATTTAAATTATAATTTCCAATATTTTTTGGAAGCCTGTCAATTAAAGTGAATACTAATTAACACCCAGATGCGAATCAAGAATCCCCACTTCTAGATGAAATCCCACATATAATTCAGCAAGAATAGTGCATTCCGGATGGAAATTTGGTCTAAAAAAGTTTTAAATACTAATAAGAATCCAAGCTAATCTCCCAAGAATTGCCATCTTGTTCACTCAATAATCTAAATAACATTGTGATATATTGAAAAATATGAGTTGAAAATCCAGTTCAATAGTGTTGTGAAGTTCCATTAAAATTGTAATTTATCTACCGTTCAATCATAGGAATCTCATGAAAAACGCCAACTTTACCTGACACGAAATTCAATCTAATTCACGTTCAAATTCCAGGGTAGCTTTGGTTCCAATTTAATCTATCAACTATTTCAGTCCTAAACTTCTAAATTTCTCCGGGAATAAAAGTAGCAAATTTAATATAAGAATGAAATCGCATCTAATGTTCTAAAATACCTAATTCTGATAGGAATTACTGGTGTAAGTTGATTTTGGTTCTAGAAAACAAATAAGATGAAAATCATTTAATATTTTATGACGTCTAGGGGCTAAGGTCCGACTTTTCGAAATTTTCTACAGATTCATGGTCAGTAACCCTAAAATCGGAATAGTAAGTTTAACGAAATTTCATTCAATTCAGTCGATTTAGTAAAGACGATGGTGATTTAAAAAAAAAATCAACTGCAATAGCCATTTTGAAATTTTATTGGTTTAACCCATTAATACCCGACTTAATCGAAGTTTTGCTATGCTTAAAAAAATGTATTCTGCACATTACAAATCAAGTTCAGAATTATACAAGAAGAAAAACAATTTAGGTGTCGTAAAGTCCAAAAAACTACGTTGGGCCCAGATTTTGGAATATATTCGAAAAACCTCGATGAATGAGATAGTAATTAACATGATGCATTTTTCATAAAAGTATATTTTGAACGAAACTACAAAACAATACGTCTCAAAATTTTTCGTTTTAAGAAAATGAGATATTAAATTGTCTTGAAATGAGCCATATTCCCTTCACATGAGACACTTTAAGATATTTTCTTTTTACAATGTATTCGAATACTTTTGTTTTTAAATCGAAGACAGAAAAAGAATAAAAAGGGTACCTGTCAAAAAAAACGAATTTTAAAAATCCGAAACATTGAAAAATTAATATTTAAAAAGCTGACGTTGTTTCCATGAATAGTACAGCTTTATGACTCATTGGCTTTTTGACAGTCGTCGTTTTTTGAGTGTCGGCTTTTTAAAAGTCGATTTTTCAATGTTTCGGATTTTTGACATGTGCCCAATAAAAAAACAAATGTTTTGTAAACTAGAAAGTGTATGTGCCGATGACCGGGTTAGAATACTTTCCAACATACGCGACACAGTTATCGAATAAGTAAAATCATTGATTTTTATAGAAAAATTAACAGATAAAAATAACACTTTTAAAAAATAGGGTTGAAAAATTGATATTAGCGGTTTTTTATTCTTATAGCGGATTCAGAAAGTGCGCACTCTGAACATACAAAATTATAGTTTAGACGAATTTCTATCTTCATTTTCATACGAAATTGTAATTTTAAAAATAACGATAAAGTTTATTGAAGTTGAGCATTAATGGGTTAATCTTCTTAGACCTAAGACCAGACTTATTCTAATACGGTAAAGGATAAGAATAAAAAATACAATAGTATAATAAATAATAAATTGAAAAAACGTGGCAAATCCTTCTTAAATTTGATGTATTTTACAATGCGCCATTCAAAAATGTAGGGTTTGAGTAATTATTCTAAAATATTTAATATTCGAAACATGGTGAAATTTTCTGTTAAATATCGGTAAATTTTTTCTTTAAAGGGTAAAAATGAAGAGTGTACTCTCTAAGTTGCTTAGAGTGAGAATCCATATATTAAAAGTTTTTCATGTCTTTTAAATAGTGAGAACTCATCCTTTCCTCAGAGTGGCTCAATTATCACTCTATAAAGTGAAAAATAAATAACACAGGTCAATAAAATTTATAACCAGAAACAGGACTACACTTTTCTGAAGGATTTTATTGTGCTAAATTCCAATTTGGCCGCAGAATTGTTCTATCGCGTCAAGATTTTGAGATATCATAACCTAAAAAAACATTTTTTACCACTGTCAGTAAAATTTTTGTTCACAATTTGGCAAACCGCACATTAAAGTACCATTCATCAGCTTTAAAGAGCTTTTTTAATCATCCGATACGATTTTTTCCATCGAATTATTCAAATTTTTGTCAAGGTATAAACTTAATTTGCATGCATTTAGTAAATGTGTAATTATACGAAAATATGTAACAAAATGACACCGACTTTCTTGCTAAGAATTATTCCATTAGGTCAACATTTGAGATATCACACCGTTTTTACTCATTTTCAGTAAGTTTTTGTGACAGAACGAAATTTTGGTTCGCAATTTAGCATAAATCCAATTAATGTGCATCCATCGGAAACCTGAGTATACTTTCGCGAAGGGTTTCTTCGATGTGCTAAATCCAAGATTTTAAGTTATCCTTCCCTAAAAGTGCAAAAAACGAAAATCATAATCGTGCGATAACAAAAACTTCTTTAACTCGCTGACAAAAATTCGAATCGAAATTACTACAAGAGCATTTTAAAGTTGTTGAAGAGCACTGTAATTTGAATTCTATAAAATAGCGAACAAACATTTTGTTCGGCCTCAAAAACTTACTGAAAATGAACAAAAATGGTGTGTTTTTCACATTTATGTTAAGATATTTCAAAATCATGTCGCGATAGAACCATTTTGCATCCACCTTAGAATTCAGTGCATCGAAACCTTTTGAAATCGGCCTCATTTTGTTGTCCTGTGTAATTGGAGTGAATTTTCACTCCAAAAGATTTAAATAGTAATATTCGATATATTTGATATATTTATATTAAAAATATTACAAACAGGATAATGTGCAACACAATATATGTGTATTATAAGACAATATGATAAAATAGACCATATTAATTATAAAAAAACACCTATTTTTTAAGTTTTCGGCATAAACTTTGAGTATAATCGTGTACGATGTATTTTCAGCCTCAGAGACTAAAAACTTTTTCTCAAAGAAAAAGAAATTAAATCTAAATATTAAAGAAAGTAAACTAGTTTTTTTACAAAAATGACTTTGTTCATTCTAAAAAGAGTGAAACTAATTTCTCATTTTTCATAATAAAAAGTTTTACTTTTCGGACCTACCGAAAATCAATTCGCCAGAGTAAAACGCACATTTTTTCGTAAAAGAAAAAGGTAACTTGATTAATATTTCGTTAACTCGTCTTCTGAGCTATAAGTGAAATTCCTATAGAAGTGTGAACTGGGCACTGCGTATTTCTGTACAAGGGATCGATCACTTGCACACCTATAAATATGCACATATACGCTAAAAAGATGACGTAATGTCAAGAAAAAATCGTTGAAGTAATTTTAAAACTTATGCATTACAACAACAAAAAAAAAACAAATGAAAACGGTCGAAAAATCGTTGGTATTTACGCAGGTATAAATATGAATGCAAGTAGTAACCGACGTTAATATTCAGACATTCTATTTGATTTTAACCCTTTAAGTGGTAATAGAACGTTATGCATGCGACCATTCGTTTCTTCCATTCTTTACGCTTGGTAGTAAGATGTGAAATTTATTATCCAACATTGGTAAAATATTCCAGAAAAATTAGTTTACATCTGGATTACAATAAATAAAAGAGAGATTTCCTTGTTGATACACAAAATTATGTTTAAAAACTTTGTTGGTACACTGACAAAAATGTGTAGATTCAAGTATATATTTAGTAGAGTAACAAATTTATTTTATCAAGTGCTTTCTTTTATAGTTTACTTTCTAAATCCGAATTTATTAAAAACTAATCTAAAATAAAAAATGGGGAACTATCAAGGCGTCGTTTTTTTTTACTACAAAATCATAAAAAAACACTAATTTATTCATAACATTCTACTAAGCTTTATGTATAAATTGAATAGTTTAGTTTAGAAGTTTTTAGAATTAGTAATAAATTAATATTTCTATTAGTTTTTCATTATGTATTAATAAAAATGATAACCGATTTAATTAGTGATCCACTTTTCTTTTTTTAATTAGTAATGTTTAACTAGTTACGATTCAGAGCACAAAATTTACGGAAACATACATTGTATTTGTTATACATTAAATTCTGCTAATTTTCTAGTAATTTTCAAGTTTGTTCAGTGGCTCGTAAATTGCATTTCATTATAGTTGCAGTAACTATCCTAAAATATTTGAAATAACTAAAAATTTAGATAGTGCAAGATAGACATTAGTTTTAATCAAATTAAAAATTAAATGTTAAAATTTCATGAATAATCATTAATTAAAATTCGTCGACTTAATTTTATGAACAGGATGTACGTAATTAAAAAAGTTTTTAGTGTTTTGAAAAAGCTCTTTCACATCTACTACCTATCGATAGTTGAATTTGTCAGATATTTTTTTTCAGTGCATTTATCTAAAAGAGATACGATAGTTTGTATAGAAACATTTTTTGTTATAAAAATGACTTGAAAAATTGGTTAAATAGTTCTTGAAACATTTAACGGACAGTTTATATTCATATTTTTGTATAGACAATACTTTTTCCGACTGCAGGTTTAAATTGAACTAATAACTATATAATTATAAAGAATGTGCAAATGAAAAAAATATTTCTATTAGTAAAGATTAATTTAGAAATAAAATATTTATAAGACTGTCAGAATATAAAATTAAATTTGTTGCGAACAAATGTTACGGCTAAGACTTATTATGAACAATTTTTAGTAAATATATAGAAATATATATATTGTAAAATGCAACTGTAATTCAAAACATATTTTTCAACCTTTTACAATCTATTTTAGACCATTTTGATTTGCTTCATTTGGTTCAATTAGCGTAGATACAAAAATCGCGAGATAAAATAAATATGTGAAATTTTAAAAACTGCGATGGCTAAGTACAATATTTCGTACAATTATTCTCATAACAACAAAATATATTTCCTTATAAAAAAACATTACTTTGAGAGTTTAATAATCCCATAATAACATTTTCCATTCTTTCCCTCCAAAGCTTGCTGGAAAATGTAGATATTTATTTAATATCATTTTATTTTATTCGTAGCATAGTAGCTCTTTCCGACGTCTAAATTTACACTCTGCATAAACAAAATTCGAATACCATCGAGGATATACGTAGCATTCCGTTGTCAAAATTAAAAACTTTTTTGCCTGGTATTTAAATATTAATAATGCGTACTACTCATTCCCTTTTCAACAAGGAAGCTTTATATTTCAACCAACTTTTTTCTGAACATCGGGAACCGAAAAAAAAACTTATTTTGCAAATTAAAACAAATGCTTACAGACATTTTTAAACATTGCCGGAAAAACGTATTTCTCATTCGACAGAATCGTAACATTAATTGGACTTTACAAAATACGAAGTTGAAACAACAAAAATTAAATTAAAAACCGTATGTATTTTGAAGATTTCTTGCTGCACTTTGCATCCAATCTACTTTTTTCTACTTGGTGAGACATTTTCGGCATGTTACATTCAAACGCAACGGAAAGCTCTGTTCACGACCCGTTTCCTCGCATGTTATCGATCTTTGCCACTGCAAGAAACGGATTCATGAGAAAGTCCCTAGTAGCTTTCGCAAAACAACGTCGCAATGAAAATTGTCCAATTCGTCTTTTACGATTGTGTATCTCAATCTTTACCCATTATTTTACCATACCATTTGTGACATGTGAGAAATGCATGCTGACAATTAAAAAATAGCTCTATGAACTTTTAACATTTTTATTTTCAGTTGCCATTTGTGAATTTCTTTATTTTGAATAATCTTATCACTATATTTAAATTAAATTTGTGTGATCCCTAAGATTATTCGTAGCAAAAAGTGATCATATACGATATTGATGACCGACATTTGTATGAATTTTAGGATTTATACAATTAAAATAAATAGAAATATTTGTATGGCAAACTTCTAACAATCAAAATGAAAGATTTTTTGTTTTATATTGATAATACAACTGTTGGAGTGATATTTTATTTAAAAATCAACCGAATCCTGAGTCCACTGACAAACTGAAAGTGTCCACATTTTATTTTTAATTGACGCCGATATTAATGATTTATTCCAATGCATTCAAAGTACACTCCAAAGGATTAATACATATTAACAACTCTTTGGTACACTGCACAGTTACTCCAACCGCTTTTTAGTCTAAATCGAATCCTGCATGTAAATGACTATTTTTTTTTAGATACTCAAATTTATCAAACCGAAAGAAAGCGAATAACGAGTGTTTATATCAAGTACTAATTAAAAATGAGTCGTATACACCACAAACGAAATTTTGAAAAGCCAAGTGAATACTCATTTTAACATGTCATTCCCGAAATCTCAATTAGTTAAAAACGACTAATTATAAACCCAAAAGTGGGTCACTAATTCCATTAGTAATCATTTTTACTAATCAATAGACTCACAATCGCAGAAAAAAGTTTCTCCCACTTGTATCGTAATGTACTATTCATTTTAGATTAGTAGTTTTTAGCTAATTTGGATTTAGGGAGTTTGAATTTCAAAAATCGCAAAAAAATGTCACCAATATATTTTCCATCGTGTTTGCAAATAATTCTGAATTTGCAAATGTATTATGGAGTTAAATTATATGAGTAAACTTTAAAAAATAAAAAATATTAGATTTTTGCCAGCTATTTCATTAAAAGATATTAATAAAATATTCTGACTATTTTAATTTATATTTTTAAAATGTTTGCTATTGTATACTGTTGATGTCAAATTTTTAATACCAATGATTGAAATAAATATTTGACTTCTTGCAGCATTTTTTAAAGTGTAAGTCAGATACTAAAACAGATGATCAAACTAAATATCAGAAAAATATATTATCAACATTTACAATATAAAATGCTTAATGGTCACTGGTATTAGGTTCGAAAAATACAGTCAATATTTATAACAAAAATAATTTAGAACAGAAAATATATAAATGTAAAAATTAATTAATTTTTCACCATTTTCAAGTTTGTACTCCATCTATACTTCGTTAATTCCACTACAATATCGTTAAAAATATTTGAAATATTAAAGATGTAAAATAAATATCCTTTGAAATTGGATTAAAAGTAAATGAATTAATCAGTTATGGAAATTAATATCTTAATCTGTTTACTTAGTAATTCATTACGAGCAATCCGAGATGTAATTAAACGGAACGAACTGAAACAAAATGGAAGAAAGTGTACAAAAACGTAACAAATCGTAAGCAGATGTAGAAAAACGTTTCGTAATGATCGATTTAAGCCGTATTTTACGTTTCCTCATGTTACTAAACGGTCATTACTTTTCCATCTTTCTTACATTCCATGTCGTTTCTTTTTTGTGCTTAATATGAGTACATTTTGGGTTAATTTTTGAAAGCATTATCGGCAATGAGACATTTTTTTTTATTTCACATCTTACGTAAATTTTATTTAATATAATTCAGAGAATTAACACAGATATTTTCAAAAAATAAGGCGTAAAAATAATATAATTAAAAAATGTAATATATATTTGAATTATATTTTCCTAATAGTACGAGAGAAAACTCCATATTTCTTATCATGTGGGAAGTAGAATTTTGTATATATGTATGAGATAAGTAAATACAATATAAGAAAGATGGATTTATAACACATTGTTAAAAAAAATATCGTTCCACATACGTGCAGGTGTTTATAAGAATGAATGCAAACTACAATAAATGCGAATATTTTTTATATTTAAAAAAACCTCGCTATAATAATATACCAAATTTGACTCGGTATAGAAGAATTAAGTCTACCATCTTAGATGAATTATGTTGAATTTTAAATATTTAACAATCAATTCTGCATCATCAATCTTATTCTTGCAACGCTATTGGGCAGAAATATATTGTTAATGCGACCTTCATAAACAATAAAAATTGTTACTGGTAATTTATTTGAGATTGTTGAGTGGCAGGACTAATGTATCCCCCTAAAGAAAAGTTGATTTTTGGTAATTGTTAACTCTTTAACATGGTGAATACATGAATTATACAATTCTTGGCTAAAAAATGCATGGATTTCTAGTAGGGTTAGATAATACTAATATTATTACTATTATTCAAAATTCAATTTTTTTTATTTGCTTAAAACAATGATTGAAACAATTTGATTGAAACAAATCTGACTTCAGAACCGTAATCAATGACATCAAATACCCTTAGATACCAAGTGTTGTAAAAATTGAATCAGCGGAAATAATTCGGGCGTTAGAGGGTCTAAAACACCTGATTGCAATGTTTTAATCTTTTAAGCATATAATATTGTGAATATGTATAAAATATATGATTACATCTTTTACCCAAAAAATTGAAAATTCAGTTCACCCTCTTCTATGGCTCTAAAAAAGCCCCAAAAGTTGAGCATTTTTCGCTATGTCTTACATGACTAGAAGGAGAGATTTACCTATATATCCATGCTTCTTGCAACAATTTTTTTGTTCATGTTTTATATACCATAGACGGAGAAAAAGTTCCGCAAAAATCTTTATACTACGATTAATACCAATTTTAGTACCAACTACTGGAGTTATTGCAGGAATGAAGACATCCTCGTATATAAGCTGCTTCTTTGCAGTGAAAAAATATCCATTTTAACATTAAAGGTCAATCATTATAAATAATAAATGGCCATTTTATCAAATGTTCAAAGATTTCCATCTTCAAAGACCAAGTGCGTTTTTCAATCAGATTTCCTATACATATTTTCATTAAATGTCAGCCATTATGCTATTCGATATGAAATTTTAAAATTTACGTAATATTTATACGTAAAATTAATATTTGTATAAAATAATGATGATTATTATTCAGCGGTATTTTTTATTATGTATGTAATGATTGATTGCTGACGTTCGATTCAAAGTATACAAATTATGTAAAATTTCATTAATAAAATATATTGGTTTTTCGACAATACTTATCGAATGTACATAAAATTTACAAAAATTAACGTTTATTACACAAATTTTAAAATATCTTTAAATATTAAGATTAATAAAAACTGTTTTTGTTGCTTTTAAACTAGTTATGAAGTATTATTAGATAGATTCTAAGCTTCAAACGATCTTAGTTCAAGCTTATTAAAAATTCTTTAAATGAAAGTATTTTATATTGAGATATTACTATTTTTAAATGTCACAATTTATCTAGTGTAATTTCAGTTTATATTTTGAAATGAAATGTTAGCAACAATACAATCGAAGATAATATTGTATATAAAACTCGAAAAAAGTGATTTCGTAAGAGGCGTCGATATGTAGGTAAACCTCTTTTTTCTAGTCTTTTACGGCTGACACCAGCAATTTTTGCAGTCTTCTAGACTGCTGCAGCGACACCTGCAAAAACTATAGTAGTGCTTGTACAATGCTCAATTTTTCTCTCCTATAACCATAACCCTCGATAGAAACAAATAAAATTGAAATCATCGATTGTCGATTATTACTATATGAGGATAGCCGCAGAAAGTTAATAATACAGAGTGGAAATCTCTTCAGCATTTTTTATACATTAAAAAAAATGCAGGTTCTTGATTTGGAGAAATATGCATAAAAGAAGCTCCAATAGTTATCCAGTTGATCGTATGATTTGTCTTCGAGTTATAACTGTACACAATTTGAAAAATGTAGTTTCGAGAAAAACGCATTTAAAGTTTAAGTTGTCTTCGTGGTTGATGGATGCTGCTCTTCAGATGCCTGTAATTAAACACTTGAAATATTAGTATGCTATTTTCCAAGGTAAGTATAGTTACAACCTATCCAAAGATGCAACAAAAATAGTATTTTTCGAAAATTTGACACTAGTGCCGTCTTTTAACTGTTGCCTGTGAGCTATCACTATTGATTTAACAATGGATCTAAACTCGTGAAACAATAGGTAAAACAGGTAATAATTAAAAAAAACAGTCGTTAACATGTAGCGAAAGGATAAAAATAAAAAAATACATCGAAAAACTCAATTTTTATGTTCGGGATATTTCTAATATATTTGTCTACTTAAAGTATTTATATAAATGATAGTATAGTAGATGGAAATGTACTATAATAATTTATAAAGTGATGGTTATTGTTTTAAAAATGCTAGTTCTTGATAACTATTTCGAAAGATTACATTATTTTTTTTTGTTTTCAGCACCTCTGCAGGAGATTATTACTGAGAAATTTTCGTTCTGTATTGTAGAAACAAAAAGATAGGCACTTTGTCAGACTGCAAAATTATAGTTTAAAATGTGCTTTTTAGAAATCCTTCGTTATATATTCCCTTTTTGTATGAATTTGAAGAAATAGTAACAAAAAGCTTAAAAAATGTCATGGAAATCGGGACTTTTTTTACGGGGTAAAGCGAAACATTGCTGTATTTCTTTTAATTTGAAGTAATGTTGATTTTTATTATTCATTAACAAAGTTCTAGCGGATTCCTCGAATTAGTGTGTTACTCTGTTGCTAAGTTACTTTTTTTATAAACATTTTGATTGAATATAATTCAAATCTTTTGTTATGAATTACATGCATTTGTTACATTTTCCCTAAAATTTAAAAACAACTTTATTATAGTTGAAAATTGAAGTAAAATCAAGTGTTCCTATTTGCTCCCGGGCGTGTTTAACCCCGCATGTTTCGGTTTGCCCCCGAAAAGATAAATTTTTCGTTTCGATATTCCAATAATATACAACCCAGTCAAATTTTGTTATCGCTGGGAAAAGTTGCCCAATGAGATAGTTTCAAATGTCAGGTTGTTACCATTCGAGTGGTTTCACTTTTCTGCCTTATATAATAAAAAACAAAAAGGTGTTCCGCTTTAGGTTCTTTTCCTCTGTATAAATATGTTAGTAAACATTAGGGAACATTTTTTATAAAAAAAAAACACAAATAAACAATATCTTTATTACACTTTTTTAGTTTATATTTGACAAGTTGATTGTAGTCAACTTCAATAGTCAATCAATAGTCAACCAATTGAAGAAAAAATATTACTTAGAAGAAAGTAAAATTATAATATAAGACGAATGTATAACATAAGGGAAAAGTTATTGTAAAGTGATTTTCGGAACGCAAAAAAGTTACACGAATGTACATCATGTATTTTTGTATTCTCGTTTTTACGAACTTGGAAATTGTTTTCAATTAAATATCGTCCACTGAATATCTAAACTACATGATAAATCCTTACCGAGTGTTGTTCAACGGTACTGTATTTTTAACTTTTCGATCCAAGTGACGCAACATTATGTACATGTGTATTACCGTCGTTTTTGGAACACGCAGCAAAACATGTTACATGTGTTCTCAAAACTATCGAGACTGAAACTATCGGACTTTGATGTGTTCATCGGAGCTAATTGCGAAAGTCTTATTAAAATTAACCAAAATAGCCATAAAAAGTAATTGCATAAATTACGATATAAAGTAATGAAACATTACAATCTACATAACCCGTGGTTGTTGAACATTGGCGCGTTGTTGCCATTTTTAACGGTTGCAATGTTGCATAACAATTATAACAAGTAGGTATACACATGTGCAATCATTCCATTAGTTGAAAACCCGCCAGAAAAGTATCTAACCTAACATTCTCTATTTTTATATCGTTGTCGTAAGGTGTAATCAGAGTGCCGAAATTTGGCTAATAGGGATATCATCACCAAGGCATTTGTCGAAAAACCATTTTTATTTTGTAGTTTCTAGGATAAGAGTCGACGAGATGTTTCGGGCACCTTGAACAAAGATTGAGCTCAATTCTTTTTTAGGCATTTCGGTAAGCTGGGAAGTTTTTTTTCTCTACGCCCATGGTGATTACGCATACTGTAGAAAAAGCGAGTGTACTTCCGAAATAATCTGCTTATAAATATCATGAGCCAGGGAGTAAGTTTTCGGAGCGTCCTAGAACTTTGTGAATTTCTGTCGATTCTGAGGAGGAACGTCTCGTTTCCATTCCTCGGTCTAGACGCGAAGGCATCGAAAGCAAAAGCACCTGGCGTGAATGTGTAGGAAGAAGCATGGTATAGAAGTATGAAGCAGTCTCGGAACGAAAACACGAAGGATGACCAGCAGCAGCGTCGTCGCCGGGAAGGAAATTTGTCGATGGTGGGAGGGAGCAGCCTAGACCCGAATCCGAGCGAGAACGTCCGAAGTGCCCGGCCGTGAATCGCTAAAGTGCGAGCGAGACGACCCTAGCCCGAGTAAGGTCGAACTTGTCCGAACGTGGACGAGCGGGGAACGAGCGACACGGACAACGGAGGACGAGCAGTGTCGCCGTCACCGGTGCCGCGATTACCGAGTTTCCTCTTTCCCCCCGTGTCGAAGACCTCCGCACCGCAAAAGGCGATACGAGAAAAGGGCGGAATACGGCTCCGAAATATGTGCTGCGGATTCGCGGATTACGTCCGGGTGTGGTGCCAGAACGAGGCGCGGTTTTCCTCGTAGAAGCTCCACCCGAGAGAGAGAAGTGTTTCAGTGCTCCGTTTCTCCGCCCGCGAGGTTCGTATAGCAGGCTCCGGGATGGCTGGTCAGGGCGACGATTTCGCTCGGAGTGCCGTTTAGAAGTCCTGGACCTCATCCTCGAGGAGGATGCTACGTTGGGGATAGACTACCAGGAGCTCTTGGACTGATCGGTTCGTTGTATCGGTTCGTAAGTTAGAAAAGTGAGCAAGGATGCAGGTGGCCACGCTGTTTCGAGAGAGCGCCAACCTCCTCGGCGCCTCCAGCCTGGATCCTCCGCAGACCCACCATCAAACTCTGCAGCAACAACAGCACCAGATGCAGCAACAGTCGGTCGACTTACACCTCGGCCACCACATGCAACATCATTATAAGATGTGAGTCGCCAGAGTTTTGGATTCCACCGGAGTCACGTATAAGTGTTGTCCGTTCGCAGTGTCGTAGTCATATACATTCCTTTATTCTCAGCAAGTTTTCAAAATGTTGCCTCTTTGTTCCAATGGACTGCTTCAATTGTCAATATTTCCAGCAAATACGGGAATGCGCAGCGGAAACTATACTCCTTTCGCTAGTTCGCAGTTGCTTTGGTTGCCGTTCCGACATTTCTTTCAATATCTTCCTTATCAGATATGCATTTTTTCAGGTTACAGGATAAACATTTCAAATATCAAAAATTCGGAGTATTTTTTACATGTAAACATTCGTTTTCAACTTTATTTTGTAACACGAAAAATTAAATATTTTCTATTGTGAGAATTGTGAAAATTCAGTGAATCTAAATCTAAATCAGTGAAAATTAATTTCTTTGCAGTAATATTTTTTACACATTTTATTTTCCAAATTACTATGATTGTAGTCATTAAATAAACAAATATTTTTTTGAAAGTAATCAGCAATTAATGAGTTGCAAATAAACGTTTTAAAATGATTTAAATACTAGATTCTGAAGATGACCCGCACCAAGAGGTCGAAACGTTAAGTTTAGTGTATTTTATTGTAAGTAAGTAATATTTATTTTACCATGGGATTGCAATCCCTTGTGGCAATAAGATAAATACAATTTAGAGTTTTACAATTTAAAATTAATATAAAATAAAATAATACAGAATAAATATATATTACGGATGACTCTATATAATTCAAGTTGCATTAAAATAATAATTCTAGTGATATAAGTCAATCAAAAAAAAAGAAAATACATAATACAACTTAACTCCACCAGTGTGGTTTACGCCTAATACAAATACTAATGAACCTAGATTTGTTATAAGACAAATGCCCATATAACAAGCACGAAATACCAGAGCTAAAACTTATATACTTCGTAATTATAAATCGATTTGATTTTTAGCTTGTGGGAGGATTATCACAGGAAAAAGATGACGAAATAAATGGGGTTTGAAGGTATTAATTGATGTAATGTTACATATGTCAGGTGGCAGGGACTTCCAAAATGTATTGTGAACATCCTTTTATTTTTTATGACCGAAACATATCAATATTTTATTATCAAATCTATACGTCTAGATTTCCCACAATAATATTTGGACACTGTGTATTTATTTATATGAAACAAAACGCCATTAACACCTAATTAGTTTCTAATCACTTCATAATAACAAAGTATTGGTTTTGTTATGATATTGATTGTGAGTTTTTTTATTCCCATCAAAATAAATACACAAAATGAGCAGATGAAAAAACTATTATCATGTAAATAATTTTTTTTAAAATACCCATCTGTCTAATGTTTATGAAATTCGGAGCAATTTGATATGTCAATAAATTAGTCTAACAATAATTAAAATTTATTAACTTATATTAAGAGTTAGTTCAAATATTGAGTGATTTCGAGTGAATTCTATAATTAAAATATTAATCTTTTGTCAGTCGATGACGTATATATATGTGTCATGACTGGGGTTTCGGAGTCATGACGTACCCACTATCAAAAAAATGTGCAATTCCCAAAATTTCAAAAGTTTCTTTTCATTTTCTTTGCTAAAGATTATTATTAGATCATTAAAAAATAATATAAATGATTTGTAAAATAATATAACCTTACGCAACAAAAGTATAAACGAAGACGTATTAAATTTACTTTAAAGAATAATACGCAAAACGAGTTGTATAACAAATTACCAAAATTACCAAACAGTTAAATTACATAAGTGCTTTAAGCTAATAATACAAGTACAATGTCTAACCTTATAACCTTCTTATTGTTTGATGTCACTACGTCGATGCATACAGTTTTGCTATCACAAGCGCTCCAGACAGAAAACATTTCATACTGTTCAGCTTGCTTACTTCTGTGTATATTTCCCATTAGAATTTGCAATTGAAGTCATTTCTACGATCATATTCCAGTATAAACTAAAGTTCTACAAAACGTAATGTCAATCGACAAAACCTGGTAGAATTTAAAAAAAAAACATGCTATTTTTTATGAATAACATTTTTATTTACAATTTCCGAATGTAAATTTATAAAATAAAATTGCTATCACTTTTTTTTATTGTTTACATTTATCTGAGAAATTGAAGTCGGAAACAGTTCAAATACTTTTTGTAATTTTGAAAAATTGTAAACATTCATCCAAGCAGCCATGAAACAATTTGTTTTTTTAAATAAACTGAACTACATATAAATCGTGAATGTAAATTTTCATGAAGTGATCCATAAAATGTTTACTTTACTAAGCTGAGACTTTTCAATCTTCTTTTAAAGATTTTGTAAAAACTGTGTCACTATCTCATGTTTCTAGAAAATCTTTTCCTCAAAATTTCCTACCATCGATAAAAGAAATTAAAACACGAAAATTTTACTGCTTTTACACTTTTTATCAAAACAAATTGCACGATTTATATATTACAATATTATAGCAATGTATTAAATAATTTAAATCAGTTTTTAATTAAAAATGAATTAAGATTCGTCTACTAAAACAAGGAATATAAAAAAGTACTGTAAAATAAATATTTTTAATGTAATCAAATCAATTTTATTTATTTTTTTGCTTATTTTAATAAAAAAAATAAAATGATTTTTTAATTCCTCAAAATCTCGTCTTTTTTTACGTTATACGGTTAGCTTTCCAAAAATAACGATTTTCGCCATTATAAGAAAACAAACAAAATTATTTACGAATCTTTATATTTTTAACAACGTTACATTTTATCGTATTTTTATTACTAGACGTTATTGAAACGGAGGATGAACTTCGATATTTACTTGATTTATTAAAATCTCATTTAGTAAATAATTTTAATGTAATTTCAACCCTGATTAAGAAGTTACATCTCGCGCCAAGACGCGATAATTTTTCATTACAAATGTAAATTCGTTTATAATTTGGATTACCTCGATTTATTGATGTAATTATCACAGAAAGAAAAGATCTTTTATTAGAAGAAAAGGTACAAATTCGTGAATAATTCGAAATGTTTGTGTTAGTTTCAATTGTTTTTTTGCCAAGACGAAAGTTTTCCGAAAATTCTCGATCTATTATCGAAAAAAATCGTTAGTATTTTTTTGGAGATCCTTTATAGTAGTTGGAATTGCAATTACAGTGCCCGAATTTTCAGAAATCGTTTTAGTCATCTTTAAATTATATTTTTATATATTGATTACTGCCTTATCAACTGAGAATTTCATCATTTTAACCCTTTGAAGCATACATTTTTCTTTACGCAGGAAATAGCTTAAATTTGTTGTTGAAGGTAGCTAATTATGAATCTGATTTCACATTTTGAAAATTTAAAATGGCGGATCAGATTGCGTCTAAAAACAAGCAACTTTATTGTGGTCCGCCATCTTGGAACCGTCATTTTTTAATACTACACTTTATTAGTACAATTTTTTGCCACTTCAAATAGTAACACTTTATTGGACTAGTACATTAGTATAAATTGGTCGAATTTTCGAACGCTACTAAGGAATTCGTAAATAGTAGATTCATTTTACTATGTAGACTGAGAAAAATGTAATAATATTAACTAAATATATAGTTGTCAGTTAGCAGTCAAATATTTAGTAATTTCAACTACATTTTCATTTAAATGTTTTTCAAACGGTATTTTGAGTCAGTTGGGAGAACTAATATATAATTGAATTCACTTAAATATTAAGGTACTAATCGGCAACCAAAATATTTAGTCAATGTTACTAAATTTTCTTGTACCCTTAAGTTGTTTTCCCATATATTGTATACTTCTTGTATGTAATAGGTTTTCCTTCATCTATTTTATATTTTCCCCTAGATATTGTCGCAATGTGTATTTCATTAGTGAGGTTAAGTTACGTATTTGCTTGCAACTGATGAACCTAAAGGAGCAGGTGCTTCCATCGTTGATTTTTCTTTATTAGTAATCAATTTTCGATGATATTAAATTGTATATTCGTTTAAAATTCGTTATAGATTGCAACGAAAAAAATATAACTTAAAAAACGGCCATCTTGCTTGTCTCGATTGAACAACATAAGGGAAAGACTACTGTAGTGTAGTTTATGTAATTTTACAATTTAGCAAATCTGTTTACCTGTATTCATCGGCTGAGATAGGAAAATAAAGAGCATCCTCGTAGAGCACGTAATATAATTACTGGCGGCGCCGCTAGTCGGCGTCGTGATCCCATTCATACCCGTTAAAGAAATGGGTTTCAGTTGTCGTACAAGAACTAATGTAGTAATGCCGTTTCAAGGGATATATATTTGCGGAAATAAATTTTAGATCTATTGGGTATAATGCCTATGTAATATCGATGCATAAAGTCGATCTTTAATTTTGTTCATCTCTCTGAATATCTGTTTTATATCGAATAAGAAAAATTAAACACTCTAAAAGTATTTTTTTCGATTGAGTAAAGTTACATTTACTGTACTTCACTATTATAGTAGTATTTGACTACTTCATCTAGTGATTTGTATTTACTTTCAGTAGTTTTCTACTAATATTAGTAGCACAAATAATAAAATTCTACTAATTCAAACCTGGACAGTCTCTAAACATATTTTGATCAGTTCTTAACTGTTGCTGTCCAGAAATCGGAATTAGATTAAAAATGTTAATCCATTCCTATTCGTACTTTGAAATCGTTAGAAAGTCATTAAAATGAATTCTATTCTTAAGCAATTTAAAACGTTTCTATCTGAACGTAGCAACACTTTAGGACAATAATTATATTGGCTGCAAACGAAGACGGATACAAGTGCATTAACATCGATGGAAATAAAAAATATTACTTTTGGATGAAGACTGATTGAAGTTCAAATTTCTTAATTCGAATATACACGATCTACTGGATTTTTGAGAATATTATTCTTGTATTCGAATGGATTCCCAATAACAGTTCCGAATTCGTAATAACGAATAAGAATTCCTGCGGGAATCAGACGCGAATTCTAACGGATTCAAAATTCAAATGTTCTATGCGTATGAATAAATAGAAATTGCTAATAAAATTGGATTCGTTTTTCACAAAGTATGGATTCAAAATGTTTAGAATCGAATGCATTTCAATACTTTTTTATCTATTTTCGATTTCTGGTTGTTATGTAGAAGGAACATTAGTTGATGGAACCATATAAAAATGGTAGAAATGGTTGTAACATATAATAATAGTAGAATTAGAAGCGTGAAAAGTTGTCATCGGTAGTATCTTCTTTACCATTCAGAATATTGTAAAATATGCCATATTACATATATTTTGCTACGGGGGAATATGTGACTATTTAATTGTAAAACTGCGGTAAATTTGAGGTTATGTACTGTATTTGAAAATGATAGACTTTCACAAAAAATGTTGCGAAACAAAAAGTTCTTAGAATCGATCAAAGAAAACCTCGGAATTTTTTCACAATATTTCTACAACTTTTCATATTTTTTCAAAATTTAGCAATTTTGAAAATGAAGAAAAGTGTTTTAAAAATTCTGAAAAAATTTGAGCGTATTCTTTGATCAATTCTAAGTTAGCGACATTTTTTCCGCAAGCCTATCATTTTCGAATAAAAATTCAGGAGCTTTTTCGCCGTTCTTTTCGGGTTTGATTCGCCATTTTGACAGTTTCCAACTTTATTTTCAAAATGCTATCATGCACATTTTAAAGTTAAAGGATTGAGGACACGATATTTTCACCGATCAGTGATCTCCCTAACCATTTCCAATGTGAAAATGCTGAATAAAAAATATTTGTCAGCGAAAAAAACTGATTTTTTTTTTTGAAAAACTAAGCATAACTTTTTTGGAATGGGCTCGATTGATTTTTTAAAACATTTTTTTAATTGTCAAGAAATATTCTAAAAATCTTGGTGAAATTTGTGTCCTCTTGAGCGTTAATGGGTTAATTTATCTATTTTTTCATTCTAAAATGTACGGCGTGGAAAGATACTAAATTTCTGACCATTATTATCTGTTTCATTAACAAAACATTAATGCAGCATAAAATGCATAAGCATGAAAACATCGACGTTTTGCAAATATAATTTTACAGTCTCGTCTCGATGGTTTTGGTCTTTAAGAACGTTTTCCGAGTTATCTACATGGGTTATCAGTGTTATCGTTGGAGATAGTGGACGCAAACACCTTTATATCGAACCCAGTAAGGGCGGGTACGGCGTTTCTCCACGTTTAAAAGTCTATTGTTCTTTGTTTTTTTGGGCAGATTCAACGTGCATATGGCCAATATTTTTTGGGTAGACGATGCAGCAGATTTCGGTAGACCAGGGTAGCAGGATATCGTGCAAAAAATGGGAACGGGGCTACGACGTTAGCGATTACGGGCCTGGAAACTCACGGCACCTTACACGAGCGTTCTGTAAGTGTGCCAATTGGCCAGTGTCGTAGCGTAACGTTGGCTTTTCGGGTCGTAGTTTCCTGGGCACCGGACGAAAACGGCTAAAAAAGAAATATTGCTGCACTTTGATCCGCCGATTGAACGACCCCCACACAATTTGCCAAGCATTCTATTCTTGCATTCTCATCCCTGGGAAAATCCGGTGTGTCTTGAATGTCTGATGACTTAACTTAAGTCAGATATATAAATATGCACCAGTCGATAACCAATGAGGGGGCACCGGAGGAATCGATTTACCGTCAATGTTGCACAGGGAAAAAACAAGCAGATTCTTTCCGATTTCGCATTTTAAAGTTAGATGCATGTCGATGATACGGTTCAAAGTACACGGCGATGATTAACATGTAAGGCGCGGGTTGGTGAGAACACAACGGAATTCATTTCGAGGAGCCACCAGGAATTCGAATACGTTGGGAGGAACACTTCATTTTTGGTTTTACCAATGCGTCATGGAAAAGATTAGATAGTTGGAACAACTACCTTAAAAATACTTGTGACTGTTAATAATTGTTGCTGTAACAAACGTTACTGAAAAAGATACTTTTCTACATGCTACTGCAACAATCAGTCGAATTAATAAAAGTACTAAAATTGGTGAACATTTTCAGAGTAGTAATAGAAAAGAACATTTTACAAAATACTTGCGGGAATCGCGTTTTCGATTTTTTAAATCTGATGGGAACACTGGTAATTTGAAGGACAATAAAGATAGAAAAATCGACATACACGTCGATGCCACGTCGGCGTTTTACTATAAATCAGCAATGTTTAGCGCTGACGTGTCATAGTCAACTCTTTTATGTATACTATAAAAAATGTTCATAATTTTATTGGAAGTAATTAACCTATAAGTAGTACGGATATTTACGTATGGGACTTGTAACGGAAAAGAACTTTTTATCCAGTACAATTCATTTACTAACCTACTATACACATTATCCATCGCATTTGAACAACCGTTACGTGACTTTATTTGTGGATTAACGCGCCGCCTAGTGTCGATTTGAGAAACTCGACTTACAAAATGCTAATAAAATTTTCAAAAGTAATTGAACACTTTTCTTTCAAGTTTGGAAAAGTTAACGTAAGATATCTGCTAATGTTATTTTCTGATTGATTATTTTCGTAATTTTGTTTAAATATGATAACAATTTATCGAGGTAGAAAAAATGTCTTAACTCTTCATACGATATTTGCATCAGTACTAATTCACAATTTTATTTTTTATAATTTAATTTATTTGATGTTTCGAACACCTGAGATATTTCTTTTAAAGCAGCAATAAACATTCTTCTTCCATTACTCTAATTACGTTACTACCTGTCGACCGAATTTATGTGTATATTTTTTTCAGAACTACTTGAAATGACTCACATTTAATGTCTAGTTTGAACCTGTCTTCATACGATTTTTAAGATATAAATTGATTTGGACATTTTAATTTAGCTTTTCGGATACAGGCAAGCTATTGCTGAAACTAAAACTTCGGAGTAAGTAATGAGTTTATTAAAAGCTGGTCGTGTCGAAGACGAATAATTATTTATTACTTTACATTGCGTTAGTAGTAATCGAGAAGATTAAATTAGTAATATTTTAATGAAATCGATACAAGATCGTATTTAAGGTCTAAGTTGTAATTTCTATTTTTCTGATGTCACCTAATCGAAACAATAAAAAAGTGTCTAATAATTCAGACTTATCTCTTACCCCGTCTAAATACTTTCGTATTAAATATACTAATTAATCCGAGATTGGTGCATAGACTTCACATATATAATTGAACCGAAAACAATTACTAATTATAACAATTATATGAAACTTCAATTAAGTAGTTTCGTTAAATTATTCGAATACTTATAGTTAAACCGATTACAGTCTTACAAAGGCAATTATACACGAAAACATCGCGGTATTCGTATAAAGGTCGTAGACACCTAACGGTCATATTGTTAAATTTCCACACCAAAAAAAATGTAATAATAATTGTAAAACAATTCGGAAGTATTGATCACTAAGAGTAATTGTTAAAAAGTTCAAGAAACAATTTAATTTACGAAGCACGATATTAAATCATTATATTTGTTGTAAGTCAGTAATAAATCCGAATGGAGATTAAATAATTAATGAAGTAATTTGCAATGATATTTCTAATTGTACATAAGAGATTTGATTTAAATATTTTGTTAGTAAATTCATTTCATCATTCGAAAATATAAAATTGTTCATATTTAGATAAAAAAAGATCTGCCATTCGCGATGCATGAAATTTAGTTACACCTTTTACCACAAGTCGCGGTTTCGACTATTCCGTTTCACGATAGTTAAATAAATTGATATTTATTTAATACACAAAAAACGTATGTAGATAACTATATACACTGTTAAAAATTGTCGGGAAAATCGATACTTTTATAATACCGGAGTAACCAAATTTTACAAAATCTTGTGACTGATAGGCAAATTGCGTAACAGTGGTTGAAAATTAAGAAACTTGTAACAGAAATCTAAATATAAGTCAGCAAGATAGGTGAAGTTAGTTTGGTTTCTCGCCGCCAGATGCAGTCGCGACGCTGGTCTCCCGTGTTTCCTGTAGTAGAAGTCGGGTGTTGATTCGGTTATAAGGGATTTCGTGGTAAAGTTCCAGTAGTGTATAAACATCTGAAATCTGCATAGTTTCAAATCATTAATTACGTCTATACTTCTGAGTACAAAGAAAATGTACGAATAATATTTTTTGATCTGTTGGAAATATATGTGCCAGTGTTGGTTCATTAAATTTTATTCTTTTTATATCAATTATTTAAGTAATTAGTCGTTTACAGACTTCAGACACTTCACAAAAAACTTGAATTTTTAAATACTTTCTTTGCATATTTCGTGGTTGACATAACAACCCATATTTACATTTTGTATTTATTGTTTATGTACGAGAGGCCAAATATCTTAAGATATGAAATTTTAAGTTAATGTATAATTACAAACGGTTGAAGAAGAATTTTTGTTGCTTTAAAGGAGTTCTCTCCCTACGTCTCTAGTCAAAACAGAGTATACGTTAGAATTAGTATTTGACTCACTCGGTACCAAAGTAGTGTGGCAACACTGCACAAGTTCCCGCACAAATTGCTAATATGTTTATTAATCCCTATACTGCGATTATCGGTATAGGTTAAATTCCTTAAAGATAAACATATAGCAAATAATTAATTACACAATATAAATAGTAAATTAGCAGGATTCAAGATTTTCGAACTCGATTCGAGAATGTTTGACAATCTCAAAACGACTATAATTTCTAACCTCAATGTAGCAAAGACCACCAAAATTTTATGTGCATATTTCGTATACCATTATGAAGAAGTATACCAAATTTGGTCCAAATCTGTTTGTCAATTCTATAACCTAGAGAACTCCCTTAATGCAACATTTTATTTATTTAAGACACTTCCATTCGTAATAGTGATGTTACTCGTAACAATATGAGCAGTTCAAACTGGTTGCAACGTAGGTATCATTGCCGCCGCTAGGAGTAATTTTAGTTCTTGTAGGTTTTGATTGCTCCCGTTATAGAAACGGATTTCTATTTCGTATATCTATAAACTCTAAGGAAAGTCCCAGCAAAACATTTTGTATGTATTTTATGTACATTAAAATGTTGTACATAGGGCTGAACTTAAATTGTTTGTTTTAAAAAAATATTTAAATTGTTTACAGCGATTGTGCCGGCTACATTATTTCTAGTACCTATTACAATGTTTCTCTCTAAGTACCCAATACTTCATAATATTTGCAACAGCGACAGTAAGAAAATAAGGTAGCCTAGTAATTTTCACTAAAAATTATTATCAATTTTCGAACAATAAAAGTTCGCCACTAAATCTCAAGTAATATTTCCACGACAATTTTTTTCGTTTACTTAAAAATTCGTATTTTGAATAAATTAGAAATATTTTTAATGCAATTCTTGTCAACGAAGCACTAATAAAATATAAAACAAGTAAACTATTGTGTAAATTACGAGACGATTGCTTAGCCTCGCACATGCATTCTCAATCGCAAGTATAAGTATTAATTCGTGTACAAAAAAAAACATTGGATCCTTAACGATGCCATAGATCCCATTCCGGGATTTGCATTAACTAGATAAACTCGATTTATCTAAAAGTTTAACGAAAATTAGTCGAGATTTAGTGTGGTTTAACGAAGTTTAAAGATCCAAACTGGAGTTAACAAGGTTACATCTTAATTAACACGTGAGTTTCGGTGCGATTCACGGCTAGGATTCGCTACAGTTTAATAATTTGCATTAAGCCGGTACTCGTGTGTGCTCGAGAGGATCGCGGACTTTTTTTCCACTACATCGCGCGTATTATGAAATTCGTAAATTTTTTAAAATGAAAATTGTACGATTTTTTTTTTGTCAGCGACGCATGGAAGACAGCTCAATTCTGGTTGGATTAGCAACAGTAGCGCCGGTGCTAAAAATAAGTTAACAAACGGTTCCCGAACGCGGGATTCTTCAATGCTTATTAATGGCCTCGGTGTCAAATTAGGCTAGTACATGTTTTACGGTATTGTTTTATCCTCGATTGCAGGTAGAAGATAATCGTAATTGAGCGAACATGCGAATGGTATGGTTGTTTTTCAACACGAACGCCACAGGAACGTATAGCCAGAACGGCGACGTCTGAACGCACCGGACGTCCATGCTATATAGGCGTAAAGTATTTTCGAGAATCGTCAAGTTTGTCGCGTTTCGGTGGCGCCCAACTGGTAGTTCATAAATCCCAGTGGTCAAGCAAGAATTCCCGGATTTTGGATAGTTATATGGCCAGCATTGCATGGCCATAAGCGAAACATCCACTTCCTCCAGGCCCTTACACCAGGTAGTCGTTCGGACCAGGAGTCGCTTAAACCAAATAATTTATCGCTCGATGTATATATAATGTAGCGCTGAATTTCATACGCGACTAAAATCGAAACTGGCTTCAATTATTTATGAGCGATATTAATCGCTAGTTAGAGGATATTAGCGTTAATCGCGTTTTGATTTCGCCCAATTAATCGCGTTAATTTTATGACGTCGATCATGTGAAATTTCGAGCTGCGTAATAGAATCGAACCCACCAATTTGCACTTCCATTCAAAATCAAATAAAATCCTTATAACAATGAGAATATAAGAAATTTTCAAAATGTCCTGATAGGGGATTCACAAAGTTAGGTTCAGGAGACGAAAGAATCCGCTAAAAGGTTAGTTTACGATTCCGCCTCTAGGAGTGCCGCAGTCCCGTTATAGAAATTAATTTTTATTTTATGCATACAAATGTTTACTTTTATTGGTAAGACCGAACTTATTGGGAATTTATTCTTCTCAAGTGTGAAGGAATTCCCTGTGCCGTAGGAACAACCGCCATATTTAAACTAGTCACGTGGCCAAGTGTATAATTGTGGAAGTGTATATATATATTATACTTATACAGTAGCACATATAAAAGTCTTCTTTCTTCAGAATTCTCGTCACCTTCGGTACACCCACGAATAGGACGTGACGTAATCAAATCTAGCACAACACGAAAAAAATGTCAATACTTGGAATTCTTCCTGAAGTTTGCTCCTGAAGTCCTGGAGTTGAATTTGCTACTTGTTATTGCGAAGACATTGAAAGTATTCTACGTTTAATATGTATAGGTTAGGAATCCGTAATTTTAAAAGTGGCATTTCTTTTCGCGGGAACTTAGATAAGGATTAGCAACTGTACAGAAACCTTAGGATGATAAAGTGAAGACATAATCCTAAAACATTAAATTTACACATTTTTGTTTTTGTTTAGTACAAAAGAAAAAGCTGATTATTGAGCGGCAAAAAAAGATACATGGTGGAAAATAATCTACTACATTATTTCCTGCTGTCACGTGGACTTACAAGTATCCTTGTATATCAAATGGAAATCTACTTTTATTACGGGAGCGGAAAGCAACGCCGGTAGCGCTACGGTAAACAAGACAACGACTAACGGCGGCCGGAATAACTACATTAATGCAAGTTTTGCTAAGTTTCTTTACATTTGCCCACATTTATTTAGAAAAATTACACTTTTTAAAAATTAATAGAATTTGTACTATTTCAAATCGTAATGCTGTATATACACTAGTTAGAAATTTGTTAAATGTTCGAACAAAACTAAGAAAGTTATTATCATACGAATTGCAAATAGTATCTTCATTTTACTATGTTATTATTAGTTTAGTTTTAGCATTTAAATTGGTAGAAACTTTGAATTCACCGACTGAGGTTCAGGAATAAAAATACCAGAGTCAACATTGTCTGCAATGTTAGTTACTCGTGCTGCCGTTAGTCGCGTTATGATTCTATTCACACCCACATTTAAAGAAATGAGTTATAATTTTATAGTTATACCACGGAACATACCTCTTAAAGAGTATGTCCAAAACTTATATTGAAGGATATCTGCAAAAAGACCTCTTGAAGAGGTCTTCATTAGGATAATCTAAAAAACGACCTCTTAAGGAAGTCTTAAATCTATCTCGTTTCTCGTTTGGTAAAAGGATTACCAGAGTTGACAATTGTGTTTCTTCCAGCGACACTAGGTGGCAGTTGAATCCAAAAATGAAAAGCGCACGATATTTACTTCATATGCAAACCGATGATTCATAAGTTGTAATGAAAAAATAAGTGCTTTTACGATATTTAACAAGTAATATCACAATTTTGTGTTATTATTGTATGATCTCCGTTCTATTGAATGCAATCGCTGTTTAATATACATATAAATATACAAATGGTAAAAAGAAATCATGTAAAAATTATATAATTTAATAATTAAGGTTCAAAAATAGAATCTATAATTCTCAGAAATGTGCTTTTCATTTATATTATTTATTTTATATTGGGTGTCAAAGCACTATTAGGTATTGAAGACATGTTACAATGTTTAAGTCTTCTTAAAGAGCTCATAACCTTGTCTTTTTGTTATCTGGGTTCTATCGACGCATAAAGTCGATTTTTGGCGTTTATTTTTGTTTTACTCTGAATATTTTAATTTTGTTATGTAACAGACTCTTTTCTCGAATAACTTACTTCTCTACCGTGGTAGAGATTTGGCTGGTTGAACTAGCCATTATCCCACTGTTCGGTAGAATCTCGGGAGAAATATACACGAATTCTAGGTGTAAACCCGCTATAAACCACTAACATATATTTAGAGTGACATAAAGCAATAATTACATAATGAAAATATTATATTAAATTTGTATAATAGATGTCAATCGATTCGACAAAATGAGCAGGTATAAATGTAAACAATTTTTCTTTCGAAATAAAGCTTTGATCTTTACAACAGCTTTGTAAACAATCGCGACGGCATGTGCAGGCGAAACAGCTGAGAGCAAGCCGCCATATTGGACGTTCGATCGAGAGATAAGTTGCAGGAGCTTGTCGCACTCATGTTAAACTATATTAGCTGTCTCAATGTCTCGCGTCTCGGTAGATTTACGCCAAGATTCATGTCATTTTTAGTAGGATTTCTACCCATATTATAGAGCTAGTTTCTAGCCAGATCATCAAAATCTACCAGGGTAACAGTTACAGTTCACGTTATAATATAGTATTTGACTAATTTATTTAGTAATTTATATTTACTTTTACGATTAATATCTTTCTACTAATATTTTAGTACCTCCTAATAGGAAATTCTGCTATTTTATCTTCAAAGATTCACTGGTGCTATCGCATAGCGGTATAGATTGAAGATGAAACACTAGCCACATAAATCATTTTTACCGACCGAATTTCAATTTTCCTTTAACATTATGACAGAGAGTTAGACAATACTGGATTAAGCCCACTAGAAAATGAAATCTACGTTAATGTTAAAATTTCAGACGTGATTTTTTAAACTAGATTAATATTGGACTAATAATCCCTGTGGAGGATTTGAAAAGAGTGTATACAACAACCGTTGGAGTATTTTCGGAAACGCGTGCCGCTTTAAAGGACCCGATAAATGAACCGAGTAAAACGTTCGGAGGTTCCGCGCAAGTGGAAATCATCGGGCGTACGGTTTTGCTGAAATCGATTTCATTATCACAAAAGCAGTCAGATGCGCACCGGCAATGACTTCATCCACCGGAGCGTTATCGTTATCAAATTGAATGTAATATTTATATTTCTTTTTCGAAAAGGGGGCGCATTATTCGGCGCGCCAATCGTAGCGTTCAATTTAACAGCTATCTGGAAAATCGGTAGATGCATAATAATTTAATGCCTCGCGTGTATTATCCAAGCTAACAGGTGCGTCAACATTATTTTCGCAGTGTTCGATTCGTGCGTCTGCGGCGGCGAATGCATAATTACTATAATCGTCATTTAAATTCGTAGTATTGTTTAGCGCCATAATCAGCCGGTTGGTCAATCACCGAGCTTAGAACCCGCGAGTCATGTTTCTACACGTGCCCGCCCGGTAGCGCTGGCAAGATAAAATTACAACCGCCGAAACCCCGCCAGTTTTTCGTTACGTCTACTGTCGTGTGGATAATTCCTTTTCTTCGTTCGTTGCTGATGTAACGAGACAGACAGTCGTTTCGATTTCCTGATTTCTTTACTGATTGCGCACTTTTTCAAAAGCTTCTGCCACTCCGATGCGTAGCTGACATTTCGAGCTGACATTCCCTCAAACATTCTGCAAAGTTATACCTGTTTGAAATTAACAGCAACTATTGGGATTGGTGCGATGATTACTAATTATTGATCTTCAGGATTTTGCCTTTTTTACTGTCCATTCTTCGTAATTAACCTTCGTAAGCATGGACGAATACGCTTTAACTCAAATCTATTCTAATCTGCTAAAATTGTCATGAATATCATCCGTAAATATCACAACTTCACAACTTACCGATAACTCTTTATAGCAAAAACGAAACGATCGTTCGAACTATCCAAAGACAACTAAGGATAATTATTAATTCAATTTTTTTTTAGAAATATATATAGAAGATAATCAAGTCGTACAAGAATTGTTTTGACACGTTATCACGAATATAGTTAGGTATGCCACCGCTAGACGCCGTCGCTATGCTTGCTGCCCTACGAATCGCTCAAGTGGCACTCGTTCCAGAAATAATTTTATTCTTCATGCGAGTCCATAAAGAACTTTAAAAATGTTTCTTCCCTAAACTAAGATTTTATTAGGATTGGAGTCTTTAAAGCAGTTTAAGGGAGCTTACAAACGAAAATAATGATTTTGAGATTTTCAAGTAAACATTTATCTGTGTAATGATAAGCAAACAAATTTCAAAACCATATTTTCTGACATGACGCTGAAGCTAGCAGCAGATTCGCAGCAGCGGATTCGAAAAAATTATGGTTTTCAGCCATTAAAATGGCCAAAAACACATTATTTGTTTAGAATTTGTCTAAAAATGTTTAAATGCAAGTAATTTTTAATAAGAAATTATTCATTTTCACAGTTTTCTTGAATCCGCTGCTGCGAATCTGCTGCTAGCTTCAGCGTCACTTTCTGACTTACTTTTGTTCGTACTTTTCAAATCTGCTATTAGTTTTGTTCTATGACTTCTGCGGTCTTCAAAATGGCGACTAATTTACCAAAAATCCTGAGTTTAAAAATTTTGTTATTTGTTTAATGTACTGGCTAATAATGTTCTCGTTTTCGGATCGGTACAAGCATCTGGATCCTGTGGAATAATAACGACAACTAATATTTAAGCGACGCAGGATGTCAGAATTCAAAATGGCCATCCAATATGGCGTCTTTTAACGCATTTTTTGCGTCTTTTTTTCAATTTATTTCATGTTTTCAGTCCATGACATTTACTTTTTCAATAGATTTATTATATTTATCTCAACTTGATATCGAGTATGAAAGAAAATAGAATATTTTCCACTATTTTTAATTGCATATCATCTTGTATTGTTATTTTCTTGCATAACCGATATCAAACTGATATATGGATACGAAATCTATATTATAAAAAAATATATTTTCAGCCATTTAGAATTCCATATCATTTTGTATTGCTATTTCATGGCATGATCGGTATCAGACTGAGATAAATATAACAAAACTATTCCAAAACTAAGTGTTAGGGACTAAAACCCCCACAAAAAAAATGAAAAACCATTAAAAATGCGTGTAAAAGCCGCCATATTGGATCAGCTTTTTCCAATTTTGACCTTCTTCGTCGCTTAAATATTAGTTATGGTGATTATTTCACAGGATCTAGACATTTGTGCTGATCCGACAACGGGAACATTATTAGCCAGTAAGTTCAAAATTTTAAAAATCACGTTTTTTGTAATTTAGCCGCCATTTCGAAAAAATCAAACGTTATAGAACAAAACCAATAGCAGATTCGAAAAGTACGGACAAAAATACGTTATCTGATTCGTAATTAGTGACAAAAAACCCTAAACCATTTATTTTCTTCACTTTTGGCTATATGGGGTTGTTTTTTATTAAAAATTGTACATAACGAATAGATTTTTACTATTTTTAGTTAATTTATCCAATATTTTAAACAATATTGTCAATATTCTGTTTGAAAAAAATCACAATGATTTTAATAGACTGTTACAGGATTAAAAACCAACAAAGAATTAGGTAATTTATAGCTACTGAGATGGCGCAAACATGTTTTCGAGACAAACCACAGAAAACGCACGTTGCTAAAATGCAAAGTTTAAAAAAAAGCGCCCATTATAACAGCATATTGTTCAAAAGGTTATGAATAAAAAAAATGTTCTTGAAACACATGTCACGGGAAAGTACAAACGTTAATTCGAACAATAACTAAGAGATTTCGATTGCAAACCGACTTGCTTTCGACGGGTATGAATTTTTAAAATCTTTTCACTTTGACATACGTATTAAAAATTCATATGCAGCACAGCCGTCCTGTATACGGGTCTTAATGGGTATTATTTACCATATCCGTGATGATGCTGCATCTGTAGTCGACAATTCTGACTGTTTCACGTCGGATATCTCGAACTCAGTATGTGCTTCAATTTCATAAATAATTTACGACTAATGAAAACTGTTAAATAATAGGCAAGACGCACGCTTGGGAAGTATCGTAATTAAATGATATATTGTTGCAGAGTCGCATATATTATGTAGTAATACAGTCAGGAAAGTGTGGTAATTTTTCGCATCCACTATGTCGAGTCTCGTCGTTCGTTTTTCAAATGTTCGGTAAAAATTAATTTTACATTGATAAAAAATGTCGAACGAAAATGTAAACAGTTTAGATCGAAGATATAACAGAAAATATTTCTGTAATGCCACGCAAGAATATAATAATACTATTTCTAGTAAAAAAATCAAAGCGATAGTATATACATATAAAAGTTTCTACGAGATGCGCTAGGTGTCGAACAAATCCAAAAGTCAAGTAGGGCAGCGCTCGAGTCGATGTTGTATTAGTGTCATTAAACGTGTCTATTTTTCTATAAAATTGTATTTCCGAAATTCCATCACGACTTGCAAGTTGCGTGCATGAAACACTTTATGTCGTAAAATAATATGATGATCATTTTGTATTCTGTTAGATGCCGTATATTTATATAATATTTTAAAAACGAGTTCTGAAAAAAACATTTCTTGAGTGTATCATTTTAAACGGTAGTAATTATTAACCACTCTATTATATCAATTTCTAGCATAATTATTAGTATTATCTATAAAATATATGTTCGATTACTGGTATCAGTGACAGTACATGGTCTACAATGTTCTACCAAACTGACTTTGTATCGGATAAAATAATTATTGCGGTGGTTTTAAAATGATCAAAAAGTATTATATACGACTATATCACTTTTAGAAACGATAACAAATATCTTCTGTTGAAAATATTTAAAACACAAATGCGATATATTTATAATGCAAAGAAGTATATTGATGCAAAAGATTTCTGGATACATCCACTAGTTCATCAATAATATCGAGTTGTTTGATGGTTACTAATTAATAAAATAATTAGATCTACTGTAACCGTATTTTATTTCAAAGCATAATTCACGGGAAAAAAATTTCAAGCTTCCGCTTAAAATTGGAAAAAGTGACATAAGGACGATTTGTTCTGTTATTGGTACAACGCTTTATGCATTTACGTTCTTATATTAAACGGAAACAGTAATGTTGCAGAAAATGTGGCCCATAAATAAGAGATTTAAAATTCTTCTTTATTATTTGTAGAGCATTCGAAATGCACCGTTAAAAATGAGGGTAACAAAATTTTACAAAACGGGTTTACACAAAAAGAAATTACGTAACATTTTCATAAAATTACTAAACTTTCAGGGAGTGCTCCTTAATATTACTAAATTGTAACACAATATAGAGCGAAGGTTTTGTACTACTCTCCGATTTGTTAATTAGACTTTTCGACGCTAGGTTTATTTAGCCATAAAAGATTCTGCACATGTTTTTTTCGAATTTGTCTTTATCATTGGAATATTAGACACAAAAAGATAGAACTGAAAATTACATTTAAGAAAGTAATTTGAGAAATATGAGTATATAAAAATATATTGAATCTAATCAATCGAATATAACCGGGATAATATTGAAATGAAAAAAAACGAAAACTAATTTATGAAAATTAACAGTAGTGTAATTTGGGATTACTAAACTGTTACAGAATTTTTTAAAACATAAACTTAGATACTCTACTGTTATTGTTACGAAAAATTACTAAATTGTAACTATTTATTCTAAATACTCTGGTAAAAATTCTACCATTGCAGTAACATTTTCTTCTCGAAATCAACATTTCTCGGAGAGCATCGAGTATTTTCGGTCATTGTGTTCTCTTATTCTTCTTCTTTGACACCAAATTTGAAATCTGTTGAGATTGTTAGTAAATAAAAGTAACTTCAATTATTGTCCCGAGTTAAAAAAAAAAGTTACTTTTATTATGAACCTTCACAATCCATGTGGAATCTGCAATATAAAACAAGTATTTTATTACACTATTCCATTTTTGTACTTCCGAGTCGATTTCTAATATTTAAGGGGACGGAAATAGTGGGTTACTAACAATTAATTAAAAATTATTAATCGTCTACGCAAATTAATAAATGAATTAGACAAACAAAATTATATTACGTTATCATAGCTAAATACTATCAAGGTTTCATTGACGGATATGCGCGTATCCAATCCCGACGACGACTAGCGGGAGTACAACTAACTACATTATGTCCAGTGTTTATCCGGTTACTTATTTCCGAATCTCAGTCGAAATTCGGAAATAATCAAAGTGCCTTTTGACTACAGTACGTCGCGTTCGGTAATTCAAATAATTTAATACAAATATGTACTTAACATCTTATGCACATACATAGTCTGTCGATAATAATTGCAACGTCTACATGCAAAGCTAGTACCCTAATAAAAAAAAATTTGGTTTTCTTTGAATTTTCATTAGAGAACATTAATTCGAACTGTAAGTACATAAAACAGTAATACCGATTGATCAAACCTCAATCACTGACCGATCTAAGCTACCTCGTTTCGTCATAGGGGGTACATAAAATCATCCAGTGCAGCCGCATGTAGTTGAAAGAATAATTTCATGAAACGCTTTACCTGTGACGGACATCGTTTTTCAATGCGTACATTTTTTAATAAAGATTATTTTGGGACTACATTTGGACTGCCTTTAGAATTATTTATAGCGGACATTCGGGATTACTTAAAGAATTCTTTATTTCGAAAGCTTATTGGGAATATTCTACTTCAAGTTTAAAAGATTCTCGTTATATGTATAACATTACCACTATTTTCATCATGAACATGATAAGTTCTACCATCGTCCACCTTCCAATCATAGATAGTCGCTAAAATTCAATAACTGTTCTAGGATTTCAAAAGTACGTGTTCTTGTGAATGCTTTAAAGTGAACGTAAATGTCTATATCAATGTCGAGTCTAAGGTTTGAATCGGGTGAAACAATTCGGCTTTAAGATAATGCATCACTCAGCGTGGACTATTGCAACATGTATCGATTGTAATAATCGAGCGAATGATTCTCGCGGCTATTTTTCGTCATTACTGTTATTATAGTAGAAGTATATATCGTGGTAAACTCGAAGATGGTATCGAACGATACGAAGCGCACCATCGCGTGCATACTGCTTTTCTAAATGCTTCAGGTGCACTCGCGATAAGCCGTAATGATAATATGCAGTGAAAACGTAGCGCGCGATGAGGATTATGTAAAATTTGATACACCTACCTGCATGGTGGACGATTAAAAGAGGCAGAAATATGCAAAAAGAAAACAGAAAAATGGCCAATATTAGTGACGATAAAGTTATTAATTTCAGAGATTTACGTCTCGACGCCCAACACGCGCGACCCTTTTGTTAAGATTTCCAAAAATTTCAGATGACTGCAAATTCCGTCAGAAAAAGATTTAACCCCTTAACTGGTGATGACGTCTATATACGTCAAAATAAATCGTGATTCAAATGGTGATGACGTCATATCAATATCTTTGAAACAACTCAACCAATCAATGAATTCAAATTTGAGGTTAAAATTTCAAAATTCAAAATGGCCGATCCAATATGGCGATCGAAAAAGCATAAAAGTTTTCCATTTTCGGCAATGTTTGCTACTCATAGGTTTTTGGGGTAATTTAAAGTACAGTATATTGCCCAATCCGACGTCAAATTTGCTAAATTCAATATGGTAGATCTAACATGGCAGACCGAATGTGGAAAATGAATTTTGACCTTTGTCTAAGCGACCTCAATTTCATATATTTCATGCAATACTTTTGCCATAGTTTTGCGAGACTGCAGAATTGCACTAGTGATCTAATAGTGTACGAAATTACTATTAGTGAACACTACTAGTGCTGATCATTTGTGCGCACTAGCAGTTTTTTTTTAACGAGAGGACCTGTCAAGTGCGCATATTTTTGCGCAGCTCTGCCATTCTCTCTTTCTTCTGCTCAACGAAAAGAAGAGGACGGAGAGTATTTTAGACCCCAAAAACTCCCAAGTAACAAATTTCTGTTACATCAAGTAACTATTTGCATTTTCGTCCGCCATCTTGGATCCGGCATTTTGAATTTTGAAATTCTGACATCAGATTCGTAATCAGCGACCCTCAAAATCCCCTAATTAACATTGTCATCGAAATTGGACGAAAACTGGCTCGTACCAGTTTTGGCACTTTTTATTTGAAAATGCCTACCATTGAAGGGGTTAAATAAAAATCTGGTAGTTTCTCCATGATTTTTTTGTCGCCATTGTTGTTTCGAAACTTAAAGTCTCTCAACTATGGAAGCTACAACCAGGCGGATGGCGAAGTTGGAATAACAGAGAGTAAACGGGAGGTTTAATACACCAACTACGCAACTGAGGTATTGCGAGGTCGTCCAGGTGGTGGATCTCGGCAGTCGGTCGCTTGAAAACTCGGTCAAAGTCCCATCGCATCGCCGCGTCTCGCCTCACTTTGAGGATTCAAAGGGTTGCCCGGTTCTTCTAATACCTCCTGCCAGCTTCGCAGAACTTTCTCGGCTCGGTTACGAATTCTCCACGAGCCTTCGAATAAATTCCAAAATTTTCTGCAGCTTCAATGCGACACTTGGACTGCATGCCGCAGAGCGAATGTACGACGCTAACTGATACCACAAGTTAACGGCCACTTTCACTAATGCCGATTCCAACTTGACCGACAATTATGTCGAATAACAAATGGTAGAAAAATTGTTTTTTAACTTACTTTTGAACATCACGTACCAAGATTAGAAAGCGTGACGTGGTCCAATTGCTTATATTATCAAACTTGGTGCTGATTACGTAGGGCGAAAAATTTCAAAACCAAGAACCAGAACATACTTTTCCGAAGGTATTTGACACGCTGAATTCCAATCCGACCTCAGAGTAGCCCCTATACGTCAGGTTTTTGAGATATTTTAACCTAAACGTGCAAAAAGTACGTTTTTTTGGTACAATTCAGGTAGTGTAGCTTCAAGATAGATTTTTTCAAAACGATCGTCACGATATCTCAAAGTACTGTTTTTGTCCTTCAAAATCCGTTTTCAAAATTAGAACAATCGTCATTGGTTACGGAGATATTCAGCAACCTCGAAACCCCTCGAGTAATAAGTCTGAAGCGAATTAGGTCGATTTTACAAAAGCTGTCAGCCATATTGAATCCGAAATTTTGTATTTTGTTATTTTGACTTCAAATTCCTACTCAGCAACACCGAACATCATAAAAGCCATTCGAAATTTAGGTCTTTGTCGATAATTTCTTTCTATTTTTGAAGCTTCTGAATATCGCCAAACTCAGGAACTTCAACAGACGATATCTCAGTAAATAATAACGATTTTTCTAAGTTTGAAAACTGAATTTTGAAGGGCAAAAACAGTACTTTGAGATACCGTGACGATCGTTTTGAGAAAAAAAATCTGTCTTGAAGTTACTACTTCAAATGTACCAAGAAAACATACTTTTTGCACTTTTAGGTTATAATACCTCAAAAACCTGACGTATAGGGGCTATTCTGAGGTCGGATTCGAATTCAGCGTGTGAAATACCCTTGGAAAATATGGTCTGGTTCTTGGCTCTTCAATTTTTGTCGACCTGTGTTATCCAATGCCTTTGTTACAAATTTCTGAAAGCCATCTTCGGAATTGTTCGAGTTTTTTCTCCGCTCCAAATGTTGTACGAAAGACCCAGATGTTGTAATTCCACCTACAGTCGGACTGCTTCAACATGCCTTACCCACATGTCATTTAGAGAATAGTAAAAACTGGACATCCATGACGAGTAATAAATATGTCAAGAGGAAATCTAACTATTGTCGGTTTCGTTCTTTTATATGAGATCATATCAAGTTACGATGGAATATATAAATCATAGGACTGCATTTTCAATGTAAAATTTGTTTTTTGTGTGGTTTGATAACAAGTAACAAATTCAAATCAAAGGCGATGGCTCAGTTGGTATCGGCTTCGTAATCAGAAAACCCTGGTTCGATCCTGGCCATCTGTCATCGGGACACCTCTGTATTTGTTTATAACTGTCTAATAATTAAAGCTAAAGCTCAGGTGGTTCGGATTCCACTTTCATAAACTGTGGGACCCGCCGCGATTTAGTCTCATGGATTCAGAAAAGTCGACGTAAAATAATATAAAAAAAAATCAGATCACTCTTAAGTCCCTTCCCATCGCGAGATTTGCGTACGAATCGATATTGTAAAGAGACATCCAGGACGAAGCCAGCAGCGATCGCTTCAAGATGGGAAAGAGAATTTTATGGCCAAAGCTTTGTTCCACATCAGCTGCTTTTCTAACGAACAATATTGAGATACTACCGTTATTTACTGCTAGTGAAACCACCGACATGGAACGCAGCTCCAGCGCTGGCCGTTGCCAAGAATCGTTCATTGCCAGGAGTAGCAGTAGGAGAATTTCATTCGTGATAATATATCAGAAAATCAAGCAATTGTCAGTAGACAGTTAGATGAAATCTAATGTCAAGAATATAGTCAAATAGCGAATTATCAATATTTGTCTTCCCTAGTGACAGCTTCAACGACTGCTTTACGCGCAAGTCAGTTTTTGTCTCCAGGTGTTCCGGGAGGTTTTGTTGTCTAGGAGTTCCGTATCCAGGTGCAGGTGGTAGAGAGCGTGGGAGGTGAACACTCGTCGAAGAGCGGCGGAGGAGAAACACGAAGGCTTCTTTGTAACTTTGCGTCTGGCTGAAATGTAACCTCAAGTAAAAGGTTGTTATTGTCTTCATAAATTTATCATTCTTCGAGACTTCTGCATTAAGACTGAACTTATTTAACATACGTATAAAAAAAAGATGGAAAGAAGAGAACTGTCTCTTTTTTTTGCGAAAGTTTTTGAAAGTTATTCAGTATTCGGATAATTAGGGAAAAAGAAAAGAGTAACTTTTCAAAAGTTTCGAACAGCTTAATCCATCGCCGAATTAAAGCTCGCTTCGTTTACGCGCGACAATGTTATATTTCTGGCGGCGACAAAACAGGACAGCAAGAAAGAAGGCGGGAGTAAAAAAAGCAGAAGGGGTGGATGGAGAATCAACTATTAAAAATATCGGGGGAATGTCGAGCACGGTAATAAAGTATAGGTGGGTTAGGGATCACGCGAGAGAGGGCGCGACCGATACGACTCATAAAATTTGATTGGGTACGACATACGAGAGAATCCTAGCGCGTACATATAAATATATTGTATATTCCGTATAGCGTTCGATTCCTCCACGTTTTTCCCGCAACGTGAAAAAGCATATGTTTTCATTCATTCGTTTATTTCCATTGGCGCATTCGCGTGAACGACTTTTTGCTTGGGTACGGTAACCGCGCTTAAACGGTAATGAACTTCAACTTGTTGAATTGGTAATGTTGAAAGTACCGCTTTTTTGTTGGAACATCTTAACCGTTCTTATCTTCGCTTCTTGCCTTAAGTACTCCTTTAATTGAAACGAAAGTTTTCAAAGTCTAACGACTCGGTTAGCGTTTCGTCACTTAAGAAATGCCTGAGGAAAAATGGCTACCGTCGTAATTGTTAAAAATATTTGGGATGTTCGCTGTTGCGTTTTCGTCGTGATTAATCCCGTTGAACTTTTTACGGCGTATTCGGGCCGGGAGCGGCACCAAAAAGACGCCCGCTGTGATTTCTATGCCAAAAATGAAAGTGACGTCTTTACGTTCCTCTTACTTTCCGTGAAAACATCTGCCTCCGGGTAATCGTTATGTCGGCCATGGGCCACTTAGAACCAGACGGTCCTTTTTTTCGTCTTATCTAAATTGAAAATCTAATGATGTACGTAAATCTATGGCTTACGAGAAAACGAAGGAACCTTGACAACGAGACAGGACAGTTCCGAAAACAGTTTTCCGTTTGCCTCATTTCTTTGGAATCTGAAGTCGAGTGTGTTTTATTCGGCAACGTGTTATTTCGTAAAGGCCATTTTCCCTTTTAAAGACCTTGTGGTCTCTTCGGTTAGCATTGCGCGTTACTTTCTAGTAGTACCTGCTTATTTCGAAATGGGATTGGGATGGAATCAATAGTTACTCCAGATTTTCAGAAGCTGCAAACCATTATACTGGTGAAAAAATATTACGAAACATGCACGTGATCACATTTCACAAATGCCTTTTGAAAAGGCCGATCTTTTCCGACTCATTTAAAAAAAAAAGAAAATACCAGACGCGGCAGTCGGCAAAGACGTCTTCATATCACGTAAAAACGGAAAGACGCGCGTGTCGTAACGTAATTGTTCATTTTTAAGCCAGCATGAGTCGCGCGATCTAGATCGTTTGCAACTTTTCTTCTTGCGAATACCTGTTTAAGATTCTCGTCACGTAGCAGGGACCTCCAGCGAGAACCTCCTACCTTCGGCGCCGACAACCCTTTTCTACCTTGTTTCTTTCCTTGTTCTCTTCGCACTTCTTTTTAGTTCGTGGTTTGCCCGTTCCTCCTTTCTCTTTTCCACGTTGTCGCTTTTTGCGACTTACACTTTCATGTCCGAGTAAAACATTGTATGTAAATATATCTGCGCGACACGCGTAAGCGTTATTTCTTTTTTGCGGGAACCTTAATTAATTCATCATGGCATTGGGAGCAAGAAAGTATCGCGCACGGTCACCTGTTAAAATATTTTTACTTCTGCATAAACCGCCAACTTGTTGTTTCGAAACAGTACCAATTTTGTACTTACCGGTGACTTAAGAGGTTCTTCTTTACGCACCCTTCTTGCATTTTCGCCTAAATTTCTGGATGTGGTTTTTTTTTAAATGGCAATACTTATGACCTCAATGAAAAATGTAATACATTAATTTTTTATTGGATTTTACATTTCCAGTTATGAACATGGTACGTACTACTAACATCATCGCAGCTTCCTGTTCTACTTGGGGAGATTCGTTTATTTGTTGATCAAAGTCGAAGTACAAATATTGTTTACATCGGTACATAAATAAATCAGAAGTCTTGTTTGCAAAATTTCAAATTAATTCACATTCCCGGGTAGAAATGAAAACATTTTTTGTACAATTCTTGTATAACATTCTTATTTACCATGTTAAAGGTATGGTAAATGGTCAGTCGAAGAAAAAATGGAGAAATTTCTACCACGGTTGTGCTTCTGTATTAATTAATTTCCAAAGTGGATGAAAAGTATCGAAAAATGGCCGTGGACATAAGATAACATTTTTGTGATAGTAACTGTGATTGTTTAAAAAAACATTATAAATTTACCTTTTGAGCAAAATCATTTCGAAAAATAAGTTATGACACCATAGTAGTATTTCAAAGCAACTGGGAAGTAATATTTTCTCGCTGATTGGACTACTCATTGTTGAGTGATTTGATATACATCAAAATTTATATTACATTATTAGCAAAATACTTTCCTGCTGTTGTTTACGTTTATCAGAGCCGCGAAATACCCCGAAAGACGACGTCCGGGTCAACAGTGCCTCGAACAAATTCTCGGAATACCTTTGTTTACATCTCGTATAAGGCTTGCAATCTAAACAAATACCTCTTCGGGGTTTGTTTTTGTTTTCACCTTGAACCTGTACTAATATGTATCAAACACGTTATACATCTGGTATGGTTATTATATGTTCAAAAATGTGTACTATTTTATGCTTTTAGTTTTAGGATTCGCAACAAACCATAAGAAATATCAAAAGTCTATGTTGTTTTGCATATGAATACAATCGTGTATGTTTTTTCTTACATAATATAAAAGAAATTATCATATTAAATTATCAGCCGATTGAAACTAGAAGTGGCAGTCGGAAAATAAATACATTAATTGCTTTTATTAACCTTTCTTAGCATCAGTTTTTCTTTTCTCATATGGAAACAATGTAGTTGGGCGAATATATTCGTCATAATGCCCAAGTTAAGTTGACACAGTTAGAAATCATATTCTTTGAAAATGAGTATGTCCAATGGAAAGAATTGTAATGCAAAATTCCGACTGCCAATAGGACATTATTATTAAAAATAATGTAATAATGGATCAGTAATGTATCGTGTCAAAAACATAAATGACATAATCAGAAACGCATGAGTCTAAAGAAAAGCTTGATCAACAAGAATTGTAGGTTTTGTTTGTCACTAAAGAAGCTTTGGTTTTGTTACATGTTACATTCTGCTATCCTTTTTATATTACTGCCTCAACCAACTTTTTTGTCTTCAAAACACCATGTCATGGTCTCGTAGGGTTTTGGAACCCAACGTCTTGTTTATTTTAAACGCAAAGCTTGTAATCTAGCTCGGAACAAACATACAAAAAAAGCGAACATGGTTATTTACACGTTTATTAAAATCTGTCAAGAAGAAAAGACATCAAAGACATCTATGCAATCACATCTTCAATGCATACATTTAAGACAAAGGAATAGCACTATTTCTAAACGTACAATCTTCAATACAATGGAATTGGTCCAATATCGAACTGTAAATAATTCTTGCAAAGCTGATAAATTGTACTACTTTAAACGTAACGGACTCAAACGTGAATGTTAATATTTCCAAAACAATTATGAAAAGCATTTCTACATGACATAATTGTTGACTGATGGAAAAAGTCAATTTGGTATTGTTCTTGGTACTAGGTTTCTGGATTGTAGATGCAACATGTCGTAAACTCAGAAAATTCTTTCTTTTTGTTTTCCAACGCTGAAAATAAAACGGTTAGTGTATACAATATTATCCTGTACAGAAGACATATCAGATATATAGAACTCGAGTGTAAATTTCGAAGTAATGAATAAAATAATTTCCTTAACGGGAGCAAGGATTAAAAAATCTAAGCCTAACTACATATAGTCCAAAAAGTAACAAAATGCTTTAATATTACACTATTTTCCTCGGTAGATATTATTTCGGCGTTTTATGTAGGTTGGACGAAGTTATTATCGTATCCAAGGTTCGTTACAAAAAAAAATATAGCAATTTTTAGTTGGCCACCAAAAACCTGTAGGGGCGTCACGTATGGTAATTCAAAGACGAAGAAATAGATCAACATTTATTCGAATTTGCAGTTTTCTCGAAAGAGCTCCTTTGTGAATGATACATTCGGCTTAAGTTCTAAGGTGCTTTGTTAAAATCTCCGCCTCCTACATGTCACTTCAATTTTAAAACTTGTCCGAAGAGACTAACAAAAGGATGTCCTAAAGTCATGGTGTGAGAGGCGTGGTTAACTAAGAGAAATAAAATAGATCTAATTTTCACAATAGTTATAGAATCCTTTTAAGAACTCATTTCCGAATTTTGAATAAAAATCAAGTACGCCTCGAAGAATAAACTTTATAAATAATTAGTGTAAAATGATAGTCAAGAAGAATGCAATTAATGAATGTTGTCCTCTCCTTTTCCTCTCCATCGGCAGCAGCATGATTCCCGAACCATCCGCGGAATTCGGTTTACCTCGAACTTGTTTTTTTTTTAATTCGGCAAGCCAACTTCGAGTCGTACCAGCATAAACTTTGATAAAAGTTTCCAACGGGTTGATGGTATCTGAATTTCGCTATTTCCAGCTAGTACCGCAATTGAAATATTTCTGGAGGGCTTGAAAATTTTGTCGTGCTTCAGCGTGCTTAAATATTACCACCATTGCGATCATTCTATTCCCCGTTTTAAGTAAAAATATTATATTTTCATTATGTTAACACAGACATCGATTAAATAGTATTGCGTATCCGACACAACAACTACTGTACTCTTGTTGCTCCGTCGATTAATTTTCTAGAGTGTCTATTTATGTTCCATCATTTCAAACGCATTGAACCACTTCATTCCAATGTTATCATAATGTCATCACGCGGTATTTTTTCCCTTTAATTAACTCTTGTGGGCAATTGACGCGTGTAATTTAATCTCCGTCTTTTCACCTGTACGAGGTTAATTAGAACCATGAATGATGGTCATAGAATCAGGATCTCTCTGTCAATAAGAGTATAAACATTTTTTTTTTAAATAAGATTTTTTTAGTTCGGAATTCGATGCTTATTGAAAAATTAACGCCATGTTATGGATTATTCTCGATAGATGTAAAACATTAAATGGTCATTTTTTTACGATGATGTTATGGTCTTCGATTGCGGAAAAAAAAATTGGATGCAACTATCAAAATACCGTCAACTCGAACGCAGCGCCGCGCCGATGACGTTCCGCACGTTATTATTTGGATCGTAAAATTTCATTGCACACGCAGGTTTTTTACGAGCATCATTTCGCCGTTAGCGGGTAGTATCGTACAGGGCAGATGCTACTACGGAACGTGTCTTTCTGCAAGTTCAAGATTGCGTAAACTACTACCCCGTTTCCAATTTGAGTTCCAATAGCAGCTCTGAAGGCAGTATCAGTATAGCAGCAGACCTCTGGCAGAAATTGGCGATAATTTTGTATCGAAAATGCAGAAAATATTAACCGGCTTTATTTGCGTAGTATTCTGAAATGAATACGGCAAAATATCAGGTTTATTATCTGTGATATAATGATCTCTATCGAGTGTGATTGTCACAGCTCGTGATTTACATCTTTTATGTTGCACAAATTCCGCTCTAACCACTCGTGGGTAGACCATATGGTTTATTATCCCATCTAGGTAGAAAATGAAGAAGGGGTATGCCGTCAAGTCATGTCTAATCAATAGGTGCAATTGTTTCTGTAAGTACCCATATGTACATGATTCGAGAGACTCGTTGAGTACCATCCATGTATGGAATACACCGAAAATCACAGAAGCTCTGCGAGAACTAACGATCTCGGGCAGGAAGCGTTACTTAAGTTTACCGGACGTTGCACAAAATGGTAACAACAAGTTTCACGTAACAGTAATTATTCATAAACCAATAATTGAATAATTTTATTACGCTCGTGGAAGCGATTATATCAATTGCATTGGTGCAACTGCTTTCCACAGAATTATGGTCGGGTTTTGAACCACCACAAGAAGGTCAGTTATGTTTTTCATTTAACGGGTAGTTAAGTACTAATAAACAATTACTACTAACAAGTCTCCTAAAGTTCAGAAATGAACTCCACTATTGTCAACATAAAAAGGTTTTAATAAAGGATGAAGACGACCTATGGCTAAAAAATTGTCAATATTATCGCAGCGTTCCAGTCACGCTACTGTCACTTCATACACTACTGCCATCTATGAGAAACACGGAAAAAGTGCCGTAACTTATTGAAAAAATGGTGTAAAAGTATAATCAATTCTTCTTAAATTATCTTTTGACGTAGTTCCTGAAATATAATAAATTGTTATAAATATGAAATATTTAGCGTCCAAATAAAAAAAATGTTATTTAATATGTGTGGCTCCAAAATTAATTATAAAATGGGACGTCCTAAATATTACAGCGGATATGCCTTTGAACGATTGCATAAAGAATTGAATATATAAAATATTAATAACCGAGCCGACTAAACTCGAAGAACTTGAATAAAATTTTAAAAACTCACGAAGTTAAGGTAACATTGTTAATTTTCTCGGTTAACCAGATTATCGTGTAATAACAAGTAATCCAAGATATTTATGGCTTCGATTCTCGATCGAATTCCAATAATTAACTTACTGATTGAACAAGTATGACAGCAATCAATGAAAAAGTCACACATTTACCGCCTTCTGGATTACACTTTCCTTTCAAAACTAGATATTAATTTGTCAGGAATGAAAGGTTCATATGAATTACGTTGAATTATTTAAAAAAAACGACTAACATAAGAGAACTGTACGAATTAATACGCACAGTTTATCCAACACTCGTCTTAATTTCTCTGTAAATGATCGTCGTTTATTTTGCATATCTCGACTTGGATCTGAAGGTGATTATAACAAATAATTTACGTCATTTAACAGCTGGTTAATCCATCATACGAAACCGATGTTTGGGTATGGACGTTCTTCCGAGTTATCCACTTTTTGCCCCATTTTAATTTTTTTTATAAAGAAACCCTCAAAGCTAATCAAATCTCATTCGGTGTTATCGTTCGCGAGATAAAGTTCAAAAGAAACAAATGTCACATGGGAATGTGCACGTAAAAAACCACCGAAAAGCGTTTTGTATTTTGAAATCAGTAATTTTCCAAACATCGATATTTGATGAAAACGATCGGTCTTTTTTTTACCAAGTAAATTACAATTCCCATTTGATATTGTGTACGTCTGTCTTACGCGTAAATTGAGTTATTCGTTTGCCAGTTTGAAAATGATTACTTTACATTATTTCATTTCTTTTTTAATGTATTTACGAAATAAAATACACTCGTAACTTGTTAAATTAAAATGGAAAACTATAATTAGGTAGAACTAAGATTGAATAAAAATTGATTGAATAACATTGGTTTTAAGAGGTGTAAATGACACCGATTCCAAAATAATGGTAAATAAAATGTTCTCGTCATGCAGTATTCTGACAAATTCTGACGACATTTTATGAATATTTTCACCATTACATATAGTACAGAAAGATTTATTTCAGATTTATTGTAAGTTAGAAGGATATTATTTTAGATAAAAGCAATTTTTATTCGTAATTTTTTTTTTTCAACACGGAAAAGGCAAAGAAGAAAAGAAAGATTTTGAGGAAAATTTTGAAAACTATCACTGAACATCTACAAAAGATTCAGGAAGTTTTACTAAAAAACACCCAAGAATAAAAATGAAGTATTTTTATATCCTCAGAACATTTTGATAAATTTCTTAGAAAACATTTTGTCAGTGCACATGATTTTTGAACCCTTTAAAGGCGGGATAGATATTTTTTAAAATCCTATATGAAATTGGCCTTCAGTATAAAAAAGTTACAGTCCATTTTTTAAAAAACCCATGGATATTTTTGAGATTTTTTGTGAATACATTTTGAAAGTGAGAATGTTTAGTAACAATTTTTTAACTACTGTAAAACGTGGCATGGATACGGGTTTTAACAAAACCCACTGGACGTTTCCGAAAATTCAAAATGGCGACTTGAAGATGTCAGCTTAAATAAAATAATATATATATAATTCGATTTTTTATATTAAATCTCCCTCAAAGTCATTTAAATTACTCACATTCTACACCCAATACATGCAGAAGTCAAAAATAAATTTGTATGAGGAAAAAATACTTATTCCGTAGGAAACTTGAAAAATAGGAAACGTAGGAAAGTATTTTTTTCCTCCAGGAATATTTTTATTACTTCTACACATATTGAATATAAAATGCATGTATCTCAAATAAATTTGAAGAAGATTTAATGAGATTACAATGCCAAAAATCGAAAAAATATCGTTTTTATTTATGTCGCCATCTTGAAGTCGCCATAATGAATCTTAGGAAATGACCAATGGGATGCAACTGTTTATGGTGGTTACGATACAAGACGTTTTCACTTTAAAAATGTCGGATTTTCAAAAAAACAGCAAATATTCCGAGGTTTGTTTGGAAAAATTAGATTTAACCTTCTTATATTGCTTGGGAGGTCAATTTCAAAAGAAAGACTTTCGATTTTTAAATATTTATACTTGTCCATAAACATCAACTGTAAAGATTATTCGATAATTAATGCGGATTAATGTTCAATAAATTTAAAATAACAAATATATAGGTTAATGTTAATTAAATTGATTTTTGAACAGAAATATCCCGAGAGGTTCCAATAAAATTCTTTCAATAATATCGTTTTCTAATATATTAAAATAGATGCCACGAATATAAAATTAACTTTAAACTCATTTATAATTTACAAAAGTCAGTATAGTGTCGATAACTTATAAAAATTTCATCAAATTTTAACGGCCAAACAGTTTCACAACAAAAAACAATAATAAAGCGTCGTAAACTATTTTGAAAATGTTCACTTCCCTTTCAGCAGGTAATTTTAAACAAATGTATCCAAATATTGTTATTTTTGTAGTTTGAGAAGTATTTAATAATTGTTATTAATATTTTTGTGGTTAAAATATAAAAATTAAGATGGTTTTTTTCGTTATTGCTCCGAAATGAATATCAATTTGACAGAAAAAACAACAAATCTACTGCATATTTAGGACGAAGCTAAATTTTAAGCTTTTAAATAAAGAAAAAATGTCAATGAGTTGGATATTATCTTTAAAATTTACCGAAACTTTCTATTTTGTTAACTTAAATTGTATTTTGTTACTTATTTTTAGCATTTCTGTATTTCCAACATTTTCATAGTATTTTTATACTATTTATGATGTATTTGCAATAGTATTCGCAATATTACGTTCAAACACAGAGTATAAACTTCCATATATACATTAAACTGTCATTCATTGGAATGCTTTGTGCTCAATTTTATCGGTTCTTTACATATCGTTAATTAAAAATAATCAAAGGAAACTTTCAAATGTATAATACAGAGTATCTCCAAATTCCATAATATATGTAATTATAATCACAAAAAATTGCGCATTTTAAAGTTAATAATATGAAAAACTTTATTCTCAAATCCAGTGCAAAATTGAAATTCTTGTCGATCATTTTACTTGAACTAAATCAGAAAATTATGGAGCTTATCTGAATCTGTATCATTTTGTCGAAATTCCTCTTTTTTTAGGATCACAATCCAAATCCCAAGCAAGAGAAGTAATTTGGGAATAATCGGCTACAAATTTGCAGAAATGCAATATCCATATATAAAATTATAGGCATAATAATTCTTTTTCGTTCACTTTGTGTTGGAAAAAAAATAAATGCCCAGATTTAAATTTATTATAGGATTATAGCAAATGAATCTTCATTGAAAATCTGATTTCACTAATTTTCTACGAGTAATATTCTTATACACAGAGAAATCCTAATTAGTATCGTATGAAATAAATATTATCTGATGGAATTAATTACTTGCTGATATAAAATATTTCGGCCTATTCCCGAATATCCTCAGTTTTCCAAAATTAAATGTATAGTGATTTCACCCATTTTGCTATCAAAACACTTCAACGCAATATTCGTCAGGCACTTCAATGAGTTTGAATGCCATCTAGCGTCTCTATGTCTAAAATATTGTTTCCAACGTATTAAGTGCTAAGTATGTTTAGTCTATCCTACTAAGGGTCATTTTTTGGGAAAATTACTGTACTTACAATATTCTCCGAAAAAGTTACCGAAATAAACAACAAACATTTTTCTCGGACACAAATGAATTTTGTTTAATAACCTTGACTTTAGCAGTCTTAATTAAATGATTTAGTAACTTATAAGTTAGATTGTTGCCACCAAAGAATGTCGTTGGGCAACCCTCCAAAACGGGGCTGATAATTATTCTAACAAATCATTCAAAAAAAGTAAGAAGATGATTATTTTAACTGCAGCGATCAATTTCATAAGCATTAAATCAACGATCCGTTCTATTAGGGAAACTACGCATTCAAAGCTTATAGTCTTGGAAGTTTTCAGAATGTTAATAAAAGATGTACATACCGAACGCCTTATCAGTGAATGGGTAAGAAAAGACAACATTTTTATCTTCTGTTTGTATAGCAAATCTTTAAAAATGGCATGTGTTTAAGCTTTCAAAATCATTCACGTGTTTCGAACAAATCGTTCTGATTACAATTATTTAATTAAACAACATGGATGAATGTTGACTTTTCTTATACATATTCCTACTTTAGGGATGATTAATAAAGTCATCTTTAACGAGATTGCATATTTGTTGTTACACTGTGCGTACGTGCTCGTAATAAGATTGAATCGAAGGTTTTCAACTTGCTTGCTGTTACATAATTACAATTTCGTTGATAAATTGGAATCTTCTTAATTTAAATATTGGATGATCTGAAACAAATTATTTCTTTCGTAATTTTCATATAAACTATATTTATATATTTCTTTCATTTCGATATTATTATCTTTCATTTGATCACGTGACCATTATGACTTTTGTTTTGGTCTCTCTTAAAACATAAATTCGGTATGAAAATAAATTGGAACCAACACACTTGTGAAAAAACAAATTTCATATAGAAGCCACCTGGTTTTAATTTCCTAAGTTAAAGTTTACGATATTATTGCTACACGGAAAAAACGGGTTTGGTCGTACCGACCATAGAAGTATGGTGAATTAAAATATTGAAAAGTCAACCATTGCTATTGTAAAGAGAACTTTGCATATGGAAACCCTTTCAACAGATAAATGGTTGTGTGAACCATATTACATGGTTATATCATATGGTTACTGTGTCACTGCATATGGACACAGTAACCATATCTATTCTTACGGGTGCCACATAGAAATAGTTAACCGATCATATGGTTGTAAAAGTATAGAACATTTTTGAAATAACAAGGAATCCTTGTGATAGCAACAGACATGCAGTTAAATTAGTAAATGATATCATATATAATATCAGAGGAATCTCTGTCAATACAGAAAGTAAGGTTACGTAGAGTTGGTATACAAATATTATAATGCTTAATAAGATAAAACAATATACTGTCTGAAATAGCAAGCATGTACATATGTATGAGACACATCGAAAGTCTAAAACATTATATACCCTTTACATTTAATTTAAATTTAATTCGGTAATAAGCTGGTTCAATGAAATACATTAAATTGATTTTTTCCAAAGTCATTATATTTCAATTATATTTTTTTAAATTTAATTATTTTTCATAAACATTATTTATATTATGATATAAATGTATAATGTATTTTGATTCTGAACTTTTAAATATTTATTATAATTGAAAAGATCTGTATCAATGCAGAAATGACAGAAAACATTCTACGTAGAAAATATTTTCACCTATGTTCGACTTTCGGTAGCTGAAATCTATTATGTCTTTTGATGATTGAAAATCTATTACTGCAAGATCAAGTTGTAATGAATTTAGCATTAAATAATTAATCGATAAGAAATGTGCATAAAGAAATTCAAGATGTAGGCCCGTGAGACCTTGCTTTGGAACTGTTCGAAAAGTCGAATCGGTGTTCAATTTGGACCTTTTTTTCATTAGCATTATCTCTTATTTGAAGTTATGCGATTTGTTCCAATCAATTTTTTGCAAGCTTTTGAGATTCTGGCATAACTCGAGACCAGGCTATAGGGTCATTTTTATGCGAAATTGAAGGAGATACAATGATGACAAATTGGGGCATTTTTCTCTAATTGCAGTATACGCTTTAATGTTTTCAATGTTATTCAAGGCATAAATTAGTTTTCTAAGGTATAGTAGATTTGAACCAATTCAACTGATGTTATCAAATGCTTACAACCAACTAATTATAAAATTAAAGAAAAGTAAATAAATATAAAACTCATGCTGAAGAATAAAATGAATGAATAATGACACAATTTGTCCTCATTATATCTCTTCTAATTTTTTTTTCAAAATTACTTTATAACCTTGTCTCGAGTTATGCCAGATTCTCATTTCCCTGAAAAAATTTGATTGGATCAAATGTCATAACTTGTAATCCGAGAAAATGCTCAATAAAAAAGATATCCAAATTAAGGACCGACTCGACTTTTCCAACAATTCTTCAACGTTTGTTTTAGACCTACAACATTTTAAGAACAACTTGCACATCTCTTAATAAACTTATATATATTAAGTTATATACGTTTATAAAAAGGAATTTGAAAAAGGAACTTCACAACAGAAAATGGAAATCAGTCATTCCTTACGCTGAGTATTCGAGTGTGCTGTAAGAGCTACGAAGAGGCCTAACTGGTTAATGCAAATTCATTATTGAATAATTGTTTGAGAACTGAATATTTTAATGTGGTAATAATAAAATTTTCATTGAAAGAGCTAATACATTTCAGTCATTTGTCGCTATGTCGATATATCAAAATTAATATCTATTGAAGGATCATGTTTGTGCATGTTTTGACACTACATATATCTTACAGTTCGAGGTTATGTTTATTCTGGGGAAAAGGCCTCATCTTTAAAAAGACATCTTTTAGACATCTTTTAGACATGCCCTCTTCGAAATGTTTATTGGGATGAAGATGAAAGTACATACAATTAATACATACCATAATACATACATATGTATGAACATGTACTGTATTCATACGTTATCCTATCAAGTTTGCGAATTATTGTTGGTCCGTCCAAATTAATTATTGTCAGTGTATCTAAAAATATGGCTCTGGTAACCATAGGACATGTTTCTTTCAACCATATGAGGCTATCTATCGAAAATGGACACAGCAACCATAGATATGGAAGGGACATATTTATCAATATAATATGGTCAAGGCAACCATATCTTAGGTTGTAGCAACCGTGGTGTTTTTTCCGTGTATGAAAATTAATATATGATTGTAATAGTATCTTAAAGCTCCTGTCCTTAACCTTCATGAATTGCATTATGACGAACCATGAAGGAAATACGCAAGCTAATAATTTAATTTTTTTCAGCGTTTTACTTCTGTCATTAGAAGCTTGTAAACGATTTAGAAGTCAGTTCAATTGTGAAATGATCGATTTTTAGCTTCTTAAAGCTGCAAAGCCAATGTCATCAAAACTAAACAAACCCAGATGGAACATTTTTTGGTTGCTAATATGTAGTTCTTTTGCCAATTCTGTTCATATATATAAAAAAGGCCGCAGCTTAAAATACCAAACCCAAGAAACATACATTTTCGTTACTGCAAGAAATATTAAGAATAAATGGCCAAGTACCTATTACTGGCCTTGTACCAATTAATAACCACAAGGGCGGAAGCACAAAATCAACGAACAAAAGCAACAAGAAATTCGTTTGATACCCTACGATGCAGTACAATATTCTGTGATTTTTGTATATCACATAGCGTGGTTTTGATGGCTACTAACTCTGAAATTAGCAGCTAAAGTTCATTTTAGCCAACTCCGTGACTTTAAGAAGCTTCTCGTGATCTCAATGCTTAACGAATTCCATCGTGTTATTTTCGGTCCTACAACTTTTTCCTATGTAAAATTTCATAAACTATTTAACGAAATAAATTAGACGAAAAAATCTGAAAAATTTTTTTTTTTCCTTTTTATAGTTATATCAAAAGAAATAATGTCCGTATATCAAAAAGCTTTAGAAGTAAACTGGGGGGCTTTAAAATGAGCTCTGGTTCATTGAAATAACGTTAAAAACAGCTGAATGATTACAAAAATATTCTAAATTGCGATACAAATTTTCTAAAAATGTACAGTTATCGTGTTTACGGGTTCTTTGACCTACAATAAATATTTCTCTTGTTGCAATAGAAACGGGAAAAATGCAGTGTTTTGCTGTAGTAACACATATGAAGTAAGTAGTTGTAGGCCTTAAAAAAATTTGACTCTTAAAGTTTAGGGAATATCAAGCTTTTTTTAGTCAACTCCGCGACTTTAAGAAACTTCTCCTGGTTCCATTCTCATCGAATCGCATTGTATAATAGGTCAAATTGTTTGTTATATTCAGGCCTACAACTTTCCTGTTGTGAAATTGCGTTATCTATTTAACGAAATAAATTAGTTTACAAAACTGAAAGAATCGGGTTTTCTCCCATTTCTATAGCTATATCAAGAGTAATAATTACTCTAAGTCAAAAAGCTTCGGAAGTAAATTGTGGGACTTGAAAATATCTTTGAAATGAGCCCCGATTCGTTAAAATAAGTTCAAAAGCAGCCAAATTATTTAAAAAATATGGTAAATTGCGATAAAAATGTTCTAAAAGTGTAGTAATAGTGTTTAGATATTTGTTGGAGCAATGAAAGATAAGAGAGCGGTTGGAGCGTAAGAAAATGAGTCAACCTCTCCCCGTGGCTGATTTCGAATTCGGAGACGTCCTTCGTTTCGGCCAATCAGGCGATAATGCCTCGGTCTCGAAAAAAGAGAGAAACGCCATTCGTCAAAGGACAGGAACGTCGCCGGGTTATAAGCAATACGGAATAATTTCATGCGTGGTTTATGGCCTTCCCTAAGCCTTGGCTGGTTCTAGTGCTGGTACTGCTGGTGATGCTGGTGATGATGCTGCTGCTTTAGCTGTTGCTACTGCTGCTGCTGCTGCCGGTGCTCGTTGCTAGGGGAAACCTCCACAAAATTCTACGCACACATAGGAGGCGCTGGCACGTAAACGTCAAGGCTCTCTTGCACGCGGTCATATGCATGCACACAGACACACAGAGTCCCACGCACACAAATGCCCGGAAATTTTCTATCTCTCTTGCACGTCCGTTGGCAGGCACGCACACTAAAGCGAGCACGCAAATTCACGCATTCACTCTTTCGTCCGCACGCGCACACGTTCGAGCGGACATCGAGCTAACACGATCACACATGTATGTACGGTGAAAATGTCGATAACGAAAAACCGTGCGCGGACGAGACGTAGCAAGCTAGCGAACTATTTCGCATGTCCGTGGTTTCGTTGTGTTTCAGGGCAAAAGCACCGTAGGGTTGCCCAAGGTTCCCTTTATCCGAAATGCGCCCCTTTATTCCCTCCGCCTGTTTGACGAGTGCCCGAATTCGTGCCGACCGAAATTCAATCAGTTTCTCATTGTTGTCTGATCGATGATTCTTCACGGTTGTCGATAGTCTTTCCATTCCTACGTTTCGACATGGATCTGGTGTAGGATCACAATTTTTATCCGCAGGCCATTTGCATCTTTTTATTTTCAGATGGGTCTTTCCAGAAAAAGAAATGGAAAGGAATCCAGAACTTGAATTAGAGGTAGTGCCAGAGTCGAACTTTATTAGAGCCCTGATTAGGACCTGACCAAACGAGTTACATCCCATACAACACAGCCGTTGCAAATATATAACGGTTATGTTGCAGGAATGTGTAAATGTCCGACTTCATAACCGTTATATATCTCTAACGTATTTGGTATGTAACAAAACATTTTGTGCTGTCTGGGACCCTGATCAGGGTCTGACCAAAACAGTTACACCCTGATCAGGGCCTGAATAAATTTCTGCTCAGGTGGTTCTATTAAATTTTGGCCGCTGTAAACTAATCCGTAGTCCCGAATCAATAGCCAAAGATCTACTACCAATGATCCAAATTAACACCCAAAAATGTTCGCTGGTGGTACTGTGTTATTGATTTTCGTCGTAAATTCCTTATCTTTTGCCATTCTAACATTCAGAATTAGAAATTTTACCATTCAGAACTCTTCAACTTCAGGTCATTTCACTGCCTCGCAATAGTTAATGATGAAACTTTAACAACCTGAAACCTGAACTGAAATATAGCAAAACGGGATTGTTGTTCAGCCATTCTAAATATGCAAGGTACTTTGGCTTGAGATTCACGGGGGATCAGTTTTTTTCGATTCAAACAATTGCCTCCTGACGAGACTTGGTCTGGACATTGATGGAGTCCCATAAATAAAGTAACGTAGGATTTGAAAGCCTATTGATTCCACCCATGCCCATTCCTGGAATAAGAGGAGGCCCACTGTGAAGCGAAATTCGCCCCGTACAAGGCTGCGCTACACCAGCGTAATTTTCTGATAAATGTCCAAAGATAAAGTGCACATAAATATTGAAAAATGGGGAGGAAACGGAACGAAGGGAAAGTTCCTTAATGTACCTATATGTGCCGATTATTTCCTTCTTTTCTCACTCCTAATGGAAGCTGAATGGTGGAACAAATCAGCATTCGCACACTACGGCTTTATGCGTTCAGTTAAAAGTATTGAATATCAAAATCTTATATCTGTATCGGGATATAATTTGACTCCCTTTCTGAATTCTCGTCGTGCTTAATTAGGAACAACAATGAGTTTATTGAAAATGTTTTTTTCTTATTTATTGAAGATCTAGTCGTCATTCCAACTTCTATTATATATCCCAGACGGAAAAACTCATAAAGGAACTCATGGCGTGAAGCATTGCTCGCAATGGAGTCCATCTACCGTTTCAATCAATCACATGCAGGGGTATACTGAGAGAAGTTTAAGATTATAGCCGTGCTAGCAGAGACACCTGTGGTGCAAAACAAGAAATCGATTAAGATGGCGGCTGCCTTAGTTTGGGACAGCAGTTGTCTTAATCCTTAACCCCGACTCCAGGGTTATTTTCGACCCAGAGAAAATTCAAATTGTCTTTTATAAATTGCACAACTGTAAGCATTTTCAAGCGGCAGGACATATTTGACCCAGGTAGTAAAAGGTCTTAAAACAGCCGTCGGAACTAAGGGTTAAATACGAACAACCGGTGGTCCAGTGGAGAGGGAGGGCAATGTATAAATGGAGCGTGGGCATAGCATCCATTTTTTATTTTGGAACAGCAGTCATCTTAAAGTTGCTCGGTGGTTGTCTTATTATTTCACAATACCTCTGCTGCTTGATAACAATTACGGCTAATGTCTTAAACTTCTCTCTTCATGCCAAATAAGTTCTGATTGTTATATTACTTTGATTCGCTATTGGGAGCTGATATGATTTCGGCGATACCTGGCGACGAAATCCGGAAGCTGTCATAGCCTTCAACTTTTGTTGTCAAACTGGGCAGAAACAATTAATAAAGTATTTAAGACTAGCTTATCACTACTATTCAGATGGTGAAAGTCAAAATAAAGCGGAAATGACTAATAGAACATGAAGTGTCGGCAATGATCGTCTCCTACAGTAGTTAAAATGCAAGGAACATTCCGGAAGTTTTCGAAGTGAACAATTTTTAGAGAAAATGTCGGACGGGAAAAAAGAAAAGGCAGATGACGAATTAAGGAACTCTGAAGAGGCACCCTGCAAGTGAGGGAAAGATGGAGACGGGAAATAGGAGGAAAGTGTTTTAAAGAATGCTCGAATAAAGTGTTCCCGAAATGTTTGAACTGTAACGTTCTTACCAGAGAAGTATGGACGGCGATTTCGCTCATACGCATACGGACCTTCGAGCACGTAACAGAACGTTTATCACCATGAGAATTGCTCATAAAGATTTTTCAAACGGATAATCGTCGATGCTCATGAAACGTTCTGCAATGCAGTTAAAAAGTGTTGGAAAGAAATAAACGCAGAAAAAACTGGCAAACTACAACCTGTAGTTACTTTTTAAAATTCTCTTTAAAACTGCTGAATAAATCACGCGTGACATTATACGGTACTCCCACCCCTTTGTTTTCTGTTCTTTGTTTAATCGGATGTGGCTAAAGTTTTCTCCAATGGCGTTGACCTTTCATGATTTCAAAACTTTTATAAAAATATCGTTGGATGAAAATAATTGCGCTTGAAGTCCTTCGCAACGCGGTTCTTTTATCAAGATGGATGGTTTTTGGATTGCACGTTCCTTTTCTCAATTGTAGTTTCGTTAACCTAGACATTAATGAGTCGTCCTTGAGCTATCGTAAACGGAATGACTACTCTAATGATGCCGGCGACTCGATAACGGCAGTTGGGAAACGCGTGACAAGAAACAATGCTCAATATCTGTGTAGGAGCGCATTGTTATCTGGCCGGTAAATCGAGCACGTCCATGACGTCACTCAATCGTGTCAACTAAAGTTCGACAGAGCTTTGGTGCTGCCGGATGTGTATTTACACATCAGGTGCACTTTTACCGCGAGTAATCTATCAAATGGGAACACTCCAGTTCACGCATTGACAAACAATATCCCGCGTTTAAGGCAGACCCGGATCTATAGGCAAAAAATTTTCGAAAATTAAAAAAAATAGATCTTTCTTTCTGCGTCGGAACGTTTTTGTACGCATACAAATTATTCTCTAGACATTCCACTTCGCGCGAAACCTCCTTTTTTATTATAGGTATCGATCGAAGCATTTTTCTTTTGTAGATCCACGGAAGCTAACGTTGAAATAAAATTGCACTTTACGGGAGCAGTCTCACTGTTAGATGGAAACCTGTGTTCGGAAGGGATAAAATGGAAGTAACGCCGTATGCGGAGGGAGGAGTACAAGATGAGATTTGAAACATCGTCCGTGTGTAATGTATTTTTCCTCGAACTTCCTAATAGGTGGTTGTTTTTACGAATTTAAATGAATGTCCTAACTCTTTAATGATAAACCAAATTGGCATTTTGTACAGGGTGGATTACAGAGTAAACATTACTTTTTTCTCTAATGGATTTGCCCTAAAGGAAGGTTCTCATCTATTTCGAACAAAAAATATTTGTTATTGCATTTTTTAAAGTTTATAACGTGTACAATATGTTTCCACCGTTTGGCCTATACTGATTGCATAAAAAGTTATTGCGTAAGAAATGAACCTGTTTGCGCAGTAATGAGTAGTTCAATCTTTTTGAAATTCAAGCACAGCTCGATGCGTTATGGGGTTGGAAAACATAATTTTGTTAATAACTTGACATAAATCAAATCAATTCTCGAAACATGTATTGATATCGCAAGAACTACTCGATGAATTGGCTTCATTTTTTTTAACTTTTCATATAATTTGTAATTATTTTTCGTTTTTCATTTCAGACGACATGAACATGAGACAGACGGCAGATTGAGTATCACTTCCGAATAGGAATTATAAGAATTAATAAATAACGATCAAAAAAGTTGGTTTTCTTCCTTCTATAAAAAATAATCACCGTGTTTTTAGGCTTCTAAGAACCTCCCTTTAAAGATGACCGATATATCCAAGGCACTTAAAGTATGAGTTCGAATTACTAAATATTTTAATGGTTTCTATCGGGTAAAATATACTTTAGGAAGAATATTTTTTCGTAATGAGTGAGGTTCCAGAATTAAGCATCCGCAAACGACGCTTCTATTCCTTAGCGCGCCGCAAATTACTCAATGAGATGAGCAATTATTCCGCTAGTTGGACTTGAGAAAATGTCTGTTCGAACAAGTTTTTCATTTGCATGAAAAAGTACTTACGGAGACGCGGTGGCTCAAGACACGATAACGAAGTTCAGCTGGAAAAGGAAATAATTCGCGGTACAATACAATCGCATTATTAGAAAGACACAGATGGCACAAATTGCAACATAGATGGGGACGTATGGTTCTGGCCCCATTCGTCTCGTTATAGCTGGTGCTTTCGTGTCAAGTACGTATTGGAAGCACCCTTATCCAAAAACAGTAACAAGCCAGATGATTAGCAATCTGACCCTCCATATAATAAAACTGCGATTACCGCCGCTCATTAAAGCACGCCTGTCTGAACTTTTGAAATAAATGAGCGGCAGGATTAACTAACAACGTGATACCATGCCAAATAATGCTACTCATCGAAGTACTGGAAATATCATTCGATTGTATTTTTACATTATGAAAACACATGGTCTCATTTTGTTAAACAAAATTTGATTTCGATAGAACTCGACGCAGAATGAAAAATGCATATTTTCCAATAGAAGTTTAGTTACGAAAGAGCTGTGTGATTTTTAACGCAACACTACGATACACTCTTTCGTTTCCAGCAAGATAGCGTTTCCTGAGTCTTTTAATCGCTGTGCGCGTTATCGTCTATACAGTCACTCTAGCAGAAATAAAAGTACGGTGATTCGTGCTAAATTGTGTAAACTGACGTGGTTGGCATACGTCACTCTTTCAGGACTTAATCAAGCAAGACCTTTCTGAATAACGTAAAATAACTTTTCGTAATATAACTAGTTGACTATTGGTATTTTCCATGACTGAAGTTCTCTTCTCATAGCTGTGATTAATTGTGAAATGCTAAATGTTTCGATTCCATCAAAATCAATTTGCAATTTAACATTTAGAACAATTATTTGGTAACCAGGTAGATCTCGAGGATAACCGTAACGGGTCAGGTAGATGGCTTAGGTTTACGACACTGTGCAAAAAGTTACGTTAACGCTAAAGCAAGATAACTAATGCGGTTCGTGCCGGAAAGGTCCTGGTTTAAATTCGGTTCATACGCTGATCGTCCGATAGCTTCATGGTGGTTATCTCGGGAGGTCATTGTATATATCAGATACCGCTTTTTTCTTACAAATTAAATTTATATATTACATACGGATTTAAAAATGCCCGAGATGAAGATTGAGAATATTCCATTTTCAATTTTTGTTAGACAAAGACGTGACGTTATGAAGTTTAATTAAGAGAACTACCCGGTCGAGCTTATGCATATAGCGGATGTTACAACTGGGCAGTTTCGTCGTAGAAATCAAGATTTGGTTCGTAACATTGATCCATGGTCCATACTGTAAGACGTCTGGGTTGGACGTTCGAATTACGGTTTGTTGACAATTTGTGGCGAGGCGGATGGAGATCTTCCTGTCACTGCTACGTATAGCTGTCGACAGGTGGATACGTTCGACATTCGAAGGCAATTAACTTTGTGTACCGAGTATGTAAAATAGATTTTCTTTGAACAAATATATCCTTTAGCAAGACTATTTAAACGAGAAAAAGGTTTTGTTTCGAGTCTCGCTCCTAGACTTTCTATCGGCCTTTGTCTTCACAGAACACTGCCGGTCCCTGAAACCTAGAACTTTTACCAGCACTCTTTAAATGCGCAATCAATGTCGGGATTTTCCTCCATAAAGGAAATTTGCTAGGTTTCTATCCAGAGTCGGTTTGAATCCGTCAGTGCGAAACCCCTCGTTCTGTCCCTCGACCTCTCCTGCCAGAGGCTCCGGTCGTTCCTGCAAGTACTTCTATGTACCAACGATCTCCTGCACGGTACTCGCGTACGTGCTATGTATTTACCTCCTCTCGGTATACAACGTTCCGTGTATTTTACATGCACGTCATTCTCACACACGCGATGCACCAGGCAGCGTCTCACCTGTGGGTGAGAATATCCCGCATGAGAAGTGTACGTTGTGAGATATAACGAGAATAAAACCAGTTTTTCCTAGTTTGAATTTAGGACGTGGACAGAAAATTCTGTGTCCAGGGGCTTTTTGTGGGATTTTTCTGAAAAACGTTACATTTAACTCTTAGGTGATCATTTTAAAACGCTGTCTTTTTGTCTTCATAATTGTGGGTGGAAATAGGAATTGGAGTAGAAAATCTTCAGTATTTTTCTTACCATGTTGTACATGAATCTTATCTGGAAATGATAACTTTCTGGACATTTTGATAGTCACCAAAAAATATGATTTAGCTGCAGTATTAGACCCAGGGACGTTAAAAAAGATGTACATCCTGTTTCAGGATAAAGAATAAGTGGGAACTAATTTTTTATCATATTGGTGTTGCTGAGGGTAATAATGTTGATACAGGTAGCAATTTTTAGTGATGAAAGAATGGGACATTAAATGCTATCCATGTTTTTACTCCTTTCAAAGTGTTGGGAAGCCAGCGCCGTGACAAAAGATCGGCGTGAAGGTTTACGATAGTTCACTGATAATTTAACACCTACACATGCAAAGATCCTACTATATCGATGAGGATATACTAAGACGCATGGTGCAGGCGAGGCATTACTTCTGAACTTAGAGTAAGACGAAGGCGAAAGTTGAAACGAAGCGGCTTTACGCGAAAGAGAAAGGACTTCAATGGCAGATGCCGGTGCCGTTGCAAACCCTTTCATCAGAGCGAAACAAGGTCGGCCTCGGGTACAACAGGTCTTTAATCGTTCGAATAACAAGGCGGAAAAGCGATCATATTCCCGAAACTTCGACTAACACGTCCCTGAAAAGACGAATACTGCGCTCCCATTTTCTTTCGGCGCAGACGCAGAAACCTGGATGTCTCTGTAGAACCGAAATGATTTTTAAATTCAACATTAATGCTTCAAAGTGCCCTAGTGTTAAAATGGCCATATGTCATATCCGTATTTCCCAAAAAAATCTGAATCTATTTTATATTTTACTATGCCTAGTTGAAGTATGATAAATCTGTAGAGTTTCTGTAGAATTGTCGATAGTTTTAGTTAGGCTTCTTACCGACTGGTGCCGTCGCGGCTCTATAAGTTCCATTTCTCGAGATTATTGCTCCCGTTATTTTTTCGATTAACTTTACTGAAATAAAACCGATCCCGAGGAGTAGAAATTATCCGATTTGGCCCCAATAGAAACAAGGCCCCAGCCGGGATACGGCCTGGTTAACCTAATTAAAAATTCGATTCGGGTTCTGGCTGGAATCCAGCCGGACTAGTCCGATCCCTTCGAATTCTGAATACAACGAGGGTAACCTGGTCGGGATCCGGTCATAGCCAGGTCAGTATCTCAAATCTGGCCGGGCTGAAGTCGGGTAAACGTGACAAGCCCGGCCGGATCCTGAATACAACCTGGGTAACTGGAATTGATTCCAGTCAGAGCCCGGTTGCAATTTCTACTCAGGATTATTCGGATATAGGTTAAATTATTATACAATGTAACCAAATAAATTACACTGTAGCTAGTCGATGATATTGTTACAACTTATATAATAAATAATTGTCAGGTTCCTTTAAAGATTATCCAAATCGCTCGATTACAACTGTCTAGTATATATACAGAATTGTTACAGTGCCACGATTATTTTTTTCTCGGGATATTGGTTAATGTCTCCCTACTGTTCCGGTATTAATTCAAAAATTCACTTTTATCGACGACGAAGTCTTCTTGCGGCATCATGGAATAAAGTAAATGCCTGGAAACCCTTTGCGACGACTTGCGTTATAAAACCTACCACCCTACTTCCCTTGCGACGATACTCATTATGAAGTACACGCTCTGGTTATTAACTGAATTTCATATTCAGAATCCTCATTATAAAGTTTAATATTAATTGAGTGGCTGTTTTAAACGCTTCTTTAAACGCTTCGAATCTTTCTTCTACTTTTAATAGTTTGATAATGACCCTAATGGCGATAATGTGTTCATAAATATTTTTATGTCTACTAATACCTTCGATTATGTCAGTCATTTTAAAGTATTATTCTCTTTTCAGGTATGCATCGCCAGTACCGAATGATGTCACAAGCGGTGGAACGATGAATTGCGATGGTACGCAAGGTGAATATACCTTTTCGTTGAATGTGATGCTATTGTACCAAATTCGTGTATGATTTAACGTACAAATAAATACCTTGTATATTTACCTGGTATAATCAATATTAAACAGATAGATTCTCAGTAACGATTTTCTATTTGTTTATATTTTGGATGGTGGCCTTTACTTTCGAGAAACAGTTTTACCTGCACATAAACATTTCACGCTGCATGCGGATTTTTTTAAACACTTTCATAATCTTGAGAATTAACACCGTAAATCATCACACCTCAGATCGAGCCGCATTATAAATATAATGTAAAGTACCATGATCGGTATAATACATAATAACCAAATAAACTCTCGGTAATGGCCCTTTCAATTTGTAAACAAAGTAATTCGTTATTCTAGCATCATATTCATCCTTATTTTCTGTTTGTTTACGTTTTGGACGATTGTCGTTACTTCCGAGAAATAGTTTTAACTCTTCATGAACATTTCACAACTCATGCAGACTTCATTTAAAATGTTTAACCTTGTGAAAATTAACACGGACACCCATAACACCTCAATAATACACAATAAACGCAAAATGATGGTTTTAATTGGTAAACAAAGTAATCCATTACACTAGCATCACATTCGCTCTTAATTTCGATGTTTTCGTTTGTTTATAACTTGTACGGTGACAGTAACTTCCAAGAAACACTTCTAGCTGGGTGTGAAAATTATAACCGAAACTATAACACCTCACATTGGCAAATTGTCAACAATGTATTATTGGTCTTTCTGTCGTATTAGAATAGTAATTTAATATTTGCCTTTGTCGAGATTGGGCGACACTATCAATTTTGCGGTAATCTAAATTATCGCTGAAATGTTTCACATGGAAACAAAGGGTTACAGCAAACAAGGATCTTTCAGTATCCTGTGCGGGCATGAACATCATGATAGTCAATCACAAGGTCAAGCTTTTGTTTACTAAATTTAGATATTATTATTGTACTTTAATTCTAATAAAAATTCCTTTTTTGAAGGGCAACATTTTTTTATATGGTATTTTTTGTCCTGAAAATTGTCTGGTTTTCGTTCATTGCATGTAAAAATATAACTCAAGTTTACTGTAGAACAATCGTCGAGCGAATAGTTTTCAGAATACTCGGAAAAAAGAGAGGATATTATCTGTCGCTGTGAAACGCGAACGATATCGATAAATTTTCAACGACCAGTTCGATTATATCTTGTACATACCTTAAATATTGATAGAGTGATAAGGCTTCGGAAACTACCAAGGGATAGCCTAGAGTCGGGAGTCGATGGTGCGAGACCTAGTGATTGACCTACTAATGACTGATAAGATGGACGAGTCACGGATCAAACATCAATATCTTACGTAAAGAGACTACCGCCCAGAAGTGTGTAATTATTATATTTAGTTGATTGCTTCATGTTGTTTGTTGCAATTACTGTTAACCTACATTACGATTCCGCGATTATTTTAATGAAAAATTAATATTAGTAAATTTCCGAAGAATATATTCTATTAAAATTCAATATGACACATTTTTAATTTACAATTTCCAGAACTAACAATAGTTCATGAATATCAATGCCGCGAATGGTGATGAATAGATAATCTTCACCATATTCATCATTATTACGTCCTTTATTTGAACTTTGTAAATGAATATGTGACTTTGAACACTACCATAAAGGAAAAAGTACAATAGAGTGTTAAAGAAAGTTATTAGATCTATGCAGAAAAAGCTGATAGGAAATTATGTACAACCCAACAACATTAATAGGTCACTGAACCACGTCGACAGTTTTCTTTTTGTTCTGACGCGTTCATTGTTTACGGAATCTTCATTTTTTCTATTGCGCCATCGACCGGAAGTTATGTACATCAATAAAATTGTTATGATGCAGGGATAATGGTGAAACAAGAGGCGAGGGACGATGGTTACGAGACGAGTCCAGACCTTGAAATGAGGAGTAGTGGCGATAGCAGTCAACAGTATCACACACCGTTGACACCGCACACGCCACACACGCCGCACACTCCTCACACACCACTCACACCAATATCTGCCACACCACACCAACCCCAGCAACCAGGTTCATCCGCCGCGACGCTTGGACAGGTGAGGAATCTTTCTTTTTACAATTGGTTTATCCACGAAAAACTTTCGCCTTTACTCAACTTAAATTATTTGGAACAATATGGTGTTTCAGTCTGTAACTGTCATTAATTGCTTTTGCGATTTATCTGGGACTGTAGGTACAAATAAAATGCGAGACACCAGTTGACCCGTACTCGTTCGTGGATGAGGACATGTCGATGGGTGGAATGAGGACGGCGAGTAGCCCAGACGACAACCCTGATGGCCTGACATGTCCAGTGGTACCGCAACCACCAGGATTGGAGACGCCGACGTCCACGCCCCCGTGCTCATTACCAGGACAACTTCAAATGAACACCTCGATGAACCTTGCTATGAACAGCGTCAATCAACTCAATCAGCAGTTGGTTCATCAACCGAAAAAACGAGGCCGGAAGAAAAAGTCAGAAATGATTCTGACCCCGGAAGAGTATGCATAATTTATAATCCGTTTGATTAATTTTCAGTCGCGTACAAATATTCAGTGCTCTAAATGCATTTTTTTCAATAAACAATAATATAGTAGACAATCGATATAGTGACGTATTGTCATGACCTCACTTCGTTAAATCGAAGCGTTGCATCATGGTATCGTCGCCCTAATGTAATATCGTAGTAGCTTTGTAATAGAAGTATATATAAAAGAGTCATTTGGAAGAACTAATGTTTCTCTGGTCTGGATTTTTGTTCAATTTAGAGCGGAATTGGCCGAAGCTAAGAAGCGCGCGAAGACATACAAAGAAAGGAAGAAGCACGACAGGTTCGATGGTATGCCAGAAGAAGAAGTGAGCAAGCGCGTCCTTCCGGATCACTTAGCTGGCGACCTCGACATAATCATCGTAAGTTCATCAAACCTTTTTTGCTTTCAACATAGTTTTTCGTTTCATACTTTACGTAATGTAATGAAAAAGTGACGCTTTACGACTTGACACACGTGGCGACGTAAATCGTCGAATAGGTTTCTTTCTACTGGTGGCTCGATAAAACGTAGCCGCAGTGACTTTGGTTTAAGTAGTTCCCTTTTGTTCGTAGAATATTTTTTCTGGTCTACGATATCACTCTTCTTTCTTGCACTTATGGAAAAACCTATTTTTCTCTTTTTCAGTTTTTATAAATATCGGGATGACTCGAAAATGGTTCGATTCAAAAACCAAACTTGTATTCATATTTTTCTGTAGAATTCCTCGAATGCGTTAAATGTAGTTTTGTTTTATAAAATTAATTTCCATTTCACCAGGTACAAAGTATATTGTAAGAATAATTATTAATTTAATAAAGAGAAACTCCAAGACCGCTCAGAACGTCGACTTCTCGGTGGCCAAAAACTTTTTGAAGAGCATAATCAAAGTTACAAATTTGTTAACACGATACTATTACAAATGTTACGGCGCTCATAGAACTTTTAGACACTCGTATACAGTTTGCGTGAACTTCAGGGCTTTCAGCTTTTTGAAACTTTCCAAAGTTTTTGTTTTCCATTTTTGCAAAACGGAAATGGATAGTGCAATTGTCACATTGCACTTTCAAGTGGTTATACAAAGGAAATTACAATTTTTTTCGCGTAAAACAAAGAAAAATTTTAAAACTCTACAAGGTTAAAATGAAAAGTAAGCCAATTCAGACAGGTGTGGAATTTTGATACTTTTTACACATATGATTATGTGCCGGACGCGATTTGGTGTGGTCGCATTCGATGCACGTGACACGCCCGGCGAGTTTACATGGAATGCATCCGTTGCTCCTTTATTAAAGCAATTATAATCGAGTCCATTGAATTCTATCGTCTCTAATCGCTAAGCAGGTGTTGAGTATTTCCCAATTAGATAATTCTACGTAGAATCCGTCTGAATTTGTGTAATAATAAGTTTATTTTTTGCCTGTAATTTGAATTATATAATAATGCGCACCAAGGAATACATCGAAAAAATAAAATTGAGAAAATGTGTGTAGTGCAACCCCTCGAGTTGACTGGATATGTATGTCACCTCCATTTTATTGGTTAGGTGATCACGTGGAGGGGATAAGAATATGACCCATCGGTCATTTAAAGGGGGACCAACTAGAGAAATGGCACTGTAGTTGAAAATCCCACAATCCGTGTATATTGATAGTGGAAGGTATCCAACCTCGCTGATTATGAATTTGAGCTTCAAATGTATAGAGATTCAAAATGCCGGCGATTTCATGATGACAGACGAAAAAATATAAAAACTACGATTTAAAAGGTGGAAAGGATCTGATCAAAGAAGTTTCTACCACTATTATCATCGCTCATGGAAACTCGCATAACCCAAGCACAAAAGCAAAAAGAACTGATAAAGTTGTTATTTCTTCCAACCGGGCGAAAAAGTTGACCATTTCTAACGTGTACAAATAACTGTTGTTTAACAATTGGAGGCGATGATTACCTGGCGTAAAATGCGCAGGCTTCGAGCTGCTACTGATATGCATACACACGTAGCCTCGAAGTAGGATAATCGTAGTTGGATTTTAATTTATTTACAGCGGCAGTAGTCGAACGGCGGTTAAACGCACCCTTCGTGGCTGTTGGTTCGCATGCCTGTCAATCAGGAGTCATGACACGCGAAGGCAACGTAAATAGGCTGGACCGTGCATTAGATTGAGCGCAAACTTGTGTCCAGTCACGCCGCGGCGTAATCTCGGGGCTCCGAGGACGTTCCGATAAGTTTCACCAATTACGACCTTCCTAAGCGAATAATCCGTAATTTTCGAGATTTCGTATCAATAATTAGCGCTCGGGCAATCTTGATAGCTTCGTGCACGCGGATATCGAAAGAGGAGCGAGAGTGATGTATCGATCTGAGCTGTCGATGTCACGCGACAAAGGAGAATTTAGGTACGGACATCCGACAAAGGGTGAATTACACTAGGGCTTCCCTTATTTTAAGCTGTCGAAGAACGAATATGGCGGCGTCTACCTTCAATTTCAACGTTTGTCCGCGTCCCTCCTAACTGTAGAATGAAGCAGACAGACATGACATTTTGATTCTTTGCCAACGAACTGACGTCACAGTATAGAGGACCATGTTAGGCCATAAACTGAACATCGAAGATGAAAACTTAAAATAGAAGACGATATCACAACAAGATGGGTTCAAATAAAAAGGAGGGATACTGTACAAGACGATTTCGGACGGTATTCAAATAATGTACCTTTCAGACATTTGTAATGAATTTCAACTTTACGTACAGAAATTCAAAATGGTGGATTCACGATGACGAGTGAAAACAAAGGCTTAGTCAGAAATTTTGGGATACGGCATTTTAATCCTTTGAAGCATATATTTTTCTTTATGCTGAAGATAGCTCAAAATTTGTTACTCGGGAGTTTTCGGAATCGCTAATTATGAATCTGACTTCAGATTTTCAAAATTCAAAATGGCGGATCCAACATGGCCGACCGAAATGTAAAAACAAGTCAGATTCATCCTCGAATTCAGTCGGCCATTTTTAATTTTGAAAATCTGAGGCCTGATTCGTAATCGTCGACCCCGAAAACCCCCGAGTTCTATACTGTTGAGGTGTGAAATCAATGATTTACTCTCCATGGGAGCAATTAGCCATTGTCAATCTGTAGAAGGTGAATTTCTATCCTCATTTTTTCTTATTGACAGAAAAAATAAAACGAAACGTTTTATTTTAAATTTAAAACAATTAAACAAATTTGTAACGGTTCCCCATTTTAAAATTGAAGATATACGTACGGCTTATAAACTAATGTCAAAAGATTGTTACCTGGCAAAGATTGACCTAAAAGAGTCTCGTCATATTTCAGTGACGTTTTCTTCTCCACATATATTTTCCGTAAAATATCCACCATTTTTACACTTTATTAAACAATATAACATGATAATTAATTAAAAATATTGATTTATTTACGTTTCCTAACATGTTCTTGAAGTAAGGAAGCAAAAAATTGCACCAAAATTAATTAATAATTACCTCAAATATGTAAATAATGAATTACAAAAAGGTGTAGCATAGATGCTACGCCATGCTTCAAAGGGTTAAAATGGCAAAATGACGATTGCATGATGGTAGACCAAAAATAATGGATTTTATACATTTTTAAGTAATTTTAGCAATGAATACTCAATATCTTTAGAAAATATTCCAAATCTGTGGTTAAATTTTTTAATTGACCAATTTGAATAGGATCTATTTACTGAATTCTGAAAATGAATACAAAATAAAACAGAATCTAACTTGACCCTACTAAGAGTTTCATAATTTTTTACTAAATACTAAAAATAGGTTCTCAACTTCATACCCAATAATTGCCTAAAAGTTTACCGAAGTTTTATTTTACATTTTTCAATAAGAAGAATTTACTAAATTAAACCTTTAACTAATATCCATTTCACAGTTCTTAAATTAATTATTACACATTAATTATCTATTTGAGAACTGCAGTATTTAATATTTACGCGTAGAAAAGACGACTGCAGATAAAATAATGCAAAAACTACTGAATTATCCCCGATATGTACAGATAATTCTGTTAACTTTAGAAATACACATCTAAACTGTGCATTTACAGACTTATTTAGTATCAATATAACCGGCCACTAATATCATTCGGGTACATGATTGTATTGAGTAAAAATAAGATTTGCTTTGATATTTATTCATGCTTGATTGGAAACTTTATTAATGATTTTGTATAGTACTGAAGTTTGACTAACCAGAATTTAGTAAGCAAGGAGACGAGTATTCATTATTAATATAGCGAAAGTATTTTAGTTAGATCCAATATAATAATAAATATTTTATGTTGAAAATTATATTTAGTTCAAAATTGAATATACAATTACATTTATGGATTGCTGAAATATATTACACATTACCTTTCATAATTTTATGAATGGAATAATCTGAAGTTAATTTCATTGAACCCGAATTGAATTACCGTTTGGATAGTCGACTTCCAAAGAAAATCTAAATACCCGACACGGATTTTGTAGATCATTCATGTCCCAAAGAATTTAATTAAAATTGAATAAAATTTTGCCAGGTTATAATCAAATCAAAAGTCAATCACAATTAAATTGGATTAAGTTGATATTCTCCTTTAAAAGTTTTTGGTACTTCTAAAAATGTTCAAGCTGTTATCAAATTACAGTTTTACGAAAGGCAAGGTATGAAAATGTTGAATATTTACACCGTTTCAAAAAACATTTTATATTTAAAAATATTTTGACATTTCTTAAAGTACGGAAATTTATTTCGAAGCGGAACAATAAAAGGAGATCGAATAGAATAAAATTACACTAAAGATAATTATCAGAATGTCAGGACATTCATCGTGAATTTCTAAGATATGTACTAAAAATCGATAAATTCCTAATATTACATTAAAAACATTATCTTGAGAAAACGAACTGGGGTAAATTTAATTGCTCCAGTTTACTTTTTCCGGAGAACCGCTGTTATGAATGCAGATCAGATTTGAACATTAAATTAAGGGAATATTGATTCGTATCGAAGATGAAATCGGAAAACTAAATCCATATTAAAAGTGAATGGATAATAGTCGACCATTCGTTTAAATTTTACTCAAAATCCAACTTTAACGACCAACTTACTAATATGTACAAATCAAGTCCTTAAATTACGTAAGCAAATAACTGACGGTATTGCGAAATTTATGGTAAATAAGTCACATCCAAACATCGCAAGGAACGAAACTATGTCGATATGTTGAAATTATCGATATTCGAATTATCGATCGTTATAGGTCATCACATCAGCAAAGAAGGAGATAAGGTACATAGTATACATTTACGTTGAAAAGTGCCGATAACCAGCTAATATACAAGCAAGGTGAGTCATGCTAAGATAATGACACGTCTAAGGCGTATAAAATAAGGAGTCGCTTCCAACATTAACGCAACGCAAAATTACTTTCGATGTATCGATATCTGAATGTCACTTACAATTTATAAGTCGAAGGCAGGACTCCTACTTAAGATATATTTTATGATGTATTTATCGATGATTTTTTGGCATAGAATATATGTCTTCGATTCTCGTTTTTTTTCTGGAAATTTCGTCTGCGTAACATCCAACAATTCGATTGAGGCGTCACGTCCGCGCGCACCTGCGTATCGGCAGAACACAGCAGGAGTGTATACAACACTCGGACTTGCGCACGTAACACAGCGCCACACATCCTTGGGGATTGTTGTCATTAATTACCTAACCTCTAAAGTTGAGAGCGAAGAAAATACATTTTCGCAATAAATACCATTACACTTGCGCTCGGCGTACGAGGGATTGCATAATCAACGACGCACGAAGCACCGATGAGTCTCAAAGATGGATGGATGCGCCGATAAGAAAAATAATCAATTATCGTCGGATTACGTAGAATTTCCGGTACTCGAGATGACGGGCCAATTTTCTCGTTAGGAAGACCAGCCGTCGTCGGTTAGGTCGCCACGAAACGGCCGCCGTCGCCGAAAAATAAGAATGCGACATTTACATTTCGCAATGACAACGTTACTTTTCCCCCCACCGATTATAAGTTAGGCAATTTCCGAAATTCTAATCGCGTATTGATTTTCCTGCCACGCGGGGATTTTTCGCCTCTCGGAATTTTTCGGGGGTTCTCGTAGATTTTCGTACCTGGGTACTTATTGATTTTCGTCATGTGCCGTGGATTTTTCGTCTTTCGGAATTTTCCCGGGTGTTCCAAGTTTTCAAACATTATTCAGGGAACTTGTACAACAATTTTGTCTAACATTTTTTTCTATTATGATATTCAATGGAGAATTTCCTAAAATCTCTTTCAAAATTCTTTTGTTATAAAGTGTGTTATACAATTTATCTATAAAACTGGTCTTGTTTCTATTTCAGATTGGCATAAATCCTGGCCTTTTTGCAGCATACAAAGGTCACCATTACGCTGGACCCGGAAATCATTTCTGTAAGTATTCGTTTACAAATAATGCAGTCTAAAAATTTAATTTCTACAAGTCTAAAATTCAATACCATCGACTTCATAATTCAAGATGTGATCGAAATCTGTTTTGTTTCTTGCCTTCTCTCCGTTCTGAAAGTTTATGACCTCTAGGTCAAACAGATCACGGTTTCGACCTTCAGACCTCTTTAGACATACAAACGTAACCTTGAAACTTGTTTTGTTTGTGTTCCGCTCAGCCCACAAAATCTAGCGTCCGACTCTACCATGATTAATTCATCATATTAGTGGAAATTACAAACGCTGCTCAAAGTTTGTTATTGTTCATATTGAAGAATGCTAATCGGCATTTTGACACGTGTTCCGTGATCGGGAACTTGAAGATTCTTCGTACGTATTTTCCTTTGCAATTTCCAGACAAAGGAAAAACGTAATACAAAAGATTCGACCACTTTTAATCGGAACATTAATGTTTACCGATCGAAGCTTTGGCGCCTCGCAATGTGAGCGCTTGTTTAAATGCTCGTAGAAATATTTACACGCCAATTACGGAAGGAATCGATATATCAAACATTAATATTTTGAGACATCAGTGCCTCCTTTTTTGTAGTTGGAGAGCACATTCGCAACGTGGGTTATTGTCCAAACAAAATAAAACTTGGGTAATGAATATTTGAATTGATGTCGCAGGAAATTTATACATCAACAACGAGTGCCTGAGGAAAATCCGAAGCGGTATGAAAGTGGTGGATTGAGCAATCGGTAGAAGAACGCTACCAGAAAAAGCGTTTCTTTGTAAAAGGCAAGAGATAGCCGATGCGTAGTAAGCGACGCAGGCACGCATAACGTAATGCGGTGAGCCTGTTCGTTGCGGCGATCAGGACGCATTTTAGCACGCTAGTGACCAACTCGCTGGTGCTCATTACGCACGCATATACGCGTTCGTGCATTTTATGCGCGGAAGGTAGAGTGAGGTTAGGTATGGGCTGGATTTTCCAGGGTTTTCCCGGGGTTGTGGTAGTTTCAGAGGGGCGGGATATGCCTGGAGCCTGCTGCTATGTACACGTGTGTATGTATGAGTGGGTTCGTGTACGCGTGTGTGCGTGCGTGTGTGTGTGAGTGAGTCGTACGAACGACTGTCGGGGGCGAATGAGGCGGTGGGTAGGGGGCGGCTGGGGGTCTGGGGGAGACTGGGGGAGGTCGTCGGGGGACGAGACGTGGCGGACGGGGAAGCCGGGCGGTTGCGACGAGGGCAGGAGAGAGACTATAATGAGTGGTGCGCGTGAGGGTAGAGCATGATAAAAAGAGGCGAGGGGCGAGGTAAAAAGTTGGAAGCTGTGGCAACTGCCAATAGAAGGGTGATGGGGAAGGGGGTGGAGGCGAAAACCCGCTGGAGGATGGGGTAAAATGTGACTTGTCGCAAAAACACCTCGGTGTGTCGAAAAATTTCGCCAGGACCCGGTGGTGTTCTTCTATTCGGGCGGTGCGAGCGCGAGTGCTGTGGGTCAATCGAAAAGTGACGACGACCTAGAAATTTTCGTTACTGGGTCTTTCGAAAATGTCGCCGGGGTTTCGCCGCAATTTCGAATTCAATCCCGGTAGTCGAGTGCCATTTTTCGAGGAAACTTGGAAAGTGCTGAAAGCGGTCCCATTTTCGAGTTTAGTCATGCTGAGTTCGCAGGTGAGTGAGTGCCCGAGGTCGGTTCGAATCCCTGTTTTTAGGGGTTGGTCGGTTCCGGCGTGTTACCCTCATTTTCCAAAATGATTAGTGGTAGCGATCGTTTTTAAGCATGGTGTGGTTTATTTCATTCTTTTTGTGAATTTTAACCTAATTGTAAAGTAAATTCAGTGGTTCCTTCATTCTTAAATACATTTTTGCGGATGACCTAATTCGATTGAAAAGTTTCGATGATTCGGGGTGGGATATGTTGTATCGTTTGTTTTATTGATTTATTCTCATTTATATAATGATGTTGCTACGGTACCAGTTTGAAAAAGAAGTTGCAGGTTCTCCACATATGTTATTCCATGGTGTGATAGAGCTACTCTTATACCCAATGTGAGCCAATCTATGTAATGAACGTGATAGACTTGTCAGGTCTCCTAGACTTTAATGATACTGGGGAACCAAGACAATTGGACAATTGTAGATAAGGGCTTCTATATTTACATGACAATATACTCCGATCCACGCGGTGTAGTGGCCGATTTTCAATTTTCTCGCACTTGCGCAATACACGCTCATAGTTCGTCTAATGTTCTATTCCATATTACATTTTACTATTTCGCATTAGTTGAAATTTTGGGATACGTGTAGTACATATAATATGATATAAATATAACATAAGAAGTAATGTTATTGTTATTCATTTATATTGGAATAGGTTAAGGAGCAATTAGAAACTACTCAGCTTGCAAACCAATTTTATTTCGATTCAATATAATTCCTAACTATTTCTGCTGTTTAACTAAATGATAAGCTGTGTTGTCGAGTATCTATTAAGGGTCAAGAAGAATCTAATCATTATAAATAACTGTACGAAACAATCTTATTTTTCCGATTAAAAATGCGACCATTTTAACTGGTCGCAATCCACAAAAACTGAGCAATTTTGAAGTTCAATCGGTGTTTTGTAAATTCTGTCTAGAAATTGGCAGTAAGCGGAAAGTTCGTGCACATTTTTAAACCAGACTAGCTTTTATCCGGTTCAACTACCTACAAACATAATATATAATAGATCATTAATATTAGCATACATTAAGGTGAGAACAAATTATTGGTCGTTGAGGTTACACTAATTTATTTTAATCCTTTAACAATATGGAGTTTAGCATCGTTTTATAAAAAAAAAAAATTTATACAAAAAAGACACATCCACATCCGACTAGGTCGTTCTTTCTAATGGTGCTGGTAAAATTGTCAAAACACGACGTTTTATACATTTTTTTAAATACTGAAAAAAAAACGCGATTTTTGAGGTACAATTTTTTGTTATGAGCAATTTTTATTACAATACTGGTTTCTGATCAACTTCTAACCTATTAGAAACGTATTACTGGTTGCTTTACTTTAAAAATTTCTTGTATTTAAAAGTATTTGGATTTAACATCAATGGTTGTTTATTGACATCTCTGATAACAACATTAAGTGTTTCTGCATATGTTCAAGATGGTGGTAAAATACAATATCGGTAAAATTGGCGTAAAATGTCGTGCTTTATTACAGAACAAAAAAGAAATGTAGTACATCAATTACCATTTTATTTCCGTATATTGATACAAAATCAGTTTTCATAAGCCAAAATGGTGGGTAAAATATGGTGAACGGGACATGTGAAACATTTTGTAATACGTGAAGTAAAAATTCTTCGTTTTTCCAACTTTTTATTTTCATTTACTTTTTTTTTTATGTCATAATTACCCGGTTTATCAAAACAAATTAAAAAATGGGTGAGTATTTAAGCGTTCAGTGAAATTTATGTAGGATTTTTGTTATAACGTTCGTTTCCTTTGGAAATTCAAAGTAAGAAATTTCTCTCACCGAGAGAAAGTGGACGATGTGGAGAATCATTATAAGCCGCCATTTTGAAAATCTGCACCAACACCTAATGTTACCAGAAATGTCAATAAACTAGCATTAGCGGTAAATAAATTATTTTCTATGTATTAACTAGATAGAAAACTAAGAAACCTGAAAATGTACAAAATTCCAAACTTTTGAAACATTTCTGGCGTTTCGGAGCCCTTTACAAATCCAAATCCACAAAAATTTACATATGTAAAAGTATTTTTGAAGTAAAATAATCTGGAACACGTTTCTGAAAGGTTTAAAGATGATCAGTAACCGGTCTAATAGTGAAAATGGAATATAAAAAATATTGACCTCAAAAATCGATTTTTTTTTCAGTATTTTTGAAAAAAAAAGTTTGTTCAAAGTCTTGTTTTGAAACAATCTCGAAATCTATATGCAAATTGTGAAAACTTGGCCGTAAAAAGGTTATGGTTGTACCCTATGTTTCGACACCAGGTTTCGATGCCCTCAGTGTTTTCTTTATCCATCGTGATGTAAAATTGTAATCAATTAATTTGTTTTGAAAGGTTATATGTTATTATGTTTCTTGAAAAGGATATCAAACCTGATTTTGAAACGTAATTAAAAAAAAATTAATGGAACCGCAACGCCCCATCATTTTTTCTCATTTTAATTAATTATAATACTTTTCGGCAAAAATATTTAAGGATTTCAAATATGTAGATGTTTGAACTTCTACATCGTAATTTATGAAGTCATTGTGACTTTTATGGTATTAAAACAAATTCTGAAAGTAATTAGGATATCCTAATTAAACTGTCGGTTTATTTTTGCAGTGACAATATTGAAATATAAGAGTTATACAGTAACATAAATTTGGAAACCCTCTTGTTAAACAGGACAAAACTGTCCAGTTTCTGGATTGCTACCAGTTCAAATCATCATAATTTCAACCAGGGACGTAAGATCGTTTAATCCAGTCTAATCTATTTTCTTCTCTTTAGGTAAAGTGGCGAGGTTGGAAATGAGTGACGAGGAAGTTGTCAATTTTATGAGATAACCTTAAATCTGGTTTTGAATTAACCCACGCCAACGTAAATTCACACAGAACCTAGCTAGTTAAAATAAAAAATTGTGATTGTGTTGTGACGCATATTGTAACATTACGTGTGAGAATTGGGAACCGCCCAAATGTGGACTATAATTTTTTAGGATGACCATCATTCAAATTACAATCATGTTAAAGAAAAGTTTAGACCATGCATGTTTAAAAAGTAAATTACGGCATAATTCTAGTAAGAATACTTGACTCAAGTTAAAAATAGATTATACCGATATTTAGTGATGTAAAGTTTAATTTTTAATTATAGGATCGTCAATTTTCGAGAATTTTAGTCAGAATACTAACCGGTGATTAATAATTTAATATCGGACAGTATTAGTTTGAGTTATTACATATTTGTAATCAGAACTGAGACATGATCATTGATATATTTGTTGCACATAGCCAAACATCATTTTATAGCTGAAAATATTGATTCTTACTATTATACAACATAAATTATCACCTTAATTGACAAAATTAGCCTTATTTCCGATATACTAATCGACTAGTAAATAAACTTTGCATTTATTGTACATTATAAATTCCCTTAAAATATAAATTTATTCTTCACAAACTGAAATTTAGGATTTCAAATGTAGATGACGTATATATAACAAAATATTTAAAATCTCTGAAATTTCATATTTGTTATTTTTAATTATATTGTTTAGTAATATTTAATTCGTTTATCTCCAAAACGAGAATACTTTGTCAATCGTTCAGTCATTAATATTAATCCTTACTAATTTTTATTCGGAATAATGAACGTAATGAACACTTATTAGCACAAAGGATAAAACTAGTTACGAAACAATTACTAACAGAACGTTATTGATTGATGTTATTACGTTTCCGTAATGAACATAAAAATAAAGAGGCCCTCATATTTTATTTAAATATACCAAGTATCTTTAGTTTGAATAAAGTTCACGGTCGTAATAAATAACACAGCCCCACAAAAAAAATGTTGTCCGGCGAACTAGACTAGTCATTTTTTTACGTATTTTGGGTCGCCGAATCTGAATCCGAAATCATAATTCAAAAGGTGGTCCGTTTTTCTTCATAACCTCAAAAAACTTAATTTTTATACATTTTGAGAGATTCTGCAACGACGCGTAAGCTAATTTTGAAATTGTGACCGTGGATAACGATTTAGAAATTAGATTTACAAACAAAAACGGCATATATTTTTGAAAATTGTCCGATTTGCTTGAAATTTTGTACTTGGTTTTTTTTTGGTCGAATCTGGTGGCAGTTTTTAAAAATTCAAAATGGCGGTTACTATATAGCGGAACAATTCTACATTAAAAAAAAATTTTTTATTCCTGTAAAATTTGGTGCTTGGAGGTTTTCTTGTTCGCTGATTGCAAATATATAGTCAGATTTTAAAAATTTAGTAAAGCGGGTGCAATATAGTTAATGGAATTATTTAAAATAGATAGAATTCGCTTGTTATAATTTAGTACTTGTTGTGGAATTAAGCGCTACTTTGGTAGAAATCAGTATATTGAATCTATTATCAAATTTATAAACGTGCTAAATAAATTTGACAAAGATTCACAAGTTTCTTCTTAAGTTTATAAAATTGTCCATCGTGACTAGTGGCCGATACTGGGGTGCACCTCGACAAACTGTAAAACAGACACTTCAAAAACCAGACATTTCAAAATGCACACATATTTTGAAGGTCAGTTTTTTGAAATCTCTGTTTTTTGAAATTTCTGTTTTTTTAAATGTCTGTTTTTGAATGTCGAGTTTTTGAAGTGTCCGTTTTATGATTTATCGTGTTTTTGAGGTGCGCCCCTATACTAGGCTTCGAGACCCTGTATCGCAAAGAAATTGGTACCTTCTGCCATGACGGCGCCAGGTATTTCACCCAAGAATTTTGCTAAAACGGTTTTTTCAGAACTGATGAAGAAAGTAGATACTTGAAATATACAGGTGCAGACATTCCTCACGAGGACAACAGAAAACATGTCCGTTGCCTGACGTCGCCCCAGATTACAGAAGGAATGTCATAGATATATTTCAAATTTCAAATATAGAATAGTAGTAATTTTCCAAGTCATATGGGACAACTTAGCTTGTCAGTGTGCTTATGCTACGATCCAATGTGAGATTCGCAATTCTTGGTTGAAAAACTCTTGTGTGACAAATTTGAAGAGTATCTTATCAATTTCACAATACCCGATTGGAATTTATTTGATTTTTGTTGAAGAATTCACACATTTTTTATGATGGTACAGGTGGAAACAGTTGGATTTTTCATAAAAAATTGTGAATTTTTCTAACATTACAAGATATTAATTATAAAAATTAAAATTATATAGTAACAACATCATTGTTTGCCCATTAATATATGGAAATTATCACCCATTATTGAGTTTTCGAAATATCACTGTTACTTTGAAGTCTCCGTTCGAGGTCACTAAATGTATTTTTCAGAGTCTTTAAAATCCATTTTTGTCAGAATTTATCTGACATCTAGATTTTTTCTAGACGGGGAGTTTTCCTCGAGGAATGAAAAAAATAACAAATGGAAAAAATGATTGTCGAAGTTTCAGATTAACTATCATTTTGAACACCATAATAACCTACAGAGTTTCAGACAAAAAATGATTTCATCGAGGAATATACTGTAATTTTTCAGAATTTTTTGTAAAGTTCGTTAATAAAATAAACTTCTGAAAATAAGACCAAAAATATCTGAAAAAACTCATAGTTTTTAAAATAAATTTTCATTGGCGACGCCATTTTATGGACGTTACAATAAAGTGGCGTAAATTAGTAAAAATTTGACTTAAAATTTTACTATTCCTGCGCCATCGTCCATCGTCCTAATAATTCGACTAAAATTTTCAAATTATTTGGAATTTTGTTTCAAATTTGGCGACATATTGGAATTCCTGTTGGCTTAAATTTTGACCTCGAAATATGGAGAAACGACCTCGAAAACTATTATGGAGTTATGTCGAAATTGTCTGAAACTTTCGTCATTCAAGTATTCGTTTAAATAAAAGTAAAACTAGACTGGCCTGAGCTCTTGGGCGTTAATGGGTTAAGTATCTTTTTAAAAGTTTCTAGCGTCGTTAGTAATTGTATTTAAATCCTCGACAACTCTTATAGACAGTAAAATTGGTATATACTGTTTATTTAAATGTGCTTCTTATCTAAATAAATATAAATTACCTTGGATAAACAATGGTTACATATAAAAAAGGTTTCTCTGCTGAACTCAGAAATCATATTGAATTTTAAATTTTCAAAATCTAAATTACTCTCGGGGACTCGACAACTTCGTAAAATGATATACTAACCTTGAAAGTATAAAAAGGAATTGTAATAAGCAGACATTTTGATACCACGTAGCTAGAAAAAAATAGTTCTTTTGTATGATCAATTACTGAAAATTTGGTTCTTATTTATCAATCGGTATAATTTCCTTCTCACTTGCGTTTAAAAAGAGATAATGCTTGCGCTACCTATCGATACCAATCGATAATAGCAGTTGTTACAATTTTATTTCCGTTAACAAATATTTCGCCTACCGACAAATCTAAAAGTGAAGAAAAAAGGAAAGGTTAGATATAATTTTTGTTAATATTTTTTTATAGAGAATCATTAGGAAGATCCCAAAAGTTAACCACGGCAGCGTAAAAAATTCGTAGACTTGGACCGATTACGGTTAAATAGCAATTTATGTCTAACAGAAAGCCAATTTTCATATTTATCATCAGCCACTCAGTACAATTCCTAAAATTTATAATCTTCTTTCTCTCCTTACTTTGGTAATTTGTTTATTACTAGTAATAATGCGTTTTCTGAATGCATGGCTAGTTAACTATTCTTAAGTAGTTTCTTAAATAGTTTCAGCACTTAATTTAAAATGTTAACACTAAATAAAGAAAACAAGGCGCGGTAAACATTCATTTTTAACATTACTTTTTAGTATTGAGTATTTTATAAAATCCTTCTTCTATTCTCCCTTAAAAAGTACTGACAAGTTTGGTACTGATTTGCAACCTTAAACCTTCAAACTTTACTTGCAACAAACTTTAAAGTCTATCCATAATATAACATGATGTTAACTTCAGAAACACTTTATTGACATAAGGTTATTCGTTTAATAATCAATTGATTTATTTACGTTTATCGCCGCTAGGTGCGATCACAGCCATTGCTACTACGTTTGGCTCTCGGTATACAAATGGCTTTTGAATTAGTATATCTTACACTATGCAGAGAAAATATACAGCACATTTTAGGTGAGCAAAGACTAGTAATCAACCCTACAACTATGAAATTCGCGACTAAATTTTGATCGTTCGAGATCATTGCAAATTGGGCGATTTGAAAACGAAATTTTGCGATTTTTGTGCGACTTTCTGATTTTCACTTGATAATATATTGCGTGTCATATCTTAGGTCTTTAAAAATGTTCAGTTATACAAATGGGGTGTTTCCTACCAAATGGTCCTCTTTTATCAAAAGAAAAAATATTCTTATGTTTTGTTGAGTATGCGAAATCTTTTATGATTGACAATTAATGGCACAAACAGCAATATGTCATATTTGGCTCTTATCTAGCTTCAATTATTTAAATAGGATTGCTATAAGAAAACGAACTATTTTCAGCTCCAGATTTTGTAGATTTTTGAATGCGCTTTCTCATGAAAATATTCATTAAAAATTGTATACATAAATAATGGCTAATAAACAGAAAAGAAACTTTTTTTTTTCAATTTTTTAAAAACCCTTTTTAAAACTCTGAAAAAATGTCAAGGACACAATTTTGTTTACTCTAAAACAACTGGTATATTTAAAAATATGTACAGAATATCATAAGTACCCGAAAAAAATGAATTTTCAACAATCTACTGAAAAGAAGACCCCGGAAATGTACATAAAATAAAATTATCCAGGGGCATCTTACTCTCTACAATCAAAATTTATTATCTCCGCTTATAGTTATCACAAAAATATTTTTTTTTTCATTTTCAAGGTAATTAAGCGCGTTTTTACAAAGAATTATTCAAATAATGGCAGTTCCTGAAAAACTTGAACATCAATCTGAAAAAACTAAAGAAAATCGAGCGGATTAAAAGAAGTATCAAATGTGATAATAAGTGTTATGAAATCAGTATGAAAATTCTATAAGTATACAGTTGTACACATAAACCCGACAAATCAAAAACTCAAAAAATTTCGCTTGTCTAAGGGGATAACATAAATTCGATAATGATTCACATGTTAATATAACCATCGAGTTTTATAAAAGTTTCTCAACCTCCACTTAATATTACAACCCTACACACGTCACCGATTCAGTTTTTTGTAACAATTCTACGAGACATTAATAATAAATAAATTTCCCGCTGTACTCTTGAATGGAGTTTCATGAATAACTAGAAGAAAAAAGAGATTCTATATTGGCGACAAAAATAAAAAACAAAACGATACTAAAAACCGATAAAATGCGTTTAAAAGACCCTTAATACGGGCTTTTAATTCTTGTCTTTGTCGAGTAAACGCGCATAAAGTTTGAAGCTATAGAACAAAGAAGTTCGCGGTACGGTGAATCGGGTGATTTTTTTAGCCTTTAGTAGTAGGTAAAGCTGAATTACGACTCACAACAATGATACTTCACCAATAAATCCGTAACTCCATCTTCTCTCCCTTAACACCTGTTGGATCAGCTTCAGTATTATACGATTCAGTATTTACTATTACATCAAAGTTCTATCAATCATTCCGGCATCGACTGATGCAGTTAATTAATTGATTTTCAACCCCTCTTTGCCCGCATCTACCGTTATTCTGCTCTCTTTCCGCATACGTCGGGAAACAGAGTTACAAGATAAAACTGTAGGACAGGGCATTGTACACGTTGCTCGCGACATACGGGTTTTTCAACTTTGTCGAATTTGCTCCACATTTTTTTCTAAAGCTATATTGTTCGTATTTTATTTTCTACGATGAATACATTAACGTTCATATGCATAAATTCAAAAAATCCAAGAAAACGAAAATTTTTATATTTCAAAATTTTTTTTCATATGTACCTTAATACTAAAAACATCGAAAAAACGATGGTGTTTTTCGCTTATTTCCAAACATTTTGAAAATTTCGAAAAATGTTTTTTTTTTAGTAAGTAAACATTTGGGAAATATGGCAATTAGATTTGTCATTTGCAATTAGTTCGCACGTTCTCCGCATTGAGTCGTATGTGTTTTTTTCTGTTACCCGCTTAATTATTGTAGTTACGGATTTTACATATGTATTCACAATTCCTCTAAAATATGGTTTAGATAGGTTAGGTTAATTGGGGATTTAGGGAGAGGGTGGAGCCCCTAGAAAAATCGGTCTTCAATGATGATATAATCGCTTGTACCCATTACTTCATTTCCCAACCAAATGCACAAATCATCGAACATGAAGCAGTGTTACATGTGCTACATTATGAAAGGGGATGCGCCAAGCCGATTATTCTGATGTCCATTCTACTTTTACGGTATTACCGTTATTATTATGAAGTAAATGCATCAGACCTTTTTGCAGCTAATTTCATGCTCTAATTCAATGGAAATAAATAAGAAAAACCGTGATTTTTTCATGGTATTTTCTATTTTATCATGAAAATTGCCTATGTCTTACGTTTCACTATGGTATTCGACTTCAAAATAGGTTAGAAAAATAGGTGAGAAAACATAAATTTAAAAAAATATTAGTTGTGGGCATCTCCTTTTCAGAAGTATATCCAAATTTTGTTTCTGGACCCCAAAAGTGACAATAAAAAGAAAAGTTGTAAACTAGGACGCAATAACTCGAAAGTAGGTGTAAAAAGTGTAAGTGACAAACCAAAGACTAGAAGGTATCGTAGTTGTTGATACGACGAGCGTAATTTCCATCAGCCGACAAAAGTTTTGGATCTGCAAGTAGAAAGTTTAGCTGAAAGAAAAACAGACCTATAGAGCATCTCAGATTCTTGCCTAACAGAGCGGGTGAAAGAGAGAGGAATCGAGAGAGACGGAGGGAAACTTGGCGAAACTACGTCTTCGTTTAATAAGTAGAATTTGTTCCGAACTGAGGTGGAGGTAGAGGAGCGAAAACTTTCTCCTTCTTCGAAAACTATACCGACCGAAAAACGGGACGACTCGTCAACGCGTAACGGGTACAATGCTCCGGGTCGTTACAGTTTTCCCCGGTAACCCCCCGCACACTTGGGGAGCATCATTATTACCGAGCTCGTTGTCATCGACATTGCGCGATAACTCGTGCAGGAGAGCAATACTTTCCAGCTGATGAAGTCGTTATCTTCCTGAAGTTACGGGAAAGGTTGCTCGCGGAGCGAAACAGCTGAAGGAGTCGGGGTGGGTGACTCTCTCCTCCGTACACCCGGGTGGTGGCGTACATGCTCAGCGATACACATCACACCTGAGAGCATCCCTTGGAAGTAGACGGGAAATTCATGTGTCTGTGTGTTGTGGGTGTGTTTTCTTGTACGTGTGTGTGTGGGCACGAATGGCGTATCCGCACACCCACACGGCCGAGCGCGCATAATACCTCGAGCAGCAGGTCTCGCAAGAAAGATTCCCGAAGCCGGATAAACGTCTGCGTGTAAAAGGGATGCAAGGCTCGCGGTTGTCGGGAATGCGAGAAGAACCTACATCGTGGGGAGGCTTCACCCTCATCTCCCTTCCCCTTGGCGTCCTCCCGCATATTGTGAAGGGACCTGGGGTAGGGGAGGTGGTAACTATAATGAGTACCGGCCGCGTGGGTTAGTCTCACAGAGGGTGGTTGGTTGAGGAAAGCGAGTGTGGGAAAAGCTTCCCCATCCACCTGGTGCTCTTTCCACTCGGCGCCACCGACATCATCCCCCTCGTTCTGGGGAGACCGGAGGTTCCAGGAGTAGGAGGTTTCGGATCTGGAATGGGGAAGGAGAGTGGCGGGGCTGGAGGCCAAACGGGGTGCTTCTGGGGAGTAAAAAGGGAACTAGGCAGCCTGGTTAGGCGGAGGGACAACGGGGAAGGGTGTTGCACGCCTATTCGCTCGATAGCAGCTTACACTCTGTACACGTTCACTACCATCTTGGCATTTCGTGCCATATCTTCCGGTTGGTAGGTTTGTTGACCTGGGATGAATAAACGTATAAGCACCGGCATATGCCGATCGAGCATTTCGATCTTAATCGAGATCGATCACTATTTGCGGAGAGCCGTTGTTGAATTCCGAACTAAATGGTATTATAGTCCCAGGGACAATCACCTTGTAGGTGGTTTCCTCATACGCATTTTGTTTGGTCAGCATTCTTTTGGTCAAGACCCTAACATTTGCAAAAAAGGGCGAAGGTTGATTTTCCAGGCGCGGTCCTGGTACACGGAATGTAGCATCGATTTTGACCTAGCGCTACGTTACGTCGGGCACGCAGTGGACGAACATACATACCCAACATGTATATACACAGGGGATGATGGATTCAAGCTCCCACGAACAGAAAATTAGAAAGCAATGACTCTATCTGGGTCATCGCTTGAACATGGTGGGCAACTCTTTTCATTTCTTTTTAACCTATTAGCTGCCGGTTTTGGAGGCGTTGACGTAACCCTGTAAAAATTTGTGTGAATTCAGCTTTGGCCATGATGTAATTTCCTCCCTGTTTGCGCAACGCCGTATTGTTGTAATCAATGCTATGTTACAAAACGAAGACTTTCCGAAGTATATTTCATGGCATGAAATAAGCACGAGGTTAAAACTGGTCAAGAAAGTTTTGCGAAGAAAATATAATGCTACCTGTCAGAACCAAGTCATGACGGTATGTTAAAAAAAACAAATTTCCTTCGCGAACAGGAAGAAAGTTAGGCGAGGTCAGTGTTTTCAGAAGGTCGAGGTGCCTGCGAGAAACTTTTTTCTATCAGTAGTTCGTCTTTTCCCGGCTACTTCTTCCAGCCGTGGATGGAGCGCAGTTGAAAGGAGGGTGAAAGAGACGCTTTAGAGTGGGGACAGAGAAGGAGGGGGGTTCCAAGATGAAAACATAATCTCCTTTTGCGTCTATATGTATATTTCATTTATAGATCTATCCTGCTCTCATTCTCAATCTCTTCCCTTTCCCTTTATATCGTTTAACTTTGTTCAGAAGTTGTCGCACAAGGTCGTAGGTTCATACTAGGTCGCTCGCCCAGTAAGAGATTCCACCTCGGAATAAATTTCAAGAAGAAAAACTCTTTTAATTCCATTCTGGGAAATATTCGATTTTGACATTGAATTTTTAGCGTTGCGTTAGGACTTCGATCGGCCATCTTTTCAATAATCATAATTGATTTTTTGGCTGGTATTGTTTAAATTCTGATTTTTACATGCATAAACATTATATTGTTATGATTTTATGTGAAACATGTTTAAATTATAATTATAAATAAATTAATTATGTAAATTTGATTGTATATTTGACACAAATCTAAAATTGTTTTTCAGGGAAATGTTTACATTTAAGTGGGCTCACACCAGAGCCATTGACAGCCGATGATGACTACAAACTTTTGCGCCTCGGTATCGGGTTCACTAATATGGTGGCACGTGCTACAAAAGGCAGTGCCGATCTTACACGAAAGGAAATCAAAGAAGGTTAGTTGGAAGTTTAAAGTTTTTCCTTGAGATTGAACTCGAAACGGTTTCCATAAAATCAGTGTTTCAATTGTCAACACATCATGTAAAAGTGGTTCAATGAGATGATTATTGGTCAAGGATTGACAGTAAATACTGCAATTCGAAATAATTACATTGATATTTACTAAGTTCTTTAAACAACAGCATTTGAAAAATCACGAAAGGTACACAAATAAAGAATTTAATTCGAATAATTAATTGGATTTCAGGAAGCCACGTGCTGTTAGAGAAGTTACGAAAGTACAAACCTAAAATCGCTGTTTTCAACGGCAAGCTTATCTACGAAGTATTTTCGGGGAAAAAAGAGTTTGGTTTCGGGAGGCAACCTAATCTCGTCGACGGTACTAACACGGTAAGTTAGCGAGTCGCGGTAATGACTTTACGCTTGGAATTTTTGCCGTTTTACACACGAACACATACGCTCAATCGTTGGCGTACACAGAAGTATCGTTTTAAACCCACACTGCGTTTAATTAATACATTCAATAATTTCACAACATTGAGAAAAATACGAAATATTTTGTTGTTGTTTATAGTTAAATAATTAAATTTAAATTTTTTATATTTCAGTACATGTGGGTTATGCCATCAAGTAGCGCGCGATGCGCTCAACTACCACGCGCCGCGGACAAGGTTCCGTACTACGCGGCCCTGAAGAAGTTCCGAGATTACCTGAATGGGACGATCTCACATCTGGACGAGTCCGATATCGTCTTCGCCGATTCGAAATTGAAAAGGCGCGAACTCGACGCGTTAGAAGACAAAAAGCCGATATTCGCCGATGATCTGATGGACGGCGAATGCCGGTTGGTGGACGGGACTCTGGTGAAACAAGAGCCCGGTTTGATCCCAGGGAAGAAAAAACGCGGAAGGCCGAAAAAGATCAAGAATCCCGAGGATCAACCGCCACCAGATCCGGAGAAAATGGACGGAAATGGTGAGGTGATTAAGAAACGTCGTGGAAGGCCGAAGAAAATTCACCTTCAACAGAAGCAACAGGAAAGGGAAGCTAAGGAGCGTGAACAGCAGCAACAACATCAACAACATCACATGGTACACTTGAACGATGGTTACGCGGGTGTTCCGAATTGTTTTTCACCACCAATGATGTCCCCGCCAAAACCTTTTCCTCACATGGCACCGTACCCGCAATCTATGGGAGATTCTGGTTATTTCGGCCAAGCGTTGAACGACAGTCCGTTTAACATGAACTCCAAACAAAGTCCCGTGCATATGCAACATTACAGTCAAAGTCCGAAATCAATGTCGTTATCGTTCACGCACTCGGATCTGTCCTCGGAAATCAACACGGCTATTTCTTCGGAAAATAATTTAGATCCTTCGCCATTGACATCGCCGAGCATAGAACATCCTGATTTTGAACCACCCAGCAGTATATCGCAGCAAAATTTGAGCAACGATCACAGGTCGTACAATCCGGCGAATGCGGTGGACGGACATCATGGGAGTCCGGGAACACCATCACACTCTAGTTACGCCAGCTATATGACGTATCACGAACATACACCGGATGCGCATAATCAACATCCCCATCAGTCGACACCGACGCCCTTGAGTCAAGACGAACATTCTCATCACTCGCACCAGACGCCGCCGCACACGCATCCGCAAACTCCAACGCACTCGTCAATGTCCCCACATCCCCTTGACCAGTATGGAATGAAGAGGTCAGGCCAGGACGTGGCTTCGAAGAGTCTGAGCGATCTTGAATCCCTGGTTGATCAGATTCCCAGCATAACGGACGGAGGAGGTCAACGACTTCATCACGGACATCCTGGGATGCCGGATGAGTCGATGGGCGAAAAGATAGAGGGACATCATCAATCATACATGTCTGGATACCCTGGTTCGGGGATGTCCAACTACAGTCCACCGCTTTCGAATACTGGATCTGGTATCTACCCTCCGTCGGGGGAAAATTACGGGGCAATATACGGCGGAAACGGGCGTCAGGATCAGCAGCAGCAACTGCAGCATAGCAAATCTTACACAGTGGAGAATCTGGCGTCGAGCAATTACACGCCCAGCATGAACCATCCTGGAAACTCGTATCCGAACATCATTCCGAGCCCGCATTATCCGGTGCCGATGGGCTCGACGAACGGTTACCTCTTTGGTGGCTTAGAATCTAGTCTGATGCAACGAACATATAATATGGGCGGGATGAGCGGTATTCATCCTTCTTTGAGTCACATGACGAACCCGTATTCGTACAACGGCTCGTATTCGAGTTCCTTCGACGCCTATCCCACGCCGCCCGCCGGTATTCACGCGCCCAGTCCGAGTTATCAAAGCTACGGGTCGCCTGGTAGCGCAAACCCCGGAAGCCCTACGCCACCATCCTCGTACCTCCCCGGAACCCCCCACAGGCCACCCATCGACCTCGCCTACGATGGAGTATGATAATCAACGTCAGCGACGTCCCCGTAGTTCGTCTTTTCTACATATTTTTATGCGGCACCCGCCGACTCGGAATGACCGTTAAAGGTTTTTTGAGGCACGGTTCTTGTAATGGCGAATGGCTTCTCGGGCGTCGCTAGAGCTTACGGTGCTTTCGACCTACCATGTCGTTCTAGGATTGCTAGCTTACGATTGCAGGTTATGTTTGTCTCATCGGCTATCTCGGTAAGAAATTCACCCCTTCAAGATCAGAGTGGAGATACTTTTAAGTGATTGCTGTGGTACCTCCAAGGTCAACTTAAACGCTTGCATTTTTCCAGACATCTTCATTGTACAAACACTCGCTAGTCTGAATAATATTTTTCCAACTAACGGATGCATAAATCAGTCGGTAAGTAATACTTTGCGCACAGGTTTTGAAAAATGTGACTTTCTTACCGACATACCGAATTGCCGTTGTGAGTTTAATATACTATTTTAAGATTCGATTTGTTGTTTTCAATGATTGTTTTTACGCGTTGTGTTTTTAAATTTTTCCGCGAACGACTTTCTCTCCCGTTATTCTGTACAAGGATCAGCGTTTCGCGACGATAAATCTAGAGACGTAGTCGCCATTACACGTGCGTTTCCTCGAAAAAGAAAACTATATAGGCTTGGAAGTTGCAATCGGGGAGGAAAAGAACAAATTGGTGGACACGAATCGCGTTCGGTCGCGATGGTAAAAAAAAAAACAGGTCCGATGATGGTCCGGGGGTTTTGGAAACTAGCGGGCCAATCGGTTTCTTTCTAGAAGTGCGAATTTTCAGCCATACTTCCCCCTCCCTTCACGCGTATCCGTTTTTTGTGATTAAGCACGATATTGTTGTCACTATCATCATCGTCATCGCAATTGTTGTAATGGATATTAAGGAGAACCTATCTGTTGACACCGCAATCGTCAGCTTCCGTCACATAAGTAGTAAGGACGTTCTTATTTACCATTAGGAATTGGATGGTACGTGTGCGTTCGTGGATGTTGCGTGAGAGCATGTGAGCGAATGGAAACGTGTGTTTCGTTAATGTAAACAAATATTGTCGAACGGCACCGCAGCGCGTCGAATCTGCGCAAATTCCTGATAAGCAAAATGCTTTTGCGCGATTTCCAGACATTTCTGGCTGGCTTATCGCGTTTCGTTTTAATCATTGTTATCACGTTTGCAACGTAGAAAAGTTTTATTTGCTGTTTCGCGGTAGTGGAGGGACAAAAAAATGGCCCGATGGATACATCGAGAGACTTTGAGTAGAGTTCCTCAAACATTTCCATTTTATCTATCTCGCGATAGTTTTCCTATTTTTTTATAAACAATATGAAAACGTACTCGAAATTTTTAAATCAAAAGTCTCTCCGTGTACGTAAGAATTTCTGTGAGATTCGACGAGCTGGATGTATTTGTAATGTTTCTATATTCTCATTAAATTTTATGAATTTTTTTTCTGCGAGAACTTACATGTGTCAGGGAATGCGACAATTCAATTCAGTGTGAAGACACTTCTTTTTTGCTATAATGAATAGTGCAATGCTGTAAAATGATGCATCGGCGTGATTATACATAAATATAAATATATATAGATATATTATACATATATAAATATAAAAGTATATATAAATATTATTATTTATAACGAAGAAGCTAGCTATTGCGCGAAAAGTAACATTAAACCGAGTAATCACCTAGAATGTGTCGAGGTATTAAAATGATTGCACAGGGTATAGACGAAGTCATTGATATACGGAATAACTGATGTCTTTATATATATAATATACATATGTATGTACATATATATGTCGTATGCTCAAGTATACGAATATATATGTACGTCTCTTTCCGTTCTCTCGGCCTCAACAAAACGAATGAATAAAGTGGACAAGTGAACGACAAAAGGTGTCAGCAATTCGTAGACGTTTTTGAAAAACCATTCCGAGTCCCAGTGCTGGCGTTCGAAGGAAGAAAAGAAAAATTAAACGTAAGATGTCGTCCGCTATGCTCGTCCGTCAGATTCGTCGTTGATGTCCGATCGTGTCGAGGTGACTTGTGGACGGGGGGAGCGCGACTGATCAAATGAACTCCACGTCGAAGATTCGTGAATTCGCTGTTGAAAGTGTCGAGGCAAAAAGAAAAAAAAAATTGAGGAATTTACTCGAGCGAGAGTAAGAGAGCTTGGGCCGGCGCGGACGGCTCGTAACATATTTTTTAACTGCTTGGAAATCTCCAATTGTTCTATATCTTACCTAGCGATTAACGTCAAAACTTCTGAGTATGTATAAAATGGCTCCGGGCGTTTTCTGTGTCGACCGAGCGACGATGTAGTCTCCGAAACGGCCGCCTGTGGCGCTACGGCGGCGGATGCGCGCGACTACTCGTTCATCGCGGGCGGACCCGCGTTTCCCGCTCGTGAAAGGTTCCTATTGTAAAAGATGCTCGTGTTAATGCCGCGTGTATTATAATGTATAACTCTCAAATTGTATAATTTCTTACCTTCCATTGTATCTCGAGCTTCACGCCACGAGCGAGACAATTCGTTAGCGGGAGTCTCTACGGTAAGAGTCGGAAACACTTTCCCGCGCTACGCTATTTCACTTGTTCCAGTTCTGAAATCAAACTCGCTCGGTGTTTAATAATGATGTTACGAGTGCAATAAGAATTTGTGCAATATTAAACTTGGATATCTTGGTTTCGAAATATCGGCCGACTCTTATTAGAAGGACTCCGCTTCGTTCGTTCGTTCGACGATTTCGTCGCTTGGCGCCGAATGCAAATCCGACACCCTTCCCAGCGAGGGAAAAAGCGATCGGGATTCTTACAAATCCATCCGATGGTGCGAAAAGATTTTCTTTCGCTGGGGCTGAGGTTAAAACGTTTCTCGAATTCTGAGTAATAATATCTAATAAGGTAACGAAGGGAGAGTAAACGTTTGCGTTTAAGTCAATGACATTAAGTAGCGACGAAATTTTTGTTCGCCGAAAGTAATGCGCTGTTTATAGCCTACGTGGACTTCGTACAATATGGACTAATAGGGTGGAAAGTGAAAACATACAAAAAAAAAGATGGAAGAAAATGACAGTAACTGATCCACTTGCTCATCGACGAATGTTACTTAATGTACATTGTTTATACATACAAAGCCGAATAGTGTCAGATTATGCTAAACTCCACTACGAGTGTGTGATGTCTATACATATATAAAAGTCGACTTTTTTCCAAAGCTCCAAAAAAAAATGCTGGCGTGTATGATTTACGGAGGTCGTCGAGTCGTGGAGTCCGACGCGTCTTTCCGGGAGCTGTTCTAATTCGACCAACAACGAAACTCGGATCGACGCTCTCGAAATTCGTGTATGTACACTTCATTGTCATCTCGAAAATTCCATCCTGAGAGTAGCTCTTGTAAAATTGACGCGCGCCCGTCTGATATATATATATATATTATATTAAACGAAAAAGCAGAAAATGCTCTCTCCTTCTTCACTTACGACGGTAGTCTTTCCCCCATTTCTGCCCAACCTCACCTGAAACCTCGAGTGTTATGATGATAGTGTGTAACCATAAAATAAATTGACGAAGGAAAACGATGACGGCTATTATTCGATGTCGTTTCTAATCTCGCACGTTACAGGAACAGATTGGAAAGGATGTCAAGAAGAAACGAAGATTAAACTCCAATTTCTTTTCTTTGATTTGTCGATCGATTACATTTTTAATTTTTGGGCGCCATTTTTCCAAGCTGAATAACGGTTGAGAACAAGAATTCTGAAGAAGACAATTAAGAACTTCTAATGATGGTTTATTTCCAAATCATTAAAAATTGAAACACCAACATTTTTAGTTTACTTCTTGCTTGCTGAAAAGTTTTCTCTCTTCTGTGGTTTTCTATCGATTCGCTTTTCTACGTTGTTGTCAGTTCTCTTTGTTTTTGTACTTCTCCTTTGTTATATAAGTATATTATTTGAATTAGTTGCATCGTAAAAAGAACTTGAAACGTTGAAACGATGCGGTATTTTTCTATAATTCGTTAAATTGCGAAAAATGGCGTAACAAAATAGGAGGGTACAGCTGCGCTGAATCTTGGCTTTTGGGTAAGTAAAAAAGTGAGTCTTCATTTAATACAAAACCCTCGTTTTCTGAAGTAATTTAGTCCATTAACTTCGAAAACGCCGACTTTTCTTAAAACTTTCGACACTCGGCAAACTATCAAAACCAATAAATTAAATTAACAACTATAATAGAGGGTATAATTGGTCACCATAATAAATTGTGTAAGAATGCTTCAAACCTTTAAAAAGTTTAAACTCAGATCTTTCTCACGAGTACAAGAAGAGTTAAAAAAGTTTCGAGAGATAATGATGCTCTATTAATAATAACTATATTCAAAAAATTTTGGTATTTTTCGGTCAAATAAATAATTTTTTATAAAATAATAATTTTATATAAAATATAAAATTTTTTATAGAGTTTAATAAAAATTAGAAGAAAAAAAACAAAGGTCAATAATTTGAAAATTACTTTATAAAAAAAGAGAACAACACCGTCAACATCCGTTTCGAAACATCGAAGCTACCGGAAGTTTACTATGTGAATCCCTTTCTGTAATGAATCTCATCTTATAGTCTTAATTTATACATAGTTTCTCATAGGTTCCTTTATTCATAGTACCACACCATCAACACATACAAAACTTCATATCCCCTACTTCAGTATAAATATGACGCAATCACCACCGTTTTCTTACATAACCTTAAAGAGAACTCAAATCAGAGTCAAAACGTTGCTAATTATTTATTTATTATTTATTACAAAACCCTCCAAATTATTGGCCCTTGTTTTTTTTTGTTCTTCTAATTGTTATTAAACTTAACCATTTTTAATGGGTATTCTTTATTTGACCGAAAAATACCAAAACTATTCGAAAATATTAATTTATAAATCGGTAAAAAATTAAAACCTGATCAAATATCTATTAATAATTATGTCAACTAAAGGTAGCCGTTAGCTGTTTAAAATTCTGGTTATAATAATTTATTGTAAATTTGGGATAAAATTGATGTTTCAAATCTACTATTGACTGATTTTGTTATATTTTTTTTTAATAAAGTAATTTACGTTTTATATCATTTTGTTGTGTGGCTAAAATTCACACATTTTTATCGTCAAAATTGTGTCCAGTAATTAATCGATGCATAGTTAAGCCCGAGTATCGTAAGAAACTAAATAATATTTGAACCTCATACATGGAGAAAAATGTAAACATTGCCGGGTTTTTCAAACGGTAGAGAATAATATATTACGAACCCTAGGGCGAAAACAGAGGCATTGCAGCGTATACTATTGTTTGTCATACCTGTACAAGAAAAATCCAACTCACCTTTAGGGCGTGTAAAGTGGTCCAAGGTTGTCAAGCACATTCAACGATCTTCACAGCGATTGCTTTTCGATGAAAGACTGTCAACAGATTGTAAGCGAGAGGAAAAAACATTTTGCAGCTTGCTAAATGACCGGGCGGCAAAATTTATTCCGCCGATGACGCCCATCGTTATCAGGCCGGGCTGCAATCCGGCATTTCCACCCTCTTTACCGGGCGAAAGGATGGTCTTTTCATGCTGATATGACAAAATAGTATTTTATGCACTATGGGGTAGAAATGGGTTTTTTCGTAACGAGTATGATGATGCAGGTCAAGGGGCTTGCACTCCCCATGTATCGCTGTAAGATTTCGTGTAGAGCCTTATTGAGACCAAAAAGTGGGGATGGACTAATCCGCTTGGTTGCGCTACTGTCGTCTGGTTACCTCCCACTACCTCACAAAAATTCCGAATGGTAACGAAAATTCACGATTACTACCGACAGTTGAGTTTCTTTCCTCCTGTTCCGGGCTTATTTTCAAGTTTCAACCACTTTAAAATATATTTTGTCGGCGTTTCCTTGTAGTAATCGTGTTTTGAATATTCGATGTGCTAATTATTGTTTGGCTGTTTCCCGAGTGAGATTTTGAAGTCAACTATTCTGTTTATAAAAAAGAAATAAGTATACATACACGGTCATTGACTTAATAACAAAAACAAAAGATATATTATGAATTCAAAATTAAAAGTGGGTGAGAAAATAAAGAGTAATTTTAAATAAAAGAAGGGACAACAAAATGAGATATTTTAATTTTTGTAAAAATTAAGTTAAATTTTCGGCCAGGAATTATGGCCCTCTTCAAAAAAGGTTAAATACTTTTGTTAAATGAAACAACCGTTTGAGGGTTATGTGGAAATTTTTTTTTAAATACTTCTTCATATTTACGAGAAGTGGGATTTAATAAACGTTCAATAATTGTTGAGCTAGTTTACGACTATTCAAAAATTTATTTATTTTGTTTCGACATGAATGATGTTAAGAAATTATGATTTCTAGTTTTGGGGGTAAGATTTACGGTAGCTAGAAAAACAAATTTTCACTATTATCTTTCTAACGTGCTTTACTAATGTATTAAAAGAAAAATGAATATATTTAGTTTTTCTGAAAAAAGTAAGGTGATTTGATAAGATTTATCAATTGGAAAAAAATGTTAACTAATATTTATGTAGAATAATCAATAATGCATTGTATAACGTACATTTTTTTTACCTTTAAGAAATATTATTTAATCCAGTTGAACATTAAAAATATAATAAACGTACATTCAGTTTTTAACGTCAAAAACTTGAAAATGTAGTTATTTTTTAAAATCAGGTGACTTTTGAAAATTACGTGATTTTCAAGAAATTGACTAATTTTTAAAAAATCACGTAATGAGTTGGGACAAAAAAAGCACGTGATTAATCAGGTGATTTCGTTACGTAAAATTTTTCAGGTTGGGAGCTATATTCAATTTCATTTAAAAAATGGAGTTATCGATACAGTTTATGGCACTAGAGCGCACTTGCTGTAGATCTGTTTTTTTTAAGACATACAAAGATTATAAGACAGATACATTCAGTGCGCGTTAGTGTCAGAGAAGGACTCTGTTGGACGTCCTACCGAGGTTCAACGGTACAAAGGCTACTGATTGTCTTCTGACATCATGTTTTATTTTCCTTAGGGAGAATAATAGTACATTATGTGCCATGGGCGCAATTATCGATCTTCGACTATTGTGACGTTTGTCGCCCGATCGAAGTGAGTGTAAAAATCACACTTGTCGGAAATCGATATTTCGCCCGTGACCAATTATGTATTTTTTGATCCGATTGCGTCGTAGGATTCGATAATTCGCAGCCCAAGTTTTCGCCCTAGGCCGAGAAATCGAGTTTTACGGCCGGAGGGTCAATAAGTACTTTTCTTCACACCGGGAGGAAAGCAGCAACTTTCCTCCCGCAAGCGGAAGGAAAGATGCCGCTTATCCTCCCGGCCATAAAGAAAAATCGTATACTTCCCTCGGGAAGTAAAAAAGAATGCCTCAGACTACATGTTTTTCTACATGATATTAAAAATTACACGCAGTCTGAGACATTCTTTATTTTACCCTCCCTCGTTGAGTAATATACTATTATTTTCCCGTTTATGTTAATATGCCATAATGCAACATCTATCCTCACATTCATGCATGAATATGTCCCATTATCTTGCGTTGCTTATATAAACTATTATTATTTATTTTGGAAGTATTTTGATGTTCCAAAGGCAGAAAAAAGTACTCGAGGAGAAAGTGCAACAAGCTTAATTATAGAAATAAACATGTAATAGACAAAAGAACAATATTTGCAACACCGACTTGTCTAGGCAAACCAGCATTCCATTTGTTGAAATATTCAGCGATGTTATAAGACAATGTTTGGAGTCCTGTAGATCCATTATACAAAAGAATAAAACAATTTGAATAAAAAAATTAAAGCGGCTTGAAAACCAAAAGACGAAAAGTAGTAATTAAAAAGGGAAAAGTAATTAAATTGCAATTTTAATACAAAAGTTTAGACACTGCGATTTTTTATTGTAGTCCCGGTGCCCATCGATATATATGCTCAGGATATTAAGACTACCACATATTCCAGTTTGCCAAATGCAATCATTTCACAAGGATTTAATGGCGTCCTTGAAAAAACTCTTGATAATGCAATAGATGACTAACTAAAGAGAAACTAGAGATAAACTTCAGTTACACCCAGGAGAAAAAACAAAAAGGCACGAAGTTAATTATTTAGACAAAATATTAAGTTGGTCTAACGAAAACCACGCTAAAAAGGTAGTAAAATATGAAGCCAGTTGTCAAATGCAATGATGCGAGGAAAGACTTGAAATAATTGTAAACGGCGAAAAATTTTATTGGAAATTTTACCACTTCAAAGGTAATTTTAGGACAAGACTTGCAGAATGAGAAAAATTACCATTTCGACTATAAGTCTTAGAAGTTTTACTATTCAGGCAGTGAAAATTACAATAAAATTGTAATTATTACCAGAAAAACGGCAATTTTCTTCATTAAATTTACTAAATTTTTCTTATGGGTTGCAGCGGAATGTTTTATTTGCATTAACTTATGAAGGTGGCATTTTTTTGCATCACACCATGAAAAATAAATAAAAACATTAGTAGGAGTTCAGAAAAATGAATTCTCTTAGAATCCCTCTCATAATTATTTTACGGGAGGGATAGTCCAAATATGGTAATATTGAAAATGGCACAACCTGGGATTGTATTTATATCATATTGCAAGGTATCCCTCTAAATTCCTTTGAGAGTTATGCATTGAGCAAATTGTTGAAAACCGTGAAAAACACTAGCAATCTGCTACTATCCATGGCGATGGTGATCAATTATAGAGTGGCTGATGATGTCGTAAGATATGCTGATGGTCATTACATAAAATTAGCTAATTTCGTTCAAATTAGACGTCTTCTTCATCTGACTCCTTGGCAGGTTTAGTTTCATCCTTCGAGACAGCTTAGAATTTGCTTTCCATATTTGACGTTCCTTTCAACTTCGAAGGTATCCGTTAATAAAACTATTTAGATAAGGCAGGCTTTTTGGGAGGTATTCGTCCTGGCTAAAACTTAGTATTGGTGCAAGACCATCAGGTTTCCCGATAACTAATTATGTCATACATTCTGGATGTCGTCACCATTACATTTTTGATAACTAAACAGCTACAAATTAATGTACAATATAATCAATTTCAACATTGACAGAAATATTGCTTGGGTCGTTTTAAAAGTTAAAACACACGAAATAATTACGAAGAATACTAAATGCAATCGAGCAGTGCTGGCGAATTCAATTTTCACTTCATACTGGATTGTTACCTGTGGACTAATTATACGTTCCAACTTACCTTACGGGGAAATAATGAAACTATACCTGAATATTGTATATGTAAATGCCAGATATTAAGTTATATGCCTGGATAAAACACTATAATATTCTATTTAATTAACATTTTGTTGAAAATTAAAATATTTCTTATGATTATTGCGGGATAAAACATGAGAACTGTAGCAATTTAAAAACAGGAATAAGATCCAATATTGATCAACCAGGATGCTAAATGCACGCCTTTACTACAGATTTTCTCGTCCGGAATCAGGATTTAAGATATTCAAGAAGTTAATCGCCTTGGTTAATATTCGTAACAACTAAGTTTAACTATTGTATATTAACAATTAATAAAGATGTCATCAAGTATTGATATTTTGGGTAACTTAAGAATTGAGAACATGTTTACATATTGTCCACATGCTTATGAGGGAATAGATTTATTAATTGATATTAAGGCAATAATCCTGACCACGAAGGTTTTCCAGAAGTACCTGCACTCACACAACCAAGTTGTGGTCGCCGATAACCCTCTTCGTGCGGACTTTGCGAACATATAGTAAAAGGGCGCACTGGATCGATGACAGCAGAGCGACCAAACCTACTAACAGGGTGAAGCTCCTAGCTTCCTGCAACCAGACAGTCTAAAACCGAAAAATTTCACCTAACAACAAAATATCGGTCACACAAAATACCAAATACGTTCATTTATGTATACCATATATTTTGTTGTTTAAAGGAATTGATATGATGAGTATTACCAAATAACTGTGCATAAGTGTTCTCTTTTAAAAACTTGCAATTAGATTAAACTTATGTTTTCTTTATGGATGAATGACAGTCGCCACGATAATTACAAAATAAAATACTAAATATAAACTGTTTCCAAACTATTTGATTAATATTGATGTGCAGAGTTACCTCAATAGCTTTCAAATCTATAACAATCTAACATTATGACTGTAAGATGATATTATGCATAAGAATTTCTTAATAAATGATACAAACACATAAGCATTTCATATTTGTGGTACAACTTTCGGTCATCATACGTTGATTTATATCAGAATTATTTAGAAGAAGTATTCAAACCCCTTCTACCCTCTTGTTATGAGAAATTTAATTCAAAGTTATAAAAAGAGCATTTTTCCAACCAGAAGAAGGCGGAAAGTTTCATCTAAATGAACCCAATTGATATCTGGTACCCTATATTTGTTATAGGAAAATATCACAACTGGGGTATTTTTAATTCACGGCACCATTTTTATTGCCATTAAGTACCATTTTACGATGTAATTATAACTCGCACGCAAATCATATTTTTCAATTGCTTTACTGGATTTAAGGTGTGGTCGTATAGTTAATTCGGTAAACAAGAAAAGCATATTTTTACCAGTTATTTTAGATGGTATAGTTAGTTCCAGAATATTTGGGTAATTTTATTATTATAGTACAACATTTAAAGAATATTTGGTGAAAGTTTGAACAAGATAAATATTGTCCCATTAAGTTCAAAGGATCCTTTTTTGCGTCAATTTCAATAAAGTATTTTGTATCAAAATCAAAGTTGAACAAAATTGAATGCTGCTTACCTTACTCAATTGAAGGTCGCTTTTCAAAATTGCGAGGTCAAGATTGAGTTTCAGTCATTAAGAATTGCAATATGGCGTCAAACTTGAAAAAAATTGCCAGCAAATTGAGAAAAATCTATTTCTCTCAATTGTTCTCAAGCTATTATAATGGGATTCTATTGAAACGATGAAAAAATGTGGTCAAAATATTTGAATTTTAAAAACAAATGTTTGTTTTATACTCCACATCATGCTGACGACCTCAAAAAGCCGTCTTCAATGAAAATTATTTTGATTATTTTTCGCGACTGGATTTCAGCCAATCAGAGCGCGATATTCAAAGGGTTCTATGGTCATTTGTTTAAAATTATACTGGAAATTCCACGGCAGCTCCTGGAAATTGCATTCGAAAATTGCACACTCGCTACTCATTTGTTAAAACTTCTAAATTCATATGATTCATGTATTCGCCTCTCCTCTCTGCTCAGCTGTAACCTCAAATACCGGTCACAATCACAAAAAATAATCCGCCGAATACCCCTCGACCTTCAAAATTAATCGCAATATTTCCGTCTAACTTTCCTGTGAACAAATAAATATGTTAAGTTTTGCAGAAAGATCTCGAGTGCTACGCACTTGACATATTCACTTGTTTGCAACAAACGTATCGGGAAATATTCCGATAATTTTGAAGGTCTTGGGATATTACAACTGAAAATTTCCGGGCTCTAACTAAAAAACTATGATTTTTAAAAAAAATGTTTGAATATAAAGTTTTTACAATTTATCGAGAAATATAGTGGAATTTTTAAAGATTTTTTATGATATTTTGAGAAATTGTTTATCTTCATTTTTTGTAAATTTTAAATTATTTGCGAAAAATTCTCAAAAAAATGTTAGCATATTCTGCGCTTATTTCTAAGCTTTTTTTGTTGGCTGGCATTGTTTCTACAAATTTATAGTTGTCGAGGAAATTAATTTAAAATATTTTCTTTTAGAAGATTTTTTTTTCTCGAAAACTATCAACTTTTATAAAAATGGCAAACAAATTATTTCAGAATTTTTCGTATATCATTTAAAATTTTGAAAAAAATGTCTCCAAATATCATAAAGAAAATCTGAATAACTTCCACTACATTTTTCGATAAATAATACGAACTATTCATTTTCAGAATTTTTTGTTTAAAATGTGCCATTCTTTGAGTTAGAACATGCTCGATAATAGTTTTTGAGTTAGAACGTCCGGACATTTTCAAAGAAATCTTGATTGAGGAAGCCATTTTGAAGTCGCTGCAATAATGTTGGGTATAACATTAAGTTTATAAACATTTTAACACCTTTGTATATAATTTCCATAGAATCTCAATATTCTAATAACTCGAAAAAAATTGAGAAGAATAAATATTTCTTAATTTTTTGGTAATTTTTTTCACTGTCACATTGACGCACTATTCGAATTCAAAATAGTAAGATGTGAACCTTTAATTTTTTTTTCAATTTAGATTTTGATACGAAATACTCGTTTGAAATTGAAGCAAAAAAGTCCCCTATGAAATTTTCTCATGCGCCTCGAGAAAAGGTGGTAAACAACTATATGTACAAAAATAGTTTGCAAATATGTATACTATGTCCTATAAGCTGTTAAAAATGAGCATTATGATTGTAAAAAAAATATATAAAGAAAGCAGTGTGAAACTACTATTCGCGGTGCAACTTCTCTTGAGAAAAAAAAATGGAAAATGCATATGCTACGTTCGACCAGCTGCAATATTTATTTTCTAAAACAGTCAATAATAATAATAATCGTCAATAGCATATGACGCATGGTTTTCATGTAATTTTCCCCATAGAATCGAAGAAAGCTGTGAGTTTTTGCATACAAAAAAAAGAAATATTTGGTTTTAATACCTAAATAGTAAGATTTAACACAACCACGTGTTTTAGTTGCTTCTACTATTTCAATAGTAGGATTGGCTACCTAATTTGTTGATGTCACTATTTAGGTAGTAAAAACTGAAACCGATTACCCTACTATTTAATAGTTCTAAATATTTATTTTTTCCGTGCATTAAATCCATTTCTAACGTAATTGTTTATAATAAATTTGTTATTTATACCATATAACAATTAGCAAAATGAGAGAGTCTCGAAAAACTGTAAAAATCAGCCTTTTCAACTTTATATAACTATTATAATTAGAGAAATATTCATCACAGGCCAAATTGCCAAAAATTATTTAACAAACTTATTGCTTTGGTATTTCCAAATGTTCTGAAAATTATCTTTTAAACGTACAACACTGTTCCAATGATGTATAGATAAGTGATCTGAATCTTCAGATCACTGTTTGATAATCTTAACTTTGTTGAAGTTGTTTTTTGTAGAATTACTTCGCGGAAAGCCGGATGACTTATCTGCTAACTGAATGAAATTGGCATCCGCATTTTGAACATTGTAAATCGATCATATTTATAAATTTTCTATTAATTGAACTCGTGTTGAAACATTTTGGACTGAGTCGTGTTATTTTTTTTTATAAATACCTAACTGAGAAAAAAATATTCTATTGGCTTTTGTGACATTTTTAATGAAAATGAAAAAATTGTTTAAATAAAGGTAAACACTTAACGCTTATAAATACTGTTATATAGAAATTGTTCAAATACAAATTACGTAACCAACAGATGTTATGTGCATGCCAAAAGTTGTTCCATAGCAGGGTCCAAATTTTAAGCCCAGTTTTAAACTTATTAAGGAATGACTACAGACTCGTCATCCTTCACATTCCGAATTTACGTCTCCTAATAATCTTTTAACTTTCATGTATATACTTCATTGAATTTTAGCAGAATTTGAATTACCAATTATCTTCCAACTACAAGTGATAAATTTGGAAATTTGTGCCCAATGTAGCATTGCAGTAGGAGATTTCTATCATCTACATGTGTCCTACAGATGTCCTCCTCGAGGTCATTAAAGTAGGTAGGTTTAAAACTTCTAAGAAAGGTACATAATATAGGTCGTGTAACGCCACCTATGACACGCTGTTTACTAGGAGATAAATGATGGAAAACTTAACTGGAAGTTCCTTTTCCAAAATTGAATCTGTGGCTTAAAATTTGTTTGGCGAGCCATTGAAGATTCGAACAAAAAATCAGCATTTTTGCAATAACTCGGTTCTTTTTGAAGTTATGTTATTTTATGCGACATATTGGATTGCCTAAAAGGCCAAAAATTATTTGAAGGCGCTTGACCAGACAAACATTTTAAGCCCTCAAACGTCTTGATAGGTTAATCAAAATTTTGAGTACACTGATGACGTTGACGTGAAAAGTCCCATATATAAAATGGACGTCCCCTATCGAAAGAGCGCTATCTTGGAAAAGTAACTAATAAAATGCTATATAAAGTGTTGTAATTGTAGTTCAGGAACCGTAATATTAATTAAAGAAATAAAAAATGGCCAACACGGTTCAAACCTATTGGTTGATAAAAGGACCAAACAGGTCTTTTTATTTCACGCCCAACGTTTCGACCACTCTTGTGGGTCCTCCTCAGGGGCATCTATTAATAGATACATAGAAAAAAAAACCAACAAAATATAACACACGAAAAAAATATGAACAAAAATATAAATTAAGGACATTTTCACTCATTACAATAAAATAATCATAAAACAAACAACACGCACCTGACATGAGTAACTGTATGTCGTATACTAAATTTGTGACACAGATTACACTGACTTGTAAACATACACACACACACACACACTCTTAGACTCGCAGTACAAACATAATACATAATTAAATGTGTCAATCCTATATATACAAATTCGTTACTTTTTAAATTACAATGTTATTTACAAATCATTAATTAAAATATTATAACTATTACTTAATTTGTCTGTGTCCGTTCTAAAATTTATGCTCGATTTTTGTTTTTTAATATGGATCATTTCTTTGATGTTACGTTTTTTCCAATGTGGTTCTGTTTCCAAAATTTCCACTTCAGCAAATTTAAAACTATGTCCTGTATTCAGCATATGCGATGTTAGTGCTGTATGACCAATTTCTCTTTTCCAATTATTAGTATGTTCATAGATTCTTTTTTGTGTGTGTGTGTGTGTATGTTTACAAGTCAGTGTAATCTGTGTCACCAATTTACTATACGACGTACAGTTACTCATGTCAGGTGCGTGTTGTTTGTTTTATGATTATTTTATTGTAATGAGTGAAAATGTCCTTAATTTATATTTTTGTTCATATTTTTTTCGTGTGTTATATTTTGTTGGTTTTTTTTTCTATGTTCTTTCTATTTTCTATATTTCTATTAATAGATGCCCCTGAGGAGGACCCACAAGAGTGGTCGAAACGTTGGGCGTGAAATAAAAAGACCTGTTTGGTCCTTTTATCAACCAATAGGTTTGAACCGTGTTGGCCATTTTTTATTTCTTTAAATAAAATGCTATATCACATGAGCAGTTAACAGAACGGTGGTAGAGATTGTGAGTTCTATCAGAAAAATAGACGCAGTTTTTCTGAATGATCAAGGATGATTTATAGAATATCGGCCTTCCTTAATCATTAACTCATCTATTTGTCCGACAGTCCAAAGTAACAGTTATACTATATTATTAAAAGGCTATACTACTTTTGTTTGCTTCTGAGATCGCGTTTTTTTAACTGCGTTGACGAGATCCATAGGAAACGTCTGATTGATATCCAAATTACCAAATTACTTGAAGTGATATTCATTGAAGTTTGTTACCTTATTGGCCTTAGCTACAGGACACCGTACGCACCCACTTTCGAGATAAACTTCCGAAAACCTGATATCTTCGATTTTTATGGCACTTGGTATCCTATCGTTTTTTGGTGCGCCGTACACAAATATATTACCATGAAAATCACCAACAAGATCAACCTCGAGCTCAAAATGAAAAAAAAGCGATTTTTTACGAATTTTCGTTTTATTTTTACAAAAAAGACACATGGGACGAGACCAGTTTTAAACAAAAGAGATAGAGCATCAAACCCTCTACAAAAATGATTTGATGCACTTTCGTCGTAATATTAACGGTAATGTCGTAAATTCTGGTACATGAATCGTATATTATCGTTCTCTAATATTCTTGAACAATATTATCATTAGCGTTGTTAAGAATTTCGAAGAATCATTTCTTAATCCATATATAATTCTAAAGAGAGTAGTAGTTCTTTTACTATCCAATAGGCTCAATCGCGACACTTAGGACTCCGCTTTCTTTCCCACTGCGGTGATTCATTCTCATTTTGAATATATGAGCGGTTTTGATGATACGTTATTGAAGCCAGTACATTAGATATAAAAACCCACAATTTAATTAAGTTAATTTGATTAAACTACAAAACAGATTCAATACCGTTTCGTCGAAATATTAACGGTAATGTCATCAATAAAATATGAACATGGGAACCATCTGTTTGGTTCATTCATTCAAAAGAAGTCAATCCCTTTTAATTCACAAAATCAAGGATAGAAAAGGGATTTATGAGAATTCAACACTTGATATTTATTTTTTCGTTGTTGGGAGAGAAATACACTAATTTGGATAATAATTTTTTCTGTATGAAAAAAGAAAAAGGAATTTCTTGTGCTATAAAAAAATGTTAGTTATTAAAAATATTATACAGTTTTTGGCATTGGATATATTTATTACGAGAAAGTGATTTCAAAATATGTTTTGAGTATGGCGGTTCTTGATATTTATGACGTCATTCTGCATTAAAATCAACAATGATTATGAGGGATTCCATCGAATTTCTTTTCCTAAAATTACCCTGGAAATGTAAACAATTAATGCATATTTGCTCCGTGAAAACGTAACCTCCCGGGTAACATTTATATGTCTCTAAGGGTATACGTACACACTTGGGATGCACTACCTTGTGGAGAGGACACATTATATGCGAGTCGTCCAATGGTGTACCAGCTCTAAAGCGAAAAAAGCAGAAATCAGATATCTCTATACTATGCTGACATTGCAACGCATCGCAGAGCAAAGAGGACATTTATAAAGGACTATATTTCTAAAAGTATAATATATCTCACAACATTGAAATTAGAACAATGTCAGATGGGAAATTATCCTGCAGTGAAAATAGTTTCAGACAGCCCACGTTCGAAGATAGGACATAGACTACATAACAAGTACTCTTTCTAATTTGCAATGATGTTATGAAAAAAGATAAAAAACGTAAAATTACTCGAGCAGAAATTTGTTCAGGCCCTGATCAGGGTGTAACGTAATTGTTACTATATTTATATTATCCCTTTCTCGTTGTTCAATTTTTTTATAGTTACCTATACTAACACGAGGAAGAGGTAGTAAAAGAGACATTTTCGTGTCAAGGGCGTAAAATGAACCTTTACTATCCATGGTATGGAATGGCCACTTTAAGAGTATAAAAGTTTATGCCTGATATAAATTGCTTAAAATAGAATTCATTTTAATGCATTTTAATTGTTTCAAAGTAGGAAAAGGAATAGATTAAAATGTTTAATTAATCTTAATCTAGTTCAGATTACTGGTATGGTACCATTACAGTAGAGTCGCGAAATATTTACCAACTCGGTTCCTCGCCTTCCCTTCCCATATTTTTATATTTACCAAAAGAAGGGGAGCACCGCTTCTCCCACTCTCCTCAGTCGCATATGCGGGGACACAAATATAGCGAGACGCAAATATACCGGAACTCTACTATATTTATAAAGGTCAATTCTAAAATGGTTAGTATTTTGAAGAAGGCAAAGAATCTTCCTTATAGAGGAAGCATTTTTTGTCTGATTTGTATTTTTCAAAATAAAAAAAAAACTATTCAATTTTACATGGACGGTCTATGAAATGATGACCCTTCATACAAATAATAAAAGTAATTTTAACAACTATAAAAATAAACAAATATGTAATTAATAAAAAGATAACTTTTATAAATTTGAAACATACTATATCCATAAAGTAATTAATAATGTAAGTTGCACTACGTATCTCTACACGTTGCAACTCGTTGCACTCGTACGAGTTCAATTCCTTAATAGCAAGGGGGAATGTTGAATAATAAAATTAATTCCACGACTGTTACGAATTATAAGAATGATACGTAATATTTAATAATAAAATAATACAACGACCGCGACGTTTGTCAGTTTAGTTGAATCTACATGCACAAAAAGCAACAAGTCAAATTTGTGCGGGTAATTCGAGATAGTAATAAAATGGTACTTTCAAAGCTTTACAATTTATAGCTTGGTAGAAATGTAAATGATTAATCTTTTTTATTTAGGTGCAAATAAAACGTTTACTATTCTATCGCATACAAAGGAAATTAGTTGTTTACGTTTGTCCAACTACTATCTGACTTTATAGTATTAAATTATTTCTATAAAATTCGAATTCAGCACACCCAAAAAAGTAAGAAACAGTGATCTTTTTGTTTTTGGCTGATTCTAAAACAAAAATCGAAACTGATGTCCTACTGTACTATACGTACAAATTTATTTTAAAAAATATGTATTTTTTATATGATAAACAAAAAGACATATTCAAGAAAGTACCCTGAAAATCATTCCCTCACTATGTCCCAACTGCTACATTCGAAGAGAATCATTAACTTTGATCGTAAAAGTCCTTGATTATTGTTTATTCATATATAGGATAGTATTGATTATATCTACATGAGTTTATATTTTAAAATTGCGATTGGAAATATTTTTAAATATAATTCAAAATTTGTCCGTAAAATATCAATCATTCCCTCGCCGTTTTAAAACAGTGTGATTGGAGCAATATTTAAACGTTTATCAAGCTCCACTGCATTTTTGTTGTAGTTGGCAACATTGGCCTTGACAACAGACACTATAGTGGGCGGTTGAAGAACAGATGTTTTGTTGAAATTAATTTGATGACAACTTTTTTGAATATTACTTATTTTAAAGTCATTCCTTCATGTAATGTAATCAAAAGGTACGCACTTTTTTATTTAATAATTGTAGCATATTTGTATGTTTCCGGTAGTAATAAAGTACTGTACACAGTTCGTAAGATAGTAAGGTTTTGTGTATAAGCTTCTGGCAATTTTGGTTCATTTCATCATTCCCTCGTCATCATTCCGTCATAAAATTTGTTTGACGCGGGAATGATTCCTGTGCGGGAATGCTGTAATTTCTAATATGTATATGATATTTATATTTGTTTCATTGGTTTCAGTAAGCTGACAGTCTATATTGTCAAGAATTTGAAATTTTTTATCTTTATGCTTAATTCAAACTCGAAAAAGTTTGGGACCATTATAATATTTTATTAAACAAGACATAAACTAAGAATTGAGCAAGAAAAATCGTTACTAAGTTGAAAAAAAATGATCAACTTGATAAAGCTAAATTCGACTTTTTTCGCGAACCGATTCCGTTATGCTCATCAATTTTGTGGTCGAAAATGTCTAAAAATATTGATGGGCTTGGTCATTAATGGGCTAATTCCTTATTTTATGTGCGTATATTATGTGGCAACTATTGAAACATAGGGTTATTAGTCGCAAATATTGAATTATGAGATTTGTCGTCACGAAACGAGATGTGTGATTCTTCCCAACGGGCACGAAAGTCCCGGATGTTTCTAAAACGTTTTTAGAACGTTCCAGAAACGTTCCTAAAACGTTAAATGTCTGCAACATGGATGAAACGTTTATAAAACGTTCCGTAAAAGTTGCAGACATAAAACGTTTTAGGAACGTTTCTGGAACATTCTAAAAACGTTTTAGCAACATTTGGGTCCTTCGTGCCCGTTGGGTTCCTATCAGTAAAAGAATTAATAATACAAGTTTAACAAAAGTTCAATAATTCCTAAGAGGATGTGTCAATTCTAAATAAAATGTTGTATTAAAGCAAAACAAATTTTTCTTAGATCGTTTATAATTATACATTAACTTAAAATGTGTCAATTCTCTATGAAAGAATAAATGTTCGATTTCAATGCAGTTAATATCGCGCTTGATTATAATGCAGGCAAATTGTAGATTATTTCATGCTATTTGATCCTGATGATGATTGATGATTATCGGGAATGTTGGAGGATGATTGATTGGATAGCAAATCCATGTCTTAGGGCTTTTATCACTCGTTCAATAAAATTTATTAAACATATCGGCTTGTGATAACGTTGAATGATGTTGGGTGATGATGATGTGGGACGATTATGACGATGATGTGTGAAGAATTGTGACGGTACGCCGCTGATAGCTGCTGTTTGAAGAATTACAGGGTTGGATGATGAGAATGATGATGTCCGGTAATTATATTTTCGGACGATGGTGTGCATTGTTTAAAAAAAACACATTAAATTTATTGAACATGTGCTGGAAGCAAATTTCAATTCCGTCACGTATGTACTTTAAATTTAATGTCATTCTTCATAAAATTTCATGTATTACCTAAAAAATCGTTTCATGCCACAGAATGGAAAATTCAGTGTAAAAAAGTTCAGTGTAAAAATTTATTTAATGTACTGGTAGAAATTCGGTCTAAATATTGACCAGTTTTTGGCTCATAAACATGTGTACTGGCCAGTGTGTGAGTAATAAATTGTGACCAGTTTTCCATACCAAATGTAACAAAACTATGGATTGTTTTTCGATACCATTATTAAATACGCTATAGACATTTTCTGCTCTGCTTTTGCAAAAAATAGTCAGAATATTTAACACCAACAACCTAAATACTTTTTTGTCAACTTTCTAGACGATAATTTAAGTAAAATTTTGTACATTTTTTTTACGATAACTTCAAAATTGTCTGGACTCTTTTCATACAGTTTCTGTTCAGTTTTTATCAATCTTTTGTAGTTTTGGAATATACGTTTTCTTAGAGTCACTACTATTAGGAAAAAGATTGAACTTCGTTCAGCAGCTTTAATACGAATATAATCGTCATCATCATCCTCATCGGCATCATCACTGCTATTATTATTATTTTCGTTAACATTTTCATCAGTTACTTCCAAATAAGCAAGAAGAAATTTAAAAATATTCAAAAAGAATGCACTTGAATGCTGTTATGAAAGAAGAGTTTTAAAAGAATTCTTTGTGAATAAAAATATAACGAATGTCCGCTATAGTTATTAAATTAAGACTTGGATAAGAATTCTTTTTTTAAACAATTTTGGAACAAATTTTCAAAATGTTCAAAATTTCAACATTGTTAAATGGAAACGGGCGATTCACACCAGGCGAATATTCGCGAGATACTGATTATTGTCTTTTAATTTAATAAGAAGGTACAGGTTATTTCCCAAAAACTCCTGCCCCGCCGAGAAAAACAATGGTATGTTAATATTTCTTTGTGCTTTTAATGTGTATATCCCAGCTGCATAAAATGACGCTAAAAAAATTTGAAAATATTTTTAAATAACAAAATGGCGTCCATTTGATTGAAAATTTAAAAAAATTGATTATTTCAAAAACACCACCTTTTAAAATTTTCATTTTTTTTTTTGACAAATTAATGGGTCCATATGTGACTCATTCTCAAAGTTGTAGCTCTGGTAAAACACTTTGTCATATAAAATAAAAATAATTTATGAGAAAATAAAATTAACTATTCAGCTACGATTTTTTCCGTAGACGGTATTTTCTTGTAATTTAGTGTATAAAGCTTTTTGAGGTTGCTGATTACGAATCCGGAGTCAGATTTTGAAAAAATTCAAGGGTATTCTTCGACTTATTCTAGAATATAATTGTTATTATAAAATTGTCTCTAAAGTCCATAGTTTTCAAGAAAAAAATGGTTAAATTTTGAAATGGAATTTGTAAATGCAGTGGCCATTTTGAATCTGACATAACAAATTTCAAATATACACCAGTGTATCTTTTAAGTACAACTATCGAGTGCACCCTTGCAATATGTTTTAGCTCCCTCAAAGCAAGATATTATATCGAAAACTCGATTTTTGTAAAAAAATATGTCCAAAAAATCAGGTTTTTCTACTATATATGTCGAAATCATATATAAATTTCAATTTTTTTTTAATTTTCTTACTACCATTCGAAAGAGTGGCCTTGAAAACGGTAGAATCTGGTAGTTTTTATTTTTTTCGAAATTTATTTCATATTGAAAATAAGCGTTGAAGTTGCAGTATTCTGTGCATTTGGGAGCTAATGGGTTTAGTCAAAAACTTTGAGAATAAAACCTTCATTAGTGTAGATTTCCTTTTCGGTATCCCATGTATTTTTGGTATAGTTTTAATTTCGTTAGTTTCGTTACGAGTCCCTGGTTTTAACAAACAAACAAATACTTTACACTAAGAAAAAGGCGGTATTTTTTTGTAACCAACAAGAGCAATGTTTAGGTGGACGCTGAGCAAATAACAGTTACGTAATAAGGGCAAGGGCTTGTCCAATCTTACTGGACCCGTGATAGGTTGAAACGGAAACTGCTGTTTTCGCATACAAATGGAAACGCGTCCTGGCAGTGTTAAATGCGAACCGGCCTTAAATCCTGCACTGCATCCCAATGAGGGGTTTTAAAAGTTACGTGGGCGCTGGACCTTAGCCAATGAGGAACGTGCGCGCGTCTTACCGACCAATCGGAGGAGCCGAGTGACCGTTGCAGGTGTGAGGAAACGGGAGGAACCGAGAGCCGTAGTAACCGTTGACCGCATTTACTGTATTCCGCCGTTACCACTCGGCTACTCGGCGTCCCGCCAATCGTCGGCACCACAATACGTAACGCGTTGTTTGCCTGTCGCGCCGCCATATTGTGTGTGCAGCGCGGTTCCTTGTATCGCGTGCATGGGCATTTTACGTGAGCGTTCCTACCGTGATTAGTGTTTGCGCGTGTGAAGAATCATCGGAAAAGCTTGAAGATGGATGTAGCAAAAATGAAAGTCGTCGATCTACGCGCCGAATTGACAAAGCGCGGCCTCGATTCTAAGGGCAACAAGCCCGTCTTGATGGAGCGGCTTCGACAAGCCCTCGACGAGGAAAAGGGCAACACCGATGATCGTAAGTATCCTTGCAAGTTTTACCGGCATCTGGAAGGCGTCACCAGGTCGTCGGCTACCTCGGAGCTGATGCTAAGTCCTAAGCCGAACGTTCTTCACTCTCGCGCGGCATCTGAAAAAATCCCGCCAACCTCCCCTCCGCGTCTCTTACTTGTGTAAACATGTTAGAAACTCATGCAGACACTTTTATCTCCAACAATAATCATTTCTTACATAAAATAACAATGTTATACTTATTCTTATCATTTAAATTAATTGTCATCTTTCCCTTTCATTTATTTATGTTTTATGCAGTTCGTACCCAAGCACAAGCCAAGTCTTACCTGCTGCGTGCAGTCGCGTACTCTACTGTTTCAAAATTGATGCAGACTATTCTTATCACTTGTTGCACATATTAAATATTACAATATTCTTGTGTTATTTATATATGCACAAAGTTTTCTTTAACAATTAACTAATTTCTTCTATATGTGCACAACACTTGAAATAAATTTTACAATTACTTTTGTACTTTTAAAAATAAACCATCGTTAAGGCCTTCATATTTAATATTGTAACTTTTCCTTGTTGTAACGACAAATTCTTGCTTGCAATCCTGTAAATTAAATATGACGAGTAGTCTGCTAATTTGTAATTTACATATGTTACGCATACAAGATATATTTATAATGTTGGTCGAAATCGTTGCAGCATTTACAATATTTTGATCTGTATAACGGAATAATTAAAGAAATTTGTAATCGATAATTCTTTGACGTTACGATTAGATTTGATTAAAAACGTTGATAAATGTTGCTATACACAACCGACGTGCAGGCAAGAAATAATATACAGTAGTGAAAACGCTAAATGTATTGACTCAGTTTCTCTCGCTAACGCCTACGTTTCATTTATAACCTATATTTACATACATTGTGAAAAGTAAAAGAGAAATAACATTTCTGAATTTTTACAATTTTGTTGAAATTTCCTATTATTTTCGGATGAATTTTACTACGAAAATAGGGAAATTACCATAATCATGTAAAATTTACAACAGAAATGGAAATTTACAACGTCAAAGGTAGAAATAAAAATATCAGTAATGATCATGATAATTTTACATCGATTGTGTAATTAAAACAAATTTTACATCGTTTTTAAACTTTTAATAGTAATCTTAATGCTTTACTTCAGTAGTGTTTAATGTTAATTTCATTTGTGAACTATTAAATTCCAAATTTTATTCTACATTTTTTTCACAAACTAAAAGTAAAATTTCATTTCCTAATTTTTAGTTTTGTTGAAATTTCCTATTATTTTCGTAGTAAAATTACAATTGTCTTGTAAAAATCATCCGAAAATATAAGGAAATGTAATTTTACAACGTCAAAGGTAGAAATCAAAATACCAGTAATGGTCGTCTTAATTTTACATTGATTGTGTAATTAAAAACAATGTAATTTTCTATTGTTTTTCATGTAAAAAAGCACAGAGAATGTAAAATTACAAGCGTACTGTAAATTGTACGTGGGATTTATGTATCGACTTCTCCTTCTCGCAAGTCGAATTCTCCTCGACTGATGTCTTATTTACAGTGTACATGTAAAAGCACATCGATAACTTAGAAATTTTACCGCAACACTGTAAATTTACCATGATTTTCACTGGTATTTTAATTTCTACTATTTCGTGGTAAAATTACTTTGACGAAGACTTGTTTGATGTTTTTCGCAGTGTAAATAAATACAATTGCAAATATAGGTTATAAATGAAACGTATACTGTAAAAAATGGAAATGAACTTTACAAATTTATTGTAATTTTCAGTAATTTTTAATAATTTTCACACGTACAACGTTGAAGTTTTACAATATTTGGTAAATTTACCATGTACAGCGTGGGCACGATTTTGACCCATGTATAGCGTTGGGAAAATGCATTGCGTTGTAATTTTATCACTTTCATCATGGGGGTATTTACAAAACATTGTGAAATTCCTAACCTCACATAGGAAATTTACAATGGTGAACGTGGGCAAATCACCTTTTTTCACAAGTGAAAATTACAACAGATTTGTAAAGTTCATTGCTATTTTTTACAGTGTAGTCATTAGCGAGAGAAACCAAGTCAATACATTCAGCATTTTTACTATTATATATTATTTTTTACTTGTACGTCGGCTGTATACAATCGAAAGCAACATTCACTAATGGTTTCAATTCAAAACAAAAGTCAAAGAATTATTGTCGATTACAAATTTCTTTAATTATTCCGTTACACAGATAAAAATTGTAAACGCTACAACCATTTCGACCAACATATTATAAATATTATTATATGCGTAACATATGTAAATTATTAATTAGCAGACATTCGTCATCTTTAATTTACAGGGTAGCGCACAATAATTTATCGTTACAACGGTACGAATAAATTATAATATTAAATATGTAGGTCTTAATGAACGTTTATTTTCAAAAGTAATTGCTAAATTGATTGCAAGTGTTCGGTACATATAGAAAATTAGCTAATTTTTAAAGAAAACTTTACACACGTATAAACAGAAGAATATTTTAAGATTTAATATTCAATATATGTTACAAGGGATAAGAATAGTTTGTATCGATTTTGAAACTACAATAAACTGTGACAAAAGTCAAAGTAATTTTGTAAAATTCACTGTAGTAGTAATATGGTGGAAATTAAAATATCAGCGAAAATCATAGTAAATTTGCAGCGTTGCAGTAAAATTTCTACATTATCGATGTTATTTTACATGTGTACTGTAAATATGATGTCAATCGGTTACTGGTGCGCGGATAGAAATTTCGAACGATTATAGTATGGAACTCTTATACACCCATCCCATCCCGCTACCCACCTTCAAATCCAGTGGGTCTTGAAGAAATAAAGTATGCATCCACGGTAGAATATGTTGTTAATCTCTGCGGCCACCAAAAGAGTATGAAAACAAACGAATCTTGTAAGTGAGAACCTGAGTTTTTTCGCAGGTGATCAACGGTATAAACATTGGAAATTTCTCTCCGTGTGAGAGGGAGATGCAGGTATATAAGTGCGTTTGTAATTTTACACTCTTTGTGCTTTTTACGTGAAAAACTGTGAAAAGTTACATAAACAATGTAAAATTAAAATTGTATCTAATTACAGAATCGATGTAAAATTACGACGATAAATTTTACAACGTTATGGTAAATTTCCTTATATTTTTGGATGATTTTTACAAGAAAATTGTAATTTTACTACGAAAATAATAAGAAATTTCAACAAAACTGTAAAAAAGCGGAAATGTAATTTTACTTTTATCTTTCACAGTATACATACATTATAGCGCTTCAAAAATGTAGAATAAAATTTGGAATTTAATAGTTAACAAATGAAAGTGCGAGTTAAAGCATTAAGATTATTGTTAAACAGTTTGAAATTTTCAATGGTGAACATTACATTCATTTTATATCTTTGATAATGTATTAAGACAATATCCATAGCATGCATTTATTGATAAATTCATGTATTTGCTTTAAACATTGTTCGTACATGTTTGTCTCAGATTCTCCATAAAATATTTCGTTTTATATCATTAATGAAACTTATCCAAAATCGTCACCTTTAATTATCCACCTTCAGAGATTTTGTCTATCTTACTTTGTTTTTTAAATAATTAATGTTTTTAAATGCATTGTTTATTTCTGATAGGTTCCAAGAAGAGCTCAGAAAATGAAGAGGAAGAAAGCGAACCTGAAGAAACCAGGAGACCTCCACCACGCACGCCAAGCCGTTCATCGTCCCGTAGATCAGCAACACCCACAAAGACTCCTACTAGGAGTTCAAGAGCCGCTGCTGCTACGGCTAAAGCACGTCTAGTAACGGTAGACGAAGATGAGGAGCCCGAAAGGCCGAAAGAAGAAAAAGCGCATAAGAAAGAACCTGCCGTAGAGGCTGAAGAGGAAAAGCCTACTCGAAAGACTCGTAGAAGGACAGAGGTTGTTCCCTCTGAAACGACGAAAAAATTGAGCACGCCAGAACCAGAAGAGGTTCCAGCTCAGAAGAAATCCGAGAGATCAAAGTCTACGGAATCTAAGGCTGCTTCTCCATCCAAAGGAAAGTCGGCCGAACCAGCTTTCGCTGAGAAAAAGCATGAAGAACCCGTTGCAGCCTCTCCACCAAAAAAATCAGTACCTGCAGCGCCATCCGATAAAGTAACAGAATCAAATGTTACTTCTTCACCAAAGAAAGCAACGGAAGCAGTTGTTACTTCTCCGCAAAAGAAGCCCGCAGAATCTGTTGCTGCTTCTCCACCGAAGAAAGCTGTAGAATCAGCAATTGCTGCATCACCAAAAAAAGTTGTAGAACCAGTCGTTTCTCCTGTTAAGAAATCTGAGGAACCTGTTACTGCGTCTCCAAAAAAAGTTACAGAATCGCCTGCGAAAAAAGTTACAGAATCGCCTACGAAAAAAGTTACGGAACCAGTTGTTACAGAATCGCCTACAAAAAAAGTTACAGAACCAGTTGTTACAGGTTCGCCTGCGAAAAAAGTTGTCGAACCAGTTGTTGTTACTTCGCCAGCAAAGAAAGTCGTTGAATCCGTTGTCGCATCTCCGAAGAAAGTTGCAGAACCTGCAGTTACTTCGCCAGTTTCTTCCCCGCAGAAAAGTATTCCACAAGTGGTTGTTACATCACCAGCGGAAGACGTTTCAGATTCAGTCATGGCTTCGCCACAAAAATCGGTTGTTTGCGCATCACCTAAGAAAGAAACTTCAGAACCTGCATTAATTGCTGCTTCGCCACAAAAATCGGTTGCTTTCTCATCACCTAAGAAAGAAACTCCAGAACCCGCATTAGTTGCTGCTTCACCACAGAAACCTACCATTGAGAGATCTCCGCTTAAGAGGTCTGCGGAACCTGTTGTGGCTCCGTCGCCACCAAAAAGATTGTCAGACATTGGAGCTTTTTCTCAAAAAAGTGCAGAATCATCACCTAAAAAAGTGTCGCATGAACATGAACACGATTCAAATGTTGACCCGGTACCAATTCCATCCCCACAAAAGAAGGATTTGAATAATGCCAGAGTAAGCGAAGGAGTACCTTCGGACGAAAAGCAAGATCTTCCAGAGGAAGTGCAACAACCTGAAGATGTTTCGATGGAACAGAATCCTGAGGTTGAGACTCCTACCGACGAAGACAATGATGAAAAAATGGCTGTAGACGAGGAAGAATCGTGCGATGCACCTACCAATGAGTTGACTAACGATACAGAGGAAATGTCGGAGGCTGGAAATGATCAGAACGTGGAAATGAAAGAAGATACAGTGACTGAAAATGATGGTAAAAGGAAAAGATTATCGAGTTCATCGGAAGAGATAACTCGAACTCCTCCAGTATTGAAACCAGAAGATGAACCAGAAATTGATTCGTCAGCTACATTGTTGTCGTGGTACGATTCAGACCTGAATTTAGTAATCAACAAAGAAGGGTTCGTATCGGCTACCCCAATGAACGGCGATGGCTTTTGCTACATGTGGGCAGGAGCTCGAGCATCGTACGGATTTAATAGCGGGAAGGTCTTTTATGAAGTACGAATCGATGAAAATTGTCCAGTTAACGCAGCGGACGAGGAATGTCCTCACGCCCTGCGCGCTGGTTGGTCTGCAGGCGGAGCTTCGCTGCAGCTCGGAGAGGAGAAATTTACCTACGCTTACGGCGAAAATGGTACCAAGTCTACAGACAACGAGTTTACAGAGTATGGACCAGCCTTTGGTAAAGGAGATATTGTTGGATGTTACGCCGACTTCACAACGGAGGACAATATAACTTTGTCATTCACAATGAACGGAACAGACGCAGGAGTTGCTTTCTTAATACCGAAGGAAGAACTTGGGGATAGGCCACTGTTCCCACACGTTTTGAGCAAGAATTGTTCATTTTCAGTGAATTTTGGACAGGAAGAACGATGGGCTGAGAAAGCAGTCGAAGGTTTCGTACCGGTCGGCCTGGTCGAAGAGAAGGATCGAGTTGCCGGACCTCAGAGACCAGAAAAGAAGGAAGACTGCGAAGTCATTATGATGTGTGGCTTACCATCTTCTGGAAAGACTTTCTGGGCTACAAAATATTCTGTGGAGCATCCGGAACTCATGTACAATATTTTGGGAACTAGCAGTTTCATTGAAAAAATGAAAATATCGGGGGTTGCACGTAAACAGAAATTCCAAGGTCGATGGGAGACTTTAATCGAGAAATGCACGCGTGCATTAAATAAAATTATGGACCTTGCATTTACCAGAAGGAGGAATTACATTATAGATCAGGTACGGGTGTTTAATTTTTGTAATTTATCTTTTGTATAGTTTACTTATTATCGATAGTGTTTATTGCTTATTACAGGGCTCCCAGTCAGTCTCTTTTTAGGAAATTAGTCTCTTTATTCGACTTTATTCCCTTTTATTTCCTTTTTTTGTCAAAGGTCCCTTTTACGTCCTTTTTTTAACCGTTCAAATTTAAATTGTCCTTCTGCGTATGAATAAATGTTTGATTAAGAAAAGTAATTCGTTTTTCAAATCCGAAGAAATATGACAATATTACTTACATTTTAACTTGGGAGAAACTAAAAAATAGTATGAAGCCATTCAAAATTATATCCATATTGTTTTTCATCTATAAATTATTTTATAATATACATATACAGTATGTAGTATGCAACAAAAATTATATGATTATTTTTTTTCTCTATTTAATTTAAAAACTTTGTCAAAATGTTTTGAGAAACGATTACTTTTATTATGTAATAATAAAAAATTGTAAATAAACAAAACAATTTTCCATATTTATGATTTTATAAATATAGGTTCCTTGTATACATAGAGCCCTTATGAAAAAGTTGCAAAACATCTTAGGGAAATGGAAAAACTAAGTTATTGAAACTTTTAGGAACTATAACGAATAATCTTTCGAAAAATTCGAAAAAAATGTTTTTTTTTACGACGAATTTAATGGTAATATAATAACAATTTTATAAAAATGTTAGATTATATATAAGATTTTTTTTCGTCAAAAAAATAAAATTTTTTAAAATCCATCCATAATTAGTTAGAAAATATGTTTTTTTATTCACCAAATTTGCTTTGAATGTTTAAATTAAAAACGACGAAAAAATAAAAAAAAAAACAGGTGGAAAAATTAAAAAAAAATTGAGAGTTCAATTATTTTGGTAGAGAACCCGTATACAAAATTTGCAGCCAAATCTGAAGGTCCAACAATAGCACAATTAAACGTTTTAGCGTGAAAAAATTTGTTTTTTTCCGAATAAAGGCTATTCAAATTTGTTAACCTATTTTAAAAATTAAAAAAAAAAACAATTGGAAAACAGAAAAACATATTTTCTAAATAATTACGTATGGATTTTAAAAAATTCCATTTTATTTAAAAAAAAAAAATTTTTCTTTTTTGGTAAAAAAATTTGTTTCTGATTTTTATTTTATTACCATCGAATTCCTTCTCAAAAATCACTAAAGAAATAATTTCTGGGGAAATTTGAACATTTGTTTGATATAGCTGATTTTGTGCTCGGACTCTCCCCTTGTGATAACAAACGAACAAAATTTTATTATAAATTGTAATGTAATTGTATCAGGCTTACAATTAAAAAATTGAAATCAAAACTATTTTGAATCCTTTTTTAGTCCATTTTTCTACCTCTAGTCCCTTTTTTTAAGTTCAAATTCCCTTTTTTCCTTTTTTTAAGGGGACTAGGCACTGAGAGTCCTGTTATTATAAAACTGTACTTATCCGTATTCATTTGTTTCAGACTAATGTATACCCTTCTGCACAAAGGCGTAAAATTAGAAACTTTTATGGGTTCAAACGTCGAGCTGTAGTAGTAGTGCCATCAGAAGACGAGTACAAAACTCGCCTTTCCCAACGTAACGTGGAATGTAGAGACTTACCGGAAACTACTCTTATGGAAATGAAAGGTTTGTTTTACTTAAATACAGTAGATTTTTACCAAACTGTTAATCTTATTTTAATGTTTCACTATAATTGACATTGTTGTTTACTTTTTGTTTTGTATTAATTTTGTTTTTAAAAACTAATTCAACTTAGCATATATGGGTTATTCTCTGAAACTTTTCTTTTTTCACTTCAAAAAAAATAAAAATAAATTTTTAAGGCACACTAACCAAACTTTTTTTTTACGTTTATATGCGTTTAAATAGTAAGAAAAATGCTGTGCCAATCATTTTTTTCAAATGTTAATTGATAAAAAGTAATAATATGAAATTTAAAAAATTAAAATATTTTAAAATTTTGTTCTTTATCTATTGCATATAAAAGAATGAAAAAAAAGCAAGGCACACATTTTTAAGTTTGGTATGTAATAAAGAACAGTAGTTGTACAATTTTAACGAAACGAATTTTATTCATGCAACACAATAACAATTTTTTTATTGTAAGTAAAACAAAAATAATACTCTCTCTCTCTCTCTCTCTCACACAGTTTACAAATATTTTCAAACAGTAAACGCGCGATTTATAGTTACTAATTACATACAAAATATTGTTAAAAATTTAATATCACTGTTTACAACCCTAAATATGAATTTATGCATAGAACAAATTGTCTACATAATTGAGGACATGGATCTTAAAAGGGGTCGCGCTCTCAAACGGTCGGAAAAGTATTGTCCACGCGTAACAATGAAATCTAAGGGAGACTTTATTCAATAAATGATGTTGACTTGAACTCGTCATATCTCCTCAAAAACTGCATGAAAAATTCTGAAATTTTCAGGGTACATGCACAAGATAGTGGCGAAACAGATAGGTGAAGTTAAGTTAACAAAATATCTACCGAATTCTTAATAATAATTAACAAAAGAAGAAGTAAATTTAATGAGCTCGAAAATTCGCCGTTTGCGAGCTATATCGAGAAAAAGGGTGTTACAAAATTTACGTTAGAGAACACTTCCAGTGGGAAAGTTCGTCAATGTATGACGAAGATTTCTGCAAAGTTTCAAATTTTTTGGAACTAAGATGCGTTAATTATACGTTATTATCTAAAAAACGCGTGGGGTGCTGATGCCGGCGATTCTGCGCGCATCATTTCATACACCACATACAAGGAATATACGAGGAACAAAACATTCTGTATAAATTCATGATTAATATTACTTTATTTATAGACTTAATAATATTTTGTTGTATTTTTAATTTATGTACAGTACTTTTTCAACGCAGATTAGTTATTTCCTTTCAGACATGAAAGGTTTACAGGAATCGCTATGGCTTTTTCTTCCCGTTCTTCTTGAATTATTGTTTTTGTCGCTCATTATAAACAAAATTTACTGATCACGTCATGAAAAATACTTATTATAATATTAAATACAATATTTCATAAGACAAAACGACTTCCCTTACCTTACGGGACTCGACGTGCATGAACTTGTAAAACATTGTTGTCGTATAATAGAAGAGGCGGAAAGTTTAAAAATATTACATCTAATATTAATCTAATATAAATTGCTAATTAACTAATAAGTATTAATTTATAATCAATATCAATCATAAATTTATACACAATGTTTTGTTCTTCGTATGTTCCTTGTATGTGGTGTTTGAAATGAAGCGTGCAGAATTGCAGGCATCAGCGCCCCACGCGTTTTTTAGATAATAACGTATAATAACGCATCTTAGTTCCAAAAAATTTGAAACTTTGCAGAAATTTTCTTCATACATTGACGAACAACTTTCCCACTGGAAGTTTTCTCTAACGTAAATTTTGTAACACACTTTTTCTCGATATAGCTCGCAAACGGCGAATTTTCGAGCTCATTTAATTTACTTCTACTTTTGTTAATTATTATTAAGAATTCGGTAGATATTTTGTTAACTTAACTTCACCTATCTGTTTCGCCACTATCTTGTGCATGTACCCTGAAAATTTCAGAATTTTTCATGCAGTTTTTGAGGAGGCATGACGAGTTCAAGTCAACAACATTTATTGAATAAAGTGTCCCTTAGATTTCATTGTTACACATGGACAATACTTTTCCGACCGTTTGAGAGCGCGACCCCTTTTAAGATCCATGTCCTCAATTGTTATGGTGTAAATAACCATTGGCAATGGCTAGAATATCATTTGAAGTTGATAACAAAGTGTGCCTGGTTGAAAAGTATATTTTTTTAATGAGTGGCGCTTTTAATTTTAAAATTCAAAATGCTATAAAAACTGTTTCTGAAGGAGCACACTCAATTGCTCAAGGCCATTTTGTAGCATTTTTCGTGTAGAATAAACCTACCTTCAACGTTTTTAGTTAAATGAAATGTTTAACAAGTTGTTGCATAAATAATCATTCAGGATGAATTTTCTAAAAATGCGTTCTCAATTTTTGTTTATATTCTGACTCCGTTTTTTTTATAGGCACACATAAGTGTTGAGTATTTTTTTTTTTTTTTTTTTTTTTTTGGGTTATTAGTGATGCTGTAAAAAAAATTAAAGTTGTTATCGATAATGTTAAAAAAGTTACAGTAATAAAATATAAAACAAAACTGATATCATCACTGCAAATTTAGTGGGTTTGTCACTTTTTGTACTTGAAAATGACATACAACCGAGTTTAAATTAACATAAACATATTTACTAATGTTCTATGCAGTCACTGTATAATATATATTACGGGGAAGGTCCTAAACCACCCATCGTCACAAAAATGAAAAGTTTCGGAGATATTCCCATATATGTATTCCGGTGTCCTTATACTTGTGTTTGGATATCCGGATGCAATTGAATGGTAATTTTATTTAATTATTTTAATCATTAAATTATGAGCAGCAAGTTTCGCCGCACCAAGCACCGGCGATCCGTTTGACGTTGTGGAATGGGCAGAGCTCGATGAACAGGAAGGAAAGAAGGTTATCGAAGGTTACAATACGGAAGGAAAGTCTGCAGGATACGGCAATGCGCAGCATGGAAACAAGCGCTCCCGTGTCGACAAAGATGGTAGAGACAATCGCGATGGCAGAAACAACAGAGACAGCAGAGATCATCGACGATGTACGTTATTGATAACATTTGTTAATCTTATAATAATAATAATAATAATATTTATTTCAAACATTTACATTTAGGTTTGTTTTTACAATCGCCAACTTAATAATTTATTTAATTTTATTTTATTTAATTATTTAATTTACATCGTAGTTTGGATTTACAATCGCAAAAACTTAATAGTATACAGGCAGTTGTCCCTGCCACCTAACATTTGTAACATTACATCAATTAATACCTTCAAATCTCATTTATTTCGTCATCTTTTTTCCTGTGATAATCCTCCCACAAGCTAAAAATCAAATCGATTTATAATTACGAAGTATAGAAGTTTTAGCTCTGGTATTTCGTGCTTGTTATATGGGCATTTGTCTTATAACAAATCTAGGTTCATTAGTATTTATATTAGGCGTAAACCACACTGGTGGAGTTAAGTTGTATTATGTATTTTCTTTTTTTTTTTATTGACTTATATCACTAGGATTATTATTTTAATGCAACTTGAATTATATAGAGTCAACCGTAATATATATTTATTCTGTATTATTTTATTTTATATTAATTTTAAATTGTATAACTCTAAATTGTATTTATCTTATTGCCACAAGGGATTGCAATCCCATGGCAATGCAATAAATATTACTTACTTACTTTATAAATTCTATTTAAATATGAGATATGCTACCACTTAAGTACTATTGTACATTTCTTAAACTTGTGCACAAATATAATAAATAAATAATTTAAAACATAGCTGTGTAATGTTATCACTAATTTGAATCTAAATTAATTTATTATCTTTTTGTTATTTTACTATCTATTACTATCTTTTCTTTATATATTGTTTGATTATATTACCTTTATTCTGCTACACAAATTTAACAATTTTGTTACCTCATAAATTGTTGTTATTGTTAAGGGTTGATCTTTTTGGATCATATGTAGCCCGTCAAATTTACTTAAATAAAAATAAATAATGTTTGAATTTTCAGTCACTGACAACAGAAATCGCAATTCTCCATGGCGAGCAGGCAACGCCGGCTGGCAAAACAGATCACAACGAGGATCCCACGCGAGGCACAGCACTGGATACGGCAATTCACCAGGCAATTGGAGAAGTCGTGGTGGAAATGCGAATTCTTCACACAGGGGTGGAGGAAACGACCGAAACCGAACACCGTCACACCGTCCAGGAAATTGGAACCAATCAAAGTAAGTGTCTTTTGTATATCGGAATTTTGAAAATGCATGGAAATTTTAATACACGATAGCAGGGTAGAAAAAGGGACAAAATGAATTGAACAGAATTCACATATTCATTCTTAAATTCTTGCAGTTGATATTAATATTTAAGGCGATAAGATTCTTTGCGAAATGTCAGCTTTATTAATAAAACGAGGTTCTGTTTTTTTAATTGCTTTAAAGTTATCAGAGTCAGTTGGCTGCTTGATATATTAATCCTTTAAGTCCCAAATCTGCACAATTTGCACATGGATTTCAGCATCGTTTTATGTATAAAATACAAATTTTTTAAAACGGAAATATCTATATCCGATTAGTTTTGAGGTCGCTTTTTCGAATGGCGCTACTGAAATTTTCAAAAAATGGCGTTCCACACATTTTTTTTACAAAAATACTGAAAAAAACGTGATTTTTTAGCTACTATTTTTTTTTTAATGCATTTTTAACTACGATATCGGTTTCAGATCACCTTCTAACCTCTCAGAAACGTGTTCCCGCTGGTTTTACTTCAAAATTATACATTGACATATTTTGATTTATTTTGTTTTTCGTTTCAAAATGGCGTCTGAACGTTGAAAATGGTTGAAATTCAAGAAATACGTAAAATCGTACAAATAAGTTATTACGAGTTTTGTATAATCCATTTTGATTTACAGAAGCAGTAATATCCTATAAAATCGAATTTCAAAATGGCGACTGCCATATGCTCAGTAGATATAAATAAACGATACAGAATAATTTCAAGAAGATTTATCATCTCATAATTTTTTTCTCAAGAACTATTTATACAATGAAAAAATTATTAAGAATAATGCTGACTTGAAAATCTGTTTGGAATACGATAATATTTTTTCTATTCCAGAAATGTGAAATTTTACGTAACGGATCCGCCATATTGGATAAACGTGTGCTTAGTTTTTAACAAAAATAAACATGTTTTTTGTAAATCATCTTACCGACATCACTGCATGATTGGTGATAAAAACGTATCAACAAATTTTAAATGTAAAAACACTTTACACTTTGACTTTTGTTGCACATGACTCGATTAATGTTTAATAATATTTGAGTAATTTGAGTAATTTTTATTCATTCTGTCTTACAATATTTGTACATTTGGAGTTATTACGATGACTCGAGTACGAAAGATATTAAATTGTAAGAAGTTAAATTCTCAGGTAAGTTCTGCTTGGAACTTGTCTGTGAGAAAATGACGCTGAAGCTAGCAGCAGATTCGCAGCAGCTTATTCGAAAAAAATATGGTTTTCAGCCACTAAAATTGCCAAAAACAAATTATTTGTATAAAATTTGTCTAAAAATGTTTAATGCAAGTAATGTTTAATAAGAAATTATCCATTTCCACATTTTTCTTGAATCCGCTGCTGCAAATCTGTTGCTAGCTTCAGCCTCATTGTGAGAAATACAATATATATATATATATATATATATATGTAAATAACAATATCAAAATATTAAAATAAATTTATAGAAATATATAAGTATAAGTGAAAAGTTATGACAGTAATATAAATTAAGCAAGAAATAGAAAAGCAAAAATTAATAACATTAAAGTTGTTTTGAATCATTAGCAATTAATTTGTTTAATTTATTTTTAAGAATATTATTTACCCACTTACCAAAAATTATAACAATAATTGTTAAATGAAGACATTAGCATTCTATTTGCACAAACATAGAAACTAGATGAATCCATAACATTTTCATTTCGTAGATCCTAAAAAGAAGATAAAGGTTGTTTATGTATCCAATATTCAAAGCGAAACTTTTTTCATTTGCAGTTACCAAGGTTCCCAAGGATCTAATTATAGTCGGCAGTCTAACGCACGGAACAATCAATCAAGTTCTTGGGGGTGGGCAGGTCGCAACAATCGAAAACCTTACCAACAAAACAGCTACGGCGGTCAAGGATACTACGACACTGGAAACTGGCACTGGAATCAGCAACAGTATTACAATCAGTCGTCGTGGAACCAGCAACAAAGCGAAACGACGCCCACAGCTGGTGGCCAAGCTGTAAGCAAAAAATAATCCACCACAGTAAATGTTACGAGATCGGAACAGAAAGTAAGGTATAGAAACCGTCTAATTATACTTGTGTAAACGTTCTCATTTCCTCGAATGTTTCAAGAACGAAATACGTCTCCTGAAATTTCACAATGTTCGAAAAGGTTACAATTCAATGAAGAGTATTGAATTTACTTCGATAATTGACAATATTAAGCTGTATTTTTTCCTTCCTTTTTCTCTTATTTTAATAATTTATTTAAAATCTGATTTTCTTTTATTTTTATGTTGTAAATTTATTTTTTATATTGATCGATGATTAAGTAAGGTTTCTTTACTTTTACGTCCGATCAGTGGTTTTTTTTTTTTCATTTGTTTAGTATTGTGAAATACAAGCTTTGTAAGTAACTTTTTATATTATGCGTGTAAGATAGTATTAATCGTATTTGCACATAAAGAAGTCGGCATATGTATATTAGAACTGAAGTTGTCTCAAGTCCCTGCTTCTTCAATACAGAGACAAAATAGACATATGTACCAAAAAATTTACTTTTGTAGAAAAATGTACACAAAATGCACTTGTGGCGATTTCTTTGTGTGTAATACTGTAAAATTAGACAACCAAAAAATCTAACTGAAAACTCACTCTTCCCTGTCTTTACCTGTAGTTGCCTTTAGCTTACACATAAGTCATGCACATTGTAACCTAGTTTGAATTTTTGTTTGTTAATTGTGTAATTTTGTCGCGATTCACAAAGATTCACATTCCATTAACACGAAAGAAACGCAAAACATTTCTTGTGAAATATCATCGTGCTAGTTCTTTATTTCGATCACTTTTACTTTTTCCATGGTTTTGGAATGTATAAATATGTGTACGTTATTTTTATGTTTACGTTTTCGTTTACCCAATTTCCCGATAAGTGACTCATTAAAAAATAAAAGAAAGGATATGTGTTAATTTTTCTTCTGTAAATAACCTATTTGTTCATACTGGAAATAATAAAAAAGTTTATATAATTATGTATGTGTCGGGTCATTTATTCATTATTTGCATGTTAGAAATATAAAAATTTGGAGAGAATTTGTGTTCAACAATTTTTCCTTCTTATTCCGCTAACAATACTTTCAGACGTCTCGCATTTGATTATCTACCATTATAAATATTTACAAATACGGAAAAATTGATAGTAAATAAAGTTATAAAATTGTACACTGATTGATTCTAATTAGTTACACTTTAATTTAAAACTAAAAGTGCTAATATAGTTATACATGCTTTTTATTCATAACTGTGTTTTTGAAAAAATTTTAACATTGCTAATTTTGACTAATATCACCAATTCAGCAATTAGTTATGCAATTTTTAAGCTAGAAAATAAAATGTAACCATAAATAGTAACAAAGTAGTTATGAACTTTAAAAGGTCTCTAAGGTACTTTTCTATTAGATTTATTGGACATCGAACTTATTAACTTGATCGATTTTATTTAACGAGTTCTAAAATTAAATTTCTGATCTTAAAATGATGTAGAACAATTGTAGATTACGATACTAACGAGCAGGGTTAGGTAGTAGGAAATTAAAAAGTTAACTGAACTTATTTACTTTTTAGATCGTTAACTTTTAACTTAACTTAATTAAGTTTACTTTTAGTTTCTTAGCTTAGCTTAATTAAGTTTACTTTTGGCTTCTTAACTCAGCTTGATTAAGTTTACTTATAACTTCCTAGCTCAACTTGATTCAGTTTACTTTTAACTTAACTTAACTTACTTAAGTTAATTTTTAACTTTTTAATTGTTAACATATCTGTCGGTGCAAAACTGAAATACCGTAACTATGTTTGGGAAAAATAATCTGTGGACATGAAAATTGTGATTAATATTCTGTCACAATATGTTATTAGGTTCTATGGACAAAATTAATACAAAGGTAATAAAATTTAGAAATATGAAAATGACATTTTACTTGTGCAGAAGCACTTCTACAGACATAGAGAGTAATATAAACATCATTACTTTTTTGGGCAAAAAATGCAGTTACAGTATTTTAGTTTGGCTCGGTAGATTTAAGGGGCCTCTACAGCCTACAAAACACATTCAAACTTTTATTTTACCGATTTACCTCTAACCTGAATAGTGTGGATTAAATCATTTCTAAACCTGTTTAAAAATTTCGACCTTATTACTACAAAATGTAGGTAGCATTACATGAAGTGATAATACAAATTTCAGAAAGATCGATTAAGTATTGGGCCAGAAAAACTTGAAACCAAAAACAATCTGCTGTCTTGTATTTTTAGTCGTTTTTTAAATTTTCGAAATACATAGACGTGTCGACAGAGAAAGTGTTTGGTTTCAGGTTTTTCTTCGCTAATTATCAATCGATAGAAATCTCAATTTCTGAAATTTATATTTTGACTTCATATTCAATGCTGAAATTCGAAGTAACGAGGCCGTTACTAAAAGTGTTTCAATCTACATTTTTCAGGTTAGAGATCAATTGGTAAAGAATGAATCTCAGAAAACGCGAATGTGTTTTGTCGGCTGGTTTTAGAGACTCCTTAAATTTAAATTTAACTTTTCAATTTTTCACATTAAAAATTAACTAAGTATTACTAAGTTTAATTCTTCCTATAAATGTGTACTCATATTGGTCGACTTTAACTTTTATCTTTATTCGTTTTACTTTTAATGTTTAAGTGTACATTTTATTTTTTAAGATTTTTACTTTTAACTGTTGAATATTTAACGTTTTAATTTTAACTTTGATTATTTAGCTTTTAACTTTTTAACTTGTAACTGATAACTTTAGTATTAGATAACTTAACTTCTATTTCAATTAACTAAATTACGAGTTAACTTTTAACTTTTACCTTTAACTTCTCAACTTTTAACTTCTTAACTTTAACTTTTAACTTTTTGACTTTTAACTACTTAACTTTAACTTTTAACTTTATTATTAGTTAACTTAACTTCTATTTCAATTAACTAAATTACAAGTTAACTTTTAACTTGGTTATTTTTTGTACAGTTGATTTTAACTTAACTTAGTTAAAAAAAAAATTTGACTTACCCAACCCTGGTTAAGTGTACATTTTATTTTTCAATTTTTTTACTTTTAACCATTTAATATTTAACCTTGTAATTTTAACTTTTACTATTTAGCTTTTAACTTTTTAAATTTTTACCTTTTAACTTTTTAACTTTTTATCTTTTAACTTCTTACCTTTAACTTTAACTTTTTAACTTTTAACTTGTAAGTTTTTACTTTATTATTAGTTAATTTAACTTCAATAAACTAAATTACGAGTTAACTTTTAACTTAAGTTAGTTATTTTTTATACAGTTAACTTTAACTTAACTTAGTTTTAAAAAAAATTTTGAGCAGTCTCATAGAGAAAGGTTACACTTTGTGGAGAAGTCTTTAGATGTTTGTCGAGTTTATACAATGACTGGTGGGTTCTAATTTTTTTTCTCAAAGGTATTCATCAGTTTTAATTCCACGTTTTTTTTAACAAAATGGCGGCCAAAAAACAAAAGCTAAAAAGTAAAACTTTCATATTACTGTAGTTTTTGACGTTTTTTTCATTGGAATCGTGTAAAAACTGATTTTTAAATCGGAAAATGATTTTAAAAAATTTTAAAAAAAAGAACACTTGAATTCATGGACCTCCATGTGGTAAGTATCAGGCAACGTTGTTCAAGGAAAAATGATTACATTTACTTGATTCCCGAATATTTGTTCTGAAAATATCAAAATGTCGACCAATATTTCGACAATCAACAATATTCAAATTATTACATTCATTCCTGTTGAAATAATGGCGAAAAACTTTAAAAATCGACTTTTTATAACCTCAAAAACATTATTTTTCATATTTATCCTTTTATATAGTTATTTTAACAAAATTTTATATTTAAGTACATTTTTACTAATAATAAAGTTAACTTACCCAATCCTGGTTTTTAATATCGTATGAAAATAAAAAAAATGAAACACGAGAAAACAATGGAAAAGCGTAGGTCCAATAATCTGGGAGAAATTGCTACTTTAGATACCTGTTAAAGATGCAATATAAATGTTTCGTGAATTATTAGAAAAAACTAATATATAAAAAATGTGTTCTTGCAGGCGAGTACCACTGGCGGCACGATGTCCACGATGCCCGCGGCCACTGACGACAGTTACGATTACTCTTCAGCCGCATGGCAAGGCTACTCGCAGCAGACCTTTTATACAGACCCGAGTATCGCCGCGGACGCACAACAAAATCAACAACAGCAGTAATGGAACACTCGGAATACGACGAACTTTATCCCAATTAACGCAATGGCGAGAATCACAAAGGAGGAAGTAATAAATCACTAACTGCAATTTAAGTGACTGGGGAAGAAAAACAGAAAACAAACCAAAAAAAAAAAATAACGAAAGTTTCGATCTCGCCGCGTTCCCCGCCCGTGGTCAAGAAAGTGTTTCGGTTTCGCGCGAGCGCGACAGACACGGACCATTAGCGATTATTTCTTTGGTAGGACACTTAATTCTAAGTAAAAAAAAAAAGAAGAAAGTGACGTCTCGTCGATTCACCGAGTCCTTAGGAATTATTTCTTTTCTTTTTTGATATATATTATTAGATATATATATATATATATTACATTATTAGTTGTGTCGAGCGCGTTTGGAGATTAAAGATCCCATCATCGCACGCTGAGCTTTGTGTAAATATGTAAAAATGTCCGCTTACCTTTCGGCTTCGTCGAGAACGCGACTCGGTGAAGACGAAAGGCAGAGTGTTGAATCTTGTTACGTATGTTACACGCATGCCTACGTACTGCGACCGCGCTCCGGACAAAACTTTGCGTTTCTCTTTCGTGTTTGTCGTTAAGGGGGAGCGGGGATCGCGTTTCGATCGCGCTCCCTCTCAAGAAGTTTATGTACAGCGCATTTTGCGAGAGTCGTGTGTATGTTTAAAAAAAAATTAAAAATTCATCGAAGCGTTGTTAGGTGGCGAAGTGTTAACAAAAACCACATCGGTGACTGGGATGATGATGATGATGATGAGTTGGACGAGATCATGGAATTATGGAGGGCGAAGAGCGTGAACTATTTTTTAAGAAATAACCAGAAAATTTTATTTAAATTAGGAGTATAGCACACATTACTACACAAGAATCCGCGGGAGTGTTCCGCGGACCCTGGGCGCGTCGAATATATATATAAAATATACATTTCATATAAAAGCAAACGACTTCGCTGTGTTTACAGTTTTGTTCAAAGTGCTGATGACTACTCTGCCGAGCTCGAAAGAAATCGACGCGAATGAAAATATACACCGAAGATGGAGAATGTTCAGACGGTGACCTTGGAGTTTCTTTTTTAATAAAAGTATACAAACTGAGCGATTGCTGATTCGTACAAATTTTATTGCTCCCTTTCCCATCGCGTTGGAGCGCATGATCGCTTCCCTTATTATTATTATTATTATTATTATTATTATTATTATTATTATTATTATAGAAGTGTTTCACCACGAAACGATCAAATCGCTGAGACGGTCGAAGGCGTCAATTTTCCCGATTGACGCCCTGTGCAGCCGATTATTCATGAAATTCGATTTACATGCCTCTTAAGTGAATAAGAAGTCGAAGCGTTTACTTATGTACATAGCGATTATATTACGAAGAACCGTTCGATTTGTTATCAGAATGTTAGAAGTCGATCTTTATTAGTTACCGTCCAAAGAACTCGCGTACTTTACAAAATAATATGCACCAGGGGAGTGGCGATAAATAATGCATGATTACAGTATTTTTTTTCTAGTATTTTTACAATTGTTCGATGTAATTTTGTAGCAAGTTAAGGAAAAAGCCGAGAGTTCTATTTTCAAAATGCTAGGAGCTTTTCTAATGTTTCGTTTGATAATATAAATTTGGAGTATCAATCGTGTTAATTCACTTTGAAACCATTCGTTTCTACATATCTTGCTGTTTACGGCTTCTTACGAAGCGGGAAATCTTTTCGGTGAAATATGAGAACCTGTGATACGCTTTTCATAGAAATGGTAAGTAGGATTCTGGAGAACAGAAGTTAAGAGTGGTTGGCGATCTAATTTTCTTTACTCTTGGGAGAGTTAATTGCATATAGAACTGGACATTAATAGGTGCACAAAATATATAGAATACACAAAATATATATTGAAAAAATGCATAGGGATTTTCGATGTGGATTTCCATATGAATTTTTTATGTGGATTCTATATGCATTTTTTATGTGGATTCTATATGCATTTTTTTGTGGATTCCATACGAATTTTCCGCAAAGAATTCGTGTAGATTCTATATAGATGCTTCATGTGGATTTTCCACATGGATTTGTGTGGATTCATATGCATACCTGATAGAACAGAATTTGTGTGGATTCCATATGGATTTTCCACATGGATTTGTGTGGATTCATATGCATATTTGATAGAACATTTTCCACGTGAATTGTATGTGGACTGTTGGAGTATCCATATAGATTTTCCACATGGATTTCATGTGGTTTTGTGTGGGTTCCATATGAATTTTCTATATGGACCATTGTGGATTCCATATGGATTCTACATGTATCTTTGATGTGGATTACATACTCGAAATACGCGGGTGAATTTTATTTATTTATTTTTATTGTGAATATAATAAAGAATAATTCAATACATTACTATCTGTAGTTGCGTATTGTGAGGTAACAAATTTATCGGTGTACGTATTATCTATATAAAAAATTCATACAGAATCCACAAGGAATCCACACCAGAAATCAAAGTAGAATCTGTGTATGAAATCCATATAGAATCCATGCCAAAAATCCATATGGAAGTCGACATTGAAAATCCATAAAAAATCCTTATGGAATCCGCTTGTATTCCACACAATTCCACATAAAAAATCCATGTGGATTCCACACAAATCCATATGGAGATCCACATTGAAGATCCATATGGAATCCATGTAGAATCTGTATAGAAAATCCATATAGAATCCACATAAAAAATTCATATATATCCACACCAATCCACATGGATTTTTTTCATTAGGGTATAACTGGGAAAATGATCTGGGTTTCTTATTTTGGTACATGAAGCTCGCCTGAAATAAATTTGCTGTGCGGTATACATTATCGCTTTAGATATCGGAACAGTATACATGACTCAAATTTTGGGATAACTATCTATCACTTCCAGGAAAAAATGTTTGTTCACATTATCGAAATTAGTTCTTGGGTCGTTTAGAAATGCAATTAATACAGCGAATTGATGAAAGGGGAAAACAATTTTGCATTATGGCTGAAGGACTATAAGTATAGATTTTAGTGTTCTTGAGTATCCAAAATAAAATAATTGCATTGTCATACAAATCATTCGACTACTGTATTACTAGAAATGTATTCACGTAACAGTACGTGAATATATTTAATATTTTGGCCAAATTAATGAATGGAAATTAATGGGTGACTTTTATTTCCAAATTATTAAGAGTTATGCGAAGTAATCAAATTATTCCGCAACTTTGATTTCAGGGTGTTTTCAGAATCGAAAGCCTAAACTAAAGTAATTATCAATTCGAAAACTGTAAAAAAATATTGTAACTTTGCATTAAATATCGTTTTGTTAATGGTGAACTCTTTTTCAAATATAACAGTTCTGTATTTATATTTAAAAGTATATAATCGAATGAAAAGTGGTACGGATGTTTGGCTCGCGCTGGTTGATCGATTATCTTTGTGCGTATAAGCATTGACATTTCGAAACATTTTTATTATAAGCTTCAAAAGCTATCTGGTCGACAATCTTTCCATGTAATGCGTGTAAAAAGTGTCTGAAGACATACTCTAAACGTTTATCATACTATTACAACGAAAATAATTATTTCCAGTAACAAATTTTGAAGATTGGGCCGAAGAAAACTTGAAATAAGACAAAATTCTTACATTTTCTAATTTCAGTATTTTAGGCTAGGAATTTACTTTATCGACCAGTGCAGTTTCAAAAACAGCCAAAAAAGAAGACAATTAATAACAGCACAGTGCTAGGTGGAAATAGTAGCAAAAATTATGTGGAATTTGAAAAAAAATGCAAAACGATCAGAGAGGTTTTAGGGGTTGTACAGTTTTTATTTATTTACAGTGAAACTATGCTTCGCATCGAACAAATTGGATATTAAAAAGTTCTACAACACTTGTTTACATTTTTTGACATAGCCTCAAAATTTCATAGAAAATAGAAAAAATAAAACTGGTATTGGAAGTAAAAAACCTTGTTCAGAGTGGTATGAAAAAAGATTTAATAATGAAGAAGACGAACGGGTTGAACGGGTTGAAATTACTAAAATTAGTTTTGACATCAGACTTTTTGACTAAACTTAGACGTAATAATTAATATTTTTATTTGAAAAAAATTTCAGTTTATTTAAGACATAAAAATGTATTGATTTTTACCCAAAACAAAAATTAAAAACTTGGTTTTTTCTATTTTCCATGAAATTTTGAGGTTATGTCAAACAATAAAGTTTTTCAATACGAGGCGTAGTTTCGCTGTAAATAATTAAAAACCGTATGTACCCCTTCCAATTCCCGATAATTTTTGCTACGATTTCCACTTAGCGTCGTGATGTTATTAATTTGTTTCTCTAAAAACATAATCTGCACTGGTTATCCTTCGTAGTCACTTTAGAGGCCCCTGCAAGACGCGAAGTATTTCTCTACACGATTTTACGTGGAAAGAAACAACGCGTTGAATATTTCGTACTAATTGGTACAAATGGATTAAATGCGAAAGTTTAGTACGGTTCGAAAATGATTTTCACGAACCGTAAGGCGTTTTTTTGAGGTTATGTTTCCTTCTACGCGTCGAGGGTGAATTTTTGAAAATGATTTTTGAAAAAACGACTTTTTTTTACAAAGTTACGAACCTTAAAGGTAGTTTGCATTATGTTTTTCGCAATTGACCCGATACTTTATAATAGAAGCAACATTTTACACGTCGAGTATTGTCTCGCGCTAAGTTTTCAAGCGTTAAATGAAGAAAACGAGGACTTCTTCATTAATCTAACACGAGAAGAAAAATTCGCCGTGGACGGGGTGAAAAGTAGCGCCATTTATGACGAAATTGGCAATACATTAACGACATATAACGATCACATTTGTAACTAAATTCTCCATCATTATTTAACATTTAACCGTTTTCGCTACAGTTCGGACAGTTAACGCGGACTCGTTAATGCTGAGGTTCCGACACATTTTTTTTTCGTCACCGACGGCGTTCCTCGTCCAAGGCGAATGTAATGTTCATTAATATAGGTACAAATTTACACGTCGCAACCCGTAAGACATTATGTAAAGTTCACTTTCTGAAGCGCAACTCGTAGATAAATAAGTTATTACGTTTACTTAAAATTATCGAAACTATCAGTTTCATTTAAATGAAATTTGTTGGAAAAACGATTTTGACATTCTTTAATATAAATATATTAATAAATACATCGATAAATAGTTCAAATTTTAAAAATAGGATAAAATTTTTCATAAAAAGAAACTTCATTTGTTTTTTTTTTGCTTATGTTTCCTAACGCGTCGGAAAACATAGAAATGCTTATTCAACTCATTAACGACCCAACGTCCACAATTATTTTGCTTATTAAATAAATATCGTAGGATTCAAAAACCAAAGTTATTGTCAGAAATATGTTTTCCAGTTTCTTTTTTTTGTATTGAGAACGATAATGGTTGCAACAAAATAATCGGGATGTTGGAGATCTAATGAGTTGATTATCGATTGAATACAATGCTAGCTTAAGAAGTCGTTTCGCTCCTTAGTTTCGTCGAATTCCAACGGGCCTCGAGATCTCCAAGCGCTGCTTAAACGAAAAATTCGAATCGCCGCTTTCGTTCGAAACTCAAGGATCATTAACATTAAGCTTTTTGACAATTTTGACACTAAAGCATTCGGCATGTTACCTAGAACTACGTGGTTTAAACTGACCATCCACAAATCACTAAACTCGATTACAGTTGCGTACAAATAATGAACGGTTCCTACTTAAGACATTACCGCAACGAATCTTAAAGCCCCTTCAATCCGTATCGTTAACATTTACAATGACTTAGCGACTACCTTGCAGCGTCATTCGTCGGAGGCGAATCATCGAAGCCGATCAACTTTCCGGACATTTCCCTGGAAACGTAACGATTTTTACGCTTCGTACTATATCAAGATTTGACGATATAATCTTGAATTTAGGATTATAACCCTGGAAAGTTAATAACACCGAAACCTCTAAATATCAATTAAAAAAAGCAATATTAACCTTCGTTTATTTAGTGAAAACCGTGGTAAAATCAATTAAAAAAAGCGCTCGATAACAGGCAATTTTCTAACAAATTCATTAACATATTTCATAATAAGAAAAGTATAAATGTAATAACAATCTTATTAAAAAAACATCCTTACTATAAAATGTCTCGTCAACTTCGATGATAATCCTAAATTGATGATTATAGTATCAAAATTACTAAAAAACGAACAAAGTTAATATATGATCTTTTCGACGGCGACGCTAGTACAAAAATACGTCGTACTAACGAACGCGTGCGGGTCGCGATATGAACCAATCAGTCTTTTCTGACGACCACGTCTTTCGTCGCGTTACAGAACCAGCCATTCATAGATGGCGCGGTAAACACTTTTCCAACTCTCGAACCTGCAAGTGGTTCACGACATTACGATTTGACCGTAATGAAACGCAGCCTGACGCGGCGAAGACCCCGATACCAATAACAAAAATACCGCCCCTCGTCGGATTTACCTAAGAAAACATTCGCTCCGTAGTTAAACTCGTGCTTCTTATCGACCTTCGCTAAGTGACACCAGGTTTACGAAAAAAAAATAATACTAACGTCGCTCCGCGTATGGCGCATATTTTATAATTTGTACAGTCGATTGTTCTTAACGATCGCCTATATCGACAAACTTAAACGCAATTTACAAACAAAATCTGTACAATGTATCTTCGATATACATTTTAAAAAAGTAATAATAAAAAAAAAACATGCGAGATATCACCTCGAGGTCTCGAAGGCAAACGCATCGCTCGTTTGTACTTTTTGCTAGTCGGTTAGGTAATGATCGCAATGCTCGTTCGCCTTCGTCACGAGACCCTTGAGTGTATCAGTGACAGAGGGGAGGGTGAAGGGGTGCGTTCCCACGCGTCCTCTTCGTATTGTCTAAAAAACTACGGCAAAGTTTACTTCCTTGCGTGAAATCGGTTCTGCGTGGAATAGACGGCGAGGCCACTCAATGGTGGACGGGCGACTTGACGAGTTGTTCGCGCATCTGCCTATATTGCTGCTACCTATGTACACGATTTTCGGAAACCTCCGGATCTGAATTCCTCTTGAAGTTGGCTGCGGATGACTGGAGGAAAGACCTGGTGTTTCACCAGATTACCTGAAATCAAACAATATTTTCAGATTTCTTTAATTTAATTATGATTAACTCCTCCTCTCTTTACTTCTACGATTAACTCCTAACCGATCTCTCTTATCGATCATTTTCAATAAATAAGTTTACAAAAATAATAAAAATAAAATTAACCCTCTGAAGCATACATTTTTCTTTACGCAGAAAATAGCTGACATTTGTTACTCGGGCGTTTTCGGGGTCGCTGATTACGAATCTGATCTCAGATTTTCAAAATTCAAAATGGCGGAGCTAAATGTAAAAACAAGTTAGATTCACCACAGATTTCAGTCGGCCATATTGGATCCGCCATTTTGAATTTTGAAAATCTGAAGTCAGATTCGTAATCAGCGACCTCGAAAACCCCCGAATATCCAGTTTCGTTACATTTGAGTGATGTTTTCTTCTCCTCATACATTTTCCGTAAAATATCCACCATTTTTACATATTGTTTAATTGTTTAAACAATATAAAATGATAATTAATTAAAAATATTGATTTATTTACGTTTCTAACATGTTCTTAAGGTAAGGAAGCAAAAAATTGCAGCAAAATTAATTAATAATTACTTTAAATATGTAAATAATGAATTAAAAAAATGTAGCATATATGCTACACCATGCTGCAAAGGGTTAAGAAATAGTTTGACGTTTTAAACCCTTTGCGTGGCATACGGTTTTTTTTCTTTTACATCAAGATAATCGGTATCTTTATCCAACCTGTACTTGACGACAAAGTTAGCTAACTATTTGAGAAAACAGTGGCTCTCAATCGATGGCGAAGTAGACGAAAAAAGTAAAGGGACGTTTTCACACAGATAATAGATATCAGATATTTCTCCACGCCAGCGTCAAGTGACACACGCATATTTACTTGCTAATGTATGTGTGATTATCTATTATCTGAACTCCCGGCTCGTTTTCACGGAGAGAGAATATCTGGATATTTAATTTGAAGTTTTATTTTAAAAAATGGATTTATAAAATGTCTTATTTCGAAAAGTAATCAAAAAATCACATTCTGTATGTTTTTCTTTGTTAACTGAAACCGTTAAAACAAAGAGAATCGGAAAGGTTTTATTTTAAAAGTTTAAATTTTGAGGTTAGGGTGCTCGCAAGAAAATTCAATAATAGGATTTTAAAGAAATATAGAGAAAAACAGTAATGCATTTTAATAAAAATGTAAATATTTGTTATTTGAATAGATTTTACTAATTTTGCAAAAGAAATATGAGGATATAAACTATCTAAATTATACTAATTACGAAATCCAATTATAAAATCCCGCCAAAAGTTCGATAAATAAAACTAATGTTTTCAGCGAATATCAGCTGCTATTACGGCAATTAGTCGAAGAGGGGGAAAAATATCTCATTTCTATTATCTGCGTGAAAAAACACATTTAGGCTCCGGAGATTTAACTGGATTCTAGGAGGGGGGCAATCATTGATTTTGATAGAAATCGATGTTAATATATCTCAAAAATGTTACTGAAGAACTTTGAAAAATTTCCATTCAGAAAAAAAACGGGTAGATAATTTCGAAAATCATTTTTTCCAATAATTTGCTAAGTTTTTAAGGTATTTCTCCGAGTAACTGATTTTTCACAGAATTAACTTAAATCTTCGGGATATATTCAGAAACGTAATATCGATATATCCTCAAAATGTGAAATCAATTGACTACACCAAAATCGAGGTTATTACATTTCAAAGTTTCATCATTTTATCCTTTGAAGCACATATTTTTCTTTATTTTAGGAAAATGGTTGGAATTTATTTTTCTTGGGTTTTCGGGGTAGCTGATTACGAATATGACCTCAGATTTTCAAAATTCAAAATGGCGGGTCCAAGATAGCCGACAAATTTAGGAAAATGTTGCTTGATCGAGATGAAATTGGGAACTCGGAGGAGTTTTCGGGGTCGCTGATTATGAATATGACGTCGGATTTCCAATATTCAAAATGTCGGATCCAAGATTAGAATTTTAGGGCCTGAGTAAAGAGTGGACGTCCAAGGACCTCTTCCAGGCTGCACAATCGATACGAGACAATAAAATTGAACGGCCAAGAATCAAAAACAAAAAAAGCATCAGAAAATGAAAAAAAAGGTATCAAAAATATAAAGAAGAAAACAAAAAAGTCTAAAAAAATATTAAGAAAGAAACAAAAAAGATATACAAAAATATAAAAAAAAAAAGTATAAAAAAACATTTAAAAAAATATAAAAAATGTAAAAAAATGGAGCTACAAGCTTACTGCGTCCTCGTCGTTAGCTCTGGGTAAGCAGTCAAATTCGGCAATATCTATTGTACAATTTTTTATCTAAATGTTAATATTTCTTAATCTCAAAAATCTTCAAAAATAGTTTTAGAAAATTTTGAAACTGCCATCTCAGAATTTTCAAAATTGAAAACGTATTACATATGAAGAATTCCACGGTACTGTTAACATTCGATCCTAAGAAAAATCATATTTTCAGTCGGTGTTGTGCTTCTTGTGCAAGGATAATTGTTACGGAGATAGACAAAAAATTTTGAGTATATTATACTAAGTGTCTTCTTGAAATACTATGAAGAAAAAACTCGATTTGACATTCATTTGTACGACTTTTGTGTTAGTACTTGCAATATTAACAGTTCGGTCGAATTCCTCATATACATATTTCAGGACCCCAAAAATCTTCGAATAAACGTTTCCAGGCGTAAATACATGTTATTTTTAAAATTCTTGTATGTACTACCATTTTGAATTCGCCTGAAAAGACTGACATCGTTCATATTCGTAATCAGCGAATAAAAAATGAAAAAAATTGCACTTTTCTAGAAAAGTCGGGCGTTAATGGTTAAACCGATATACTTTCGTGTGTTTCTCTAGCGATTGAGAACCACTGCTTTTTCGAATAGTTCGTTGCGTTAGTTTGCTAACTTCAGCGTTACAATCTTAACTTTACATTGTTGACAATTTCACCCTTTCAGGCCCAAATGTGTAAAATTTGCAAACGGAATTCAGCAAGATTGTATTTTCAAAATAAAAATGTTAAAAAATCGAGATGAACATATTTCACTATTTTTTGGTTCACTCTTTGGAATGGGAAAGGCAAAGTTTTCGAAAAAACGTTATTTTACACTATTTTTTTTTTTAAATATGAAAAAAAAATCGATTTTTTGGTCGATCGTAATTAACACCTTGATAGCGTTTTCCGAGCATCTTCGAACCTATCAGATACGTTTTCCGGATCGTTTCACTTTAAAAATATGCATTTTCATATACTGATTTTCACCGATTTTTGACCTCTACAAGCCGGGGCTGGTCGATTCATTGACGACAAATTTTAATTATTAAAATGTTTATATAGCAACAATAATATTCGCGAATTCAAATCTAGTCGCAGAGTCAGCTCTATCACGTTAAGGTTATGGAATATCCTAACCTAAAAGTGTACAAAAAAACAAACAAAAATCATATCATGCCCTGGCAAAAACTGATGAAAAAAAAAATCGTATCGGAATGACCAAAAAAGTATTTTAAAGTTGATGCAAACACTTTAAACTAATTATTGCTAAATTGCGAACAAAAATGTTGTTCCATCACAAAAACTGAAAATGGACAAAAAATTTGTTTTCCTTTCAGGATAGGATAGCTCAAAATATTGACGTGATGTCACAGCGCATCGAAAACCTTCACAAAAGTATAGTTCGGTTGCAGGGCATGGAGGTGGCCCTAATTTGTTGGCTTGTGTTATAAATCTGATGGATTGTGAAAAAAATCTAAAAGATAAATCTGAGTTCCCAGTGTTATCTCCATCATGTATGTTTGTTTCATTTTGGTCGGCCAACTTGCGTCCGCGATTTTTAATTTTTTAATTCCGAGATCTAAATTCGTAATCAGCGGACAAAATAATCCATATACCAATTTTCGCGAACTATGGTTGGCCCAAAAAAGTGTCTCTTCTTTCTTAGATTTTGGCAGTCTTTGTATAGTTAAATCGTGTAAAATGTCTTAAAATCACGAAAACAGCGGCTCTCTGGCATAGGTACACTGAGAGTACTTTGGTGTAGCAGCTACACTATCGGAAACATCAGCTGCACTGACCAAGGGAAACGTGTCGCCCGTAGCCTTCGGGCAGACGTTTTCCCAATTTTGTCCAACAGTTGCCCTAAGCTTAGTGTAACCCGTGTCCGAACGGCAAGGCGCGAGAGAATCCCTTAATTTCATTACAGGTTTCGATACATAAAAATAATATAAAAACAACATGTATTTACATTCTTTATTTACATATCCTGTACAGGGAAGGTAATTATAAACAAATAATGTAAATAAACAACTAGTTCTCGATGCGGCATTTATATCACGCATATCGGGCAGCAGATGTCAAATCTCTTAGGGTAGCAGTTGACCTAAATTTGGCGCAGCATATGTCGTAAAGCTATAGGGCTGCTGTTGCACGATAGACCGTACATGTGCATAAACGGTCTTCTCTCAGTATAGGAATGTGTTTTATCTCATGTTTTATTAGATACGAATTGAGATGCTTTTCCGGCAATTTGTTTTTTATATCGGTTTCTATGTCAACGAATACCAATCCAATAAGTTAGAAGATCCCGGAAAGCGTTTCGTGGTTAAATTTATGCACGACCCAAAAATCTTACCCAAAATAATTGGTATTTTTGTTTGCATTTAAAAAATACTGCAAAATTACAAGTAATATTTAATTATTTAGACTTTCATGTTGAAACTGCAGCACGCCAGTAGGCCTAGGAAACCCTTGTTTTGCCAAATTTGGTAGTCTTTACTTTATTTCTGATAATCTTCGACTTATGTTCACGACTTTGTTTTTCGTAAGGGTATATTTTTTTTTTGGTAAAGCGGTCAATTTTACTTGATTAGGGTATTCTAACCCTAGCTTGGTCAAAACGATTCCTCTTGTTGTGCGAAGCAGATTTTCTTGATAATAATGTTTCAGTAGAGAAAATCGCGATAATTTAAAAATAAGACTAAAAAAGGCCTTTTATTTTATTTTGCTAAATTTCTGCATAAACAATAATTTTATCGCAATTTGCTGTACTGAAATTCTTAGAGCATAACTAGGAAAAATAGTAAATTCCAAAAATGTTTTGAAATACTTTCTGCTTTAGAAATTGCGATAAAATGAAAGTATAGTTGGTAACCATTTCGGAGAAGGATGAGGAATTGATACAATTATGAGGAAGAGTTAACACAGTGAGTGACATAAAACTCAAATAGTATTGATAACTTACCCAGTGTCACGGATTTAGTGCACCCGGTCTCTTCCGGTTCCTTCTGTTACGCTCCAGTAGAAATGATAGGTCTAAAGGTTCCTTTTTGTTCGGCATTTTATCTAATAAATTTGTTAAAATGGCGTTCAGTCTCATCTTCTGATCCACTTTCTGAAAATAAAGTCGACAGTTATGTTATCTATTTTAATTAAGTACGGACTTGCATCTTTATATAAATCTATTTTTAAACAATTATGTGTTATAATGCTTGATTTTTTCCATTTCTTTTTAGGAATTGGGTGGTTTTATTTTTCAAACAAAACGAAACACATAGCTTCCACGGTAATACATACATTCAAAATGATTAAGTAATTAAAATAAGATTTAAATACCTGTGTGAAGGGGACAGTTTGTACGACGACGGGGGTCGGCGTCGCATTCTCACTTAGCCGTCGGCGTCCTCGACCGTTGGGCTTCGGTGGCGCTGCTTCTTTGTTACTTAAATTAACAGTCTCGCGCGAAGCCGATGCCTTGCTGACACTCTCCTTTTCCGCCTCTTGGCAGTTATTTTTCTTTTTATCCTTTCTACCCGTAAAACCATCTAAGCTGTGAGGCTGAAATATAAATAACCAACAAATTATTGCTAAAGGAATGCAACCGAAATGTCAATGTCATAAATTCGCGGCTATAGCACGAGTGATATGGGTCTGTCAAAGCAACTGAGAAGCGACGTCAATAATTTTACATTCATTATTTTAGTTCTATTACTGTTTTTTATGAATATTTCCCTTACTACCTATCGGATTTTTAGTAGTTAATTAAATAAATTACAACATAAGGCCTACAAAAAGTTGTTTTTTGTGCTAGACTCCAGAACACACTATTCCGACGTATTTTGAGCAGCTAAATACAATAGAGAACTTGCATGACTTTTAAATTTAATTTAAATCGAAAGACAATTATTAGAAATGAAAAGTTACAACACAGTTTTGCAATTTTCGAAGTAATTGTTTAGATATAAATTATTAAAATTTGCTGATAACTGAACGTCGATTTGAATCGATGTCACGTGACTATGACGTAATAATCGGTAAGGTGGCGTCGCTGACGGCAATGCAGTGGAACTACATTGCATATATATATAGATATACATATACGTTATATGCATGTACAAAACGTCAAATAAAGTTATTGTTTACATTTTGAAATACGTAAACAGATTTTTTACAATCCAATTGTTTAAAAGTGTCGGCAACTGAATTAAACATTTTAAATATGAAAGGAGAATTATAAAAGGGAAAAGAAATTTTGCAAATAATAGGAGACATCGACAGAAAACAACAATTATTAGATAAGTATACACGATTAGTCTGATAACCAGAACAAAGTTATAATAGTTTATAATAATTTTTAATACTAAAATATATTATAAAAGTGTATATACTTTGTGTAAATTTCATTTGTTTCAGGAGCGGTTAAAGGAAGAATTGGATTTGTTTTGCTTATATTAAACGTGAGCGTTCCATTTCAATCTTACATATATACATACATGTAATACATGATAGTATGCTTGTTTATTCTATTAATCTTTTCAGGTTGATTGCCTACAGCTTCGCTCCTGGTTTTTCTTTTCAATTCAATGTGGGGAACACAAATGAATTCTTTTTTCGGAGTAGAACTCGAGGTTGATTTACACATAGGAATAATGCTGTATTTGTAGCTATGCAAAGATGGATTTCTTTTCTTTAACATTTTTATTGATTTGTCTCCTATTGCATTGAATTTCTACCTGACGGTTAATGGAAACTCCACTTCTCACTGTAGATGTTTTGAAAATAATAAAACAGAATTAATTAAAGAAATATGTTTAGATTTTCAAATTGTAAACATGGTTTAAAATTTGAGAAATACATTTGTATACACTTAAACATACAGTGTTTATATGTAACTACGCACGCACAAGAAATCTGAAAAATCTCTTCGGTTCAAATTCATAAATCTGTTTGACTTTATTTGAGGTAGAACGTGTTCTTCAAATCAGTATTGAGATGCTACAAGGAAATAAACAGTTTGCCAGAAAATACATTTAGTGTATTATTGTAGTATTAAAAAAATATTATAAAACAAATAACCGTGTGCATGTTATTTGAAAAATCCTGCATGTAATTATTTATATGTTAAGCGTACTCTATTTCATTTGAACAGTAATAGAATAAACAAGCATACTATCATGTATTACATGTATGTATATATGTAAGATTGAAATGGAACGCTCACGTTTAATATAAGCAAAACAAATCCAATTTTTCCTGTAACCGCTCCTGAAACAAATGAAATTTACACAAAGTATATACACTTTTATAATATATTTTAGTATTAATAATTATTATAAACTATTATAACTTTGTTCTGGTTATCAGACTAATTGTGTATACTTATCTAATAATTGTTGTTTTCTGTCGATGTCTCCTATTATTTGCAAAATTTCTTTTCCCTTTTATAATTCTCCTTTCATATTTAAAATGTTTAATTCAGTTGCCGACACTTTTAAACAATTAGATTGTAAAAAATCTGTTTACGTATTTCAAAATGTAAACATAACTTTATTTGACGTTTTGTACATGCATATAACGTATATGTATATCTATATATATATGCAATGTAGTTCCACTGCATTGCCGTCAGCGACGCCACCTTACCGATTATTACGTCATAGTCACGTGACATCGATTCAAACCGACGTTCAGTTTTCGGCAAATTTTAATAATTTATATCTAAACAATTACTTTGAAAATTGCAAAACTGTGTTGTAACGTTTCTCGTTTAGTCGTAATTTATCAATTTTAACTCTTAATATGTGAAAATTCCATATCATGCAAGTTCTCTATTCTGCAATACAAAACGGAGGTTGCTGGGCAAATTCTAGAGATAACCTCAAAAAAGATAAAAAAATTATATTTTATGGCAATATAAGCTTTATGTACATAATGGCCTGTTTTTGATACAGACACCGCATTATTTCTATTTCGAGTCGCTAAATAGAAATATACAGTAAGGAATGATTGTATCTTATTAAATATTATAATTTAACCTGAAAAAACCATACAAATACTTTATACAGGGGTATAGGCTTAAAACAGACAAAATATGACTATTTTTAAGTTGAAAAAACATTAATCTCATTTTGACTGATCCGCTAAATCTGCAATAGAAAACGGAGTTCGATGGGTGAATTTCAGACATAACCTCAAAAAATCGTTATTTAAAAAATAAGCATTTCTAACAATATACGCCAGAAGAAAAAAATAGGATACATGAGCCATTCCCTGCATGACAGTATGTTTTATAATCCATTTTTCAGAATTTAATTTTTTGTGTCTTTTTACTAACAAGGGGACCAATATTTTTAATTACGAATTGGTATGGAGCTGAACAAAATACATGGGATTAACCCTTTCGCGGTGAAGACGAAAACTCGAAAGTGGGCTCAAAATGTTACGATGTTTATTTACCAATTTGAAATTTGTGTAGATATGGATGTTTATTGGATGGATAATATGGAGTCAGTTTTTAAACATTCAAAATGGCGAATCCAATATGGCTGACATTTTTTTAATTCAATCCGCCATATTGCATTTTCCGTTTAAAGTTTTAAAAATTTGTCCTCAAAATCAGATTCAGCGATTCAACATAACCAATAAAACCTAAATCTGGTATATATCTGTTTCTTTTTTCTCTATTTATTCATTCTTTTATAATTACGTGTAAAATAAAATTTGCTTAAAAATTGTCCGATTTTGAGCGGCCATATTGGTTTTTACGTTTAGAAATTTCGGAAGTTGACCTCAAATTTGGATCCAGCGATTCAAACTACCCAATATATTTTATAACTATGTGTATACACGTAGTCCACGGCTAATGAAATCTTACAACGAGAAAGTAATAATAATAATTCTGATTTTAAAGAAACAAAAAATTATAGTAAATTATTTTATTCGTTTTCATATTTTTGTAAAATAAAACAAAAATTGATTCGTTTATTTCTGTTGTATGATATTTATAGTTACTTATGCATTTGCTAATTCAGAAAAGAGGATTCTTGTTAATTTTATAACTAACGTACGTGAATCAACATTTTCATCATCAGAGAAACCGTCTTGCACAATCAAATCCGCTAAGTAGGTTTTCAGATTTTCCACGTTTGCCGTTCAAAATTATTTGTTGAATCTATTAAAGATGAATGCTGTTAATATTGATACCATTGAAATAAGAAACTGACAGAACAGTAAAGAAGCGACGCGAGAAGTCGTTTGACAAATCTACTATTTACGATTGTCGACGTCGAAATTCACGTTCATATTCGCCCTGTTACTCTGACGGCCAGATTTGAACTACTGAGATGGGTTTCACGCACAGTACACAAGGATGAATACTTCATGTATGTACTGTACGTGAAACCCATCTCAGTAGTTCCATTTTCGCCACCAGAGTAACTTAACATTGCGAATATTGGAAGGGAGCAATTTATAAACACGAGTTTATAAACACTAATGGATATTTCATTCTTTGGGACATCTTTATATTTCGCAGTCTCGGCCTTACATTCGGTATTTCGCGGCCTCTATACGGGACAAGAAAAACATTTCGGGTCCGGGTTTTTGTTGTTTCAATCTTTGTTTCTAATTTTTGTTTGGATTATGAGATCTCGAAGTCTACACCAGCATAAGATATTGTAGAAATGACATTAAAATGTATGTTACATTCGCACAATAACTAGATGGTCAGCGTTAAATTTCGCATATACCCTCGTAATTTTAGTTTTTCTCATTCCACGTCGATCTTTAATAAACCCGTTTTTTTAAAGAACTATCTAAAGATAAAAATTAATAAAATGAATGCCATGTACCCACCAGATACGTTCTGTAATGCTTGATGCGTTGGGAGAAAGTCTCGAAAGCGTAAGGTTTCGTGCACACTTGATGTCTCGATCGAGCCACTTTGGTGAAGAGCCGAGCAGCTCGGTCTACGCGATATTCGCACACGTAGATATGTTCTGGGGAGGCCGCAATAGGACGTCCTGTATTAAAGAAAAATATTTTTTAAAAACGAACAATACGAAACTAATATTATGTATACATTTGATAAATGTAACATTTAAAATGTAAAATTCTCGACCGCTTGTATTTAAACATATTGTGCGTATACTCGGTGTGACGGTCCGTATATTATATGTAGAAAAAGTAAACAAGTAGAAAAAACCGTAAACAGATGAATTGCGATGGCAATATGCGTCTGGCGCTTTGATAATAGATCTTCTTATGTGTTATTATATATACAAGCGGTCGAGAATTTTACATTTTAAATGTTACATTTGTCAAATGTATACTTAATATTAGTTAGTCATGGTAACATGAAACGTACTAAACTTAGTTCGTTTCCTTTTTTCATTTCCTCGTTACTGTAAAGCATAATCCCGTGCTTTAGTATAATACGAGACTTGAATTATTAATTTTATTCTCGTTTTCGAGTCTTCACATTATACAATCAATATTGCGTCCAGGGTAAGGATGCCGTAAACCCTGCTGATGAGCACATTACGGTATCCTGGTGCGAAACGCATTTTTACAATAGTTTAAATTATTAGCGCAAGGGGGATACCTATTATATTAATCTAAAATTTAAACATTAGTGAGTCTTAAATTTAACACATAAGAAAATCTATTATCAAAGCGCCAGACGCATATTGCCATCGCAATTCGTCTGTTTACGGTTTTTTCTACTTGTTTACTTTTTCTACATATAATATACGGACCGTCACACCGAGTATACGCACAATATGTTTGAACAATACGAAAAATAGTAATTTTCAGGATACATGCGTGTCGGGACTAACTAAGGGGTATATAGTCATCTGAAAAATGGCGGAGTCCATTTTCAGATTAGTATTAATGTAAGTTTTGTACTTAAAGTCGTTAAAAGTGGTATTTGTCTTATTCTGATTTAGTAAACTCAGTAGCGATAGCAATGATTTTTTAAAATAGGTACTCTAAAACTCACCTTTGCAATAAGTGTGCGGATCAAGTACCCAGCAACGATCAGCGATCAAATCGCAGGGAACCGCTTCGTACAGCGGAGCACAGACCACCTCGTTTTCATAGAATTTGCGTGTTGGTTCGTGGTAAGTTTCGTGCGGCCTCAAATAATGATGTCCGAATACAAATCTTTCACCACTAAAATAAAATTTTCATTTATTTGTATCTCGAAAACAAAGAATGTACTTCCCTTATGATCCTAAAATATCACAAACTTAAAACACGAAATAATATACTTTTCATTTTTCCAAAGTCTCTCGATTCTGAAAATGTCCATTTGTTCGTAGTCCGGTTTGTTGATGGTCTTGTAGGTGTGTTTCTCCGGAGTGTCACGCAGCACGTAAACCGTGTCACCCTGGCGCAACTGCATGTCGCCTCGCAGTAACGTGACGTAGTACTTTTTACCCTCTTCCTCCTCCTCGCCTTCCAGGACGATCTCCAGGTCGACCGATCGTGGTTGGCATCGTTCGCAGAGATATGACTCCGCGGTCGTATCCGCTTTGACGCAGTCGCAGTGTTGCCACACCAAGCAACGCTCGCACTGTATCATGAGACCTTCGTCTCTGCAAATTAAAGAGATTTATTATAATGTGGGAATTTCAATAATATCCAGTAGGAGGTTCGTATCGATGGTCTAAAAATTCTAACCTGTGCAATCCACAAATGCATCGAATGACATCCTCCTCGCCGGCAGTCGAACCTCTTGGAGGCAGAAAGCCCAACGTAGGTGGCAGGCCTGTCGCTTCCGTAATGGCATGCACGAAATCTGCTTTGCTGCAAAGATACAACTTCCGCAATCTAGCAGCGGCGATTCCCACTTCTGAGGTTCGCCCGAAGAATCTCACGTTATTGTCGAATAACTTGATGACGTCTTGATCGAACTGCTCCGCAGTTTTGTAGTGACCGTTACCGATTCCTTGATCAATCATCGTCAAGTCGATTGGATCCTGAATCTTTTCGTAATATTCAGACAATTTTCTCTTCGCCGGCAAATTCATGAATGGACTACACAATAATTGGGAGTTTTCGTCATTTGCCGTTATGACTATTGAGTATAAATCTTTGAGAACCTGAAAAAGACGACAGTCGAAGTTCGCTTAATATTATCTAGACATATTTTGATCAATTTCAAGATGCACACGTACCTTAGCCAATTTCGCTATTTTATTAACCTCCGGATCATCCTGAGCTTGCGCAAGCCTCCGTGTTCTCACGGTGCGCGGATTTGTATTTGTCAGAGCCGTAAGCTGAGAATGAAAAGCGTCTGATGTTTTGACATCACCACCGTTCTTTTCCTTCGTTGGCACGTTTACCGACTTTGTCGTTTGACTTTGTACCTGATTATTAACAAATCTCGATTTCCGCACTTTTTCAAGATTTCGTAGCAGGAAGCAGTGATGGTGCAACACGAATTGGCGTTGCAAATGCGATATCGGCTTTAAAGCCGATAAATAAATGGAACTCATATCACTTGCTTTGCGCGGTTTGCAAACGCCTTTCGACGCTTTCACTGGTTGAACTGTATTTGGCTTGCGAGAATTCTTACGAGGACGTCCCACGGATCTCCTTTCGGTCGTAGCTGCAACACCTACTGGTGTAGCAAGGGACCTTACGACTCGTTGACTTTTACCCCCTGAAATTGAATTCCAAAAGTGTGTCATTTTTAAATCGCTGTACAGTATGTAGCATATTTCGAAACATTTAAATAATATTTATAATTTTGGTTCTAATGATGGTGTTGTGTTCTTCCAAATACAAAGGAATAATGTAGTGACAACTTAAGTTTACGCGAATGTTTTACCGTGCAGCCCAGGATATTTCCTTGAAGCTCTCAAGAAAGTTCAACGTCCGCTTTGTCGACTTCCACAATACTTATATGAATGAGAATAAAAAAAAGATTGTTTACGCACTAAATAATTAGATCTGTGTTTAGTTTGAAAAACATTTTGTTAACCTATTTCTTTTATTCTGTGATATTGCATCATAAGAATCAAATGAAAATATGGAAGAATTTTGATAATTTTCCGTGGTTGAATATGGAATTTCCGCCTTAACCTGTAAAGTCCCAAACCGGCATAAATTCCACCCGTTTTTCAACATACGACTACAGATCCAATTCGCAGATGAATCTTAATTGAATTCTATTTCCTGAAGTATTTTTTCGTGCTCTTGTCAAATCCGTCGTTATTTTTGCTCTATCTCTCTTGGATTTTTCAATATAGCGGTGCAAATGGTAATATGGCAGACCAAACTTTGCTAAAATGTTTGGATTGCAACAAAAATTGATATATTACGTTCTAGAGGTCGCTAACTTCGAATCTGAAATCAGATTTTCGAATTTTAAAATGGTAGATAATATTTGAATGACCAAATTACGTGAGTATAAGGTGCAGAAAGTGGACTTGGGTCATTTTTTTGAGACCTTTACAAGCCTCAATAACTAATGCAACAGTTCTGTGGAATCTTTGTTGTCAAAAGGGGCAAGAAGTTAGTGGGAAATATGTCTGTATGGAGGTCAGTAAATCCTATCGTAGCAAAAAAGGAAAGAGCAATCTTTCTGCTCATAAAAATGGAACTCAATCCAGAGGAAAATGCTCGTTTGAAGGTTGTTCTCAAAGAGCAACGAGAACTTATATAAATTGCAATGTATATTTTTGTTTTGCAAAGTATCGTGGTAAATAATAGAATAATCAAGGAGTTTCAAGATTGAGCGCCATGAAACATGAGAAGCAAGGGGACTCACAAATATTAAGCACCCAAAAGGAATTATATTTCCGTTACGCCCACGTCGTTGATCCTGGGTGATGCTAAAAATATACAAAAAGACAATTTTTTCGAAAGACTCCTGCCTCTTTTTTAAAGAAAAGAGTAAATCGAAAATGGTTTGTTTGTATTATTCAAAGAAGTTAGCGACCTCAAAAACAGTGATATACCAATTTTTGTTGCTATCTCAACGTTTTACCGAAATTTGGTCCGCCATATTGGATCCGCCATTTTGAATTTCGCAAATCAGATTTTAGATTCGGATTCAGCGACCTCAAAAACTATAGTATACCAACTTTTGTTGTAAGCCAATCATTTTTGAGAAAATAATAATAAATTTCGTTACAACTTGACATGCCAATTAACCGCCATCTTGAATTTTTAAAAAATACCAATAAAACCTTATAGTACAGCAAAAAATTCCACCGGATGCAGAATTTGGAGAAAAACTATGCTGTTTAACTGAATGTAAATCGCGATTGATCAAAATTAAAATTGAAAATTAACACGTATTTCCAGGCAAACGCCGCCATATTGGAAAATCTAAGAGAGATAGAGAAAAAATAATGACGGATATGAAAAGAGCACAAAAAAATACTTCAGGAAATATAATTCAATTAAGATTCATCTGCGAATTGGATCTGTAGTCTGTAGTATGTTGAAAAACGGGTGGAATTTATGCCGTTTTGGGACTTTACGGGTTAAGTTATATCGTCCAACGTCATATATCCATCCTAAGTTATATGTTCGACCTGTTCAAAGTTATTGTTCGGGTCTTTTGAGTTTTGACTAGATCCTCTCTTTTATTTGAATATTTCAGATTAGGAAATGAAGTTCACGATTAGACAGATTGAGATTCCCTATAAGCACTCAAATACGTGAATCTCAAACGGTTTGAAAGTGTAAATATTCGTTCATGCCTCAAATGTGACTTAAAATAAATTCATTATTTGGTATTTGTGATATTTAATCCTTAACAAGAACAGAATCGCACCAACAAAGCTGTTTTTTGTCGTAATTTTGATAAGTTTTTAATATTATTGTCTAAATTAAAAACTAGACAATTCTCGAGACGTGCGGATTTTATTATTGCTGATTACGGTCATGACATTTTCCAAGAAATTTAAATTGACATTTTTACTTTAAATGTACATTAATCTACATAAATTCTGTTAATTTTGTAAATGTGCATTAAGAAAGAATATTAACTAGGAGGAAGCACAAGATCAAAATTAAATTTTAATTCTTTATAGTTTTCTTAATAGCTGCACAAAAGTAAAGTAACTGTAAGAAGCATTGAAATTCGTAGATGTTTACGCGCAGAATGTTAAATTACCGTCTAATTTTTAAGGGTTTTTGTACTGGTTTTTGAAGTACTTTATTAGCCATCTAGACATCTATAGTACTTCCTCCCAATAATAGCCTAGGCCGCCTTGAACATCCGTTTTAATTCCCTCAATATTAGCCAAAGGAGAGAAAAAATTGTCCTCCACTTCGCACATGTAACGCGCATGCATGAACCGTTGAAACATTGCGCATGCATGATATCGCCGATGTTAGAGAACAGATGTCGAGGGAACAGTTAATATTGCTCGGGATCGAGTGGGTAATATTGGGGAGGCTAATATTGAGAAGGCTGCTGCATACTTTTCAAATAAACACGACCATCGGCGTTCACGTAATGAGTATATTTTATGATTTTTCTTGACTTGACATTCAATATTTTTGTTATGTATAATTTTTTCGTAAAGGACATGTCGCACATTTAATGAAAACAAATAAATAACTCACCGATAACACCTCTGCATTCGTCGCTACCGCATCTGCACTCCTGGCCTTCGGATGGATTGAACAATGCAAAGTTGTAATCGTAAGTCAGCTCCTCCCCAGGGTTTATATCCCTAAGAGCAAACAGCGCCATTCTGGGTAACCCGAGAACACTCCACTTTTGCATCTCACAATTTGGTTCGCAAGAATGGTTGACGAAACGTCCATCGCCGCCCATTCTATGGCCGTCGATTACCAAACCGCCATCCAAATGCAGACAATAATGGTGGGTATCGTTTGCGTATCTGGTCGCCATCCTTGATTTGAACTCACGTTCAGAAACGACCTCACCCACGTACTCGAGGATGAAGATACCGCATTTGATGGACTCGTTTGTCCTCACACCCCAACCTTTATTTTCGGTCATAAACCTCTGGAGACCTGGAGCCCAGTCGTGTTTCTGAATCCTCTGATTTTGGCACTTGTCGACGCAAGGGCAGAATTGTTGTGAACACTCGCTGAACACCATACGATTGATACAATCGTCGCCGCAGCCGCCTTCGGGTTTACATTCGCAAGCTTGAGCTTCGTACACTGTGGTGGGTTTCACATCGTAATATACGTTGGAACGAATTTTCCTGTAACATTGTTCGGAATAATTGGATTAAGGTTATGTATCAATGAGCTAATGCCTTGGAATTATGTATTTTTTTAAATATAAAAGCAAAATACAACAATCAAATACATATCGACTCACTTTGAGTCCTAATTAACCTGGACAGAACGAAATTTAGGGTTTGGCATTCTGAAATGAAGGAAGACTATAATGACGTATTCCCGTCTGACAAAGAACGTTGTTATTTGGGGGTTTCAGGATCGCTAATTATGAATCTGATGTTAGTTTTTTAACATTCGGATTCAATAAAGTGGACGATTTAAACAAATTGTATTTATTTTCTTGATAATTGTTCCATTTCAACTTGTATTTCGCGTGTTTTAATTTTAAAAAAGTAATATTAGATTCCTAATAAGCGGCCCTAAAATTTCCGGGTACCGAATTACAAGAGAATTCATTAATATTCATTTTTGACATTTTATCGACCGTTAAAAATACAAAGATTTCATAGTAAAATGTTGATGTACTTCGGTCATAAAAATTAAAAGGATGGTCACAATATAATAAATACTGTTCTGAAGATGACCCGCACCAAGATGTCGAAACGTTAATTTTAGTATATTTTAAACAATTTTATTAAGTTTAGTATATTTTTAATTATTTTATTATATTGTGACCATGCTTTTAATTTTTATGACCGAAGCACGTCAATGTTTTACTATCAAATCTTAGAATTCATTAATTTAATTTAAAAATATGTCGGCTGCATTGAATCCGCCATTTTTAATTTTGTAAATCTGACGTCACCTTTGTAATCAGCGATTCTGACTACCCCCAAGTAATCTTTTTCAAATAATTTGCTTTGCAATTTAAAAATGTTATTTTTCCATACTTTATTATTTTGCGATATTGGGGAGCAAAATCCTAATTTGCGCTCAGATTGCGATAATTATTTTGCTCCTTAGGGAAGGAAAGCGCCATTTGGCCCCGCAATATTGAGACAAAATAGTATTTTGCGATTCGAGTTTGAGAAAAATCCTTATGATTTAGGGTCTAATACACCACAAACACCCTTAATACACCTTTAATCATCAAAAATAGATTTACACTAAAATATTGAAGGGCAGAAAACGGGCCTTATCATCCATCCTCCTTGCTTTATTGTATTTATTATCAGCGTTTCAACATAAATAAGTCTTTCTTCACTATTTTGAAGCTATTCATGTTTTTGAAAATTATTTATTATTCCACCAATCGACTCGTTCTATTTTTGGTAAAACTTCGGAAAGACTTGGCTACCCAGAAAAAATATGGCTTCTTATGTATTGTTGCCCCCTGATTATGAATATAGTAATCAAAATTGGCGGTCAAGCAAAGTTTTGTGAACAAATGTTTCAGACAAAAAATTTAGGGCTCGAAATTGTCTACAAGAAGTTCTGATGAGTGTTATTCGTAATACCAACGGTAATGCCGTAAAATAACGTTAATATATATCGCGGCAATTACAATAATGCAAATTCGATGTGGGTTATATATTATCTAAAATATAGGTTAGTTAAACTTTATAATAATATAATTATCGGTAAGTACGGTCGATAGACTAAATAAAAATAAAAACAAACTACTAATGTAAACATTGGGGCTCTGATGAAAGCCACCGAATATGGGAAAAGAAAGTTGTATAAGCCAGATTTTGTAATTTTGCCAGCTACAGAATCTTCAATTTACTGAACTGCTTATATGTAAATTTAAGGATTTAGCTAATAATGGATTCTGTGTTCCTCTAGTGACAAAATAAATAACTAATGTCTATTGTATATACACGTTTCGTCCCAGGTTTTCGCGTGATGGTTCGGTATGCCTCCTAGCGGACATGGATATCTATTACAAGCTCCGTGCCGATTATTCTCATATTCATCTTTCTTTTACAGCCTTACCATTGAGATTACGGGAAAAAGCATAAAACTATTTTTATGTAGAATTTTCTACTCTTCACTTTTTGTTGGTAATATTTTGTTGTACGACAAGTATTTTTCGATATTAGTGCAAAAAAAACTGAAAAACAGGGTTCTAATTTGAAGATTGCGGCCAAAATATGGCGGACCACCAATTTTTATGATCATATTCGTAATCAGAAGGCAAAAATTCACAAGAAACCATATTTGATTTTTTTTCTTCCGAAGAAGGAGCGTTCGAGAAATTGTCATTCGACTAATGGTACTTTCTATGAATTATACCGCTGAAAATATATCCGCGTGATTTTCATTATATTTGATTTAAAGCGTAAGGATTTTTAGTAGGATTATTGCTCATCATAATAAAATTTTAGAATATTTCACGTAAATGACCAATGTCTGTGGTTATCAACTTATAGATAATCTATGCATTTCACTTACCTATAATTCCAAGATGGTACCATATCCCTTCCTGGTAATCTCGAGTGAGTGTGAAGCCACCAAAGGTCGTACGGAAGTTGAAAGGGAATCTTCCTTTGTCTGAGGAACTTTCCACAATGATGGGGCGGCGGCAGAAGTCCATGTGGATGTTCGGCGGAATCGTAATAGATCTTGTTCTTTCCCGCGTCGGAATTCTGCACCTTCCTGGGTTCATCTTCTTTGAAATAATCGGAAAATAAGCCGGCTTGCAAGTACCGCTTTTTCCACCTTGGCTGCTTCTTCCTGCTACCAGCAACGGAAGCCTTGTCCGGCTCGTCGCTGCTGGGCAGGACGTCGCTTTCCGTGTCATCATCGGCGCTCTTCAGCCTCTTGATATTTTTCAACGTCAAGTTGCACGGGCTCGCGGAACTCCGCATTCGTTTGTGATTATTATTCAAACAACCGCCTCCATCCAATTTTCGAAGATTTTCCTCGCTAAGTTCACCGACTCGCTGACTCTGATTGTATCTCTCGAGGGATTCTTCTAAAGTTGCATTTTCGTCGTAAATCCTCGAATGCTGGATCTTTTCAAATTTCACCGGACAGAGTTTATCGCACGGTCGAGTTCCGTCGCATACACTGCCCTTCATCGAGTTGCCTGCACTTTCCGATGCGTCATCGGAAAAGCTGTGATTCGAGGATTCGTTTTGCAAAATTCCAGGATCTTCGAACCTCCTCTTAGCCAGCGGCTCCTCATCTTCCGAATAGTCGGCTTCTTTGCTCGGAGTTTGAGACTTGGTCGAAGGCTCATCAACGGTTGCAGTTTCTTCGCTGTTATTACTCTCAATAATGTGTGGTTTCTTCTTCGATACCACTTCATCATCTATCGATAGTAATTTTTTCTTTTTCTTCTTCAATGTTGGAAATCCGGTTCGATTGATGGCTTTTCTCCTCCGTACCCTCTTCTTTTTGTAACCAACATGAGGCTTCAATGTGTTTTCAATTTCACTTTTATTCGTGTCGGCTTCAGATTTCGAGGTAGGTTTTCCTTTTTCTTCAAGGGTACTTTCAGCGGTTTCGGCTTTATCAACCTTCTTTTCCGTCTTTCCTGATTTTTCAACTTTCTTTTCAATCTTTTCAAGTTTTTCTGTCTTTTCCACCTTTTTGTCAACTTTTTCCGGCTTTTCAACTTTCTTGTCAATCTTTTCTGCCTTCTCAATCTTCTTATCCACTTTTTCTGATTTTTCGACTTTCTTCTCGATCTTTTCCACTTTTTCAATTTTCTTTTCTATCTTTTCAGATTTTTCGGCCTTCTTATCATTCTTTTCAGCTTTTTCGGGTTTCTTCTCTGCTTTATCCACCTTTTCGACCTTCTTTTCAATTTTCTCGGATTTTTCGATCTTCTTTTCGGTTTTCTCCGATTTTTCGGTTTTCTTTTCGACCTTCTCCAGCTTCCTCTCCGCTATAGTCTTTACGCACTTCTCTATAAGAGCGATCTTGTCTAATTTATCAACTTTATCCAGACCGTCGCAGGGTAATTTTGTGACGGTCACTCTCAGATCTTTGACAATCTTCTTCTTCCTCCGCGGAGCACTATCCTGACTCGGGATCTTTTCGGCAGGAGCTTCCACGGCCGGAGCAGGTTTTTCCACCGGAGGATTCTCCGCGTCACGGTGTCTCTTCTTCGGCGTCACAGGCAAACCTTCTTTCTGTTCTGCAGGAGGCGCATTTTTCGCATATCTCGTAACTGTAGCCTCTATGGCTTCGTCTATGTGGTTCGCCATAGTGTTCGCCTCCTGGGTCGTCACTTCAGCCAGACTAGCGTTTGAACTCTGCGAACTATTTGGACTCGACACGTGGTAGTGTCTTTTCTTCAACGGCAGTCGTTGCTCGTTCGAATTCGAACTCGTAGTTGTGCTGGTGTCGCTTTTACTGTCCGTCGGAGGCGCTTTTTCTTTCTTTAGTCGCCGTTTCAATTTTTGTTCTTCATTGGCAATGACATCTCCCTTCCTCTTCTTTGTGATCTTCCTAACCCTGAAGATTTGAGGCAACTCATTGTGATTTGTTCCGGCGATGGTCCTTCCGAGACTACAAGATTTGGCGAATTCCTCGATCAACTTCTCCAATTCTTGTACAATGCAGGGATCTACTCTGATCGGTGTCTTGGGTGCCACCGCTAGACGTCGACGATGCTTCCGATGGTGCTTGTGATGGGAGTGGCGTAAACCAACGTTTAAAGGAGCATCCTTCTTTTCTTCTTCCTCTTCCATCAACGGCTCCACAACTGGTACAAGAATCGGAACTTCTTCGGGCTTTTTACTGCTTTTGTTCTCTTTCAGTACCCTCCTGGATATTGGTGCTACCGGTTTCTTTGGAACGGTTTTCTTGGTATTCGTCGCATCCAGTCTGTTCTCTTTGCTGCTCTTCTTGTTCTTTTCAACTTCAACTTCCGGTAAAACGGGCTTTTGGACCGGATGTTTCTCTTTCTTCTGCCTCGGCTCTTCTTTCATTCGTTTACCGCGTGTTACTTTCTCTTCCTTCTTCGGCTGCTGAGAACTTTCTCCAGATCTTTTCGGTTTTCTCTTGGTCTCGACTTCCGGTGCAGGCACGCGTTCCTTCTTCGCGACTTTTTGTTCGGATTTCACATTTTTGTCTTTCCCTGTCGATTTTGGCCTTCCAGGACCTCGAGGTTGTGCGGTCGCGGTTTTCGCGGGTCTACCTGGCTTCCGTTTCGGTGGATACAAAACCCGGTCCACGTTAACCGTTGGTTTCGCAGAGGCCACCGATGGTGCCGGTCGCGGAGGACTCGCTAAGCGTTGTTGCTGATGTGCTGGACTATTGTGAACCGACTGTATTCCTGAATCCGGAGAAACATTTGGCACTTGTGCTGCATCCGAAGCTGGCGTCATGATTTCCGGTTGTTTCCTAGGAAGTTTACTGCGACGCTTACGTGGCTCTGAAAGCAGTGCCGTCTTTTCTACAAATTGTTGTAGCAGCGACGAACTGTAAATCGGCACAGGATTCTGATCAACAGCTTCGTTCGAATCTGAATCAGCGCTGCGCGACATACGTTCGATCGCTTTAGTGACAAGACGACCGCTTTCAGAGTCTTCGAAACCGTCGAAAGGTGCATCCTCCTGCTCCTGTTCCGGGAGTATCGCCGCAAGATCCTCCTGATTGATCTCCTGCAACGGCTGCGCTTGAGAGTTTTCCGGCTCAGCCGGACCCACGGACGAGTCTGAATCTGGACCAGGGATCTCCGATGCCTAAAATTTTGTAGATTAGGTCCAGTTCAGAAGACATCAGAGAAATACTTTTTTGTATAATCACTAAAATTTGTTGAATAAAATAATATGAAGACATATTAATCTTTTACAAAAGAATCCAGAGTATTTTTCAACAGTTTTCTTTGTGTACACTCATAAAATATGTATTATACACATATCTCAAAATTTAAACAAATATTTTCGTATGAAAGTTACAAAAATAAAAATTAATTACATTATATTTCATTAAAAAAAAATTACATTTTTAAAACTTTTTTATGACCTTTTTTTTGTGTTAAATGTTATTTATTATGTAACGGGCGGAATCGCCCTTTTTATTCAATTGTTGCCGTATTATAAATCGTAAGATTTTGCGCGAGCTGCAGATCGACTTAGAAAGATGGCGCCATACTTCACATTTGTGTATGAAATGTAGGAATTGCAGAAACCTACACCAAGTACAGCAGCGGTCATGAGTCGATTTCCGCCAAATAAACAACATTTTCGAAACGTAAACAAACAAAGTGGTTCGTTCTATCAACAGCGAGATGTTGCTTAAAAACGAAATCGAAAAATTGTTCACTGGACGGGGATCAGACTAAAGACCTAAAACTTCGATTTTCATAGATATTTGTCATAATTGTACCTTTAACGAGTGCATGGGCAGTTTTGTTTTCCTCGTCTGCATTTTTCTACCTCTTTCTTGCTTCAGCTTCTCGACTTCCATTTTTTTTGGTTTCTCCATTTCTTCAAGCTTAGGCCTCTCAATTTCTTCTTTCTTCTGCTTTTCCACATCATCCCTTTTCAGAGCTTTCATAGCTATTTTTAGCTTCAGCCCACCCTGAAATAAATAAGTCATGTATTTCAATGTGTAAAGCAATGCAATAATCTTAGAGTAAACTTCTTAAATAATAAAATTCTAAAATAGGTGCAATTTTCAATTCACCTGTTCAAAATTCGTTTCACGAATTGAGAAAGTTTGTTCACTATGATCAGAAGTACAATCAGAGTTTGACTCCGAATCGCCTTCCTCGCTACTTTCATTGTCGGTTTCTGAGTTAGAATCGGAATAAGAACCACTGCCTTCGCTCCCACCTGAACTTTCATCATCAGAATCCGAATCATCGTCAGAGTTCGACCAGCTAGTACCTGTAGCGTAATTAGTAATATCCATTAAAGAATTTTCTGTGGTAGATGATGTTTTTTAAATTAACATAATACAGAATGTCTCATGATAAAATTGCAAGAAATTTTACATACAATGTAATGGATTTAAAATGATCCACAAGTGCTTGAAGGATCCAGCTACAATTTCAGTGGTTTGATAATGTTTGAATACTTGACCTGTTTTATAAATAATTCATAAGGTTGTGCTCTTAATCTCATTGTTTGGTATATGGAAAGTATCTAAACTGAAGACAATTTTACTTTATGTTTTTATTACTGTTTTATTTCTATTTTTTAAGATCTCAACTTGTAGACAAGTTCGTATTACGAACTAGAGATTTAGTGTTATACAAATTTCTATTGTCAAAATTTTATCAACCATTAAAAATACAAAGATTTGATAATAAAATATTGATATGTTTCGGTCATAAAAAAATAAAAGTATGGTCACAATATAATACTTAATATTTTGACCTCTAGGTGTGGGTCATCTTCATTCTGAAGTATTTTATTATACAAATTTATTGATTGATGTTCCCAATTTACAACTTTAGAGAAGTGCCTTCTAAAATTAGCATTGTATATTTTTGTTTTATAGATATTTTTATAAATAGGTCAAGTATCAAATATTAACTCTTCTTTCTGTCATTCCAAATATGCGCATAATTTAGAATGACACAAATGCATTGAGTTAATAAAACCAAATTTGTCAAACATTATGTAATATTTTTCTTTTATTATAATTTATCATGTGTGATTTTAAATGTCATAAAATTATGATTTGACATGTTATAAACCATTCTAAATTTACATATATTGCATAGAAATGGTTTTGTATGTGTACTCGTCTTTAAGAATGTAATACCAAAACCATATAATGTCCGACAGATCACACCCTACTACAGATGGTTTTATTAATACACTGTAAAAAAAAAATGTAAAATTACATTTCTGAGATTTTACAATTTTGTTGAAATTTCCTATTACTCTCATTGTAAAATTGCATGTTTTCGGTAAATATGCAACGAAAACAGAAGGAAATTGACCGTGAACGTGTAAAATTTACAATGGAAATGTAAATGGAATGGAATATTTGGGCCTTGACACTTCAAAAAATTCATTTTTTTCAAAGTGTATAATAGTACAAAGTGTCAGGAATGTTCTCCGAAAATTTCAAGTCGATCAAAGGAAAGCTGTAGGAATGGAAAATATTTAAAGCGCAGCATGCCGAACGTATCAGTACCGGCTGTTCTACCTCAACCTCGCAGAGGCTCAGACCCGATAAGCGAGAATGAATCTTCGACAAAAAAGGAAAGAGGAATAGGCCTGGAATCGATGATTCCATGTAAGTTAACAAAAAATGGTTTTTGTATAAATAGGGTTTTAACATAGGCTTGATTTCTTCAATAAATATAAAATTTATGGGCTCTGCCTACCACTTGAAAAAAAATTAAAAATTTCTTCTTTCTTCCTTCTTCATAAATTAAAAGACACTATCACTTTTTAAAAATAAGACTTTATTTAAAATTGAAAACATACAACAAAAATTTTTTTAAATAATAAATAGAACTTAAAACTCTTTAAAAAATATATACAAAAAATAAAAATTAACTTTATAAGACTCAACGTTTCGGACCTCTCGGGTCCCTCTTCAGGAGTGAATAATTAAAAAGTTTTTAATTATTGAGTCTTTTAAAGTTAATTTTTATTTTTTGTATATATTTTTTAAAGAGTTTTAAGTTCTATTTATTATTTTTAAAAATTTTTTTTGTATGTTTTCAATTTTAAATAAAGTCTTATTTTTAAAAAGTGATAGTGTCTTTTAATTTATGAAGAAGGAAGAAAGAAGAAATTTTTAATTTTTTGCTAAGTGGTAGGCAGAGCCCATAAAATTTATATTTACTGAAGAAATGTTTTTTGTATTTTATTCCTCTTTAAAACTTTAAATGCGTTTTTCTCAAAACCGCTTTTTTTAAGTCGGTAGTCACTTTTTCTCAAAAACTATTATACCAATCGACTTCTGCTTTTGCACACTACCTTTAGACATGTTTTTGTTATCATTGAACTAAGGATTTTTAATAGCTTCAATTACAACTCATTTTATAAGCCAAAATGGGGCCAAAATTTCTGCAAAAAATTACAAGTTTTATAAAAAACGCTTCAAAAAATTCAATTTTTAATGAAACAAAAAATCCTTTGTTCAAAGATAAGCCATATGTGCACATTAACAGAAAAACTTTGCATTTTTTATTTCAGATGAAAATTCACGAAGAGAAAGTGACTACCGTGGGGGCACTTATTTTGGTGTAGTCAACTTCAACCTCATCTCAATCGCTCATTTTTTTACTATTTTGTTTGAAAATTTCACAAAATGCAGTTCAAATAATATATTTCAATATACCATCAACAAAAATTGTAAAATTGTCGTGTGATTGAAAAAAATCACAAAAATAGGCCTTTTTTGGTTTTCCAGATCCGGATAACCCTTAAGCTTCACATAAAACAGGAAATCCTAAGAGATTTGACGAGCACAACTGTTCCTGAATGGCAACGAACGTCTAAACTCAATCTCTCGGATCTGCGAGACAAGCCGATGACCTTATTTTTTTCTTTAACCCTTCCATCCCACTGTGGGTCCAGTGGACCCACGGCTCAGTCACGCTTCGATTTGATTGCCTTAATACTGAAATCGGGACTTGTACCACCAATTGTCGTTGATTCGACATCTGTACTATAAAATCCAACGAAAATCATACCTGTTTAACGCTCAGAACGCGTCTGGAGGTGACCCGAAATGCGTCAGGAAATTCACTAGGTCCAGCGGACCCATAAAGGGGACGGACGTAATTTTTGCAAAAAAAAGTGCATTTTATTTTCTTCGTTTTTTGGCGTCAGGAGGTACAAAAAAGTATTAAGTGTAGAAATAAATAATTTGGTAAAAAAACGGTGTCAACTTTGCCCAATCCAGTCCGATCGGATAACAAAAATTCGCTGTGTTCAATGCTCGTGTCTAATGTGCGATGAACACAGGTGCTACTTGCGCGTCGATTGCGTATTGCAGCAAGAGTAAAAGTATTTTTCCACTTCACATTATTAAAAAGTATGTGTAAATAAGCAATTAAAATTGTAATTCATTTATTAATATAGCTAAAATTTAATTAGACCTCTGCCTTATTCGTTTATTTTCTATACGCACGTTTTTTGTAAATCTGCCAACTTCAATGTTCAAAATAAATACCTTTTTTGCGATAGATGCTATTGCACAATTTTTTTCTTTATTCGGGCATATTTCAAGAGTATGCAGTTAAAATTTTACCTAAAAAAATTGAAAAACAAAAAAGTCATGCTTTTTTAAGTGAAAAAAGTCATTTTTTCCACTTTCACACATTCTCTATTTCTTTAAACAATGTTAATTTTTTTTTAAATTTTTTTATGCCTTACATATACTTTCTGATACATCTGAGAATGTCCATGAATTTTTTTAAGTCGATATAATTAAATGCATAGCGAGAATCCACGTTTTTATCGCATGGGTCTACCGGACCCATTGGGGGACGGATGATTGAAATAGGAAGTGTGGGATGGAAGGGTTAAACTCATTCGAAAGTTTGATTGTGAACAATTGAATGCCTGCCAGGATTCGAGATGTCAAAACTTTTTTTAAAAATGCCTAAACTTGTGTAGTATCGTATATGAACTATGCATAAAGTTGGGTCTAGCCTATATGTAGATTTTCCCGTTTATTTATCATTTAGTTATAAACAACTTGTTAAAAATATGCCAATATTTAGAACGTATTCTTTAGTGAACCGGCTTTGTGATTTTAATATGGATATAAATTTATTTACCGTTATATACTGATGTATTTTCTTTAGTTTGTAAGAGAGTATTACACGTCTATTTAAAAATAAGTAAATAAGACTTAAACTAGATCTTGAAGTTGAGTTGATAAACCGTATATTCTAATAAAACATATTTGGATGTACAGCAATGGCCATTACGATTCAGATGTTACTTATATTTTAATAACAAAATTTATTGCTACAAAATATCACACGCCCAACGTTTCGACTCCATGAAGAGTCCTCCTCAGGGGCTTCTATTAAAAACATATATGTTTATATTAAACCACAAAATACAATTTTAGCACTACATGATTTTGCAAAAACCAACTTACAACGTACCGAACAGGTCTAAGTATATGCGTCAACTAACTGTTATTATTGTATATCTTATTTCCAACTACCAAAGTGATAAATACTATGTTTAACAATTTTCAATCATATCTATACAAATATATGCACACATATAAATGTATGAATTAGAATATGTTTTCAACCGTTTTTGAAAATTGTAGAAATTTTAAAGTGAAAATTTACCAAATAATTTAAAAATTTTAAAAATGATCTACTCATTGCAAAGTATCAATATTTTATTGTTTTTCCATTATTCTGTATTAAATTATCATATACTAAATCTAAATTTTTAACATCTGATCTAAAATTTATACTATTTTTGTTCTGTTTGATATAAATCATTTCTTTTATATTTCTTTTATACCAATTTTTTTCTTTATCTAGTATTTTAAATTCATTAAATTTAAAATTATGTCCAGTGTCTATCATATGTTTACTAAGCGCTGTGTGTCCTATTTCTTTTTTCCAACCGTTTTTTATGTTCCTTTATTCTCGTGTCTATATATCGTTTTGTTTGTCCAATATATATACCCGAGCATTCTGCACACTGTAATTCGTAGATTACGTTTGATGTTTTGTTTTTTTCTATGTTATCAATTTTTGTATTGAATATGTGTCCGATTGAATTAAATTGTTTATTTATTATGTTAATGTTAAATCTTTTAAAAATATATTAAAATCTATAATTTAATTTACTTAAATAAGGAATAACAATGTAATTACTGAATCGTTTGTTTTTATTATGGTCATTATTTTCTGTTAAAATTTTAAGTCTATTATGTACGGTTTTATTTATAAGTGCAACATTATATCCATTTGTTATTAAAATATAAATAACATCTGAACCGTAATGGCCATTGCTATACATCCAAATATGTTTTATAAGTAAATAAGTCATGAATGACAGAAAATAGGTAAAAATATTAAACTTTTTATTTTGGGTTATTAATATATAAGCCATTACAGCATTTTTTGTGAACCAAAATAGAATTCTCAAAATATATTTGACAACAAAAAAAATACATGGTACACTGTAAAACAGACCAGTGTAAAGTTACTGTGGTATTGTAAAATCACCCTACAGTTTTACATACACTCAGAGGAAATTCTTATTTCGAAACCGGTAAAAATATGATTCCCTCAGTTATTTCACTGTTGTAGTTGAAATTGTACAATTCATAATATTAATTTTACTGTAAAATTGTCACGTTCAAAGTGGCTCTTATTAATTACTTGAACGATGTAATTTTACTAAGCTTTGAACCACTATTTTGTGTAAAATTGCATATTCAGTTGTGAAAGTACGTGGCGGTTGTGTTAAATTGTTACACTTGCACATGTACAGATTTGACAAGCACAACTATTCCTGAATGGCAACGAACTTCAAAAATTCATTTCTTGGATCTGTGAAACAAGCTGATGACCTTATTTTTGTCTTTAAAATCATTTGAAAGTTGTTGGATTATGAACAATTATATGCCTGCCGGGATTCGAGATGTCACAACTTTTTTTAAAAATGCCTAAACTTCGGTAGTATGGTATATCAACTACATACAAAGTTGGATTGAGCCTATACAGTAGGACCTCTCTTATTCTAATTAGTAAAGTTTTTCAAGATGGCACCGACCTCTCTTATTCTAATTTTCCCCTTACCCCCACTTACTTTGCTTGCAAGCTTGTGATTCGTGGACAATATTTTTCGTTGACTTTTCGTGTGATAGTGGGAGAAGACTTGTGGGGAAACGATTAGAATAAGAGAGGCTGGACAATTAGAATAAGAGAGGTCCTACTGTATATCAATCATTTAATAATGATTTCGTTACGGTTTTAAAAATATACGATCATCGATTGATTAGAAAAGATATTCAAGGGATCTTGCCACGCTTTCCTTTTCAGAAACGGCATAATAAAATAAAACTTTTATTGAAAACATATAATATGTAAAGTTTACAACTAATAAAGAAAAATATTTGTATAAATCGTCGATTAAAGTGCTCGAATCTATGCAACGTAAATTTCTGAGATATATTTCATGGAAAACTGACAGATCCATGTATTATTTTGGCCATGATTTTGGACCGATATCATCGTCCTTGTTAATACCTACGATTTATTCCATTCACACCTATTCTAAGTTATTATTAATCAGAAACATAATTCATGGATCTGTAACGTCTGATGTGGATCGGCTAATATTTACTAATAGACAGATACTGCGCAATGTGAGAAATGTTCGACCATTGCAAGAGCCTCATTGTAGGACAAACTTTACGTTCTTTGCAACTTCGAATAGATTACGCAGGGCATGGAATGCTCTGTCCTCAAATTTGCGAGACGAGTCGATACTATCTACTTTTAAAGTAAACTGTAAAAACTTAGTTTATCGCTTCTATTACCTCCTAATTGTGTTATTATCTTAGATTTATTTTTATTGTTAACTAGTTTTCTTTTTTGCGGCGTCATGTACATATTTTATACATATTTTATTTCATTTATTTTATGTACTTTTCTTTATTACTATACTCGACTTAACCTTTTGCTTAATTGTTAATTTTGTATTTCTGTATTGGGCATTAACGCCCGTGTTAAATAAATAAATCGATGAAAATGACTGTCAGGACTGGGTCGCTTGAGCCACCTTAATATATAAGTCAATACAGCATTTTTTGCAAACAAAAATATATTTCTCAACGTATTTAAACGAAATTAATGGTAATACATTTTCTTGCTGAATTTTCTATTTTCTATTTTGTTTTAATGCACACGAAGGTTTATAATTCTATTAAAAGATGAACGTAGATAGGACTTGCGTGTGCTGAAAGTTAATGACAATATTGATACATAGATATCAGAATTTTTTTCAATTCTTAACTTAAAATGTTTGCTCAGGTACAAATACAACTTTATCAGTATAGAATTGTGTTGGAATACTTCATGAAAACAATCGAAACTAACCTCCTTTTCAAGATAAATTAATCGAAACACAATTTTGGAAAGATGGTCTCTGGAGAATGTCACTCCAGATCAACATTAGTCTTTTATGGAATTTTATAATTGAGAATTCTATTTAAATTTGTTATTTTTTATTACTGAAATATCAATATTAATCAGTTATCTACTGTAGTAGTCGTCATTTTATGACATTTCAATATATTTAAACATACTTCAAGACTGAGCCACATCCATGTTACGCTTCATTGATATTAATGTATAGTTTTTTTTATTTTTAATGTTTTTGTTATTGTTCATAATTTAATGTCACATTTGAAGTTTTTTAAAATACTGTAACTCAAGTACACTAGCACGAATAGTATAAAAATGATGATTAATATGGAATAGTTAAATAAATGACTAGTATTATATTGTAAATAGCAAAATTTGAGCAATAAACTTTCGGTATCAACAGTTGTCAAATTAAATGTAAGTAAACTTATTAAGGATCCTCGAGTAGTCCTCGAGCTGTCAAAAAAGCGAGGAAACTTTGCATCATAACACTTTTTAGACTTTATTTACATAAATAGGTTTCTGATCGCAAGAGCTGTCGAGTGAAATAATATACTTAGGATTCGTTGCATACAAATAGGAAAAATTAAACCTGGAAGTTTGACGTCATATTTTGAGGTTTGTCAAATTGTCAAGGCTACACCAGAGATGAAACTTTCAGGTTTGATTTTTGCTATTTACAAGGAACAAACCCAGACTAAATTACTTCACTGGGCAGCTCTTGCGACGAGGATTATATTTCTGTAGAGAAATTTAGAAAATAGAATCTAAAAATTGAATGTTTATGACGCAAACTTTCCCCACTTTTTTGACAGCTTGTGATTGCTCGTCTGGCCTGAAGAGTTAACGCTGCATTGAGCTGTCAGAAAACGTTTAGAATACCGATATCTTGTTTTCGACAATGACAGTATCGGAATACTGACTTCCAGATAAGCGTAAATTTGTCAATAAAAAGGTAGACATTCGGATTAAGTTATTTGGACAAGTTGTAACGTAGAAGTTACCGTTGGGGCCAACAGCAGGATCCCAGCTGCCACCTCCCTTGATCGCATCCATGTCGACGGTGGATGGCAGTTCCTGGCCAGCCTCGCCGTCGTTCTCGTCCCAATCCCAATTCTGCAGCTCTAGCTCGGAGGGATGGTGAACGACGGCATTCCAACCCGAATCCCCAGACATGTTTCGGCTTCCTACGTCGGCTACCACTGCGTTAACATGAACATCTTCGCCGAGCGCAGCTCAGGTCCGCCGATACCCAGGACTACGAGCCCGTGTTCATCCTCGGGATACGTAGGTCCAGGTCGGAGCCGCGAAGACGCTAGTATCGCGACCTTCGGCTCTTTTCGGGCTTCCCCGAACCCGGGGGCCGTCGTACAGATCCGTGTTTACGTTCCTCAAAAACTCTGCACAAGATGGCCACCTCGGTGGTTTTTTCCGTAGAGTTTTCGCGCACTTTTGCACCAGGTGCTTCCCGGACGGAACTTTTCACAGCGGAGACAGGCTCTTTGCGTCTACCGGGATTTTATCTTTGCGTTAATGCAAAACGCTCGCTTCCATCGTGCGTGTGTTGTTAATAATCGTGGGTGACATGTGTGGCGAACGGTGCGCGGGTGTTGCGTGCAGGCGCATTGCAAAAACGTCACGCGCAATGGCGGTCAACTGACAAGCTTCGAGCGATCGAACCGCGAGTACCTACATATCGATAAAAGCACTTGCTGTTGTCGGGTGGATATCGAACACCTGGCCATCTGGCTGGCACAAATTCATTTCTTTTTATATTTTCCCAGTACAATAAGTAATCTGATCTCGAGTTACTCGAGAACTTCATTTACATATTTACGTGTTTACATATTTACTCGATAAAGCATCGATTTCTGTAATCGGTATATTTTTGTACCGCCAGAGATGCGCTGCATCACAACGAAAATTATCTAATTATACAGTAGAAAAAGACACATAATAAAGTGACGGAATGCCCTGAGACGAGACCACCATTTTTCTTTACAGAGTTCCACATGTTTCAGCGGTTTATTCAAAATGGATAACGAGACGAGAACGTTCCATTGCAAACGAAGAAAGATTCAAAAGCATTAAACTTTAATACTTCAAAATCCAGTTACATATTGTAAGTACACTCCATCCAACATTGATAGGGGCACCTCAATTTTTTTATTATTGTCTTTATTATAATGCAAGAAATTCATCTGTTTTGTAGATGTTTTCAAAAAAACTTTTCGACCGTTTAACGTAAGTGGAGTAGACGATACAGTAGTCCCCATCCTAAGTTATACCGACGGTTCTTTCAAAATGGTGGAAGTTTATCCAAAGTTATAACACCTTACTATCCGCACTTTCATAACTCTGTTTATATCTGTGCAATGAATGCTTCTGTATGTGTGACTGTCGCAAAGCGAGTGTGGCTCAGCGAAACAATGTGGTGGGGGAAAGAGAGGAAGAGAGTGATTATATAACATATAATTTTTTATGATATAACTTAGGGAGGGACCTACTGTAATAAATATTGCAAACAATAACATTGTAAATAATTGCGTAACTGTGATATCAGTTCACGCGGCACTCGTAACTATTATTCTCAATAGTAAAATGCCTTTTTCTGCCTACATAAATTAAAATAATAGTTATAGCCCAGGCATTCTGTCGAAAAAATAGCGTTTACGTGCCAAACTTGCTACCTGACAAGTGAGATATAGAAAAAATTGGAACAATTCCGAGGAATTCAATGAACTAAAATTAAACCACGGAGGAGAGGGAGAAGTTTGTCAAAATGGCGTCCGAAGCTGGTCAAAAACAGTTTTTCGCTTATTAAAAAAAACTCTTCCGTCCGACTGCGGCTGCCACGTCCCGCGCTCGGGGTCTTCACTTCGGCAGACGATTTAAAGTGTTTAAAATCGATGAAACGAACCCGAATTACTTCGTCCAGACCTAAGGTTGAATTTGGTCACTTCGGGCATAAAAATTACCCTATAGCTTTTCATCAAATGTCGACGTTTCAGACCCTAAGGAACCCAAATTAAGAATAAAAAAATTTGTGTCCGTGATCTTGTACGTACGTAAGTCCGTACGTCCCGTTTTTTTGTCTCGCAATAACTCGCGAACGGATAAGCGTAATGACATACATTTTTTTTTAAATGCGTGTCTTGGCATAACTTAGATCTGATTAGATTTTGGCGCAGATCCATCCGCCCATTACTAAAAAAATTACCCCCTATTAAGTTACTTCGTAGTTTTTTGTATTTATTTTGAAAAATGCAAATTTTATTAAAAAATGTTTCAAACAAAAAAGATAGAGCATGAAATTCTCTACAAAAAAGGTTGTATGCATTTTCTTCCTAAAGTCAACGATAATGCCATAAAAACTGGTTTAAAATGTTTAGGACTATTGTCTGAAAAAGTATTGAATGTCGACACCTCGGAAAACAAATTACCCTATAGTTTTTCATCAAATTTCGAGGTTTCGACCCCCTACCCCCCAGGGGTAGTCTTCGCCAGCCCCTCAGGCGCATAAGTTCTTTTATGCCCTTGATACGAAAATAACTATTTCGATATATCTAAAAGATGTCTTATTGATACCTAAAAGATATCCGTCAGAGATCTTTTCGATACTTTCAAGATATCTTTGATGAATTATATGTATATATATTGTATATATATATATATAACATCATAATAATACAGACAGTAATTAGTAAAACACAGTAAACATGTAATATGCATCGAATAGTCTATTAGAATACAAGTGCATGAAGTAAGTGTTTTGCAACTTTTATTTATTAATACTTCGGCTGGCCTGTTGTCGGGGTCGAAGTTTTGAAAATGCTCATTTTCAATTTTCATACATATATTGTTGTAACGTATCTATCGAAGCCACTTGGACCTAAATATGATTGGACCCCCAAATATCAATATAATTTTATAATATAATTGAAAGCTGTTAGTAAACAAACGAGTCTTAAGGAATAGCCGACTCTCCACTGGGTCGAAGATTCTGAGCGAGCGAAGCAAACGAGGCACCACGCCAACACTAGTTTTTTTATTGAAAATATAAGTATTTAACAATATTGTCCATAAGAGTGAACGCTCTGCGATGTAAACGAAGCTCTCTGCAATTTTTTGAAAAAACAAAATCATCTCGGCTCCAGAAGGCTCTGGAAAAAAAATGTTTCTTAGAAAATTTACAGAAAAATTGTAGCAATTCAGTGATGTTAATGCCATAAAGATGGAGATTGACATAGGACCGTTATAGTCGTTTTTCAGACTAAAATTTTTTTGATAATTGTTAAGCCAATTTTCCGCCATTTTGTAACTGTTTAACAGAGCGCGCACACGTTGTACTGAATAGTGCAACTATTTAAGAATATTTTAAGCCCTAGAACGTCTCTGTAGGTGCTTCAGAAAATCTCCTGTTTAAGTTGAATTTTACGAATCCACCTTTTTTTCGAAAAAAACGTTTTTGCAAAAACTATGCAATATTTTAGCACAAAAAAAGCAGTTTTTTCTGCTACTTAAAGACTATACTTTCTTAAAGTTTTGAGTCAATATCTCTTTTTTCTAAAAACTAGAGATAATTTAAAAAACGGCGATAAAAAAACATTTTTTCGCGATAACTTTGCTAATTTTGTATATTTTTTTTATCTAATACGGCTACTTTTGTAACATTTTGCATGATCTATAACTATCATTTGAAATTTTTTTCCGTACAATACTTATTTTTTTTTTTACCAAGCGAAAAACTGTTTTTGATCAACTTCGGACGCCCGTGATTTAATTTTAATTCATTGAATTCCTCGGAATTTTTCCAATTTTTCCCATATCTCACTTGTCAGGTAGCAAGTTTGGCACGTAAAACTACAGAATGCCTAGACTATTAGGAGTGTCGCGTGAACTGATATCACACAGTTACGCAATTATTTACAACGTTATTGTTTACAATATTCCATATTGTCTACTTAATTATAATGACCGAAAAATACCAAGATCTTCTTCACATTGTCTTTATTATTTTAACAAACTAAGTGATGCTGTTTAAGTACATTATATAATTAAATTAACTAATGTTTGTACAGGTTTAGTACGCCTAACATGATTAATTCGTATATTTTTATAGTTTTAATGAAAAAAGCTGCGTCCCATATTAATAGGGGACATACATTTTGTCGTACTGTTATCATCAAAGAACTGAAATTATTAATTGAATTGCTGATGTTCTGTTCATGTTACGTCGTTTCTTAATGCCACTTCCAACGAAAACACTGGTGACTAATTGAATTAATAATGATTTTTGCAAAGCTTGGTTTGTGTTTTGTGAATGCGTGGGGAAAACCGACAAATTAAAAAGCCGACAGGTCAAAAAACTGACAATCGAAAAACTGATAATAAAAAAAACGAAACTTAAAAAATTGACTGTCCACTTGTTGATGTGTTTATTTTTAAATGTGTCGACTTTTTTACTGTCGGTTTTTCGACTGGCGGCTTTATGTCAGTTGGTTTTTTGTCCTATCGGTTTTTCGACCCGCACTCGCTTTTGTTACCCATAAAATGAACACCCAAGGTTATCAGAAAATGATGGAAAAATATCTCAATCTTAATGCATTCGACGATAATCCTCTACCCCCTTAGGTATAAGGGCTCTATATCTTAAAAATTTCAATGAATCTATATCTTCAAAAACGACGGTTATGTTATTTATTACTAATCATTTGTAAATATACTTTGCTTCCAAGAATAATTCAATTTATTTAAAAAAAAAAACACAATTTTCTTTAAGTGCTCCTATTAATGTAGGACATCACTAAAAGTGTCAAAATATACGAAGAAAAAATGTAATGCTTACCAAACTTTTAGGAATATTCGTTAATTAAATTCTATAATACTCTAAACGTCTAATACTAAAAAGTTTCGTGCAGTTATTTAAAATAATAAAATAAATAATAAACAAAAATAGGATGCCCCTAACAATGTGGGACGAACTGTGTTACCAATGAAAAAGACAATGATCGAATTCAGAAATTACGAGCTCCGATTTTTTGAAGTATCGATTTATAAAAACGTCGCAAACCGATTCGTTACAATAATGTTTGTAAATAATTCAGATGACAATCGAAACTCTGAAGTGTGAATTCGAATTTATTCCACGAGGAAACGAAAAAACATTGAGAAGCATCGAGTATTTTAATGCTTTCGAATCGTATTTTTGTAATTTAAACAAAAAGATTCAGAATGATTCGCTGAAGAGGATGCACAGAGAGACAGAATATGTTAATTAATCCAATCATTTTACAATATAGTTCAGTCACTGAGCATTTCCCGATGAAATTCTTTCAAGCAACACCGATTTTCCTGAAAACTTGGAGTTAGGTTCCATTTACGGTCTACTTCATAGTTGCCCTTGTGTCGGTGGTTGCTTTTACCTAACAGCTTATGCCACCCCTTCTCGGGGTGGAATTTTTTTGTTATTGAAAACAACCCCCAGGTTCAATAGATGTGTGAATTCTGAGCAAAAATGTTGTATACAATTTATTGGTATAATCAATACTTTTCGAGTTATTTAAGCTTGAACTAAAAATGCATGTTTTTCGATTATTGTTCATAAATATCTTAAAAACGGTTTAGAAAAAAATTATACAAAATTTATTACACAAAAATTATAAAAATCAAAATTGAAGGTAATGAAACGCCGAAGAGGTTCGTTTTTTATGTTTTGTTCTATTGTGCATTAAAACCGAAGTTATGGCTCCTTGAAGAATACTTCACATTCTATGATATCAAAAATCGAACATTTTAACTCGAAATAGCGGGAAATGAAAAATTTGTTCAAAAAAACTTATTCTACTATTTTGAAGTACTAGAAAGTCGCTTTAAATTGAGCTTCGGTTGAAGTCACTAGCTTAATAATTGACAGAGTTATGGCGATTTAAAAATGATTTTCTTCGTTATTAGTCAAGAAAATTGGTGATACAATAATTAATGTCCTTTCGGCCAAAATTGAAACTAAAAATTATCCTTTTGAAATTTACTTTATGCAGGTATCAACAATGGGTTCTAGAAGTTTGGACGCCTTTAGACTCCTCCAGACCGAAAAATGCTCGATATACTTTTGAAACAAAAATTTGAATTTCATAAAAATTTCCAAAACTAACGAAGTTACGAAAGCCATACAAGAATACGAAAATGTAGGTCTTTTTATGCTGAAAATATTCATTTTTTAAATACTTTCGTATGATGAAAAATTATTGAATTATAGCCCATTTGAAAGGGGTGGGGCGAAAACATTGGTTTTTAAAAAGAATGATTTTTTGACAGCTTGTTCTGAGCCTCTCTTACTGGTTATAATCCAGAAAATCATAATAAAGATCGTGCATTTCCCGTTCATCTACCTTCTAAGGTCAAGAAGCATAATAAATATTTTAATTCTCCCCTAAAGGATATTTTATGTTGTATCTGCCGAATTTACGACGATTTTCTTCCGAGCGTTAGTAATGATCGATGAATTGCGACTAATCTTCACCAGGCATCATTCTTTGAAATAGGTCTCCATCATGGTTCGGTATTGTTTCTGTTGTAAACGACTGGTGGAAGGGCTCGAAATAAAACACACAATTTGATCGGCCACACGAAACTATATCTCAATTTATTCCGATCAAGCGGTGACGACTCGATCGCGACGCAGACTTCCTAACCAAACCCGAATCCATCCTGAAATGTACTTGATCGTCACTTTTTCACATGTTGGTTTGACTTTACAATTAATCGAACATTTAAACGGACTAGGTATAAATCATCATATTATACCTATATCGATATTATAATATTCGAATTACAAACAAATTTTATTGAGATCGTCACCATTTCGAAGGGCTTTTACATAATTTACCCAAACAGGACACCTTCTTTTTTAGAAGTACCCCTATTCGGGTGTGCAATGGCGTAGGGAAACCCACCTTTGTGGGGAAAAATCTACGCCGGGTACCGCAGTCGATAAAACATCGAATCTGTTCGTAACAGCTCCTTTTTAATAGATTGTTTCATCTGCCTTCTTAGTTCATCGATGTCGTTGCGTCCAAGGAGTTGCAGAGCAGATCGCTGGATGTGAAACCATTTTCAAGTAATTTTCACACCCGTCGAAATTAAAACAAATTAGTTGCTCTCCAAGTGAAAAGCAAATGATAACTGTTAAGCACAAAGTGCATATGCAGAAATCATTGTGCAAGTTTTTATATTGATATACAAATTGTATTAAATTTTGGTAAAAAATGTATTTTCCCTATCTGAATGCATAAAATTCTATTTTGAACTGTTTTCAGTATGCTCTGAATTTCTTGAAGTGAGAATTTACTAGTTATTTATATTTTTATGCTTTAACATTTTGTATACAAAAAATTAACTTTTACAAATGATGTATTGTTGTTTCTAATTAATTTCGTTTATAGAAATATCTTTAGGAGCTTCGTAAATATTAAAATGTTATAATATTTTAGAAAATGCTTGTAAAAATATAGTAACTTTAGAAATACTTTATACATTTTTTATAGAACCGTTTATTTATACAATTTTTATTCAATTCTCATACAACAATTTAAATAAAATTTTATAAAATCTTTATAGAACTTTTTCGCAGGTCTGGGATGTAATCTTCACTGGGGGCTGATGGTGAAAAATAGGATGCTGAGACAATTAATTCATCTTCCGAATTTATTTTTACATATAAGACATTTATTATTAAATATATACTATTTACCCAAAAATTATTTCTGAAAATTATGAAAATTGAAATCAAGCGGTCGAGAAATAATATTTGTTGCTTATACAACTGTTAACGTTATTTATTTTGGTGAAATCTATATGTACATATTTTGCTTAACGACATCAATAACAATATCTATTAATATACCTTAGCACTGATACAGATATTTAAAATATCAATGTTTTTTATTATAACCAACACGTATAAGGTAGGGCTGCTGTTGATCACCTGACTGACGCGTTTTTTACAATAGACAATATTTGTTTAAATCCTCGCCAAATGAAAATAGAACCTACAATTAATTAACAATTTTAAAGCAACCGTCTAAATCAAGAATTATTTATGAAAATTATGAAAATACACCATTTGTTCAAACTACTTTCCAGTATGGGACTTATGCTATATATTACAATCTAATTTTTGTTTGAAAATGTGGAAAATATCTGCATTTTACGAGTATACCCTGCTCAATCTACCCAACTTCAGGATTTTTATAAAAATAAAACATATATACGAATGTTTACTTTTCCATTTCCGCTAAATATGTCGCAAGTATTTCATTAGCGATGCATAATTTTTGTCCAAGAATGTCATGATTGTCTTGAATTAGGCTTCGTTAAAACTTCGTAAAACTGTGAAGAAAGTCACTGCACTTGTTACCATCTGAAAAAAGAATATATTTATGAAATGTGCCGTAGAAACGTTAGCATACGAGTAATGCAATATAATGTTAAGGAGTTTTAAAGTTCTACCGACAAGGTAGGCATTTTTATTAGGAACCGTAAATAAAAAATTACTGAATTGATTTTTAAAAATTCGGACTCTGTAAGGGTGATTCTAATTACCATAAACTGCGTATCTTAAAAAATACCGAAGAAATTAATTGAGAACTGGCTGAGATTTTTCGGAAATAAATAAACATCACTTATTTCCGAAAACTCTCGGTCAGTTATTTTTTATTTACGGTTTTTAGTGAAAATTCCTACCTTATCAGTGGACCACTTTAGGACCCCCTTCATGAAGGCACTGGAATCGTTAGGTATTAAACCGTCATATTTACGCCTATCTGATTATATTTTAAAGTAGCATATTACGTATCTAGGGCGGAAACAGAGGCATTGCAGCGAGGGCGACGAGTGGGCCGAGCAGAAGGAAAAGAGCGCTACAGCACAAGAGGGTCACAATCGTCGTCCGATGCATGCTATACACGTTTTCGCCCGCGATGCGTACACTATTTATTGTCACACCTGTGCAAGAAAAGTCCAACTCACCTTTAGGGCGTGTAAAGTGGTCCAAGGCTGTCAAGCACATTCAATGATCTTCACAGCGTGAAAAATTTTTTTCCGATGAAAGACTCAACAGATTGTAAGCGAGAGGAAAAAAACATTTTCTTCACACCGGGAGGAAAGCAGCAACTTTCCTCCCGCAAGCGGAAGGAAAGATGCCGCTTATCCTCCCGGCCATAAAGAAAAATCGTATACTTCCTTCGGGAAGTAAAAAAGAATGCTTCAGACTGCCTGTTTCTCACCCTCGGCTTCACCTCGGGTAAAAATTACACGCAGCCTGAGACATTCTTTATTTTACCTCCCTCGTTGAGTAATATACTATTTCCCGCTCCGTGACTCCCGTGTTTATCAGACCGGGTGGCAATCGGATGCTTTCCACCCTCTTTTCTGGGCAGAAAGATGGACTTTTCGTGCTGGTGTGACAAAAACTCATTCACGAACTTCAATATTGCAATTATCGCTTTTATAAGGTGACAGTTTTGTATAAAAAAGTCACACCTCACTAAATAGAGTGGAAATGTCGGATTCACTTTAGAAAAAGTTGAACTTGGTTCAAACTTACTTTAAGACATTAAGAGTGTATGAGTGATAATGATGCTATTTTGTTTGGAAACATGTTGAACTATAATATCATAAAAATGTTTATCTTACATTTCCGAAAGATTCCATGGACAAATTAACAAGACCACCGGCTTTGAGTTGAACTGGTTGTTGTGCTCGGATCATCATCATTAACTGAATATCATCGATTTGCTGTTTTGATCGAGGTAGTGGAACAAAATATGAAGCTATCGATATAGCTCCACTCTGTAAAATAACTCCTACTATTATCATGTTATTTCTTAATAATATGAAAAGATCATATTACACATATATTCTGCTCTCTAAATTCTTGTGGGAATGAAATTTAACTTATAAATAAGTGGATTTTTCACTATTTTGTGCGTCAAATACATTATTCAATTATCAATCAGTGAAATCCTATTCTTGGAGCAACAAATAAGTGAAATCAATCAGTATGGACGTGCATTTCTTATCGTTCCCAACATATGGAATCTTCAAATCACGGGAATCACTCGACTCGGCTACACACGTGATGAAGATGCAAAGTTTTTAAGTATGTTGTAAGTTGGTTTATACTTACCATTTGCGCAACAATGGCTTTTTTTATGTTACATTTCAGTGTATTGCTGTACACTACGAGAATTTTTCTGGTTAAAAGTCCCGTACCGTCTTGTTCTAACGGGCATACTTGCAATATGCGCAAAAGTGCCATAATATTATTGAAAATTACCTTACTGGACTTTCTAGGGTAAGTACGGCCCTTTTTCAGAAAATTATCTCAGTGTAAGATTACGAATAGTTTCCACTTTAAGTTTTAGAGTGTGTGCTGAAACGCAAGAAAATTTGTGCCAATCTTTAAGAGTTATGAGTCGTTTTTGAGTTACGTTTTTTCAAAAAATTGTTCTGATTTTAATGTCTATCGAATTAACGAGTCCCAATAGAAATCATATGGATGAATTTTTAACGGATGCGGGTTGTAAAACCGACAAATGCAAAAGCCGATCAATAAGCGGACTGTTATTTTTTGTTGTGTCGGTTTTTTGACTGTCGGCTTTTCGATTGTGGGTTTTTTTACTTTCGGTTTTTTGATCTGTCGGCTTTATGATTTGTCGTTTTTTCGACACGCACCTTTTTTAACTACTTCACAAAACAGAGTTTTTACAAACTCGTTTATTCCGTATAGAATAAAAACAGAAATTTTTTCAGAAAAAAATTAGCAAAAAAATGATTCGTAATTCTTAAAGATCCGTAACAAATTTTATCACCTTTTAGCCTTCCTCCTGTCACGGGATCTCCTAATCGCGTGATTCGCACGCTCGAAAACCTGAAGTAAACCAATATGTTATATTATATTTCTTCAATGCGTAAAATTGTTTACTTATGTAATAAGTGAATATTAATTAATATTTACTATTAATAATAAATGAATATTCACTTATTCTACGGGGATTACTTATAACTTTTTCAACAAGTGACTACCCAGTAAACGAACAATGATTGAGAAGCATTGAAATTTGAGTACTTCTGAATTGCTTTTTTTACTATTTGAATAAATATTGGCAAACATAGGAAGCATTAAGGTTTCCAAATATTCATGCCAATTCTTCATTCAGAATATTAAAGTATTGGCTGTAGAACTTTTCTCTTAAAAAAAAAATAATTTTTATACGGCTACAAGAAAAAATGCAGTTTGCTGAGAAATATATAAAATTGGGCATTTACGCACGTCTGAACTAAAATCGCTACTCAATTTTTTTAGTAACACGACTTAATACACTTGCGTCTATACCAGATGTATCTCACACGCATTGCCAAGTTTGTTTTTCTCTTTATTTGAAGAGATAATTGTCAGTTCTGCGAATATGAAAAGCTTGAGAGAATTATAAGAATACAGGAAATATAAAATTTCATTTTGGTCAAAAACAATTCCTGAATTACGCTAAAAAACCGCGTCGCGGATTAGGAAATTGAAAAATAGCCAATAAGCAGCCACGTATTGTGTTACATAAAGTTATCTATAATATTGCTATTGCAGAAATAATACGTTTCTAACATTTAAATAAAACTTTAAGCTATGCGCAAACCTCATTAAGCAAAAGGTCCGGTGGATATTGACATAGGAACAACTGGGTCATAAGAATCGGCAAAACTGGCGCAAACTTGAGTTTGTCCGAGGCTGGAGCATCCTACGATGTTTCACATTTAAATTATATGCCTTAACTTTATTACAAATAACATTTCTTTACAAATTAAAATATAGATGTAACAACTTTCTAATTCGACACAAGAAGCGTGCATAATGCTAATTAAAAAAGATGATATAGTAAAGAACTTTACAATCCTCTCCACAACGAACTAGGGCTAACTTTGACCCAACATGCTCACCCATCTCAGTTCTATGCAGATTTAATTTTTGCATTATTTTTTATTTGAAGCCTGAAATGAAATGTAAACTCCCTTATTGTCCGTCCCCATTTCCATCCTAGATTTACAAAGAAGAATTATTTCAATTATAGAAATATATTTGTATGCGCTTAATTAAGTCTCCTTTTGTGTGGACGATTGTGCTTAAACTAATGGCGTCAACAATGAAATAGGTTAAATTGCAGGTGCATTATATACATCATGTTTGGTTAAGTTTTTAAGAATACCCCCGCTAGTAAAATTCCAATAAGCGAAAGATTGTAGGTTGTACTTATGAGTTCTATCATGAATATTCCACTCGCAAGATCTGAAATCTCCGCACAGAATCTGCAAAAAGGAAGAAACACTTAAATATTTAATAATTTGGAAGTTTGCACAGTTTGTACTTATTTATGAAAATAGGTAAAAAATAATATGAAATATAAACTGAATGCGTTCTTAGTCTGTTAAAGTTCTGCGGATGTGGCTGTAAAAAATAGACAACAGGTCTCCATAAGAAGTTAGAGTAACGCTTAAGTTTGTTTACAAAACGAATGGCGACCGTTAACATTAACGACAAACTATTTCTTTATTATTTATTATATACTATCTATGAAATCGCACCGATTTCACACCAAAAATTAACACCAGTGATGTACACCAATCAGAGTGCATCCCTACACGGAGAAAAATTTTCTTAGAAATGTTATCATTGCACCTGATCATTTTGAGACCAATTTGTCCTTTGTCAAAACAAAATTTACTAAATTCACACTCTAACAAATTTTAGTATATAATAATATATAATAATTACAGTGAGCAGTAGAACTTCACTTTATTGTTCTACTCGGAGTTTTGCCTTTCACTTTGTTGTCCGACAAATGCGTATTACTGGAATTACGAAAGAGGGAAGAAAAATAAACCTTACCTGCCTATGAAGGGAATCTCGCTAATAATGTGAAGGTACTAACAAAGTGAAGGATAATAAAGTGAAGTTCTACTGTATAAAAATAAGAATTCACTCTTTCACTACAGTGGCTCAATGTTCACTGCGTGTCTTAAAGATCGCTTTTTTATAAATCCCATTGCCAAGTGTATAAAAAACAAGGAACAATTAAGCAAGTTCAAAATTTTGCATTCAGACCATCCAAGTCCATTTCTTAAACTACAATATCTTAATACTATAAGACCTTAATTTGCATAAAGCATGGAAATGTTTTTTTTGGCAAGCAAGTAATCCTCATTATTGCAGTACAGTAATTTGTATTATTTTTCGTAGAAACAGTTTTTAATGTTTTTGTCGAAACGACATTATTTGGACCTGGCAGGAATTGCGCCACAACTTCTCAAGTTTTGTATCATTAATGACTGATGATGATAATTGATCATTGTCGATTTATTTCAATACGATCTCTCTAAATTTCTTGGAGTGTGAATTCATTATTTATTTATATATAATTTGTAAATTTTCACTCCAATAACCAGAGTTCACAATGATTACATCACAATGTAATTTAACCAGAGTATTAATCAATTTTTTAATAATTCGTGATTCATCAACGAAAAATGGACAAGTTTTTGCAGAAATCATTCAACAATCCATCTCGCGGGTGTCCATTATAAAATGAATGTTCGCTGGGGTGTATATTATAATCGAAATAAAAATAAAATCAGTAAAGAAAGAAAAAATGAAATTTACTTCAGCATTTCTTGATGGTATTTTGTGCATTCACATAGTGTCTGTCGTACATTCGTTTGCTTTATTAACGATTCTTCAAATTTCTCTGAATCAGCTTGTAAGTCTCTCGTCGACACTTCTGTCAATTTGTAACTGATTGATGATAGTCTAGTTTGGATAACTCTCAAATGACCACACGCCATGACAATAAAAAAACCCATTGCGGTATCTACGCTGACACTGGTCATAGTTACTGTTAGGAAGCAACATATTTGGCCCACCACTGTTAATTCGTAAGCTGGCGAGTTCTGAAAATAAATATCGTTTAATTTATTACAAATAATCGTGAAGTCTTGTATTAACTTATCAAGTTACAACAACATGTGAATGTCTTTAGTGAATTTTTAGGGAATGCATTAACCGTATACAAGAAACATTTGTGTATACTTCTTATACGAGATACAATTTCTGATTACTTAGGGAATTTTCTATCGGATTTAATATGCGATCAGGTGAATGATAGCATATTAAATGCATTCGAAGTAATTCATAAGTACCTACTCTCCTATCTGTTTTAGATTTTCAATAACAAAGTTAAAATTAATAACAATGTAGACAATAACGTACTTTACAAAATTAGGTATCTTAATTTAAGACAATTAACTCAAAACTTGTTACTTGGGCGTTTTCGGGGTCGCTGATTACGAATCCGTTGTCAGATTTTCGAAATTAAAATTGCGGAATTCAATATTAAATTGTTCGAACTGAATTTGGTACACGAATTCGATATTTAAAAATGTTTTTCGTACTTTTGTCCGCCCAATAACCGCCAAGTGTCGAGTTTTAATGTAAATTTGATCCGGTTGGATCCGCCATTACGAATTTCGAAAATGTAACAACGGTTTCGTAATCAGCGACCTCAAAAATCCCCGAGTGTGAAGTTTCGTATAAATCGGCCAAGATTTCGGATTTTGTTCCGCCGTATTAAATCCGACATCTTGAATTTGGAAAATCTGATAACAGATTCGTAATCAGCGACCCCAAAAACATATAAACAAGTTTGAGACATACTATACGGGATTATTTTCCAGAAACGAGTTTTTTTTTTTAAATGATAAATTTTTGGTATATATTTGTTTATAATTAATTAACTATAGTATGTTAAGACATATAATAATTTGCATTTGTTAAATAAATGCCTTAGATGTGTGGAAAATAAAATGCGACCTCAGAAATATGAGAAAATAATTTTTAAGGCGCACATAACCAACGAAATGAAGGTGAAACGCTCAGCATCTCGTCGTGGCGCAAAGGGTTAAGATATTTCTAGGTGTATTATTGTAGGTGACTTGGAATATAAGACACGTCTAAGTGACTAAACATGGCGACCCATCTCGGCAATTGTCGATCGCTACTTATCATGGATTATATAGTTAAGAAGTATGATACTCTTCAGTGGGAGAGCATTTTCAGGCTCTGCTAAATTATCAAGATTATACTTTTCTTTAGGATTATACATTGCTTTCAGTTGATTTGTTTCCGTTCTGGAATGAAATAAGATTTTCATACGTTTCCCATCAGGATCTTAGCCGAATTTATAATTTCACGTCTTTCTCAGGAGAGTTTCAGCAGAATCATAGCTGCAATTTTTCGTAACCGATTTTTATGACATTCTCGTGAGGATCACACTAGATTCTCATGTTATCTCATAACAATTCCGTTTCAATTTCTCGTGACAATTTCTCATATCATTCTCATGAGAATCCTACCACAAATTGTTCGCAAGGTAACTATCCCAATATACCAGATTATGTATACAATTTTCAGTAATTTTCAGCTGGCATTCGATTTCTTTTCTCATGAGAAATAGAAACAGAATTATTGTGAGATCATCATGAGAATCTGGTGAAGTACTCGTCAGAAATTCATCGAAATTTTGTGAAATTCTACAATCGGATTCGAAAAATTGGGGCTAAGATCCTGATGTGAATCTTATGAGAATCTAGTACGATCCTTACGAAAATGTCGTGTGATTCCAGAATCGTATCTACTATTTTTCGCATCCGATTTTACACCGTAAAAAAAATATTCTCTATTTGAGAGGATTCCTCTCATTCTGATGCAACTTTTATACTCCAACATGGTATCAAGAGGAAATATTCTTAATGTAAGAGGATTTTAATCTTCTGAAGAATATTTCTCTTAATTTAAAAATATACTTTTGATACAAAAGTAATAATTTGTACTACTATTGAGAGGATTCCTCTAAAAAATTGCATAAAAAAACCTTGTTTGATTGAAGAAATACGGTTTGAATAATTTACACATATAAATTAATATACAATGTATATACTTTATTTATACACACATACATACACGCACACACGCACACACATACAAACCCCTTCTCTAATAAATCGTTTTATATACCTATTTGTTTACGCATATATTCATATATTCTTATATACAATCGCTCACATATTTACAAATACGACCGTTAAACGGATCGCAAAGATTATACATATGTACTTACACTTATTACATACATACCTATACAAATACGACATATATACGCATACATGTAGTGACGATGTCAACTTGCTTATATACTGTGTTAGAAGAGGTGGACTAGTTGCGCAAAAAAAAGAACCGTAATTTGCACCATCTTGTGGCAAATGACTGAAATGTTGGGTGTTAAATAAGAGGATTCCTCTCAATTTGATAGGAACATTATAAAACTTTCCCTTACGCTACGTTTCCTTTCAGAAAGAGAGGAATTCCTCTTCTTTCTAGTGGAATAGTCTTATTTTTAGAGACAAAAGAGAGAGGATTTAAGAAGATGAATTTTCCTCTCAAATAAAGAATATTTTTTTTACGGTGTAGAATTCAAATGATCTTGGTCCTCGAAATTTCCGATTCGGAAGTACTCGCTTGATGAAAAATTTTGCTGGATTTTCACTAACATTTTTGCTGAATTTTGGGCGTATAATTGCGGTAATTTTTGTGAAATGCAGCATAATTCAGCACAACATTGAATTGAATGGAATATTACTTTCAGCAAATTTCAACTAAATCCAGCAAAATATGGAAGGAAGACAAGAAAATGAAATTGATGCTTGGCAAATGTCGAATATAATTTCGCTATAATTTTTGACAAATGTCGTTGAATTTGGGTATTGAATATTGTATTATTAATTGGTCAATATAATAGCTAATAATTTTTCAGTAATTCAGATTACGATAGCAATCCGGTAAAAATCGCCGTTCGTGGATTCCGCTCGAGAACTATTCTACTAACAAGAAAATTGTTCCCGTTTGATCATTAACCTGAACATCAAAGAAGAAAGGATAAGGTAGAATCCTCTCGACAGTTTCATTAGCAGATGAAGCGGTAGGTTGTGAAATTTGACTGGACACGACGTACAACGTGATGGTCGTCCAAATGATGCTCATGTAACAAAAAGTTAACAAACTGATTTTTCTGATGAACAATCGAACGTGTGCTTTTTCCTCGATTGACACCCTTTTCCACAAGTCGTTGCAAAATTTCAACATATCCGCCAGTTTTGTTCTTTGGTGTAGCACAAGAAAGTAACGCATGTGAAATCCCACGAACGATACCAATTCCGAGGTAATATCCGGGTTGAATCTTTTGTTTGCCAAGTCCAAAATAAAGGCCATTATGTAAGCGCTGCTGATGGCGGTGAAAGCAAAATTCACCCAAATTCGTAGTAAAAATTTAAAAACATTGAAGTCTTCTTTCTCGGTTTTCAACAGGCCGACTAATCGTAATACCGCGAAATGAATCCGACGAATTCGCACATAAAACTGGTTGGTTTCTTCCATTTCCAAAATCATTTTGTTTCTTTTTTCAAAAATCCACAATGGAAATCTTTCAACGCTTCTACTTTGATATTTGTTTCAAGTTCTCTCGTTGCCTTCGCATCATTCGATTAGTTATTCAAAGTATGCTGGATATTGAATAAACAATTTAAACTTTAGATGTGTGTAATTTAAAGTTCACTGAGTATTATTGCGGTAGTTCGAAAGTTTAATAATGGGTTGAGCCCGAACGGTTGAAAAGCAAAAAACTCAAACTTTCTTCGCGAAACATTAAACTTGGAGGTCGAACGATTTTTTTGCAATAAAACTGTTTACTTCGACTTCTTTTTACGAACTTCGTAATTTTTGCTTCGAATTTCTTAAATGTCACATTCATGAAAATTTTTTTCAAACATACCAGGATGCTCTAACTGTAAAACAAGCAGCTTTCTCAAATAACATTCTCTACAACTTTTGTTTAAAAAGCTTTTTTATGCGTTGAATCGTTTTCGAGGTAGAGGACAGTGAACAGGCAGTGTAGAGTGCCCTTTAAGGTTAACCTTATAAAGTTTATAAACGATTGATAAATATATAATTATGAATAATTTTAGTTTTTGTTTAAATATTTACATTATATTAGAATTTATAACTTTTTTCATTGCGTATCTATTTTTAATTAAGTCTCAATTTCTTTAATGTATGTAATTGTTTTTCTCTAAAATATGTAGGTATACAACAAAATACAATTGAAAAAGTTGGACATTCGTCGAAGTTCGGTGTTGGCTGAGTACAAATTTACATAAGCTGAATGTGGCAGAGTTATAGATAATCCATGTATGTAATATTTTAATTTTCGATTATTGGACCTTGTTTCCTTTTCCGCTAATAACATATTAAAAATATCACTGGCCGATTAAAAATTAACGCGCCTTAAAATAATCGCTAACAAAATTGTAAAGAACCCTAATCGAGTTCTGATCATTCGCACATATTACATTTCTGGTTGAGTCATCAGAGTTAGTACCTTTAAACGAAGCTGAATTAAGTGCCTTTGCTCGTTGGAAGGAGCACATTAGGCATTCTTAAGAATATGTAATAAGGTTTCTTGCACGTTAAAATTACATAAAGAACAGTCTGCTAAAGGATCGTATTTAAACAAAACTTTGCCGATAATAATACGCTTCGAGTATTTTGTTGCCAATCTTAACTGCATTCCGAGACGTATGAATGTCATAGGGCATCGAGCAGGGTAGAGAGTACAAAAACTGTCAGTAAACTGACGTAAAAGGGGGAACTGATTAGATTCATCTTGCATTATAATGTAATAAGTCCTTATTCCGAACCTGAACTGAAAATTCATGTACTATGTCCTCCCTTCATCTCTCCCAATAATCCACTGTAAAAGTACTCCACAGATCGGCAATCAACATCAGCAAGTAAATGTTTAAGTTGGAGAAGCCAGTTATACGGTGTTGCGACAGTATTAATTGAGATTAATTCCTTAAGACATTCTAAGCATATCCGCGGAAGCCTAAACGTAGGCATTTTCATCACTTTGATCACCCATTTTAATAAGCGGTTTACAATTTCCACAGAAGTGGGGTACAGTTCCAATTCAAGACGCAAGGCATAACCCGGTGTAGATTTTGGAACACACAATAGTCTTTTAAAAAAATCCAGTTGTGCTGACTCTAGATCGTTTACATATCGGAGCGCCCAGATATATGGGCAAATCCACAAAACTTTTGACTAAAATAAGAGCACACTTGCCAGCTTTCGTGAATACTTTTAGTTACCATACGAGATGATCATTTAATTTTCGTTAATCGTTTTAAGTTTGGGGCGCAGAATTTCTGACGTCATCAACGTAAAAAAAAAATTTTCTTTTATTTCATAATTATTGGTACATTTAGAATTTCTATGACAATTGTATTTAGTAAATATGTCGACCCAGACCGTAGGTCGGATGAAGTATTGAATTTGGTCATATGTAACAAAAAATTACACTATAAATTTTCATTACATGTTAATACGAAAAGTCATAAAAAATAAAACTTTTTGTCTCTGATCTTGTAACATCCGTCCGCCTGTTCGTTTGTCCATATATGTGCAGTTTTGTTGGGTACACTTGTATCTCACGAATATAAAGGCATATAAACAAATGCTTTTTTCTCAACTCGATCTGATTAGATTTGGAATCACATTCACAAAAACCAAACTCAGCCAAAGACCGCAGGATCAAAGCGATTGCTTCCACCTTAAAATACCTTAATTTAGGCCTGATGAACCACAGATTTAAATTTAACGGTCGCCAAAGCATATAAGTATCGTGCTTTATCTGCTAACCCCCTGCAAACCTTTTTTAGAACTAACAAAAATTGAAAATAATCTTAAGCTATTTCCTTCTGATGCATGCACGGAATTTTAACGTGCCTTTTTTTCTTTATTTAGGGACACCGATCACTTGAATTTACACTTGGTATGAACTGAAAATATTTAGTAGGTTTCGTGTGTTATTAAAAAAATTGAATTAGTGCAATTGTTTACAATTTAGACTATGATTTTATAATGGTTTCTGTACACACGTGATTGATAGCACACTTATCGGATTATGCATAAAACATTCCATTATCTATAGAAATGAAATGACTTTAGACAATTTGTTGATATCTGAAAGTGCGCACAAGTAAATCTCATAACACTGCTAAGAAATGAAACAAAAAAATAAATTGGTACGCATGTGTGAAGTCTAGTAACTTTTCAATAAACATAGGCACACATATGAGCTACTACGAATAGTTATACTATACGTATGACTATCTGAAAAACTGAAGAGTATAACAAAATTCGAAGGGGCGTCCAAAAAATATAATTGAGATTTGAGAATTTTTCGAAAACACCCAGCCATTTTCACTATTTTTCATTCTTTCTTTATTTGTTATAACTTTATTAAAGCCGTTTTGATACATCTACTTAAACGAGAAGTTTGTTACATAGCCCTAGAAAGTGAAAAAAATAATGCGAGTGTATGGCGATATTAGATGTAGTATTATTTGATAATTTGCAACACCACGCTGAAAGTTAAAAATTCTGTGGATTTGCCCATATGCCGCATATAACAATATCGAAGTGATTACAGGCACTGTACAACTTCATTGCACCCTCCCACGAATCGACACGCGCAGAGGCTAAAATGGAAAGCACTGAGGATGACGCCAATTTAGACTTGGCAATCATAGAATCACTTGCCTGCATCCATAATGACGATGAGGAAAACGTTAGTCCCAAATCGTCATACTTGACTACATCGACCTGCTTTCCTTTAAAATAAAACTGCTTAGAATATTTATCCAGCGGACCATTCTTTTGGAACACAACTATTTTGGTTTTATCCGTATTGACCTTCAAGCCATTATCATCGCAGTATTCAGAGAGAATGATTAATTTGTTTTTGAGATCTGCAGGCGACATTAGGAGATCCTGTACTAATGCTACATCTATACCTCTTACCCCCTTATTACGGAAGTACGACACAATATCTGCCAAATACAATAAAAATAGCAATGGGCTCAGGATTTCGCCCTGCAGGACTCCCTCAGATACCGTAACACCCTGAGATTCACCACTCGGGGTGTTAATATAAACCGTAGCCACGTTGTATAAGGCTTGCATCAGTCTGACGATTTTGGCACTTACTTCATAGAGTTTGCGCCACAATCAATCCTGCGAAATATCACACTTACCTGCTCGTGTACTTTATTAGGCAAACTCATTAAAGGAAATACTTAAATTATATTTTAATTCTAATCAAACTTATAAAGTTATAAATAAAGTTGTACTAAGTACTTACATAAATAAAAGAAACCATTGGACCATTAAGGGTTAAGGTTAACCGGTAGTTTCGATGAAAAAAACGCCTTATAAACTTTATAAATTATTGATAAATATACAGGGTCATCGAAAAGTATCGGACCCCCCTAATATCTTCAGTTAGAATGCACTTAGGAGAAAATGTCCAATAGCAAAGTTGTATGGTTTCAAGCGGGAGTAAGATGATGACCTTGACTTTGACCTTGACCATGTCCTTGACCAGGTCATTTCAAGGTCAATCTTATTTTTTTAAATAGAACCCCCTACATTTTATTGAATATTCTTATAGCTTATCTCGAGAGCTTTCCAAAACACTATAATAAAATATTTTTTTATTAAGTACTTTTTGAGTTATAAAGGTTTGAAGTTAACAATTTGTTAAGTGGTGTGCGAGTCCGACCAGTTAAGGCAAGAGTGGTTTGTGAGTCCGGCCAGTTAAGGCAAATTTAATTTCAATTGGTTAGCTTGGGCAAAATATTTAATTGTACCAAACAATTCACAAGAAATGTTCAAATTGTTGCCCTTCAACAGCCTGGCAATGTGCCAATCTGTTATAAACAGCCGAAACCGCATTCCGGTACGTTTCTGGCGGTATTAGTTCTATATCTCGAGTTATTCTCCCTCTTAAATCATCTAAATCTTGAGGCTTGGTGGCATAAACTTTACTTTTCAAGTAACCCCACAAAAAAAGTCAAGTGGGGTCAAGTCCGGAGACCGAGGTGGCCACTCAATATGACCCCTTCGCCCTATCCACCTGTCCTGAAAGACCTCATTCAAATATTGACGGACAATGACACCATAATGAGGTGGAGCTCCATCCTGTTGGAAATAAATTTCATCCATATTTCCACCAGCTATGTCTCGAATAGCTGGAACAATTTGTTCGCGAAGCATGACTAGGTATACTTGTGCTGTCAAATTGCCTTCAATGAAGAAAGGGCCAACTGGTCTACCATTAAGAATACCATACGTTAACTTTTTGTGGATATTGAGTATGATTGTCTCTTTTCCAGTGAGGATTAACGTCACTCCAGTATCTACAATTGTGTCTATTTACATTTCCAGTTCAAATGTTGCCTCATCAGAGAAAACAATATTATCAAGTAATAGAGGATCGTCGACAATCATCTCCATCATAAGATCACAAAATTATTCCGCGCACAAAAGTATTAAGGTTATGATTACTGAAAACTAAATAATATTTTACAAGATATTCTACATTTTGTGTCAAAAAATTGTTAACTTCAAACCTTTATAACTCAAAAAGTACTTAATAAAAAAATATTTTATTATAGTGTTTTGGAAAGCTCTCGAGATAAGCTATAAGAATATTCAATAAAATGTAGGGGGTTCTATTTAAAAAAATAAGATTGACCTTGAAATGACCTGGTCAAGGACATGGTCAAGGTCAAAGTCAAGGTCATCATCTTACTCCCCGCTTGAAACCATACAACTTTGCTATTGGACATTTTCTCCTAAATGCATTCTAACTGAAGATATTAGGGGGGTCCGATACTTTTCGATGATCCTGTATAATTAGATATCTCTTTATTTAATAATATACTGACTACAAGTCCTTTACAAGAAAAAAGATACAATACAATAATACATACAATAATTTGACAATTTTCAAATAACATAAAAGGAGATAAAAACATGCTTCATTAAAAATATGTACGATGCTTCGCTATAGATAAACGTAGTTAAGACTAATGGAACAAAACGCATTATCGTATAGTAAACATGATCGGTTGATGTAATACGTTGAAATAAGACTATATTGTTCATAGAACGAGCTTTTGCGTCTATTTTGTTCCAAATAAGTTTAAGGCGCATTTTAGATGTTGTGAACCTACATGTGATCCTGGAATGAAAATTGTTCAGATGTCGACACTCCATGATCGGTATAACAACTAACTGCAGATAAAAGTTCATCAAATAAATTGTACTAAAACAGCAATTTATCTGAATGACGGACATAATCTTACATTCAGCATTATTTAATTCAATTTAATATTAAAATTCAAAAAAATATTAAATTTAAATAACTATAATTGAAATGTAATGACTTTGGATAAAATCAATTTAATGTATTTTATTGACCCAGATTATTACCGAATTAAATTTAAATTAAATGTAAAGGGTATATATGTTTTAGACTTTCGAGGTGTCTCATACATATGTTCATGCTTGCCATTTTAAAGAGTATATTGTTTTATCTTATTAAACATTATAATATTTGCATAACAACTATACGTGACTTACTTTCATAATTAAGAAACCTGGTTAATTGAATAATTTATCACTTCTGTATTGACAGAGATTCCTCTGATATTATGCATGATATCATTTACTAATATAACTGCATCTCTGTTGCTAGTTTAACAAGGATTTCTTGTTATTTACAAAATTTTCTATACTTTTAAGGAAGCAAATTTCCTATTTTTATAACGAGGTTTCCAGCTGTTCTAAGAAGGAATCCTTGTTATTTTAGTAAGGATTGAGTTAATAAAGAGAAATAGGTTTATTTTTTTCAGTGTACCTATTCTTGAACAGAAACGAAATTGCCAATTGCACTGAAATATGTACATGTAATTATGTATGTATCAGTGGAAAAACGGGGGACAATCAGTCACCATGACACTTGCGCGCGCTTCTTCCTTACTTGTATCCCTGGACTGACCATACTACGATTAATGTATGTACCAATTACCAGTTTAGTATACCAGAATTGGCAATATAATTATGCAACTTATTTAATAAGATAATAGATGGTTAAAATTAGCAAATTTTTATCACTACGTTAAACAAAATTCGTTAATCATATTTCTATCATTATATCCATAATATAGGTTTGTAGTTTGCAGCTATTATTAATGTAAAAACGGTGGAAAAATATCGTTACGATGGTTGTAAGTTAGCGACCAGAAATATATGGCTGTGGAATCCTTCTTTATTTTTTCCGTATATAATGACATTCCATTCATGTTAATTTTTTGCACTTTACCAGTATAGTTTTATTCCACTTATGAAATATTCTAAAATACATCCATTCACCTACACATCATACACTGTATTCAGCTCTATAACTGTTGTTGGAACGTGTCCTAATGCTTTCAAACTGTAATAATTCTATTTATTATAATTTCAATTCATATTTCTGGTAACTATGTTAGTAAATAAATGTAAAATTAAATTGGTAATGCGTTGTTAAGTTTCCTCGAGAATTGCAGAGCTGAGAAGGTTTTATGCTTTTTAGATTATTGTGCGTGAACATGTTACGGGCCTTAGTACTTAATAAAAGCTGTACATCAATCTAAATGGGATTTCAATGCAGTTTAATTCTTTTGTACATTACCGTAAACGTAAACGTTTTTTTGTAAACGAAGTAAAATGTGAGCAGTAAGAAAAAACTGTAAAAAAACTTCTGTACCTGTAATGCATACATGTAATGTATCCTACGCTTTCAAACTTTACAATTTGTCTTTAGTGTAAATTCGATAGATATTCTTTGTAGCATGAATGTAAATAGCAAATATTAAAAGCTTAAGATTCTAAGGTTTGGGAAACTGACTGTCAATTTGGGAAATTAACCGCAATTTTGAATTTGGGTTAACCTCTCAAAATAAAATCGTAAGAACCTTTATACTTATAGCCAATAGGGACAGATGTTTAATTGTATTGTATAGTTACGACCGTCTGCTTTTTCAAGGAACAGGTTCTACTGAACTTATTCGGTAGTTTTGAATCGTATCTTAGTAGCTACGGACGTACTATTTCAAGAATTGTGGCTATTTACACTATTAAAAACTGTATTCCAGCAATATAACGGCGACTAGAACGAGGAGAAACTATTACTTCCCCATCTTTATCCAGTAAAAGACGAAATGAAGTATTTGTTTTCAAGAAGCAATGTTTGTTTGTTGGTGAAACGGCTGATCGCAGGCCCAGAAATAAAGAAGAAAGGAAAATACAAACCCAAGATAAAAAAAGTACTCTTGAGTTTAGAGACACTGATATCAAAAAAAGCTTTCTTTTGGTTAGTATTCTGCAGTTTGAAGTTAGGACTTTTCTGATGTCTGAATGAAACAAGGACATCATTGTTCCATATTCAGAATTGTGAATTGCACAATCCTTTTTGTAAGTTTGTTGTCGTTTATTTTAATTGTTTTGGTCGAAGATCATTCATCAATATCGAATTTGTGTATTATGCACAAATATAAGTATCAAAGCTGATACCTTGTTACTCTGTCCGAATTATGATAGCAAGCTATTATTTGCGCCAAATCATTGACACTGGTTATTCGATGAAGAATTTTTAAAAATAGCCCACTAGTGCCAGTGTTTGTAACAAATCGCACGGTTTCTCTTCTTGGCCATGGGTTTTTCTGTTCATTTTTAATTTTCGCCAAAGTAGAAAGAGTTGTTTTGAAAATCGAAAAAATCACTCGACAGCCTCGTTGCTGGATTTCCCGCTTTATAAGTGGCAACATATTTTAGGACATTATCTGCTGCAGACTTCTTCGAAAAGTTATCATTAACGTTAATTGATTGTAATCCTTCAGTAGGACATGCTTACGGTCTTTTCTCGCCAATCTTGATCTAACAAATATTTGAATGCCACGGGACTGAACCATCCTGCATGTTGTAGATTTTTTTCACAAATAAAACACGTTGATGTGTCCATTATCTTCTACATGCAGCAGGAAATTATCTGCAAAAATATGTTCCAATGTCAATTTTATCTTGTAATAAATACTAGACGATGTTCTTAAAAAATAAAATGTAGCAAATTATATGTACATATGTAACTCTTGCAGTCCATGCCTAGCTTTCTATATCCTGAGGTCTCGAAAACAGACCATCTTCAGAATAAATGTCTTTAAAATTACCGTTTTATTTTTTGTTTCAAAATCATCCTATTATATCCGTCGACCTGATTATCTTAATATTTTTTTCAAATTTTATGCTAATTTAACGTTGTTTGGACCAAAATAGGTAATGATAACCCTGACATTAATATATTAGAATAAGCACAAACTGTAATAAAATTGTTTTATTTTATTAAAAAAATTGCTGGTGAAAGTTCACACGCTAAAAATGATCTGTATCAAAATTTAGTTAAAAAGGTCCGTTTTCAAGATATTACGGTAGCCCTGGAAGGTCTTGGTGCCGCCGATGGACGTAAAATGAATGATATGTATATGTCGCTCTTTACTCGTGAATTAGCGTTAAATATTGGTGACATTAATAACATAGTCCCGCGAAAGAAAATATTTATTTCGACTATTTGTTTTCTTACGTATTTTGGATCGCTGAATCCGATTTCTGGGTCAAAATTCACAAGTTGGTTCGGTTTTTTTGCACTGATAAAAGAATTTATTTAATACAAAGAAAGCTTCTTTAAATATGGCGAACTAAATCATTTCTTTTATACAAATAAAATTTACAAAAAAAGAATAATACGTTATTTACCCTTCAACTGTTGATTATCAGTCTTGAACCAAATGATTGCTGCGCCGGATACTGGTCAATCACAAAAGGCTGAGTAAATTCCATTTTCCCAGTATTCCCTTTCTCTAGAATATATTCATATATATGTTTTATATATATCAATAGAAGAAATGTTATATTAAATTAGTATCTTATTTAACAAGGACGCAATTACTGTTGTTCGACGAGTGCGTTTTTTTAATACGACAGGCATGGAGCTCTGTAATTTGCGCCCGAATATTTTACTGCGGGGGACAAAATCCAGTTCTACTCCTGAAGTGTTAAAAAATTGTTTTAAACATATTTTTAACGTTCGTATAGCCCTTGAAACATATATGACATTTGTTAACCACAATATGCGAAATTCGCGGCCGAATTATCATACCGATATGCTTGTTTAAATTTGAATGAGACATTTTGAAAATATTTTGTTCAGTAATTAGAGTATACCGTATGTACACATAGAAATGTATATTTAATAATTATATTAGAAGGGAAAGATTTATTAACGATATTTACAATAAAAAATGTAATTTTTTAATAAAATACGTGAAAAAGTTTGTGTCATTTTTATCCCCCTCATTTCAAAATGGAAACATATTTCGTAGTGTAATTGAATTCAGCTGCAGCAATCTGCTGCATACATAAAAATTGGCATTTGTTTAAAAAAATCATCATGTTTATTTTTATTCCAGATGTGTATTTTATTTGATTATTTCTTTGTTTCCAAACACATCGTTTTTTAATTCTTTGCGCTTCTTACTACATTTTTAAATATAAATAATATTTACAAAATTATTATTTATTTTGGTGCATAATGATTACAGGCGAATCCTATACGAACGAAGTTAATGAGAAGATATAAAATGTGCATTACAGATATTATAATGTATAATTATGACAAATTGAAATTAGGTATTAGGCGATTTTTTGAATATATGGACTAATAGGACAGTCAAACTGTGTTGTAAAAAGGCTTTTTTTTTAAATACCTTACTCGGGATTGTTGCATAAATCCTTGATGGTACATAGGAATAATTTAAACTCAAAAAGTCTACTTTTTTAAGATCCACTGAAAATTTTCAGATGCTCGACGTCAATAAACGAATCGCTGGAACGTATCAAAACACGTATTTCAGAAATTCTGGTTCTTTTGGTTTCTTTACGATTTTTGATATTATCTTTTTACATAAGACGCAGTACTCTTTCGATCAATTTGATATTTTTTCCTTTGCCAAATTAAAAAAAAATGATAAGACATATAAAAAATACCCCCCCCCCCTCCCCTCGAGCCCGATGTTACGGTTTTGCTTTAATCGCATCATATCAGCCAGTTATATGGATTTCTTTATCAATACACGAAATGTGACTGCACGAAAATGATTTTTTTGGATGAGAAAAACAACAAAAAGTAATTTTTGGCAGCTTTGGTGCCCTGTAGCTTTTACACATTACCTTGTATAGTAATGGCTTACAGACATTAAATGTAGAGAATTTCATTCCCTACAACTCTTCATTTAAATATTTTTCACCACGACTTACCGTTCTCGCGAAAAATCGGATTCAAAGAAATTTTGAGTTTCCCCAAATGGGAGGTTCCCAACTTTTTGATTTTAAGCTATAGTCCCATGTACCACTAATGATTTGTACAATAATCTCAAGTAAGGTATTTTTTTCCACAAAAAATCACAGATTGACTGTGATTAAGTATTAATGAAAAATTCAAACACACGCAATTTTTTAGAGACTATCAAAAGCCTAACCATGAATAACAAATCAGCTAGGTCATAATTTCTTATTTCATGATATTTTCTGAATTCTTGGGTGATCGATGAGCAACAATGTGTAATATGCATTAATCAATATATTATAACGTAATGTAAAGACACAAAAATAAATTTAATTTAATTTTAAAGAATCGTAAGAACGAATCTGAAAAATATGAAAATTAGATGTTAATTATTAGAAAATTGAGTGAAACCGGAATGGAGAAAAATTATTTACAAAAATGGAAGCACGACCTTTGGATTTCGGCTCGAATGCTCTCGTGAAATTGTAAATCGTACCATATAGTAATTATCTATACTACGGAATGACGTTATTCTCGCTCAAAACATATTACTACATTTATTTTTCTATTTAGGTATAGTTAAAGTGATTAGGGTCCATCCATAAACTACATAGACCTCTTTTTGGCATTTTTGACCCTCCCCCCTCCACCATAGACAGTTTTATGATTTTTTTACATACATTTTATATAGAGCGTAGTTCTTGGCGTAGATAATTTTTTGGTTTTCGGGGTTGCCGATCCCGATTCTAGGATCAGATTTTCAATATTCAAAATGGCGCATCCAATATGGCGGACAATGTTTTTAACATATCCATTGATTCATCTGAAATGTGGTATCTAGGTTTTTTCGGTCGATGATACAAAATATTATCGTTTCATTTTGGTTTCAGCACTGTAACATATCGATAACTTAAAAGTACTCGCAGTTTAATATTGTTATCTGAAGAAATACTATCAAGAAATGTTGTGATATGAATAAGTAAATACCAAACAATGTTACTATTTACATTAAGAATTTAATATTAGAAAATGTATTAATAAAATTCACAATATAAAATATTGCAGAGCGGTTTGTCATAGTCGTTTATCATGAATTTGTTGTCATATTCGTACTCCATGACCCTGACATCTTGCACACCCAGTTTCATCTAGTTCAAGTAATTGTTTGTATGTCGGTCCGCCATCTTCGAACCACCATTTTAAATGTTGAAAATCTGACATTATATTGATAATGAGCAACTCCGAGAATATACGAGTGCTTGTTACATTATTTTCCACGCAGAGAAAAAAGGCTAATTCAAGGATTACAAAAATCATTTCTTGACATTTCATTTTCTTTGTTTTTTTTTTGGTGACAAAACAGCGTGCGAAAAATTTCGAATAAAATATGTACTGTAAAATGTATAAAGAAGACAGGAACAAAATTTCAAAAACTAAACTTCCGAGAGAATGATTTTTTCTAAAAAAGTACGCGTTTTTTTACATTAGTTGTGTATAACATATAAATAAATAAATTATTCAAATTGTTCACCAAATTTTAGTGACTTAGACACCCAGAAGTCCATAAAGTATAGATATGTTTATATAAAATTTGAAAATAAATTGGAAAAATATACATAAACTCATGTACCACCGCCCCTCCAAGAGTTAAGTCTGACAAAAAATAATTGCAGTAAAGAAAAACCAAATACACAAAAAATGTAACATGTCACAGTAATTTATTTATAGTTATAATTATTTACAGTAATAATTTACATTGGTTAATTGTTGTTAAAGGAAAATAACATAAATTCGTTATCGTAAATATAGCTGTTAATTATTAATTTATTATCAATTTCATAAAATTACTTTCAAATTTTATTTGCTACAATAATGTAACAGTCAAGATAAATTACTTCAATTCATTAATATTAGAACATAATTTTATTCATAAATTAAAAGCATTAATTTGCCCATGTGCATAACGAAATAATAATCATCACTATTTAATACATGCTATTTTCAATTTTTAATTAACTTACCAAACACCGTTGTGTTTTCAGATCTGCACTGCTCGGACGATTTATTCTCACTGTGCTCACAGCTGCTGCTGCGGACCCTCGAAACTAAAAAATTCTAGCTCGGAATGTTCTTTGTATATCACCGTATACTTGATATGGTCGAAAAATAACGGTCGTCTGAATTACAGCGGATTGTGCCCAAATACAAAAGGTGCTCATGAAGCCGAAGATGATCGAGCTGTCCCGAGAGGACTGGAACCATGACTGGAACTGCGCTCCACTCTGCTACGCGCTACGCACTTCGAATTTCTTGGTACATATTGGCATTTTTAGTTTGTAAAACTACATTGCTCTAAAATGTACATAATGAACAATAAATAGAACAAATTTCAGTAGAAAATGAAGATTACGTACACCGTTACAGGGACGTACGTGTTCCATTCAATGATTTACGAACCACGTGTCGGATCGCAATATTTTCTTTTAATTTTCGTTTTTTTCTACTACTTTGGAAATAGATTGGATGGAATATCGAAAAATGGAAAATGTGCAATTAGAAAATTAACAGAGCGGAGGGATGTAGGGAGACATAGGTCCCCAACAAACGAAAAAGAATAAGATCGAATTCAGAAACGTTTCCAATCCGGTTTCTTGACGTTTCGAATTGAGAAACGTCACAACCGATTTCGAAGCTCATCGATTTAATACATTCACGTGGATTTCCGAATATTTTAATTCGGAAAAATTCGTTTCCATATGTTAGGTTTTATTGTTTTCTGAATATATTTTATTCCAAAAAAAGAAGTGAAGCAAATGTTACGTCCATGGTAGACATTGTTTACGTCCAATAATCAAATTTTAAAATATTTCAAGATTAAACGTATTCAAAGAATTAATATCAAACCATTCTTCAACATCAGATTTTCAAAATTTTATATTTCTTCTAAAAAATTTTTGACATATTCCAAAAAAGTTAGCGTTTTCAGACATTTTTGTACTTTTTCACATGTCTTGGCATACGCGGCTAATCGCGGCTCAGATTCCATCAGAAAATAATTCGTGTTAAAAGTGAAGTCAAGTATACAGCTCCAAATCGTACAGAAACCTACAAAAGTGTACAAAATATCCGAATTTGCCCCAAAGAAACATTTTTATACGATATCTTACAATTCTGTACGTTTCTGTACATTTTTGTACGAATTTACTTCCGCAGCGATGCCTTTATTTTTGTACTTTCGCGGCATAATAACTAAAACCATTTTTAAAAACATAAACACACTTCATGTGCACAGGTTTTATCATACAATATCGATAAACTAGCAAAAAATCAATATTGCACATCACCCCAAATACAATATTTTATGAAAATTGAGTTGTATGCAATACAATGAACTGTGCACAAAAAATATCTTTGGATACTCAAAAATACTTAAAAAAAAACAAATAACAGATATTTGCTTACGAATAGAAATGTAAGCGCAATAAATATTCTCTCTAGTCTTTCTACAAATTTAAATAATCTACACTCCCCGGCAATCACTTTTGCCATGCCAAAGCCGAAATTTATTAAACTTCAAAGTTTAATATCTTTACGAAAAATTATCGTAGCTTAAAAAATCGAACGGCATTTCAAAGGTTATTGCAATAGCTTCCATTTTAGCAAAGAAAAAATACGATATTTTTTATCTTTAGTTAATTGTTTGCCAATTTGAAACGAATAATAGTAGGGTAATGAAACTAACGGAGTTTTAAAGGTATGGTTTTTACCTTTAAAATGATCGCTCGCCCATTTTTGTGCGATCTTTCTGACCGGAGTTATGACTATTTTTATAAAAAAACATGATTTTTTTTATTTTCTTATTATCTCAAAAACTAAGAGAGATAGAAAAAATGTTACCTACAAAAAATACTCGTTTTTAGGTAGAAAATACCAAAATAAAGTCAAAATTTTGTTTTTTCATTTTTTTTAAGTAGAATTTTTTTTTAATTTCTCATTTTATAATACAGTTTATAATACATTTTATAATGAGCAATTTATTGTAACATGACATATTATGTCATATGTATGTGTTCTGAGTACGTTATAAAATAGAAATTCTACAATTAAGAAATAAAGATTTTTGTTGTTAATTGAAAGAATTTGTTATGTAATACATAAATCAAATATATAATAATTTTACAAAACATTTCGTAGTGCCCAATAATGCAGAAAAATATTTCCTTATCATTAAAATATTGATGAGTACATTTGTAAAAGTAACGCTACGTTTTGTTCGTATACATAACTTTGAATAAACAACTATATTACATATAATGAGAAATAACAAAAATTTCTATCTACAAAAAATGAAGAAAAAAGTTGTTTTGATTTTTAAAATTTTGACTGTAATTTCGTATTTTCTACCTAAAAACAAGTATTTTTTGTAGGTAACATTTTTTTCTATCACTCTTAGTTTTTGAGATAATAAGAAAATAAAAAAAATCATGTTTTTTTATAAAAATAGTCATAACTCCGGTCAGAAAGATCGCACAAAAATGGGCGAGCGATCATTTTAAAGGTAAAAACCATACCTCTAAACCCCCGTTATTTTGATTACCCTACTGCTATTCGTTTCAAATTGGCAAACAATTAACTAAAGATAAAAAATATCGTATTTTTTCTTGTTGTTTTTTTATCGATAAAAATCTGTTTTCTTTGCTCAAATGAAAGCTATTGCAATAACCTTTCAAATGCCGTTCGATTCTTTTAGCTACGATAATTTTTCGCAAAGATATTAAACTTTGAAGTTTAATTGCCGGGGAGTGTATGTACATATAGCGAACCTGACTACGAGCTGTCTCGTGAGTTACATATGATTAATTCTTTGCGAAATCGATCAAGATTTGACATGACATTTCCGATTTTGTTGAAAATGTGGGAAAAGTTAGTACTTAGGATACATATGAATGTGGTAAAATGATTTTCCGATATTCTGTAAATTTTCAAAATGGCGGTCCCATAAAATTTGAACATGATGAAAAAAATTTGTTGTTTGAAAAATTATAGCTCTCCGGAATTGGAACCAATTTTTATTTTTCAACGTGATTTTTAACCACGACGCACCCTTGTTTATTTCTTGAATGCACTTTTACTTGATAGCTAACTCTATACAAAATCGTTTGCGCTGTGTGAAATCGTGGTGTCTTTGAAAGTGTTGATCCTACCGTGCAACTCGGGAGTGCGCCGTATGCTCACGTACGTGTTACCGATGCTTTTCGCCGCGATCAACCTTTTTTCTTGTTTCATTGTTTTTTATTTATAATTGTGAAATACTTTTTTCAAACATTTGAAGCATAAAATTTCATGAAATTATGGTTCGCATTCACATTAGTACAAAAAACATTTTCTCACATGCGTCGAACGATATTTTTTTATGCACTTTAAGCACACTGTATCAAAAAAAATGTATACGTAACGGAAGAAGTTATTAATTTTAATGTAATATTTAAAAAAAATAAAACTTTTTAGAATTATACATTTATCAATAATTTATACTTTATGAGGCGTGTTTATGATCGAGACTACCTGGATGCCCTCTATTTCAAAAACGATTCAATGTATAAAAACGTTTCCGACTAAAGTCGCATAGAATTTTATCTTCTATAATATTGACACTAAATACAAATAGCGTAAACTCGAAAGAAAATGAGATATTTGCAAAAAATGTGCAAAAAAACTATTTTTGTGACCGTTGACCTCTAATTTTGACAGATCCGTACTATAGGTAAGTTTTGAGATATAAAATCTCCGACTGGGTATTTCGAATTCCGACGTGAAACTACTAAGATCACTGGACTACAATGTGTCAACCCGATTTGTAGTGCAATAGGTTATTTTCGTCGCTTTTTTAAAAGCAAAATTTCAAACTATTTTTAACGACCATTATGTCGTCTAGTAATGCATATATTGAACGCCTTTCAGCAATTTTTTCATTGAAAAATATTAAATAGTGGAGTTACAAATTACCGCAAAATTTTTTTTACGTTTTGGGGTGACATACTGTGGTGAACTGGATCTTCTGAAATAAAAAATGTCGTTGGATTTAGTTAAATAACAGTCTAAACTAGTGCTTGAACGAAGAATTTAAAAAGGTATGCATTTTTCGTAAAATGGCGGACTCTCAAAATTGATGGTTCGATTTTCCCTAAAAATGGTCGTTTTTTGCTACCTTATTTTTATATAACAGCGATTAAACACATTTTGTTGTAATGAACAGCTTGCCAAGTTTAAAAAAGATCAGTTCAATTATAGTTTTCGGATAATTTTGGTCAAAAACATAAAAACTGTCATTTTGACGATATATAAAGCTTCAACGGCTGTCCCAATAAATTTTATTAATGATGTACTGTAAGATATAGTTATATTTTTGAAAAATCGATTTTTCAAAGTTACTAGTGGGATTAATCCCTCAAACGCTAAAAAGTTATGTTATGTCCAGATTCTCAACAATAGTTTTTGCGTTTGTTGTTTATTATCCTTTTGCACTAAAGACAAAAGAAAAGTAAGAACATACTGCCATTACGGTTTATGTATTTTGCAAAAAAAAATGAACAATGGCCTATATTATGACGCCATTCCTTGTGATTGAATGAAAATCCACTCCATAATAGTCACAGCAAACCATCGTCTTCATTAGATAAAATCTTCTTCTTTTCTTCTCGTTCATAATCTAAACGCTTTCGCAAATAAACTCATTTTTAGTTATTAGTAAAATTATTAAGGATTGAAGGTGAATAAAAAGCATATTAATTTTTTTTTCATGCGTCATTTATCTTAATCCAAAATAAGCGAAACAAGTCCTGTACACTTCACTGACAATGACAAAAAATAAGCGCGCGTCGCGACATGGGACAAAAACGGAACTGGTCATTTCGCGTGAGTAAACTTGTCGCAGTTATCTCTTCCGTTCATTAAAAATTATTTGTTAAACTGCGCATTAGCGCCTGGTCAAGGAAAAAAAACAAATGAAAGAATATATTCGATATACGAATAAGGTTCTAAAGACATTGTCACTGCGTCGGCGATCGGCAAGAGTTCGCCCCCGGGTAAAAATTCGTTTAAAATGCGGCGCTTCGGGGATAATCGCGCAAAACGCTCGGCTAAAAAATTATATTGCTAAAAAATGCTTGTGTAAGTAACGAAGTGCGACTGTGCCACCGCCCTCCGCCGTCGTCGTCTCGCCGCTTGCACAAATACTGAATTACGACTTCCTCGAGATTATCGTACTGCGCCGCCCCTTCGATCGTTTCTTCGCCCTTCAATGGTCCGTCGAGCGACTCCTTCTGTATTCCGCCTGACTAGTAAATGTATTTAAAAAGCGAGACCCGCCTCCGAATAAGTCGTGAAGATCTTTTCTATGGAGTTTGCGTATGCCGCTGTCCTCAGATCGAGACCGAGATTGAATCGCATCGCTGTCTTCATGATGGCCTGGAAACAATTGTTTACACAATTTAAAATTATGTTTCATTATATCGCTTAATTACAAATTACTGTTAGTTTAACATTTGAAATTTAATGTTCTTAACACGTCAACTCTGGTACTTGTAACTATAGAAATTTAACCCTACATAATTGGTGGTAATCCTAGAAAATGAAATTTGTCTTCGACATAATCCGAATCATTCCACAATGATTTATTAAATGATCCACATAGAATCATGTGAGTCTATATTTTTTAATGCATTAAGAAACTATCATTCGTTTCGCTCCATCAAGACTACCCGAATTTAATAAAAACTAAATAAACAGGTCGGCTTTGTCCCACAATTTGATTTGTTGAAGTTTTCCCTCGACGTTTCGAAAAAATTCAGTACCTTACTCAGTAACCCTTTGAAAATGAACACGAGTTTGTTCGAAACGTCCAGGGAAAACTTCAACAAATCAAATTGTAGGCTAAAGTCGACTTATTTAATCAGTTTTTATTATATATACTCCTTTTATTTACCCGAAACACCATTTATATTCCCGAATTTAACTCACTGTTGTTTGATGAAGTCCTCGAAAATGCTTTTAATCGATTCGATAAGACTGATATCGATTGGATTAACGACAAATTCCGCATTTAGACGGATTGCGATGACTAAAAGTCTTTTCAATAATATGTTTTCGCAAGGACGAGAACTTACCCTGGCAGATCGCTCCATTGTGTAGTCCAATCCGGAATGAACGATGTCCTTTTCGGATGCACCGGAGATACGCTTCTGGAATGATTCAGAAGGAGTTACTGGGATGCGACCACCGACTCTTCCAAATCTTCGTTCGAGAGACTCCTGGACGGATTCTGAAACAAACCAGCAACTATTTTAATAATTTCATCTACAATAGTTCGTTAAACATAACCTTACAATTATTTCAAATTTTACAACTCGGTGAAACATTTTTTTTTGTATTTTGTTATATCGACTACTAACAGTAATTGTAAAAATGACATCTCTAAAATAATTTCATTAATTTGTTTCTGACACGAAAAAAATAGTTGGAACTACTAACTAATAGTAGAATAAGACAGTCATTGTTTTAAGTTAATTTTTGTATCTAAATGGTGATATCGGCCATTTTTGTTAGCCAATATTAATTTTTAAATAGTAAAATCAATTAAAAATATAATTCTGCTAGATCCTACCATTTACATTATCAAACCAGCTATTTCTTTTTTGAGAAATTTTATGAAATGTGCGACTTCCAAGACTTTAACGCCATCTAGCGCATACTGCAATTATCTTCATACACGGCTTGTAAATTTATGTAATATTTGTCATCTTTATACATCATGTTTGTAGTTGTCCGTTAGAGGGCGACGAAAGGCAAAATTCTTTTTTGTACATTGTTCGACATTTTATCAGTTATTTATAACAAAAAGAAAATGTTGGGGCAATTAATTAGAAACTACGTAATGCACGTTTAATCATTGTCGCTTAGCCAATGGCGAAGCGCGCAGATGTTTTTTTGAATACATTGTACATTTGTACATTGAATTACGCACTATCAATTTAAACATTTTTTATCATTTCTTATTTTATGTAGTATCAGACAAAATATAAAAATAGTTACAAACTTTTGAGTACAATCTTCTTAGTGTCATTAAAAAAAAATTGGTAAATTGTCTCAAAATATTTAGTATTCTTTGATTGCACATGGCGGAAAATGTTTCTCTTGTAAAGACAATGAAAACGGAGCTGGAATTAGGTATTTGCTAACCTATTGAATCTTTTTGTGATGCATTAAACATTGCACTTTACTTTGACCACTCGATCTGAAAATCGTTATTTTTAAAAGCACCCTGAAATGGTCCATGCACTGTTTTTTTAACTCTCGGCCAACTTTTCTTCAATACAATTTGAATTTGAGTTTTTATAATTTAAGGACAGATTTGTAATCAGGAACTCCAAAAATCCCGAGTTGAAACAATTTAACGAAATTGTAAGGAAGAAAACTCTTACAAACAAAAAAATAGTGTAATCACTTTTTTTTTAACTCTACATGATTTTTTGAGGTGCCATAAGAATAAAACAGTTTTTGATTTTAAGAATCCAATTTTAAAAGTATCGTAGAATTCCTCGTACATGTATCCCACATAGATCATGATTTATAAAATATAATCATAATATAAACATTACAAAATTTACTCAAATTCAAATAATAACTATTAAAATATATTTTATAATAAATTATCAAATATTAATGGTCGTCAGTCCCCATGACCAATATGACTCTTCTACCTTAACATTTTTCATCAAATATAGATTAATGATTTTTTTATTTACTATCAACATGTGTTCCATGATACGATTTTTAACAAATGATAAATATGTCTAGTATTTCTTGCTCTTGCGCAAAATTCATTTTGACTATTCAATAATCAATAACAAAACTACTGCTAGATAACAGAGTATATAATAATTAATGATAAAATATATAAAATAGTAACATCAAAACGGACATCGTCCCTTTTTTTCAGCTGCCTCAAAAAACGTTGAAAGACTATACTACGTATATTATATTTTAATTTTATTAATATTATTTATTATTACTATTTATTATTACTTATATAAACGTATTTGGCCCATATTTCAATGTTTATTAAACGTGCGGCTTTGCAGAAACGTCATGATTGTTTAAGATAGTTAGAACCTAGGATATAGTATTTTTGGGACAAATATTTAATAACGTTTCCAAGAATTTAATTTTCACTAATAATAACATTTTTGAAGGGAAAAGTATTATTGTTCTTTCAGAAAAACTCAGACCTGCAAAAATAATTGTTAAAGCTTTCTTCTTATCGGCAGTTAAACATTAAAAAAAAAAGATTCTCTACAACTTTACTTACCGAATTTTTCCAATTTTTTTACATAATCACTTAAATTATTTAGAAATTGTGAAAAGTAATAATTTTTTTTTAATAATATATTTGAAAATTGCCTAACCTAACTCCTTAGTGTTAATCTTTGTACCAGTAAAATCACATATGCGATAATATAAGAATTGTTTCATCAAACCATTCAAAATTACTTGAATATTATCTCACGTGTACTAAAAATATTATAATTATTTTGAATTGGTTATCAGAGTATCCGACTCTTAAACTTATATCGTGTACTCTAACTTGCACTGCCAGAGTATCGATAACAATGATTACTGTTAATTCTACGAAATTCTAAGTGTTAAATTTCAGAAGGTCTGAAATAATTCTAGACGCTGAATATAGATCTAAAATGTACATATTCATGGAAAATGGATTCTAGAAAACTTACCGAGAAGATGATAATTGGATTCCCTCTCGTACTTGAAAGTAAGGCGACCGTACGAGACGTGGTTCAGATCCTTGAGCCATTCGAAGAAGGACACGGTGACACCGCCCGCGTTGATGTAAAGGTCGGGGATCACGAGGATGTTCCTGTCGATGAGGATTTTATCGGCTGCGGGTGTCGTTGGTCCATTCGCAGCTTCGGCAATGATTTTAGCCTTTAATCAGACGATATTTATAAATACATATTTTAATTATTCTTCAAAGATAATTAAATTGCTTGTATTTACTTGAATACGACCGGCGTTATCTTTGGTGATGACTTTCTCAACCGCTGCTGGGATGAAGATATCACAGGGCTCGTACATGAGATTTTCACCTTGGTATGGTTGAGCACCGGGGAATCCGACGATGGTTCCGTTTTCGATTCTATAGTTCTCCAACGCCTTGACAATAATTAGTTTTTATAATATATCGTATAACTCGTCTACTACAGGATTATTATAAAGTATAGATGAAAAATGAAAATTGTGGTAGCAAAGAAAAGAATATTGGACACACCCTTTACATTACGTAAAAGGTTGGGATCGATGCGTATAGACTTACTTTGGGATCGATGCCGTCGGGGTTGACGATGGATCCGTCGTGTTCGATTATGCCTATGCACGTTGCACCGGCGCGATGCAGGTAGCGCATCGTATGTAGGCCGACGTTACCGAAGCCTTGGAGGATGAAAGTTTTGCCACCCCATCCAGGCGTCGTACCTGCAGGTTATAATTATTCGTTTATATCCCAACTTTAATCATTGATTTTCTTGTATTACATTCTTCTCCCCATAAAAACTTATCAAGAATGTGTTGGATTTTAAAAATCGTAACATCCCCATTTAAAACAATGCTACTAAATTGATCAGCTACTCAAAAAATGTTATGAAATGATTCGTCTTACCGATCATGCTCATGTAATTAGCCTCGTTGATGAAATTCTCAAGACCGTGGAAGACGCCACGACCCGTTGCTGAGATGCGACCATGAATTCCACCCTGGTTTATCGGCTTGCCCGTGACACAGGCATGAGCATTGATGTCCAAGTGACCAATCGTCTTTGCATACGTGTCAGCAATCCAGGACATTTCTCGCTCACCAGTTCCCATGTCCGGTGCAGGAACATCAACGCCAGGTCCTGAAATGTACAATAATTTAAATGCATTTTTCGTCATTGGCAGTCAATAAAATATCTCCTGCACGAACGATAATTACTTAGCTCTCGCTACTAACTAAGTTGCAGCTAGTTGGCTGCCACACCTCAGAAGTTAACACATGTAGCTAAATGTATTTGATGTCAGCCTGAACAAAATGTTCAGACTTGTCTTTTATTTTTTGAAATTTGATTCTTACCTATGAAACCTTTCTTGGCAAGTTCGAGGGTGAATCTCCTTGTAATTTTTTCGAGTTCATGTTCCGAATATTCCTTTGGGTTAATTTTGATGCCAGCTTTGGCTCCACCGAAGGGTACATCGACACAGGCACATTTAAACGTCATCAACGCCGATAAAGCCTTCACTTCGTCACGACTGACATCCATCGAGAAACGGATACCTAATAAAACAAACAAAACATTAATTAATAATTCATCTATTTTTGTTTTTTAATAATTTTATATCATCAATACAAGATAGGAAAATTTGATATTATGAGAGCGGAAATTCGTTTTGATACATTATGACGTGTTCGTTGCAATGTATACGAATATGTTAATACGGGAAACGTCAACGAAGTTTAATTTTCTCCTTGGGAGCCATGATGAGTCCAATTGAAGCTAATTTAATGAGAAGTGCAAAAATGTGGAAAAAGTGTCCTCGAGACTACAATGCGCACGAGTTTTTAACAAAAACTTCTAATGTACCCAAGAACTTAATACGTATGAATTAATAGTGAATCTTCTGAGAATAACATCTGAGATAAACATAGTAACAATTTTCTCATATAAAATTAAAATAATTTTTTTTTCAAATAATTTATTGAATCAGCATCAACGCCATTTAGTTGATTTAGTATGCGTTTTATTTAACATGTAATTAACAAATTTTTCACGTTTATTTCCATATGTTCCAGGTATCACTTTAATTTAACATATAGAGAACGGGGCTTTTGGATCTTTGTTTTCTGTAATCCACTTTTTGTACTTCAAATAACGAATGTCGCATCAAATTCAAACTTCAAAAAAATTGAAAAGTATGTATCCCACTATTTTCGAGATCGTTCTACAAGATTGCAAGATCAAAATTGAGTTTCAGGCGACAGAAATTCTAATCTGGAGTCAATTTTGAAGAAAATTGCCGAAAAATTTAGAAAAATTTATTCCAAAGGATTTTTTGAGCTGTTAAAATATTCAAATTCCATTGAAACTGCGGACAGCTGAGGGTGGATATAATATTTTCAGAAAAAATGTTACTTTTCTATCGTACTTCATTGAAAAGACCTCAATTTGACACTGAATGTTTCTGTTGAAAATTTTCTGGAAGCTGTAACTCAGAAATTATGAGGTTTCTTAAAAAAATGGTAAGAACGAAGTAAATTGTTACTACTGTCATTCTTTCGAACTTTTAAACGATTATTTTAATAGATTTTGTATTGCATTTTTTAACAAAGTTTTAGAATTGAACAAGAACATCGGGAAAATGGTTGGCGTATTCTTTAATTTATTTTTTGTTCTCTGCAATTTTCTAAAGAATCTTATAGTCATCAAGGAAAAAATCCGAAACTATATTTTTCCCTAAAAAATTAGCAACTTTTCGAAAAAATAGCAAAAAAAGAAACAAAAAATGCTTAGCGTTCCAAACTGTTTTCGGAATTTTTCATTAATTTAAAAATACATTGAAAAAATTACATAACAAATGTCCGAAAACATAATTTAAAAAAGCTGAAAAAATTCGAGTACATTCTTCAACGATTTTTAAAAACTTTTTATTTTTAACAATTTCTTTTAAAAGAAGTTCATCGTTTTTTTCAAAGAAATTTTTAGGCCCTTCTAATGAATTAAAATATTTTATCGACTTTTATTCACAGTTTCATTAGAATCATAATATTGTAGTAGCTCGAAATAAGTACAAATTTTAATATACTTAGTTGAAATAACTTAATATCTGGCTGTTAACGGGCAACCATAATTTTAGTCAATATTACTCGATGTTTTTCATTGTATCTTTAATTTAATAAAATAAATTTTTAGATGATTAACTAATCTCTAGTAAAAGTTATATTGTTTTTACCAGAAATAATAACAGATTTTCAAAAAGGAAACTATAAATTGAACCGAAAAGGCAGTACGTGACCTAGAATGAACAAATTACTGGATTAATTAATAAATAAGCATTTTAAAATTTAGGTCATAAATTAATGTGCAAACTATTAATTATCTGTTGTTATATTGTGCTCAAAAATAATGTTTGAATAACATGCTTTGAAATAAATAATACCGCATTTTCAAATTTTCAAACTCTTTTTATATTTTTGCATGTGGAATCACGAGGCGTATCGGGTATTTAGTGATAAAAAGAGATACATGTGACAAGCGCCAGAGTCACGTGCAGTTTTGATGGACGCACGCGCCAGCAGTCGACAAGTGGTTCGCATTAAGAACCAGAATTCAAGCGATAATAACTGAATCATCTATAATAACTATTAAAATACCTTTCGAAATACTTTTTACTTGTGAACATCTTGTAGCGTATGAAAATACGATTAAATCAGATCACTAGTTTGTAGTGTGCACAGCAGAAAGAAATAGAATATTAATTATGCATTACGAATAATGTAAATTCCAGTATTTGAAAAGGAAAACAAAAGTTTTTATTTTATAAGTACGAGTTTTAAAAGTTTCCTGTGTTTTATAATACCTCGTATTTATTCAAACAGAAAATGTCTCATATCACCTTTTCATGCTCTTTCCAAAAGTAACTCGAAAAAGAACTCTTAAATATTTCTTAAAATATTAATCTTAAAGAGTTCTTATACTTAAAGTTTTATATTTATCTTATTTAGGATCATCTTTGTTTTTAGTAAACCAATCCACAATTTTTGGATCGTTGTTTCTTTTGTAAACACTAGATGGCGTTCAAATCCAAACATGAAATTGCGCGACATTTATTTCAAGTGCCAATTGTTTGACGACAACTACAAAGAAATAATAAGTTTTAGGGCACAATTTCTAAAGACGTCAACAATAAATTAATTAAAAAATATTAATTAATTCTAATAATTGAAACAAATACTGAAACAATGTAATCCATTCTAAGGAATTTAATTTTCAATGAAATTATTTATTTTATAGTAAAAATGAGAGCTCTTAGATTAAAAATTTCTCTTGAGACTTCATATTTGTGAAATCTTATAGAGATCTTAAAATCAACGGATAAATAATTTTAAAAATCATTTTTAGAAATCTTTCTGAGCATGTTTTACGACTTCTTAAATGCCTCTTAAACATGTCGTTTTTCTGTTTAGATGATTTGAAAGGTAATTCAGCATTCTATTTTATTAAATAGTTAACCAATATTTTAAAATAAAATTAAAAGTAATTAAGTAAAATTTATGTGATGATACCTAAAATTCGTTGACAATGAATAGGAAATTATAGTCATTTCACAATAAACACGTCTTAAACGTTGAGCAATTTACTACAGCGGTTGAGCGAATTTTGTTTCATGCACTGCATTGCGTGCAAGTCGAGATTTATTTTTGTGCGTGTCATCCAACAAACGGAAATCATTTATGTTCAGAAATACTTCTCTGTAATCAGATAATACCGTAAGTAAACCTACGCCAATAATTGACACGGCAAACTGTGAACAGTCAGACGAATCTAATCTAGTGACTAATTTTACCTCCTTGAATGATTAATTTGTTACATAATTTAATAATTTGTTATATCTTCTTTGTTCATCAACATTTATCAGCAAAAGTTTCTTTTTTGGACTATTTGAATCCACTTAAGTAACTTGTTTTACCTATTTTTTAATTTGACAATCACGTCTCGAGAGATTTCTAAAACCATAATTAATGAAAGACATGCATTAATTCAGAAAATGACGCAAAAACTCCAAGATCGCCGAGTCTCATTTACATGAAGAATCGATTTAATTCGCCAAATCCCGCCGAAAAGTGAAAGGTTAACATTCTAAGACCGAATATCGTCAATTATCTGACACTTGTCCATACTCGAATGCTGATATCCACGATTTTATCGTATGTCCGTTCGAAGGCTGTCGAAAATTTCTTTATAAAAACCAACGATATTTTGTAATTTCTGTTTGAAGATTTAGATAAATCACGATCGTTTGACAAAAATTATAGAATTTTGTTTGTTAACATTGAAATCATCAATAAGTAGTAAGATATTTATAATTTAAAAATATAACCCTTAAGTCTGCTCAATCGAGTAATTCATAAAATATCATAATATAATTCATAAAATAATCATTCAAAAAATCACTTCTGACATATTGAACAAATTATTTAATTGTTTCAAAAATATGAAAAAAGCGTGTAACAAATTCTTACAAACGTTGACGTTGTAGTAGTAACCTCAATTTAGTTTTTTTAAGTACTCCAAAAATGGTTGCATATTACTCAACCAGCAGTTTAATTACTTTCATTTAATAAAAACAAATATCGTACGCGGAAAAAATAAATAGTTGGTTTTACTATCTAAATAGTAGAATCTGGTACTACTATTTTTTTAAGTTAGTTTTACTATTTAAATAGTACACTTCGCTACCGAATTTGTCTAGGTCACTATTTAGATAGTAACATTAACTAAAGACGATTTCTGTGTCTTATGCTACTATTTAGTTAGTAGTTCCAACTATTTCTTTTATGCCATTAAGAGAAGTTCAAACTATGAAAATGCATATTAATCAAAACTACCCTTTTCATAATATCTAGTTTGAATCCCTCGTAGTTAAATTAAACATTAACATTATTGTGTTTAAATTCGATACTGGCAGTCACGAATGCAATAAATGCAGCCAAAGTGCAAGGATGGGCAACTTATTCAGATTGCGTTTACTAAATAATATTGTATTAATTTGCAACCCTCAAAATTATTAAATAGTTAAATAGTATTTCAACACACCCAGTATTCTTATACTTACGACAGAGACCTGGCCATAGTATATCTGAAATACCCAAAATTCCGGCTTAAATATGTTAAATACTTGACAATTTTGCGGCCTTCCGCAGGTCCATATTAATTGATGTGAATCTTTAAGGAAAAAATCACCTCTGTTACCTTATTTCAACAGTAATTAAAATAACTTGATCTATACCTAACATAATAGGACTTTGTTTACTGAAATAAGACGTGACCGACAAAATATTTCGAACTAATTGCAAGCTAGAAGAAGATAATTTGGCCGTATTTTGCAGCTTGGGTAGTTACACGATTTAATTAACAAAGAAAATATATATTAGATATTTTAAGTAGAACGAACTAGTTAGGGAAGTAAGTCAGTAGGAAGCAACGTAAGATGCGTATACAATCAATGCAATTTAATTCAGCTTTAATATTACTTAATATTACCTGCGTGATTTGCATTGCCTCATACAGATCAAACAGATATTATATCATTTTCACCGATTCCCTTAGTGTTCATACATCAATTAAAATCCTATATCTTAATATTAAAGTCAATTTTAAAAATAAGACGTCAGATTTAACAACAATTGCAAATCTACAGATAAAAGGAAATTATTGAGTACCTATCCTAGTCGAAATTAAACCATTTATTGGGTAAATATTAGTCAATTTGTACATATTTACTACTATAGCATTCCTGTGCAAACCTAATCTCTCTTTAAGAATTATGTTGGTATGTAACAACATATGAGTACCACGTAATACGTGTCAGATACAATAAATAAGATATGCGGTAACGAAACATTAATTTCAGTCGCCTTATATATAAAATAGGAATACGTTTTGATAACGAGAGCAAAATAGAACCAAAAAAGTCGTAAGCGCTCCTAGCGTCGGCTAAAATACTTTCGTCTCATTAACACTTATAAATTTACTCTTACCCTAAGCGTGAAAATATCAACTCTTTTTAGAGTCGAATTTCATTAATTCCACTTTTATTGGAGTGATTTTCTTCGTCACAGTTTACACGAGTGAAATTATTAGTCCCATAAATTTAGAGAGTAAATTTTGAATAAAATGTTTTACTTTTGAAATTGATGTATAGCGTTGTTGATTAAATCATACATAATCCTAATAATGATGTGGATAGTCTTCTTCCTTTTTTTATACCATCGATTTAAAAAAATCGTAGAAAAAAGCCGTGGTATAATTTTATTTTGAATTAAGTTGTTACAAATTAAATTAAAAAAAAGGGTATTTAAATTATTAATGGTTGCATATTATTATTTTTTACATATATAAGTTTTAAAGGTGAATAAAAATTAAAAAAATAAGAATAGTGTGCAAAAAATTTATTGCATTTGTCTAAAGTGAAGTATTAAAAGTCTCGTGAACTTGCCTACACATGTACAAGCAAAATAATGTATTCTGACATTGAAATTGCTAAAAAAAGGGCCTGATTACAAAAAAGACTTAAAAAAATGTCTTACGAAATAAATCGTCCGATAAAGCAAAAACTTAGTACAAAAGATTTATTGTCAAGGCGGGCGCCAACTAAAAAGGAATCATACGAGTGCTAAACGTTTGTAGAAAAAAAGTCGACATACAAGAACAAAGGGATTGAATGGATTCTCGACACATGGTGGTGGCATATAGGCGTTCTGTTCGACGTGCGGCTATTTGGAGCAATTAGCACACGTGTCGCCTCGCTTGAATGAATGAGTTTCGATCCTGCAAATACGTTTCCTTATGTGTTACCACAGTACGACACGTGCCACTTCTTTTCAGTCAAGATAAGAAGAAAAAAAAAGTAACCACTTCGTAAATACTCGTAAAACTATTTCTGATCTTGATTTCAAGCACGACAATATTTCGGAACATTCATAAGATACGATAAAACATTATCGTCCGCGATATTAACTAATTTTGAAAAATTGTGCTGTGCAATTTGTTTTTACAAACACGGAAAGAAAAGTTCCTCTTCACATACGAACAAAAAATCGGTGTTTTGCAAAATAACTATGAAAAATGTCCATATGTAATTTAATAAATGAAGATATTCATCTATTTCGATGCATTTTTCAAAATATGCCAAACACTAGTGTAAATGTATCATAATATGACAATAAATCAAATGTTTCCTTCGAGCGCTAGCTGGCGTTCAAATCCGAAAGTGACGTTGCATACAGTTTTATTGAAGTCATCATCTGGAATTTGGACAGTCCTCTTGAAGAATTTTACAAGAGTCAATGTTACTATAAATGCTTGTAAATTAGTCAATAAATAGGACATGAATGTTTTGAGATACGAGTTTCTTCTAGTTGCACTAGATGGTGCCCAAATCCAAAAATGAAATCGGCCATCCTACAGTTCAATTGCTGAAGTGGCGCCCATTCGGACATAACCATTTCGGTCGTTCATTCCACACTACAAGTCACAATTTTCAACCGATTTTAAACATTCAAATTGGGTTTTGAAGTTTACAAAATTTCGAAAAAGGTTGTGTGGGTCGATTTTTAAAATGCACTTTTGTAATTTAATGACATAACCCTAAATAACCTTATCATTCGAGGGGGCAAAATTTGTTTTTTCTTCCATAATTCCAGAATAATCCACATGATTTATTTGCATGATAGTTGTTATTCACAGTATTCTGTGGTAACTAGGAAGGATTGCGGCATCGTATTTCAAAAATAATAATGACAAGGGTAAACTTTCATAATTTTTTAACTGGAATACCGTCAACTTTAAGAAAAATTACAAAAGTGCATTTTAAAAATCGACCTAGACAACTTTTTTGAAATTTTGTAACCTTCAAACACCACTCTGAATGTTTTAAATCGGTTGAAAATTGTGACTTGTAGTGTGGAATGAACGACAGAAATCATTTTGTCCTAATAGGTGCCCCTTCGGCAATTGAATTATAGGATGGCCGATGTCACTTTCGGATTTGCGCGCCATCTAGTGCAACTAGAAGAAACTAGAATCTCAAAACATTCGTGTCCCATTTATTGCCTAATTTACAAACGTTTATAGTGACCGTGACGATTTTTTATGGTAACAATGACCATATTTCTGCTGATATAACATTCTGACAAACATTGCCATCTTCTTCACAAGTTTGGATTTGATATTTTCAGATGGAAAATGATGTAATCCAGATGCCAGACAGTATACATAGCATTAAAGATGGTAGCCGATACCATTTTCTGTCAAAATTTACTAATCCATCCAAATTAAAATGTTGTTTCTAGCAGTACGGGATTTTGATCAGTGTAAAAATAGAAAAACAAATACAAAGAACAACTTTTTATCATGTTTATCTGCCAATGGAAATATAACGAATACGTCATCGCGCGTTTCCTATTTGCATACATTGCGGCTTTTTCAGTTGTGCGTCTACGCGTTTCTGAATCATTTCGACGAGCCCCCGTGCTAATAATATACATATGCTGCCCTGAAAACTAGGTTAAGTTTCGACCGTACAGACAAACCTAATCACCATAATGAAATAGACTCGATGCTTCGTAGACTCTTCGGCTTCGTTAAAATTTACTCTACAATACACAAAAACAGAATTCGTGAAAATACAATTAAAATTCCATTGTTTGAAATTTATAATTGGAATTATTCTAAATTACAATCATTACAAAATTTAAAAGGTTTTTGAATGAATAAGTTAAACCGTAAGTGCAAATGTTGAGGTAAATTACTCAGCTGTTTGAGTTTTAGTTTTTTTACGAAGATGAAGCACGTTAACATAGTTGTAACGACTATCGATCGGACGACCTTAGAACTCCACTTTCTTGCTTCTCACACTTTTCGACATTTGCATAAAACGGAAAGTGGAGAAAGTGTAACAATTGGCTTTACTTTATAAGCTTCTCTTTCGTCTGAATATAACACGGTTGTTTACGGTTAATGAATATACAAAATTTATACTTCTGATAAGAATTGTTTTTTCAGTAATCACAGATGAAACTTGAGGACACTTCAATTATTTAATAATATTTACTTGATTTTGTTTCATATATACATATAATATTTCCAAATGATTTATCGTTATGTGAATTGGTACCATGTGGCGAGACTAATAATTCACTCAAATCATACCACTTTCACACTTCTCAGTCAGACTTAGCCCTTCTTAATTACACGTCTAGAGTGTTCTGGAAATAATTTATTTCCAACATCTCTGATCTTCTTAAGGATTTCAAATATCACCACTATCGGAAAACTACACTTAAACGCGATTTAGTTATCATAAATAATGACTTCTTTGAATATAACGAAATAGCCCATTAATCAACAGTGGTAAACAATATTCCTTACTAGATCGCACAGCTCATTCTACAACAATTATATAATTTTAATTATAAATGATTTTTTCCCATAATTACTAAGGTTTTTTATTTCGCCATATTTAAGAAAACCTTCACGAAAAATATTTTTGAGCAGCATAAGCAGTTATTTTGGTAATAAATCATACTTTGTAACAAAAATCTATTGGAAATATCTCATACTTTTATTGGAAATAAATGATCTGCATGGAATTGTTCCTATGTCGCAGGATGCGTATACCACTGTTTTTTAAATAAAAATGTTAGTAAAAAATAACGATTTTTATTTGGCAAAACATTGTTTATAACTTTTTAAGCATTGATTTTAGATAAGTTTTGTGGCCATATTCTGAAAGGGCATGAAATTTTACGTTGGATATGGTACTTGTAGTATGAAAAAAAAATGGAGAAAAATTCATTGGAAATTGACGACATTTGATACTTAACGTATTAAATATAATTTCAATTTATTAAGGGTTAGAAAATATGTCCTGCCATGAAGTAACCTCGTTATTAAATGTGTAAGTGCTTACTTTAGTTGAAAGAATACTCGTTTCAATAAAAGAAATGTAATTTGTTGTTTTATTGTTAATAATTGTTCTTTTTGATCACATTTCCTTCAGCTAACAAATAATTGAGTTGTTTCCCCTTATTTATCTTTGTTCGCCTTGACGTAAATTGCTATTAGAATTGACCAAATGATTGGGCATTGCATATTTGTAAAAGGAGTACTTTTCAGAATTTGTAATTAAGAATCAAACTTTCATGAAAATATTTCCAAATCGATTATCGTATTATCGTAATAAAGGTTCAAAACGTGCGGATAAAATATAGATAGTGCCTGAAGACTTCGTAGATTTTCTAAATTGTGATCTGATCTAAATTTCGCCTCTTTCAAACTTTTTTCTTGAGTTTGGCCCATATTTTTTTTAATGCAAATAAATTATCCGTAATTGTCCTACAAAATGTGCATCATTCACTATTGTAAAATTTTTGTTAACAAATGAGTTTCGTGCAAAGTAGAGTATTGGACACCACTAAAAAATATTAGTTACATATTTGCATCTATTTTTACAATACACTTGTAAACGACTGGTGGAAGGGCTTGTAAATAAAACACGCGATTTGATCGGCCGAAAGAAAATATCAATTATTTATTAGCGATCAACCGGTGACGATCCGATCGCGACGCGGACTTCCTAACCCTCTCACGTTCCGGAACGTTCTCTCTCAACCCGATCGTCACTTTTTCACATCTTCGTTCGATCATTCCAACTCTCGAATATTTAAATAGACTACAACGTCATATTACACATCGATATTATACTATTCGAATTACAAATAATTATATCGAGATCGTCACCATTTCGAAGGGCCTTTTACATAATTACCTAACAGGCCAGCTTCATTTTGAGAGGTACCCCCATTCGGGTGTGCAATGGCGTAGGGAAAACCACCTTTGTGGGAAAAACCTACGCCGGGTACCGCAGTCGATAAAACATCGATTCTGTCCGTAACAACACTTATATAATATTATTATTCGAATAGTAAAAACATTAACATTAATAATGATATTAAGTTCTAAATGTATTATCTTTTTCATCGTAAACGTAAATCTTTTCATTTCCTTCTTAATAAAAAATTCTCAACGTTTAGTGCAGTCTTTTTATTTCTTGATAACATTTTTTTTTATATTCATTTTTATCTTCCAGAAACTGGATTAGTGAATTGTGATTAAAAGACAAAATTCTCAAACTTTCTTCACAAAGTAGTTCATTATAGTTTTTACGTGTAATAATATTTGAGATAAAAACGTTTATCAGATACCAAAGTGATCCTGAAAGACGTAATAATCACATCTGATATAAAAATGGCTGACCAAAAATGAGAAAAAATATTATAAAATCACGAAATATAACATACCTGTAATGTATATGCAGTTTTACTTTTAGATTATAAGTTTTTAAACAAAATATCGTGTAAAAAATGAAAACTGTCCAATGTGACTGATGGGAAAAGGCTTAAAAATTGTATTAAAAAAATCGATGAAATAAGTAAAAGCTTCAGTCTTGAATTAAAATTAGCGAATATGAAATATTTTTAGCCAAATAAACCATGAAAAAAATTACTTAATCTTGAATATATGAGCTTAAAAAGCTGAAAACAAATCAAAATTTATTGTGTCTACGTATTTTGGAGCTGTCGAACTTCTTATACTAACCATGCCGAATTTAAACTAAACAAAATGTTTCTTCTGATTTATTTACTTTACTTAACGTATCATAATAAAACAACGAATCCTATATCATAAATGTTTTATTATAATAATAGCAAGATTCTGTTACGGCAGCAAATCTTATTTTACAACGCGATCTTACACTATCAATGATTTTATCTCCTGTCTTTTTAATGTCAAGTGATCTCAGATTATGGATCAAATTGAATGTAACACAGATTAAAAATAATATAGATTTAATCATGTCTGATATATTTAATTTCGTCTTAATCAGTCGTTTATTTTACCTTTTCCAATTATTTCTCACCATATTACGTTTTTTATTTATAAATTCTAAAGATTGTTCTTAACAGTTCAACTAAAACCATCGATTATTGACCGATAAAAAACATAAAGTGTCTTTAAATCTACAAAATTTCCATCACTTATAAAATAGATTAAACTGATCGATGTAAAAGCGTACTTCAGGATATTACACATACAAATGTACATGTTGCCGATAATGCATAAAACAATAATCTCGTTTAATTTAAATCAAGTAAAAAAAGATGAGTATCTACGTCCATGATGTCATAAATCAACGGAAGACGAACAATTCCCATCCTATTATTGACATAAAATGCATTAATGCCATTTTACTTAATTCATCAATGTTGGTAAATATCACGGCAAATCACGTGATATTAATTAACGAGAGACATGTAAAAAGGAAGACAATCCAATTCTTGTATTATCTTCCAGTACATATTCTCTGCATTTATGTCTTCAATTATAAAACTGCGCGTTTGTTTTTATTTCTATTCTCATCTTTAATTAATAATATCTGATAATAATGGATAGGTTTCAATAGCATCAGTGTCTGCGTTCGATATTGATAAAATGCTATTAATTTGTTTTGAAATGAATAAATACGAGACTATCAGCACCACAATAAGTGTTTACCGCCGATAAATTATACAATTTATAGTAGATTATGAACAGGAAATAACTGCCATCCGTGTTTTCTTTCATAATAATATGACAAATCTTTAGAATTTTGGAATTTATGTTAAAAGTATAAGTGGTCTTAGATTTTGGATTAAAGGGTGGACAGGTTTCATACGTTTTGCACTTTAACAAGTATATCATACCAAAAGAACAAATTGAACTCTTCAAGAGTTCTTTACAATACCTTAAATGGTTTATGCTTTTTTAAATGTTGCTCAGAAAAATGATTTATATATCCATTTTATGATATCAAAATATATTTGTTTAACAGCTATCTCTTTCACAAAACACATTTTTAAGATGAATTTCTATTGAATTAATTATTATTTATGAGAGTTGCAATTATTATGAATTGAAGAAGACAACAGTAAAATCAGATTAAAAGTAAGTGTGGGCATATTTCATACATGGGTTTCAGCGCCACCTAGCGTTTTTGGATGAAGTTGATGTCTCGAAAGGCAGTCTCGATCTAATGATTGATACTTAATTTTTTGAAAAATTCGGAAATTTAACTTCTTTAAGAACGCATTTTGACCAGTTTAGTATTCCGAGGTCACAATTAAGAGCTACGTGCTCTTTTGCTGCCAAACTCGTATATCACGCGTTACAACATTAAAAAAAATTAATGAAATTCACTTTTAATTTACGCAATATCACTAAATCTGTTCGTAGAAGAATGACCAAATGTGATACATTTTTATAAAATTTCTGGAAGGAAATGTGTAAATCCCAAAGTGACAAGTGATTTCTGATTATAAGCTCATTGATATAAGCGGGGGGTTTAAAAAACTATTTTACGAACTACATTAGATTATACGTAATGGGGAATTTTTTTAATATTTCATGTTTACTAATTTTACGGGGCAGTATTTTATTGCTTGTGAGTAAAATTGCAAGTCAACGTCAAATAAAACAATGAAATTTATAATTTATGGTTTTTGCAGATGACGAGTGAGATAACATTTTTACAATTTCCTGCTGACTGATAAAAATAGATATTCCTTTATACAATTCTTTGAATTCGAATTAGTAAAACAAACACAATGTTCTTCCGCTAATTACAATTTTTTATGTTATATTGACTACTAATCAAGCGTTATTAATTAGGCGCGTTGATTCGAGTGAATGAAGCGTAACATTTGTCACCATTAACGACTAATTTAATGTATAAAACTTGAATTGCTCAGAAAAATTCTTGAGAAAATAAAAAATATTTTATTAAATAAGTAACTTTATTTTACTTGATATATTTCATAGTTTAATTCACCTCGTAACTGTAAAAAAATAAGATGTAATTCTTATAATTGTTAAGATCTTAGTCTATTAGCTCCGAAAATTCTACAATTATTATTTTATTTTGATGATTACTCTCGTAAAAAAGTCGGACAATTTTGATACAAGTTTGTTGCATCGTAAGATTTCTTGGTCAAAATTGAGTTTCATGTAGCAGAAAATTTAATACACCATATTTAAGAAAAATTGCTGAAAATCAAATTTGAAACTCAATTTTCTTGAAACACTCATGAAAATGGCAAAAATCAACATTTTTTAAAAATCATTATTCTTTTCAGTTTTTTCGGTTCAATGAACTGATTATTAGAATCATATTGGAGAAATTAATATAGGAGTAATATTTCAAATGTAAATTTCAAAAGCGAATTTCAATTACTTTATCTGCAGCGTTCATAAATTATAAAGTGGAAAATCAGAAAAAAATTTAAATATCACCCAATTTTTAGTAAAGTCAATGATTTATATTTATATTTCTTAAATATCGATCATGGTAACTTTATTGTTACCGTTTTAAGTTAAAAATCCTCGTTTCTTATTTTATCTATTTATATTTTACTTGTCTTCTTAATATATTATGAACTAATTTTCCCTGGCTCTACAGGATTTAATTTTCAATTGAATTCATATTTTATAAAGTAATCTGTTTGGCGACCATCCATTAAAATTATATTTTAACATAATATTCGATCTATTTTTCAGTAGAAATAAGATGCCAATGAATTTATTTATATTGTTTTTATACAATTTACATTGTCAGATGACGAGATTAGTGCACAGATAGTTGCATTTACATTTCTTACCTTTAACTATTCCTATTTGAAGTCAAATATGATATTTCTGTAGCCTTCGCATACAGCGTCTAAACTAGTACACTAAAAATAAAAAAAAAAAAAAATACTCTAAACATGACATTTATTGCTCACTTAAGACTCTTAATTCGGTGAATTTGATTGTAAAATATTGATGTCTGCAGAACGCAATTTGGTAATCGAAATTGATTTGTAGCCATACCGAGGGCAACGAACGAATATTTGGGAATCATTGCATCTTCTGTCTTTGACGGTGCGCAAACCCAGTGCTTTTTAGTGGTCATTGTTAGCATTTTCGAAAATGACTTTATGAAGAAAACATCGGAAGTTAACTAATAGAACGTGGTCTCCTGATCGCATTTTTTTTCAAAATGAGTTTCTGTTTTTTACACATTTTTTCATTGTCTAAAACCTATATAGATCGCATCCTCGCTGTCTAAACTTAAAATAATGTAGCAAATAACCTGTTAACATCGGTTATTACAACCAAATGGTGACCGCAATGACAACTTTTTTTGTCTTGAAATTAAACTTTAGAGAACATTTTCAAAGGAGAATAATATCTCAGTATTGTTCTGAGAATATCCTTAATGTTTTTAATGTTTCGATAAGATTTTTATTTTGTTATTAATTTGGGAAATCGAAATTTTGAAAACAAATAACAAAAAATTAAATAAATTTTGGAGTATTCATACTCCAATTTTATCAGCTTTTATCAACTTTATCAAAAGTTCGATTTTTTAAATTTATGAAAAAACAAATATTGTATCTACTAAAAAAAATTCTGAAAATGAGAGGGTATTCTTTACTAAATTCTTGCTTTTAAACAAAAAACGGTAAAAATTTAAAAAATGGAGTAATATAATTGAATTAGCAGTTATTTACATTCACCTCAAACAACTTTTTCAAAAAATATGGCGCCCATGACCAGAAATATCTTGTTATTTCAAAGATTTCTCGTGGGATTTGCTTTGGCATTTTCAATCGGGGCTACAAATATGCTGGCTACAACAGAAGTTTGCTTCTAAGGACGTAAAATGTGTAAATATCTGCAGATATCTCCATTACGGCATGTACGGCAATATTTACTAGATTTCCTTTTATATCGATTAATTTTTATTTTTGAATCGTAATAAGCACTCTCTCAATTTGTTGCTATGAAAATTCTCGATTTCTCAGTGAATATTCAGTGACATCATGAAAAAAGCACTGAGGTAAATTTTTACCATCCGTTTTTAACAAAATATGATATTTTTTTTTACCCTCCGGCCGTAAAACTCGATTTCTCGGCCTAGGGCGAAACTTTCGGTTAGAACTATCGAGTCCTATGACAATCGGATCAAACAATGAATTATTGGTCACGGGCGAAATATTGATCTCCGACGAGTGTGTTACCCGTAAAATTTAGTATGGTATAGTTTTTTAGGTCACTGAATACGAATCTTATGTCATATTTTCAAAATTCAATATGGCGGTTCCAATATGGCGGCTACTTTTTATATGCTTTTTAAGCAATCTTTTTTATTTACGTGGAAAACTAGTGAAATTAGTTACTAGGAAGTTTTTGAGGTCGCAGATTACGAAATTGATCTCAAATTTTCAAAAATTCAAAATGTCGGATCCAAGATGGCCGGCAGAAATGCGAAAAGTTGCTGTACCTCGTCGAATTTTTTTACTCGGAGGTTTTTGGGGTCGCTTATTACAAATCTGACCTCAGATTTTCAACCGCACCTGGTGGTGACCATGTGAATGCATTTGTGATATAGGTCGTCCTTTTTTATCCGCTATTTTGAATCCAGTTGAAATTCATTTGAAATCATGTTCAGATAAACACATCTTGTGAAAAATTATGTTTGAATGTTGCTTTATTACGTCCGTTGTATTAGATCAACCATTTTCAAGTTCGAAAATCACAATTCATTTTTGAATTCAGCGGTCCCAAAAACCCTTTGGTTAATATTTTCATCGAAATTGAACATGCGTCAAAGATACTGCAAAGAAGCACTAAAAACCTATGTTTTCGAAGGATACGTAGAATGCAAGGAAACAACAAGAAGAAGCATGAGGAATTTAGCAATATTACCGAATTGGACAAAACAAGTAGCCGTCACTCCTTTTTATATACATCTTCGGTATTATATAACAGTATAGAAAACAAAACAAATTGGACAAACAGAAGGAACATCATCATACTAAGGCATGGATCATCGATAAAACACGTATATGGCCGACATTATACGTTGAGCAACGATTTGAATAAGATAAACATTGTTCATTCTTCGGTTAAGAAGAAATTATGAATGACACGTTCTTATTTAGTATAGAAAATTAAAATGTACTTTTTATTAGAAACTAAATAGATACACTGAGAGAATTTTTCTAGTTAAAAGTCCCATACTGTCTAGTTCTAACGGGATATACTTGCAATTTGCGCAAAATTGCCATACTGATATTAAAAATGTCCACACTGGCATTGAAAATGTGCTATACTTACACTAGAAAGTCCCATACTGTAAGGTAATTTTCAATAATATTATGGCACTTTTGCGCATATTGCAAGTATATTCCGTTAGAACTAGATACTACGGGACTTTTAACCAGAAAAATTCTCTTAGTTTAGTAATATTATTATTGTGAGAGTGTTACTTTGTTTTATAGTATTTATAGTATTGTATTAATATATGACTATATTTAAACAAAATGTATATTAATAATACAGTGTGATAAATTTCAAAGTATTCAAGCTTCTCTTAGGTTTACTATTCTCAGATAGGAAAAAGTACTATAATATTTTTCTTGTCAGTGTGTCATTTTCAGTCATTTATATCTTAAGCTTGTTTTTGCGTTTTAGGCATTCATGAGTACGATTTTTATCACATTCCTGCAGAACTCTGGCGGCTGATTTCCTCCTCATCAAAAAATGTTAATAAAACATTGTGTCATATAGTAGTTGTATTTTTACCCAAGGAATGTTACGTCAACATCGCCGGTGAATATCTCGGAGTTTTGCGATAAAACAGAAAAGTTCTCCAACATACGAGAGCGTACGAGCTGCATACTTGTCCGATAAGGCGGGAGACTGATTAAAAAATCTGCTGCACAAAATAATTGTACATATTGCTGATAATGAAAAGAAGATGAGAGAAACAGTTCGAGTGAAAACGATAAAGCGTGGTTCGGGGATGCTATAGATGTGGCAACAACGTCACGGACGCCATTGTTGGAAGACTAATGACCAACAGACCCTATTACATTGTTCACGTGGAAATTCCTGAATCTCGAGACGAAGAAATGACCTGTGTTCATAGACGTGAATCATTCCAACATTCACTTTTTGAGGCGTCTTGAGAAGTATTTTTTCAAAAATATACTCTAGTAAATATATGCACTTTTTTAAGTTTTAGGAAACTGTATACAAAAATGACGAAATTAATGTTATTTATCAACAACAACATTATTTTATATCATATACATTCGAAAAATATCCTACGAAAGTTTTATTTGAAAGATAATAGTTGTGTATGAAGAAAAAAACAATTAAATTACCTTATTTTTAAAAACTTGCATAAGCAATTAACATAGATATTTGAGAAAATTTTATTACTATTCTCTCTAGAACTATAAGCACAGGCCCTTTTAAACTGTCTAATTATTATTAGGAATTGCTTTTATTACACTGAGAAAAATTGTATAACAATTTTAACTATTTTGACTAGGAATCCAAGCACATACTAGAAGTCATGCTAATTTTTACTATTATTTTAGTAAATATTCCTACCCGGATAGGACTTTTTTCTATAAAAAGTAGGAAAATTTACTAAAATAATAGTAAAAATTAACATGATTTCAGGTCTGTGCTCGAATTCCTAGTCAAAATAATAAAAATTGTTATACAATTTATCTCACTGTATTTGCAGATAAATGTCAAATCGTAATAAAAAAGTACTATCTAAATGTAAAAATTTACTATATTAATTCTGTTTATTAAAAGGAAGGCGAGTCTGTCCACAAAATCAGAATAGTAAAATTTATTATACAATTTTTCTTGTAGTATGTGTATTTTTATGAAAAATCCGAAACATTTTTGTGTATTACCGTAAATTAAATAATAAAAACTAAATTTTTATAAAATATAAAATTTGATTGCGTACCTCACCAATTAAAAACGAATGTTCCTAGTTTTAGAAAAAAATGATCTGGATTTTTTGTTCACAAAAGGTTTTGTCGGGTTCGGCATTAATATTCAATTTAATTGAAATGAGATCGTAACAAATAAAATGGGTTAAAATAGGAATAAATTACGTAAATAAATATTTGATTGGGTCTGGACGTCGGCCATACAAATGTAATATATTGTATTTTAATGAAATTGTTTATTGTTGATATCAGCACAAATACAATTTATTTGGTCTGAAGAAAATAAAAAAAATAAAGACATTTCACAATGAATGAAATAATGCTTTCGGACAAAATTCAAAATGTTATTTATTAAAAATGGATTAAAAAGAAACATTAAAAACCATTTAACAGGTACAACATTTTTTGTTTAGTATGTAAAATATTAAAAGTATCGTAAAACTGCTTACGTATTTTGTATAATAAATATTCGAAAGGTATTTTCGCTGGAAATACAAAAATTAAGTGATTAAAATGCGTCAAATCAGCTGATTTGAAAATGTGTCAATATCTTGTAACTTGATAAGTCGAGTCTTCTGACGAATGTACAGGTTTGTTCTGTTTTCGATTCCAGATAGTCTTAGGATTTTTGAAAGTGAAATAACTAAATTCCTGACCAAATTCTTGTGTACATAAACTTTCAAGATAAATTCAAACGTTCGTGTTGTAGATATTCGAATCCGTTTTACTGATATCAATATTAAAAACTTATCCATGTAGTTTTAACTAATAAAAATGTTTTCAATACTTAGTGATATTTTAGTTCATTAATTTCGGATATTTTCACTTTTTATATGAAATTCGGTAATTTTAAATAATATTTAAAACAGTAATTTTTAATTCAAAATTAAATTATAATATAAAAAAGATCTATACACCTGCGGATTATTTTAAAAAACATTAAAATTGCAGTATGACATTATTTTAGACATTGATGCAGAAAACTGTATTAAAATATTTTTAACTAAAAAATGTGAGGTAGTAAATATCAATAATTCAATTTAATAACGATGCTGTCTCATGTAACATTATAAACTTCGTTATGTATCAATATTTTCATTTACATTTTCAATTATAATTTGATCCAATGGCAGTTGATTTCAAATCAATTTATTTGCTTGTTCGAGTTTTAATTGCGTAATTTTTGCTTCTTTCTACTTTTACAAAATATTGCCTATATTTCATGCATCGGTTCGTTTTTGCCAATATTTCGCTGTTACTTTTACATTACGTTGGATTTTTACATTAGAGTATGGGGAAGATCATACTTCACAGGATCATTTCTGTAGTACATCTTCAAATCTCTCTACTTAACAGTGGAGTTGACGTTGGTTCAAAAGAATGAAAAGGTTTAGAACTCATTCTTGAAAATCCTCTCGACCACTTGTTAATAATTAAAACTATAAATTCTTTAAGAGAATTATGTGGAGTTCTTGGTGGGACGGTCTATAAATAAAAAAGCGTGTTTTTTTAAAATAAATAAATAATATACGTTTCGGTCGCTGATGTGAGCCATCTTCAATATTTTATATTCTATAAACAATGAAACATATAAATTACAAAAATAAAAGAAGTTATAAATTTCAAAAGGTAGTATTTTAGTAATTTTATGTAAAAAATAGTATTATGTTGGTTCCTTATTTAAGAATTCATGGGTTAATGTAATTGATTTTTCAATTGAGGACAAGAGTTTTATTTTTAAGGAATTCAGAAAATATTGGAAGGTACAAAGGTTAACTTTTTAAAGACAAGGTTTTTAAATAAAGTTTCAGTAATTTTGCATATGTTTGTTAACAATAAGTTTTTGGCTGCTGCCTTGTGATTTATCAATATTTGAATGACAGTATTTGTAAAAAACGCGGTTAAGTGAATATCTATATTTAGCTCTTTCAGAATGTTATAAAATTAGAAAAATTGTTATAATTTACAATATTTTGTTGTAATTTTAATACATCTTTCTTACAATGAAATTTTTTTCCTGTGTATTTATCAGAACTTAAACAATGAATTTATTTCCTGAATTAAAAAAGTGACAATTAAAATAAAACTAATAATTTTTTTTAAAACTACAAAACACAGGGGCATTTCAGTTGTACATAAGCCACAAACGACCGAGATTCCAGATGTCAATCTCGAACTACGCCTGCATATGAAGCTCAAAACAGTGTGCCGTCAAAGAAAATCGTAAAAAACGGTTTGTTATTTTTAAACTACCAAACTTTTACATAACAACTTTAAGCCACCCATGTACACAACTTATTTTAAGCAAAAATTTGAGCAAAAAAAGGTATAATAATAATAATATATGACAATAATTTAACTCAAATCATTGTTTTAAATGTGAATATTTATATCAAATATTAAAAATAGATTCGAATCTTATTTTAGTCGTTTTATTGAAGATTTCCATTAATAATTAATAGAAAATATAATTTAAAAAATATAAAATTAATATTAATTGGACTACGTTTATTTTAAATCTAATTTTAACCTCTTGCAATGTAATTAAATCGAGTAAATAAAAACAAAATCAAGATGATAAATTACAAAACGTTATTATGAATTTTAAATAGAAAATGAATAGTCAAGTTCTTTCGTGATTCAATGTAACATCAATTCAATACGAAACAAAAATATAATCGAAAAACTGTAATAATTTTGAGGTTTTATTTTATTTAAATTTATTTTATAACCGATATATTTAGGTCATACAATTAGCTACATCACTTAACGGAGTATTTTTAATTCTTTTTTAATCCAGTATTGAAAATAAATACATTATTTATAAAATTACTAATGTCTACATTTAATTTATTTCGAACCGTGAATGAAATAAACAGAAGGATGAAAATAAATTGGCTATTGCGGTTCCATTAATTCATTTTAATCTACCCAACGTTTCGACGTTTGTTTGACGTCCTTTTCATGGGTTAAACTTAAATATTATTAATTAAGATTAATTAATATTATTAAATAAGAAATATTATTTATAAAAGAATTATTTTTTTTTCTTGGGAAATATACTTTCGTGCAAATTGTAATTAAACTTAATAATAATTTGAATTAATAAAAAATATACAAAAATAAAAAACAAAAAATACTTAATAATGTTCATGGATTAGATCCAAATATTAATAATATTACCTAAGTACTTTAGTTTTTAGGCTGAAAGCATTTTGGATTATTAATATTATCATTTTATTAGTCTTTTAAATAATTTATGTGTTGTTGTTACTGCTTAATTACAGAGGATTCGTTTTTAGTCAATGTTTTCTTGAAATTTCTGGGAATGAAAATTTACTCCTCAGAGAGTAAAATTTAAGAGACTAATAAAAGAACGGCTTCTCACTCTACCAGAGTAAATTTTCAATCTCTACAGAACCAGGTACCCTTCACAATGAGTGAGTGTTCATTCGTGAAAAATGAGACCACACTCTTTCACTCGAGTGGTTCAATTTCCACTCTGTAAAAATTAAATTGCCACTTCAAGAAATTTAGTGATTAAGCTGTTCGAAATGTAATACAATTTATTAGTTGGACCTTTAAAAAAATGTTTGTTCCAAGCAATATTTATTTTAAATGAATGCATTATTCAATACTAAATAAAACAAAAGTATACACGAAATCATTTAAATCGAATTTATCTGTTAAGAACCTAAGAAAGTCTATCCTTGAAATAGAATAATATTTACTCGGTCCGATTAGTAAATAAATATTTACTTCACCAGATTTTAAATCATTGTATCTATGAAGAAATTTCGAAACATTTTCCTGTAACGGTACATTTACCAAGTTTTTAATTCCGCGTCGAATCAGCTTTTTTCAAACAGCTGTAATGAACCAGAGGCCTACTTAGGAGGCTCGATTCTACGAGCCAATCAATGGCCTCATACTATCCCCACCATTCCTCATTTATCTATACATTCGATCTTGCCGTCGCAGTAAAAATATGAGATACGCTTTTTTCAGGCTAATAATTTATGTGCTAATCATGTTTGTGAAACGAAACTCAGGAAAAAATGAATAATACAATCATCGGAAATGTTTCGTAAATTTTTTTTTTTTTATATTATAACTGAATAATAATGAAAGCATTTTTAACTATCGTTTACTTGTTATATTGGCCCATTATTCATTCGATCAAACAGGTCAGTTTTGTCAATCAAACATCTTTTAATTAATTAGTTAAAATAGCCAATACGTAGAAAATTATGACAAATTAAAATCGGGTTTTTAAAAACCTTGTTTAATGACTATTTCATTCAAAGTTGTTTCAATGAAGTAAAGTATTAATATATTCATTCTATAGTTCACTTAATAGTTTCATTCATTTCCGACATAAAATACAGTACTTTTGTTTAGTAAATATTACTTTTGAGTTGAGTAAATTGCTAAGAATTATTGTTGATGAAATATTTGTGTTTTTTTTACAACCAATTGAATACAGTGAATACATTACGGTTGGGATAACTTAGTGAGTTTAATAAAGAGTAGTCAAGATATTTGAATCCTTTAAAGTATACTTTGAATCCCATGGATTCATTAATTGTATCACCAATGTTAGGAGAATATTATGTAATCCGATAGACTAAAAAAATACTCATTTAGATTGAAAATTGAGTTCGGGTTCAACCGTTCGATTTTCAATCCTTAGGAAATAAAATTCACTCTAACCGCTTTAGTATTTATGATGAAACAAATAATTACGAAAAATAATACCAAAAAAATTTGGTAATTTCAGGATTTAAATTTACTTCTCATAAAACATTAAATATTCTCAAAATCAAAACGTCGATATTATCGTTAATTTGTTTTTATGTAAGTAAGAATTTGGTACTAACGTCTTGCAACTAATACTTTGATTTTTTGCAACGTTTCCGTTTTAAAATCGAAATTATTTGTAAAGATATTAGACAAAATTTATTTCTCTTAAAGAGTATAATGATGGAATTAAGAAAAATTCTGAAAAATGAACCAAAACATCGTAAAAAATGTCAATTTACCACCAATGTAACAATTACATTTTTGTTAACATCTGTGCAAATAATTCCAACTTCTGCAGACAAGTTTCTGACGTCAAAAGTTAAACATTGAAAAATAAAAAATATTAGCTGCACATTTCATCTTCTATCATAATAAACCTTACAACGCGCTTCTTTTGAATGCATTATCTCGAAATAATCGCATGAATAACACAAATCAACGCAAAAAGATCAAAACTTTTTTGTTTACTATCGAACTAATGAAATATTAATGATATGTTACAATAACATAAGATGTACATCTAACTGTAATTTATTGTTACAATTAGCAACACTTCATCGTAAGAATCAGCAACAAATTGCAAATTAATTTCATTTTCATCCGGTTTTCCGATTATTTTGTATTATTCCTTCGATTACGCGTTAGTAAACATGGGATTGATTAACAAGTGGTTGAATTAATGATGATGCAACTAACGATGAAATTACATTGCGATGTTCAGGAGACGTCGCTGGCGAGAAAAACAAAATAACAGGTAATTTAAACAAAAAAATTTAGTAAATTTTACTGAATGATCAGTTGAATATTTAGTACTTTTTATAGCATTTCAATAAATCGACTAAGTTTTAGTTTAACTAAGTTTCATTTAGTCATATGAATTCACCATTTAGTGAAAATTACTAAGTGCATTGTTGTGTTTTATTAGAAGAATTTTTCATAGTATACCAAAGCAGCAAGAGAAGTCATTAATGATTTTTTTTAATAATTATTTTTCTTTTTTAGTATTTGCGATTTGTGAAGGCAATTAACAATTAATATATTCTTGAATAGTTTCGTTTTTTTTCGGTTACATAAATAATAGAAATTAAAAATGGTTGAGTTTAATAAAAATTTTAAAATTAGAAGAAGAGGAAACAAAAAAAAATAAAGGTCAATAATTTGTTTTTTTTTTGTAATATAAATAATGAATAAATATTTAGCAACCTTTCGACTCTCACATAAGTCCTCTTCAAGGCTATGTGACCTTGCTTTAACCAAAACTATTTAAGAATATATTAGTTTATAAATCGATCGAAAATTAAAACCTTATCAAATGCAATGAACAATGTTGAATAAACAAAACAGTCGAAAACTTTATTTATTTCAAAAAAAGAGCAGCTAGAAAATGATTTTAAAAAATTTGTTCAACAAACAAGAATTCCTCCTTTAGATAGAATTCATAATTTTTTTATTTTACTTTTAAAACAGTAATTTAGACCATAAGTTTCTTTTAGGGTATTTATATAAATTATGATCTCCCTTAAATAAATAAATTAGATGAATATTGATCGTTTGTTTTAATGTTTTTTTGGAGAACTATTTTTTGTTTAAATTTTGATATCATTCATTCAAAAAAACATTAATTGAACTAAAAATGTGTAATTAATTGTTCACTTAGTGTTCGATCCTTCAATAAATCAGGTGCTGCGTGCGTTGGAGAACAAAAAGCAGCCAATTTCCGCCGTTTTGTACACTTTACTATTTACGTACTGCAAGTGAAACAAAATCAGGGATTTTATTGCGAATTTATATAATCTTTCAATTTATCGGCAATCATAAACAATTATAATTAGCATATAGCATATTTCTTGTTTTTTTTTTCGGTCAATTTTACGAAAAAGTAAACAATAATACTTGTTAAATCGGGATGACGATTTTAGCCACCTACACTGTTAGAAATTTCTCTCGAAAATTTCTAAAATTGTAACTGAAGTTTTTTACTGTTAGCGTTTCAGAATTTTACGAAACAAAATTCAGAAACGTTTTATAAAAATTACGAAAAAATTACCAAAATATTTCAGAAAATTGCTAAACTCTGTTTCGAAATATTCTGAAACCGTAACGATAAAAAAACTTCCGTTACTCTTCCAGGCAATTGCTACTGAAATTTTTAACAGTTTATGTTTTAAACACGCTATTATCTAAATTTTGTAGAGTAATAGAATGAATTCTCACTATTAACGAGTTAATACACTTTATGGAGGGAATTTTCACTCTTAAAAATAAACCACTCTTTCATTTAAGTAACCCAATTTTCATTCCATGAAATTTAGATTTTTTAAATTCGAACTAATTGCAATAGTTTAAATGACGTAATTTGATTAGCGCGTGTTTAAGATTTTTTTAAAATTTCTACCATTTCGATGTCGGTAATTTCATTATCGTTCAATTACTCTTAAGGCTTTGATAAAATGAAACGAAAGATATCTGATACTAGGAACTAAAACATTTTTCCATTTCGAAATCGTCGTATTTCCAAATATTTAGTCTCATTCGAATTTATCGTAAAAGCAAACTTTTTAAAATAAATATTTTCATATAAATAAATTCTTTTATAATCATAACAATTTATGTTATTTCGAGTATAGTCGAGATTTAAATTTCGTTGTTAAATGAGTAAACAGAGTCGATCTAATTTACTCATTTGTCACCTGAAAAATTCAACAGAAACTGTGCAAGCTGCAAATGTGCAAAAGTAGTAGACAAAAGCAATAAGTCTCCATTCGGAGTAAATATTCTGTAATTGGAAAGATTTTGAAAACATGTTAATCACCCAGTCCAGAAATATCGCGAATAGTTTATCGATAATCGGTTCTTTTGTTTGTTTTTTTACGAAACAATCCAGTAATTAAATAATTTGATCATTCTCTAGATCTTTAAAGAAAAATCACATGATTGAATCATGTGATGAAACTATTAGGGTCGAGTTTTTTGCCAAAAATATGCTCCTTAAATTCCTTGGAGTGAAAATTGAGCCACTCTTATTAAGAGTGAAAATTTTACTCTATGTTGTGTGACATTTCACTCCATCAAGAGTGAAAGTTTCACTCTATCGAAAGTGATATTTCACTTTTCTAGGAGTGAGTTTGTGAAAGAGTGGCTCAATTTTCACTCCAAGGAATTTAAAGAGTGAATACTTAAACATTTTTCAGAAGTTTCTTTTTTAAGAACATACATCGAAGACTTAATCAATTTAATTAAATCTGAATTTACGTAACATTTTATATTTATAAAATAAACTTTGAAATTCCTTCGAGTGAAAATTGAGCCACTCTTTTATTAAGAGTAAACATTTCACTGTATGAAGAGTGGCATTTCACTTCATCATGAGTGAAAGACAAAATCTCACTCCTACAAAAGTGAAATATCACTCTCAATAGAGTGAAAATTTCACTCTTCGGGAAAGAGTGGCTCAATTTTCACTCCAAGGAATTTAAAAAGTTTATTTTAAAAATGTAAAATGTTACGTAAATTCAGATTTAATTAAATTGAATGATAAGTCTTCGATGTATGTTCTTAAAAAAGAAACTTCAGAAAAATGTTTAAGTATTCACTCTTTAAATTCCTTGGAGTGAAAATTGAGCCAATCTTTCGCGAAGAGTGGAATTTTCACTCTATTGAGAGTAATATTTCACTTTTCTAGGAGTGAGATTTTGTCACTCTTGATGGAGGGAAATATCACACTTCATAGAGTGAAATTTTCACTCTTAATAAAAGAGTGACTCAATTTTCACTCCAAGGAATTTAGAGAGCGAATACTTAAAAATGAAAATGAACAATCAAATACAAATTTTTTTTTTAAGAAGACATATTGATGACTTAATCAATTTAATTAAATCTGAATTTACGTAACATTTTACACACTCTAAATTTCTTGGAGTGAGAATTCACTCTTTAATTAGTCAAGAACTAGCAACTCTCGTAAAAGAGTGAATATTCAACAATTTAAGAGTGGAAATTCACTCTTTCCTCAAGAATTGTCAACCCCACGACTCGAAGGAGGGAAAGAGTGAATTGTCACTCTTCTTAGATTGAAAATACACTCTTAAAGAGTTGCTCGGTTTTCATTAACCAAAGAGTGAATTCTCACTCCAAGAAATTTAGAGAGCATTTTTAAAATAAACTTTCTAAATTCCTTGGAGTGAAAATTGAGGCACTCTTTTATTAAGAGTGAAATTTTCACTCCATGAAGAGTGACATTTCACTCCATCAAGAGTAAAAAAAGAAAAATCACTCCTAGAAAAGTGAAATATCACTCTCAATAGAGTGAAAATTTCACTCTTCGGGAAAGAGTGGCTCAATTTTCACTCCAAGGAATTTAGAGAGAAGAATTAAATATAATTATTCTCAGCCTATTTTGAGAATTTTCTCCCCAAATTGTTACTCGATATTTCCAATTTGCATTTTTAAATGAAAGCTACAAATTTCGGTAAGTTTTTTTAAGAAGAACAACTAAAAATACAATTAATACCTTAAAAAATTATGTAACAATTGACGATGTGATTTTTTTTATAGCACGTTAATCGCATTATTTTATGGTCCAAATCCCTTGATAAGAGTGACAGAGTGTATAACTATCACCTGATTTAAACTAATTTATTGATTTCATTGAAGCCAGTCTCTGTGGCAAGTAACATTTAAATTGATACTCGTTATTTTAATTGCTGTTCTACCAGGATTAAAAGAGCGCAGTGTGACAAAAAACAAAATGAATACTAATGAAATATTGCTAACTTTCAAAGCATCTTTCATTTTCACTGTTATCAATTACGATTGAGCTCTATAAAAATTCTGAATATTCATTTAATTGCCCTATACTCAAATCCGCATTGAAATTAATTGCAAACAGTACAAGAAGAAAACTTAAGATAAACAAAAATGCAAAGTTTAAATCAGCAATTCGTTATAACTGAAGATTCATTTCGAACGCCTTTATTAATAAGTGAAATTGTATCGACATATTATTTGATCTGGACCTCTACTTTACACATACGATGCATGTATCGTCAATTGTAAATTGTCGTAGTGGCGACCTAAATCTCACTTCGTTGACATTTCCATCAGTAAAAGGAGCATCGACTGCACACGACTAAGCAAAGATTTACGTCCGTAAGCAAATAAAATCTTAAAGCTCATTCTCAATATGGGAACTGAGCAAACAACTGAGACTAAGATAAACTGTATTTGTGCAGGTTTTAGTATTTATAAATTCCAATTTGAAAGTACAGTAGGACCTCTCTTATTCTAATTGTCCAGCCTCTCTTATTCTAATCGTTCCCCACAAGTCTTCTCCCACTATCACACGAAAAGTCAACGAAAAATATTGTCCACAAATCACAAGCTCGCAAGCAAAGTAAGTGGGGGTAAGGGGAAAATTAGAATAAGAGAGGTCGGCGTCATCTTGAAAAACTTTACTAACTAGAATAAGAGAGGTCCTACTGTACTAAACAAATTATAATTCGAACTCGTCAATTGAATTTTTTTCTTGACAGGGTGGTCAAATTTGTGTTTTATAAAAATATATTACAATAAATGAGAATCAAATTGAATGAAATTTATGAAATTAAATAATTTTGACTTACCTCCTTTGCAGGGTGTCCTGTGCGTCGAGTGTTGAGCCCGATACCCAGTGATCATTTCATAGTCTCCAGAATCGCGTTTCAAAGGAAAAGTTGTCTCGAGAATATGGTCGCAGGGTTCCATTAACATGAGGATTCCCTTAACTTTCTTCTTGCGTTCCTCAATGCTTTCTCTAGATCTCTTGCCAATATCCTCAACCAGCTTGTCTTCGACGATCTGACAAGCACGATGGAAGAAGTACTCGACCATGTCGAAGAACTTGGGGTTGTTGTCGACAGGAACATCTTTGAGTTTGTCAGGGATTTGGTGATCGGCATAGGTCCTGTTTTGTAGACGGACCAAGGCAGCGGTCTGAACCATCTCGACAGCCTGCTTCGCTGTCAGAGAAGTTCTTGCCAATTTTCTAACGTGGAACATGACTTCGGCTCCGGTTTACCCCAAGAGGAACTGATGAACTCTGTCGATTCCTGAAGAAAATATTGAAAATTCTATTAGACTTAAGTCATGAATTAAGCTGAAATTTGGTGGGATTTTAGGTGGAGAGAACTTGTGAAAAGGAGCATTTTTTTGGAGTATTACTTAGGCGTTTTTCTTCGCCTTTTTTGCGACCGGGCCACACGACCTCGCGGAACAAGGAAGGAAACGGTTTAAAGAAAAGGAGCAACGTACCGAGGTAGAACCAAGACGGAGCGAAACGACGAGACGACGTAAAGACGACGCTGCACCGCAACAAACTGACTGCTGGAGTTGGCGCTTGGCGGTAGAACACCCGATTCGTGGCGTGCGATGATTATTCCCCGAATGCTCGAGCGGGGTGCGCAAAAGCCACGAGAATCGAGTCGTTGCGCCGATATCGTAGAATGACCTGAAAAACTCGAGAAATGGTACGCAAATATACAAGCCTCTAACAAAACTTGCAAATCTGCAAATATTCGAAAACACTTCACATTTTTTCAAAAGTTAATAAATGAACATACGAATATCGCTTTTCGTTGTTTTCTTGTTTTGCAATACGCACGTTCGAAATTTTTTGTTTTTTCGTACTCATCTATTTCCTTTTTACTTTCTAACCTATTCGAGTACTGAGTTCGGAATTATTGGTACCAATAAGTAAGATACTTAAAAGAAAAGCACCAGAGAAGTTATTATAATTCATATTTCCATGCATTAAATATTGTAACCTGAAAATTGTTGCAATCCAAAAAAACCCGCGCCATTGTGGATATTCAAAATCAGCCAATCACAGGATGCCTCGCGGATAACGGTCGTATGCGATGACGTAAGCAATGTCGGTAATAGCAGATTCAACCAATCAGGTAGCAGCATTAACTGGAGACTTACGCCCTTGGACGATAACTTTCCGGTAAATAAATATTGCCTGCACTATAAAAAAGAAATGTAAAATTACATTTCTGAGATTTTACAATTTTGTTGAAATTTTCTATTACTCTCGTTGTAAAATTGCATGTTTTCGGTAAATATCCAACGAAAACAGAAGGAAATTTACCGTAAACGTGTCAAATTTACAATGGAAACCTAAATTTACATCGTAAAAGGTGGAAATAAAAATACCAGTAGGAATCGTTGTAATTTTACATCGGTTGTGTAATTTTTAAAAATGTAATTTTACATCGTCTTTGTAATTTTCAATTGTTTTCCATGTAAAAAAGCACGGAAAATGTAAAGTTACACGCACCCTGTAAAGTGGTTCTCGCCGTTCTCGTCGACCGATGTGGCGCTGTTGTCATATATGGGGTCCATGTGAAATCGACGATGAAAATGCGTCACCCTCTTAATTTTTCTTGCAAATTTTTTAGACTATAGTATTCATCGAAAAAATCTTTCTTGAATTTTTCCGATTTTTATCTTTCCAAGTTCACGAGTTATGAATTTTTCAAAAAAAAAATCAAAAAATTTTCAACTGGCTGTAACTCAGCAACAGAGATTCAACAAAAATAGATAAAAAATCGTTCGAAGCGTCACTTTCTTCAGTTTACTAGATTTTTTAAAAATTAGACACAAAACTATTGCTCAATTACATAATATATTTATACATGTTATTCTTCATCACTTTAATCCCTAATTTACTTTTTAAATATATTTATAAGAAATAAAAATGGTAAACTACGATGTTAGATTTATAAATAAATAATCTTCAAGTGAGATTTAATTAATTCCGATGAAAATACTGCATTTTAAAAATAATATCGAAAATACAGTACGAATCCTAACTGTAATGTTATTCTTTATATTTATATGATTTAAAATTTTGTTTGAAATTATTAAAAAAATAAATTATTTAAAGTGATTAAGAATAACATGTATAAATTGGTTCAGTTATTAGATAGTCAAATGCGAAAAATGAAATTTTTGCGTTTCTCCAAAAAAAAAAAAAAAAAAAAAATGAAATAGGATATGTTTCATATTTTATGTTTTATACTAGCAAATTCAAGAATATTTATCATATGCTCAAAAATAACACCAAATAACACAAATATATTTTATTTATTTTTTTTAGTAGACAGAAACTCGTGTCCATAACAGGACTAGGCTTAAAATTCGTCAAATTTATGACAGTTTTTTGTAGAATTTTTTCAAAAAAATGAATTATGATTAGCATCCTTAAAAATTCGATTTAACTCTACAAATGCGAAATTTTTGACCAAATAATTGAGCAATAATTTTGTGTATATTTTTTAAAGAAAGTCCATAGTAAACTGAAGAAAATGGCACTTCGAACGATTTTTTTTATCCATTTTTGTTGCTGCGAGTTACAGCCAGTTGAAATTTTTTTTATGTTTTTTTGAAAAATTCATAACTTGTGAGCATGGAAAGATAAAAATCGGAAAAAATTCAAGAAAGATTTTTTCGGTGAATACTACACTGTAAAAAAGTGTAATGAAATTGCCCACGTATAATGGTAATTTTACAAACTCGTTGGAATTTATCCACGCTTAATGTAGTAAATTTATCCACGTATAATGTTAATTTTACAAGCTGGTTGGAAATTTACTGCATTAAGCGTAGGAAAATTACAATGAGCTTTGTAAAATTACCGCCATATGTGGGCAATTTCATTAGAAATTTTTTACAGTGTGTCTAAAAAATTTGCCACAAAAATTAAGAGCGTGACGCATTTTCATCGTCGAGTTCACACGGAATGCCCCGTATACATTGTATACGACCGCACAGATGTGCTATTTCGTTTATTGAGTGACTTTATATTTTTAACGAAAAAGGTATTGAAGACATTACAAATTATAGGTAGCTGAATTACAAAAAATTTAGTTGATATATTGGTATATCATTCTGATCATATCTAAAAATTACACCAAAACTTGGGACATTTCACTGAGCCAATGTAATTTTACAGTAGAAATGTAAAATTGCGACAAAACTCGAAGAATTTTGCAGCCCAATTGCAATATTACATGTGCCGTGGAAATATAGAACTGATTTTTTACGTTTTACAGTGCACATGTAAAATTACATCGATAATGAAGGAATTTTACAATATCACTGTAAATTTTCAACGATTTTCACTGGTAGTTTTATTTCCACTTTTTCACCGTAAAATTACATCGACTTTTTTACAGTGTATGCATATTGAATTCCTGTTTACAAGATACAGTTGCATAATTTGTTATAAAATATGGTAGACAAAGAAAAACAAATATAAGCATTATATTCCGAGTTGTTTTTCATTGTGTTCTGTAACTTATGAAATGTAAATGAGTTTGCTAAATTATGTGTTTTAATTTGTGCAATAACTTTTTGTGGCAGCTACAAAATTTATTTCAATTTAAGGGGGTTCTAAAATGGTCCGCCGGTAAAGTAGGCAATTCTACTAAAAAACTTAAATTAAAGATGTCTGAATAACATTTTTAAAATTCGGGCTCTGTAAGGGCAATTTTAAGCACTATAAACAGTTTCCTATAAAATACCACAGATATTAATTAAACACCGACTGAGAATTTTCGGAAATAAGTGATTTTTATTTACGAAAAATTTTGGTTAGTTCGAGCACTTTAGAACCCCTTAAGAGGTTATCGACCTATAAGGTATAGGCATTTTCATTAAAAACCGTAATTTTAATATAGGGTGAATATGCCAATGAATGGACGATTTTCTACATATTTCTATTTCTTATGAATGTATGATGCACAACATGCAACAAAATACATATTTTTATATTCTTTGATCATTCAAAACAATATTTACAGTACTATTGATCTTCCAGTGTTTATTATTTTGTAAAATCAAAGCAAAGTTTTAAAGCCATCCAAAACTGGTACTGAAAACGTCCCATTTGATTTAACCCGTCTATTCATTGGGGTTTAGCGGATTTTTTTACAAACGTATGAAGACGAGGTTAATAATTGAATAAAATCAAAGGTTGAACTACACGGTCATAAAGAGCAGAGTCTAACGATTCTAATGGTGGTATCATAATTAAATTTTCATAAAAGAATTCAAAAGTTACAATCGATCAAAGTGTGAAAAATGCTTAACCGTCCATTCATTGGCATATTCACCCTATTTAAGGAACAAGCAAGATATTGTTACAATATATGTATAGAAACTACTCGAACCTAACGATGCTAGAACTACCCTCTGCCGCCTTCTTTCCTGGCAGTCTTAAAATGGGAATATTCCCGGAAGCATCAGCCTTTCGTCAGGGAACTGCAATACAAATTTAGCCAAAATTGTAGGCACCCGGGTCGAAGGCATCTAGTCTTTTATTTACGTTTTTCAGTGTAATTTCCTACCTTACCGGCGGATCACTTTAGAATCCCCTTAATAAAAATACGGATAATCCGTAAACGCGAATTTGATTAAAATAGTGCGTCGGTATTTAGTGACCCCCTACTACATGGAATATCGAAATGTTTGACTGCATCGTAGTAACTCTGAGGGAAATAATCGATATAAATTTTGCGTTTATAAAATCGAAATCTCGTTTGAACATACTAATAATTTTATATTGCAGTCCACATGAGAAGTTCAAACATAGGAGATTTAATATTGGTGATCCTAAACTGCTATGAATATAATTTACAGCGTTACTGTCCTTGATGTATTTTGTTAAACGTATAACAAAGCCAAGTGTTCCCAGCTGCCTTATTAATAAATTATATTAAATTATGTTTCAAAGATAGTTTGCTATTAATTATAATGCCAAGATATATTGCAATTTTGAACATATCGCTAGGATATTACGAAAACAAATTTTTTATCGCCCTTTTGTGTTCGCCATTTTGAATTCTGGAATATGGCTATCTGATAGCAGATTCATTTTTTACACGACATTTGTGACTTTTAGAGGTATGCTAATGCTATTTTTTATATATAATAAAAATCTGTAAATTAAAAATAAAACCAAAAAATTTAATGTTTCTTTAAAAAAAAAAAACGCGTATAATTTTTTTATTTTAGAATTTGAAAAATGTTGACATACATCATTGAAAAGATCAGTTTTTGGGTAGCAATAAACTGTAAGTGTCAACTTTTTCTAGCGGAGTTTAAATGCTAAAATACAAGGTCAAACGCGAAGAAGACATTTTCTACATTCGGGCGTTAAAGGGTTAAATAACAAAATTTAATATCTCTTCCATTTTGACGTTTTAAAGTTATAACGTTTGAAACAAGTAAATAAGGAAAATTTGTATTATCATCTTGAAAATAAAGCGTTAATTAGTACTTTTTAACATATCTCGGAAATTATCTATTGTGTAACTTTTTTTAAAACCTACTTATAGTTATGAAAGTCACTAAATGCGATTCCGACGTCAGTTTTTAAAAATTCAAAATGGCGTATTCAATATGAGAGCCAAAAAATTAACAAATTCTGGCAAAATTCACGATAATCCAATATATGGTGCTGCCGAAAATGAATCTGCTGACAATTTAAACAAATTTAGATTAGAGGATATAAGATGGGGGTTAACCAGTTAGTTATTTTCGTAAAATTCTCGAGAATTTTAAAATTCGTATCTGTCATATTGAATTCTTAAAAATTATCGTCGTGTTCGTATTAGGGGACCAGTGAAACTATAAATATGTATAAAAAAATATTGTACGATCAATCGTTTCAGAAACATACGTGGAAAAAAGAAATAGTTGGTTTTACGGTTTTTTGTTGCTTTTACTATACTTAAATAGTAGTCTAGACTGTACAAATTCTTGAGATCACTATTTAATCAGTATAATTAACTAAAAATGATGGCTGTATCTTATTCTACTATCTAGTTAGAAATTGCGACTATTTCATTTTTTCCGTGTATTAATTAAAAGATAGTAATTAAGCCTTTATTTTGAAGATTGTGGAAAAAGCTCAGAGTCCCGCAATCCCAAAAACAGTCTCCAAAACAAGATGTAAAAGAAAAATCAAAGCCTTTCCAAAAAGGATTTTTCTTTTTTTTTAATATCTTATTAACGGGCGAAATCGCCCTTTTTTCAAAATTTCATACATATATTTTTAATTCCTAAAATTTTCGAGCGCTGCAGATCGACTTCAGAGATGGCGCCATACTTCACATTTGTGTATGAAATGTAGGAGCTGCAGAAACCCAGTACATTTTTGCCATTTTTCTCGATTGACTGTACTATATGAGGTAATGTTCATCATATATACTACAACATAGCGGAAATACAAATGTCACCTTTAAATTTATAATATTAAAAAAAATTGTATACATATAGCTTCAAATGTTTGTTTTGCACTTATGATCTTTTCCTATTTTATTACATTACGGTAGACTTAATTGCAGAAAAGAATTTATTATCAGCTAATATTAATTACAATTGTACCCAATTTTAATATCTTCAGCAAAAAGTTAGTATTAAACATTCGAATTTGCACGTATATATTTACTTAGGACCCTGCTAATACAAAGCATCGTACGAATGTGGGGAGGCGCCGTGGCGCCTGGCGACTGCAACCCAAATTGCATTGGCGATGGGAATTCAAATTTTAAGGGGCCCATCACTGGATGAACAAAATTTTTTTTTCATCTTTGATAATCTATTCATTTAAAATTACTATAATAAAATGTAGGTAAGTTTGGAAAACACGAAATTATTACAGTTTGAATATATTATTGTATAGACCTTTATTTGCCAATAAAGACGTTGATATCAACAATAATAATTAAAGATTACAATAATAGCAATTACAATATTTTTGCAGTTTTGCAGCTTTTCAAAGTTTTTAAAAAATATCGATGAATAGCTTCACTGTGAAAAGCAAAAGTAAAATTACATTTCCAAGTTTTTACAGTTTTGTTGAAATTTCCTATTATTTTCGTAGTAAAATAACAATTTTCTTGTAAAAATCATCCGAGAATAGAAAGAAATTTACTATAAACATGTAAAATTTACTATGAAAGTGTAAATTTACAACGTTAAAGTTGAAAATAAAAATACCAGTATTGGTTATGGTAATTTTACATCGAATGTGTAATTAAAAAAAAAAATTAATTTTATATCGTTTTTGTAATTTTCCCTTTTTTTTAGTAAAAAAGCACGGAATGTAAAATTTCAAACACACTATAAATTGTGCTAGGGATGTATGTATACAGTAATCTCCCCAACATTTGTATCGTCCGTCTTATCTGTCCTTTTCTAACCCTCCCAATATTCTCCTAGTGAAGGGAAGAAAATTTAAGAAAATTAGTTCAATTTTAGACTGAAATTAAGCCTTTTACAGTGCTTAATTTGAGATGTAACAATTTTAAGACTTTTTTTTTGTGGCAACCTGGTGCAAAACGCTTTTTTACCGCTTGAGCTAACTGGCTGGGGTTTTGTTTACCACTTTCCCAATAGTAAAACTAGATGCCTTCGACCCGGGTGCCTACAATTTTGGCTAAATTTGTATTGCAGTTCCCTGACGAAAGGCTGATGCTTCCGGGAATATTCCCATTTTAAGACTGCCAGGAAAGAAGGCGGCAGAGGGTAGTTCTAGCATCGTTAGGTTCGAGTAGTTTCTATACATATATTGTAACAATATCTTGCTTGTTCCTTAAATAGGGTGAATATGCCAATGAATGGACGGTTAAGCATTTTTCACACTTTGATCGATTGTAACTTTTGAATTCTTTAATGAAAATTTAATTATGATACCACTATTAGAATCGTTAGACTCTGCTCTTTATGACCGTGTAGTTCAACCTTTGATTTTATTCAATTATTAACCTCGTCTTCATACGTTTGTAAAAAAATCCGCTAAACCCCAATGAATAGACGGGTTAAATCAAATGGGACGTTTTCAGTACCAGTTTTGGATGGCTTTAAAACTTTGCTTTGATTTTACAAAATAATAAACACTGGAAGATCAACAGTACTGCAAATATTGTTTTGAATGTTCAAAGAACATAAAAATATGTATTTTGTTGCATGTTGTGCATCATACATTCGTAAGAAATAGAAATATGTAGAAAATCGTCCCTTCGTTGGTAGTCGTCCATTCATTGGCATATTCATCCTATATTACTTCGACCCAGACCATAGGTCTGGCGAAGTATTGAATTTGGTCAGTTCCCGCCAAAAAATTACCCTCTAGTTTTTCAACAAATGTCGACGTTTCAGGCCCTAAGGAACCCAAAATAACAATAAAAAAAATTGGTGTCCGTTAGGTTGTACGTCCGTCCGTCCGTCCGTCCGTGGGCAAAATTTTGTATACGCGATATCTCGCGACTGGCAGAACGCATTTAAAAAGTACAAACGGATTTGGGTTTCTTTTTTAACAAAAAATACAAATCGTACAAAAAAATGTTTCAAACAAAAAATATAGAACATCGAATTCTCTACAAAAAAGGTTTTATTCATTTCTTCGTAAAATCAACGATAATGCCGTAAAAAACGGAAACCGAAGTATCCCACATATAAAAAAAATTATTTCCTGCAACCCGACCTGTCAAAAAGTCGACTAAGCCGCGTTTTTTTAAGCATCAGTGTGAACAAGACGTGCTCATTTATCAGTGCTTCGGGTAACCTGCGGTCGGGGTCGAAGTTCTATATTTTTTGTTTGAAACATTTTTTTTGTACGATTTGTATTTTTTGTTAAAAAATGGAAAAAACGTGTTTTTTGAGCGTTTTTTTTTAACCTCCCCATAATCTAGTATGCAGTGTCTCCAAAAACTAATCAGATCTAAGTTTGGCCAAGAGAAACCCAAATCCGTTTGTACTTTTTAAATTCGCTCTGCCAGTCGCGAGATATCGCGTATACAAAATTTTGCCCACGGACGGACGGACGGACGGACGGACGGACAGACGGACGGACGGACGTACAACCTAACGGACACCAATTTTTTTATTGTTGCTTTGGGTTCCTTAGGGCCTGAAACGTCGACATTTGATGAAAAACTATAGGGCAATTTTTTGGCGGGAACTGACCAAATTCAATACTTCGCCAGACCTATGGTCTGGGTCGAAGTAATAATTTTTTCATGGAGGTATCGAAATTTTTGTCAGGGTATAAATAGAATTTTATGCATTTAGTAATTGTATAATTCTGTGAAAATAACGAACAAAATGAGACCGACTTTCTTGCTTAGAACTGTTCCATTACATCAAGATTTTGTGATATCCTAAAATAAAAGTGCAAAAAACAGCCTTTTTGCTTTTTGTCCATTTTTGGTAACTTTTTATGGCGGGACAAAATTTTTGTTCGCAATTTGGCAAAACCCAGATTAAAGCACATTGATCAGAAACCAGTCAGAAACTAATCTAATCCAAAAATCTAAAAAAATGAAAATCATAATCGTGTCTTGACAAAAATTTCGATAACTTGGTGAAGAAACAATCGAAATTTCTAAAAGATCAATTTAAAGCTGACGAATAACACATTAATTTGCATTTTGACAAATTTTTTTATTCAGTAGGCGTAAAATGGCCGTTTTAACATTAAACATGAAGTTTCTCAGTAATTTTTCGTATTAAAAGGGAATGAAACAATTTTTGGATTCGACGTTTTTTATTGCCCAAATACCACTTTTTCGAATAGTGTATCGCAAATTGCTGCAAATTAAAAAATAAACAAACTACGAGGATTTATTTAACAAAAACTACGATTTTTTTAGGTTTTCTTTTCACTTGAATTTTTTTGTCATTACCCGTATCCGAATACCTCAGATGGGTATAAATCTCGCGTAAAAAATGTTTGGGCTAGAAGATATAAGTAATGAAAAAAAATGTTTTCCAAAAGGCGGCTCATAAATGGCTACTAAACTCGATTTTTTTGTTCAAAATCATAGTCGCGTGTACTCAATCGACTGACTAGAAGAAAATCAGTTTAAACTTGGTACCTGGGGTTTTTTATGGTTGCCTATTCCGAATTTGAAGTCAGTTTTAAAAAATTCAAAATCGCGGTTCCAATATATGGAAGACGAATTTATGGAAATCGATCAAAATTGTTGCAAATTTTATACCGGGGGTTTTAGGGTCGTCTATTCCGAATTTGAAGTCAGTTTTCAAAAATTCAAAATCGCGGATGCAACGTCGAGGACGAATTTATGGAAATCGATCGAAATCACTTCAAACTTGGTACTCATTTTATTATTTAGTCACAGTTTACGAATTTCGTGTTTGATGTTTATAATTCAATTTAGTTATTTAAATTTGATTATAAAATAGTTTTTGTAAATATTACATAATTTTTAGCCATCAAAATAATTGAAATATTGATAACGTTACCCAAGTTTCACCTGGTGGAGATGGACGTCAATAATTAGAGTCGAATTTAATAAAAAAAGAATAACAAATCGAATTTAGTAGCCATTTTTGAGCCGCCATTTTGAACAATTCTTTTTTCATAACTTCTTTGTTCTAGCCCAAACATTTTTGACGCAAAATGTATACATTTGAGATATTCGGGTACGGGTAATGATAAAAAATTAAGATAAGTGAAAAGAATCGTGATTTTTTTAAAATAAATGCTTATAGTTTGTGTATTTTTTAATTTGCTGCTATTTGCGATAACCATTCGAAAGAGCGGGGTTTAAGCAATAAAAAACGTGCATTTCAACAATTTTTTAATTGCTTTTTAATACAAAAAAATTACTGACAAACTTCATGTTAAATTTATGTACATTTGCTCGTTAATAGGTTAAGATAGGGAATTTACTGAGTCATCATTGTTAAAAATCATTGAACAATGGCAATTTTTCACACCTACTGAATCAAAAAATTATGTTCGTATCACGAGCGTAAAAGTTATGTTAAGCCCTTGATACGAAAATAACTATTTTAACACGAAAACTTATGCGAAAACAGGCAAAAAAATATGTTTTTGCACTTTTAAGTTAGAATATCTCAAAATCTTGACGTGATAGAACAATACTGCCAGATTTATATTCATCGCATCGATAACCTTTGAAAATATATAGACCTGTTTCTGGGTATGGAGATCGGCCTCATTTTGTTGGCTTGTATAATTCGTATATAACGGAGAATCTTTCAAAACTGTTCACCATTGATATTACATCCTCTATTAAAGTTGATATTACGGTTTAGACACCAAATATTTCGAGTAACGGGTTTCAAGAAAAATCGTTTAATTTTAATCAATAACACAAGCCAACAAAATGAAGCCGATCTCATTACCCAAAAACACTACTATAATTTACCAAAGATTTTTGACGCCCTGAATCCGAAGTTGGCCGTAGAATTGTTCTACCTAACTATCTTTACTTAAAAGTGCAAAATCACCGCTTTTGTCCGTGTTCGTGACGGAACAAAATTTTTGTTCGAAATTTGGCAAAACTTAAATTAATGTGCTATTCATCAGTTTTAAAATATTCTTCTAGTCATTCCGCTTCGATTTTTTTTTCATCGAGTTATCGAAGTTAAGGCACGATTATGGTTTTCGTTTTGTGCACTTTTGTGTTAGGATATCTCAAAATATTGACGTGATAGACCAATTTAGCGATCAGATTTTGATTCAGCGCAGCGAAAACCTTTGGAAACCCTCATTTTGTCAATTATTTCCACAGAATTACACATTTACTAAATGTATGAAAATCATATTTAAACGTTTTTCGGCCAGATTTGGATTCAACGTGACAAATACTTTCGGAAAAATATAGTCTGACTTTTGGTTATAAATTTTATTAGCATGTGTAATAGTTTACCAAATTTTAAAAATCAGACAGATTCGTAATCATCTAATTCAAAAGCATATGAATATTGGAAAATCTTTGATATTATAAAAAAAAACTCCTACCATATATATAAATTTTACCTAACAAAATTATTATTATAATAACTCGTCCTGATCGGTTGAAATGTATCCCGGAAATGGTTTCAATCAGGTCGAAAACATAGTCTGGAAATAAAAAATGTAATGATAAAATTCGATAAACGCAATACATACACACGTAATTTTGTCAATCAATTGTACAAATTTCTACCATATACAATTCTCAAAAAATATCCACCTCTGAAATGAGCGAATAAACAAACTTTTTTTTCATTTTACACTGATCTTAAATTCATTTGTGATATAGTTGCATTAGATAAACTCATATAAACTCTATAATGTCGTTTTAAAGGACTTATAACACGACGTTCTAGAAACGTTACGCGTTTACTTTACGCATCCTGTCTTGTTTGTGGAACATTACGAACGGTGCGACGAACAGTTACTCGATTTATTGACTCGATTTAGCAGAAAGTATAAGAAAAGCGATTTGTTCGATCACGCATTATTGATACATCGACGCGGTTCTGTTGGTGATAGACGTAGCTCCAGCAAATATTTCAACGGAACTAATTTTTACCAAGGAACATTCTATAATTACATAGGTCGAGAAAATCAGGTCGAGCCTGCCATCCGGAGACCAGAATACATTTTTCCGAAGACTTTTGGTGTACTAAATCCGAATTTGTGATAAAAATCTCTTCATTCTCTCAGGGTTCTGAGATATCCTAGTCTAAAAGTGCCAAAACAACAAGCTTTGACTATATTTCAAGTTGAAAAGTATTTCATTTGTGTTAATAAATAAACATAACCTTAAAGTAATAACATTGCGATGTAAAATGACTTTTTAATTTGTGTAAATACCTCTTTTTTTTGAGATATCACATTTTGGAATTCTCTTTGTGAATTTATCTGAACGTGGGAACTCGCTATAAACACATGGATTTTTAAGGTCAAATTCCACTTTTTGTACCTTAAAACACGATGTAACGCTGTTCCGCAAGTTTTTACGATTTACATTTATGTATCACAATGTTTGTTTTTGTCCGAGAATTCGAGAAAAATAAATCCTTCTTCCATCAACTTTAGCCTTAAATTTAGCGAATACGCTAAATAATTTTGTTTTAAATAAATATTTATATTATTCAAAAACTATTATATATAAGCTTCTTAAACCAATGCTAAAAATGAAAAATTCTTAGAATTCACTGAGAAATATTTTTGAATTTTTTCACATTTTTTAAACGATATTTTGCGAAATTTTGTATCTATATTTTTGTAAACGTTTTTAATTATTTACGAAACATTCTCGTTTCGACAAAAAAATGTTAGCATATTCTATGATGAATTCTAAGTGTTTTTTTTTGTTTGCAATTTTTTCCAAAAGTTTATACCTTTTACGGAAATGAATTTAAAATATTATGTTTAGGATTTATTGTCTTGATAACTTTTAGGAAAAATTTCAAAAAACCAAGAATACTTAGAATTCATCAGAGAAGGAAGCAACATTATTTCAAAATATTTCGTAAATAATTGAAATGTGTTTAAAAATTTTGCTACAAAATTGTATGATGTACGAAAATAAATGTAGTTATATTACTGATCACACAGCCCAACAAACATTTGAGAATTTCATGTTGCCCTATAAGAAAAGGTCGATTTTAGTAGGATTTTTGCTCCAGAATTCAAATACGACCGCCAAAATATACAGTTGGCCCTAGTTTTCGAGACTTTGAAGGTCAAAGGAGTAAAAAATCCGATTTCAGGAATTTGACCATGTATTGACCCCCCCCCCCCCCTTAATGCAGTTGTCCTAGCAGTTTGACTCAACAATTTTACCAAAATGAAAATCAAAGGGACGAAAAATCATGTTTTTGGACATTTTTCACATCCATACTATAGAATGCGATGACAAAAATACAAAATGATGAATCCAATATGTCCGACGAAATTTTTCAAATTGGAATCACTTCAAATTCGTTATCGTCTTGGCTACGTTTCGAGAAAAACAAAAAAAATATCCTAAAACAAGGGTTTTTACCTCTTTAACCTTCAATTTGGGTAAAAAATAGGCCCAATTAAAAAATTTGGCGTACATGTTTAGATTCTGCGAGACAATTTTTATTATAGAAATGACTCTTTCTGGTAGGACAACAGCATTTTTTGGATGTGGGAGTAGACAGTCAAATTATGCTTAGAATGAAATTTCTAACCTCTTTGAGTTTACATCAACAGATAAAAGAGGTAAAAAAATTAGAACTTATTCGACGTATTTGATAATACAGCCAAAAAATGTTGTTTTTGTTTCTTCTGGTAGGATTTTGAGAAAAAAAAACAAATTTGACATTGAATGTATCAAATTCGGTCTAGTTTTTGAGATATTTAATCTAATAAGTCCCAAATATGTCGTCAATTTTCAATGAATTTTCTTCCATCTTTTTTCATAATAGTACCAACAAAAAATATCAACACACCATATCCGACGTCGTAAAATTGTACACTCTTTCAGAATATGTCCACAGAATTTATATAGAATCAAAAAGTTATTTTTTATTACTTTCGAGCGAATTCTCCACGATTTTTCATTTCTGAGTATAACTAATTTTCTATGTATAACTAATTTCTTAACTAAAGACAGACACCTTAAAAGTGCGGATGTCATCCAAATAAAAAGAGAGACATTGAAGGGTCATACCCACTGCATCTCCGCCCGTTTGTTTACAAACAAGCACAGTGGATGCGATTCTTAGTAAAAAAGCTTAACTTTTCGGTGTAACTTTATTGAAGTTTAAAATTAGACGTCAATATGATTTAATTTACATAAATATAAAATTTGTAACACACTTTTTGCGACTGAATTTAAAATGCCTATTTGGGAAAGAATACAGTGCTTTGTTACAAAATCGAGCGCTTAGAGATTTGCGCGAGCGCCGACCGCCTTTATTTGGAACATCATAGATTGAAAATTTACGGGTGGATTTAATAACAATTTTCTAGAAAACTTCTTCAATCCTAAAAGAACAACTTTGTCACTGCAAGTTCTCTGATGCTTAAACTTCGTCACAGACTTTTTTCTGTCAAAGATAAAAACTGCAACTTTTGGCGAGCTTTCATTTCTTATTAAATACCAATTAAAATGTGATGTTTTTAACCATGGACATTAACTTGCAGGCTTCCTACATACCTCTTGAGTATACCATAAAAATTTGAACTCATTTGGTGCTTTTATCACTGAGAGACGATGAGTTATGTTAAAAATTTCATTGATTTCGCGCGGGTACAAATTTGTGCGTTTTTATCTCAAAAACTACCAATTGTCTGAAAAAATGTATAGGAGCTAATTTGTCGCACATTCAATTTCCTATAAGGTCATATTTTTTTAAACTGAAAATTTCAAAATATCAAATTTGTCTTTCTGCGCATGTCGTATCCCCTCTCTTGCCTACTAGGCCGAGCGCGGAGAGAGTTATGCTATCCAGCCGTTCAATTCATTGGAAATTTTTCAAGGAATCCAAATTTGGGTTCAGATTTCTACTCCAAAGCTGATCGTGTGCAAAAATGCGCAAAAACCAGGACAAATCATTGACAAATTTTAATTTTCACGGAATTTTTAAAAAATATGGCAAAAAAATAAAAAAAAGATGACTTATAAAATAATTTTAAAGTATATGCTTTTAACTGTCTTTCCTGAAAATTGAAGGCAAACCAAAATAGGAAAAGTCGTTTTTTCGATCTACTGTTCACGCCTTAAACTTTAGCTAAAACTTGTTCATGGGTCTAAATTCATTGGAAAATTAATTTTTTTCTTGCAGTTTAAAATAGAGTCTTTAATGTACCTACAAAGTATCACAAAACATTTAAGAAAAGGGAGTTTGGTGGGATTTTAAGCAAGAATTTCGATGTAGGAGCTATCACTAAAAAAATGAAAAAATCCACTTTTTCATTAAAAATTCAAACTTTAAGCTACTTGCGGACAGGGTAATGTTGTTTAAAAAAACGCAAAAACACGTATATTTTATTCGATATTCTAGAAGAATCCACTCAAAAGTAAAAATTGATTTTTTTAACCACTCTGTTCATTCATTATTTTAATCAGACTTTAATGTGACAATTACGACCCGAACTTTGCATATGGACAAATAAGATTATACATTATACATTCAAAAAAATATAAATTTTTAGCATAATTCTTAAAGGATTTTCTAAAAAACATTGCGTAAAAGTTCCCTTATAATTATGAATAATGCGTTGCCAATTCCAAAACTTTTCTCTTCGAGGTTCTAATGTGCACTAGATAATAACGGTTTATTTTTTTATTTAGCATAGTACAGCATTTGCATAATAATTACCTTTACTTGACCACAACGAGGTCGCTACAAGCCGGAGCGTCCGTTGAAAGGTACCGTGTCACAGCGCAGAATGTCTGGCCGCTTCTAAATTAGCTATAACCAATTATCTGAAAAAGTAATAATCAGTGATTTTGGTCATCAATACTGTTTCGTAGAAACTGAAGTTTTCTGGTTTTCTAAATTATTTGACTGAATTCTGCAATACCTTTCTTCCAGAGAAAAGTAATTTGTTATTAATTATTTAATTAATAATGATTGATATACGCTTAAAGTATAAAAAAAAAGGAAAATTCATTGGCGATTTATACAAATTTATACAATTCATGCGAAGTTAGCCCTGTAAGTAGGCAACCTTTTGACCTTCTTCAACAAACATTTTTCTGTAACTTTGCTGCCTAGGTCTATTGCTTGTTTGAGCACGATTGAAAAATTTCCCACATTTTGGGTTGATCGTGTTGTGTTTAACCCTGAAATGGTACACTCGTGCGAATTTGCATCAGACCTGGCCTCTATCAATTATGGCATTCTTTTATTGTCAGGAATCATCGAAAGCGTCACTTTACTGTACCTTTTGAGGGTTAAACATAATTTCTTGTTAGAATGGCGCGCGTTTATGACGTCTCAGAAATTATGTTATCACATGCATCTTTCTGACTACAAAATCTGTCAAAATAGCGGGTATCTGACTGCCAATAAAGAGAGTGACATCTGCATCCTGATATGTTCACATACATTGGTATATCGGAATATAGCCCTGGTCTGGAAAGATTTCCGGATGAGCCTCTGACGTACCTTTCACTGCAGGTTTTGGGTTATTGATCTTTTTCTTAGCTGCTAACTCGACTAGTTTGTCTGCGATCACCTGAAGACTAGGTCTATTAATAGTTTCAGAATATTTTCCACCTGTGTCTAAGCTATTCGTGTCGAAGTGAATGGAATTCTATGGATCATAGCCATCTGCTTGAGGAGTTGTACTTTGGCACCTAATAAAAGAACCCTTACTACAAATTCGTCCGTAAAATCTTACCGCGGTGAATCATTTATTGACGTGAAACAAAATCTAATAATTTCCAAGTAATTATTTGCAAAAAAGTTTCATCTGATGTTACGTTTAGTGCTTCTATGGAAAACTCCCTCTTTAATCTAGAAACAAATTTTAAATCTCCCCAAAGGTCGTGAAGTAAATGCGGTACTATTTATTGTAAATGTTCTTGTAATATTTTTAGATAGTTATGACTGTTTGATCGTGATACAATTTTGAAATCTTTAACCTTCAATTTTGAACTGTACTATAATTTATTTATTTTTGAAAGTAAATTTTGGTTTGTATATTGTAATTGTATGGGCTAAGCTGTGAAATACAATTGCTGCAGGCTGATTATTTAGTGCAATAATGAGAGTGTTGAAGAGGGCGAGATCCGTATTCACATTGGTACAAAAAACATTTTCGTACTTGCGTGAAACTATCTTTTGACATACGTAAGCGTAAAATGTTGTTTTACGCGCCGTTTTTAGTGCGTAAAATACGATTTTACGCATTTGTGAGATCTTTCGGTCTGCACGCATGCGTGGCATCGTATTTAAGACACACTAAACAACGCGCGCAAATTTTACGAATAATATGTACATACACTGAAAAAAGTGTCAAGTAAAATTACATTGCATTAATGTAATCATTTTCAACGATGTTTGTGGTGAAATTACAGATTTGTTGTAATTTCTCGAGGATTTTTACCATAATCATAGTAATATTACAATAAAAGTGTAATTTTCCCACGAAAATCATTGGACACAAAAATACGACTGATAATCGTGGTAAATTTACATTAAAATGGAAAAATTAAAAATTGTAATATTACAGCAATTATGTAAACTCCCAATAGTTTAGTGCGATATCACAGTGCAGTCAGTGTAAAAATAACCTGAATGATGTAAAATTCCCCTAATCATGTATTAAAATATTACATTGCTCCAAGGTCATGTTACACCCATAGGTTATATTTTACCAGCTCTTGGTAAATTTCCTTCGTTCTAATCGCATGTTATAAAGCGGTGCGTAAAGTAGTATTTTACGTACTAGTATCGAAATATACTATTTTGATGCAGTGGGTATATGTAAAAAATACGATTTCTTGTTACTATGTTTATTAAAATAAATAATGTTATATAGACGATTTTGGAATTAAATGTGTATCAAATACACAACAACAAATTCAATTTGAAATTAAAAAGTAATTCCATGTTCCTATACAACGAACGGGTACAGCTGAGTGTCCCATTAGAAACATAGTTACGAGAATTCACGCCAGGTGCTTCTGCTCCGTTAAATTTAGCTAAACTGCGGACGATAGGTCGAAAGTGTCACCCGTTCACCTACTAAGTCCTAGAGGTAAATATTTATTTCATGATTTTCAAGCTTCGTTCGCAATTGGAAAATTGATTAATATTAACTAGAAATTTATCTAGACTACTGTTTTTGAAGATGCTCTTTGCATTGGCGTAATCACAATTGTATTTAACTGTCTTCGAGGCCAAAATAACGACTTTTAATTAAAAATTAATTTTTTTATGAATATTTTTCATATTAAAAATGTAATGAAGATTATTTAGGGTTACAAGTAAAATTACATCAAATTGTCTAAGATTCTAAAAAGATACGAATAAATGGAAATTTCTGTAGGTTGGTATTAATTAAATAATCCTTCAAATTTGGCGGCTTATGTCCTGCAAAGCAACTGGTGGAAATTGTGTCAATCAAAAATTTCAACGTGGTTGAAATATTTTTCAAGCGCCGTCGAAACCATTTTAATTCTCGAACAGGCGGCTTTTTTCAAAAAAACATTTTTAGGGGGTTCTAAAGTGCTCGAGCGATAAGGAAGGAATTGTCACTAAAAACCGTAAATAAAAAGTGACTGAAGCAACTTTTCGAAATTCGAGCTCTGCAAGAGCAATTCTAAGCACTATAAAAGATTTTCTAGAAAATACCAAAGATATTGATTGAGAACTGACCGAGAATTTTCGAAAATAAGGGATTTTTATTTATTTCCGAAAATTCTGGGTCAGTTCTTTATTAATGTGTTTGACATTTCATATGATATCGTCTATAGTAACTAAAATTGCCCTTCCAGAGTCCGAATTTCGAAAAATCGTTTTAGTCACTTTTTATCGGTTTTTAGTCAAAATTTCTATCTTGTCGGTCGAGCACTTTATAGACCCACTTAATGACAATGTTAAAAATGCTGAATTAAAATGTTAATTGTATAAAACATATGAAGAGACCAAAAAAGTGTGAAATGCTGGGAAAAAATAGGGGATCTGTAGAATGTTCTTCGAAGTTCCTCCTCGTTATTTGTCTGAGTTTTGTACAGGTTTTCGGACTCCTCATATTTTTCATACAATTAACATCTTAATTCAGCATTTTTAACAATTTCATTAAAAATGTTTTTTCAAAAAAGCCGCCTATTCGAGAATCGAAATAATTTCGACAGATGCGGCGCTTGAAAATTATTTTCTACTAGATTCCTTCTAGTAATCTAATTAAAGTAATGTTGGAATGTTTGATTAACGCAATTACCGACAGTTGTTTTGCAAGACATAAACCGCCAAATTTGAATGATTATTTAATTATAACAAGATTTTTGTTTCCGATCTGAAATCACTCAAACCTCTAAAAATTGTCATTCTGGCCTCGTATAACATATTTATTGATAAACAAGAAAAAACAATCTCAACAGGAACTTCATATAAAAATATGTATGTTTGAAAGCCATTATTCGTTCCACATTCGATTTGTAGAATTAAAAATGGCGTATTCAATATGGCCGATAACACTTTCAAAAAAACTCTGGTTTTGCAATTAATTGTTTTACAGCAATATATATATATATATATATATATATATATATATATATACAGGGTGTCCGAAAAGTATGGAAACACTCAAATATCTCGGAAAATCGACATCGAATCGAAAAAGTAAAAATACACGTATTCAATGGTTTCAAGAGAGCTATCCAGTGACACCTAACACAACCCCCCACCCCCACCCGCTGGGGGTGATAGAGGGGGTAACTTAAAAATTTTAAATGGGAACCCCCAATTTTTATTGCAGATTTTGCTTCCTCAGAAAAAGTTACGTAAATTTTGCCTACCATTATAATTGTTTTTGTTGACAGATGGCGCTGTAATCAACGAAATTAAAAAATTATTCTAAAAAGTTTTAAAAATCTCGCGAAAAACACAACGGATCAAAAAAGTAAAAACACACGTATTCAATGGTTTCAAGAGAGCTATCCAGTGACACCTAACACAACCCCCCACCCCCACCCGCTGGGGGTGATAGAGGGGGTAACTTCAAAATTTTAAATGGGAACCCCCAATTTTTATTGCAGATTTTGCTTCCTCAGAAAAAGTTACGTAAATTTTGCCTACCATTATAATTGTTTTTGTTGACAGATGGCGCTGTAATCAACGAAATTAAAAAATTATTCTAAAAAGTTTTAAAAATCTCGCGAAAAACACAACGGATCAAAAAAGTAAAAACACACGTATTCAATGGTTTCAAGAGAGCTATCCAGTGACACCTAACACAACCCCCCACCCCCACCCGCTGGGGGTGATAGAGGGGGTAACTTCAAAATTTTAAATGGGAACCCCCAATTTTTATTGCAGATTTTGCTTCCTCAGAAAAAGTTACGTAAATTTTGCCTACCATTATAATTGTTTTTGTTGACAGATGGCGCTGTAATCAACGAAATTAAAAAATTATTCTAAAAAGTTTTAAAAATCTCGCGAAAAACACAACGGATCAAAAAAGTAAAAACACACGTATTTAATGGTTTCAAGAGAGCTATCCAGTGACACCTAACACGACCCCCCACCCCCACAGGCTGGGGGTGATGGAGGGGGAAACTTAAAAATTTTAAATGGGAACTCCCAAATTTTATTGCAGATTTCTCTTCTTCAGAAAAAGTTACGTAAATTTTACCTATTATAATTATTTTTGTTAACAGATGGAGCTGCAATCTGCGAAATTAAAAAATTACTAAAAAATATTTAACTTGACGTACATGGAATAGCATACCACGTTTTCAGAATTTTAAATAACGTCTTTTGCCTTTAAATATTTCTAGTTTACCGATTCTCACCGCGAGGAGGTAGACGATTTTGAGAATCTTCTGTTTTACTTTTTTTTTTATTTGATTTCTGTTTTTTACCTTTTTTTTATTCTTCACTATTAAATTTTTTTATGTTTTTTTTTAATGTATTTGCTTACCTTTTCTTCCAGATATTAAAATTCTTTATTCGCTCCCCCCTTGTAATTGTGCATACAAAGTTTTTGACAGAAAAATGAAGAATCGACATCCTTATTCTACGAGGAAGTGAATGTCGTGTATCCGAATAGCGTAAATGGTGACCAAATCCGCATATGGTGTTATGGCTTTCTTGCATGACTGTGATTTTGTATACTTGTGTGAAAGTACTGTAGGTATCGCTTGCGGAAACCCATTGCATACACTCGGTCGATTTTTTCAACTGCCAGTGTTACAGAGAAAGTAGTCAATAATCGAACATCGTCAGCGTCCAAATCAAAACAGCACGTCTTAGTATTAGTTAAGCTCTATTGTTTGAATGAGTCAAGGTCTCGGTTATTTTTCAGCTTTGTGAAAATTACACATGCGAGCGTCACTCTTGTCGAAAACTTGGTCAAATTCGTACCGCAAAAAATCGCAATTCTCTTCGTTCTCGCTATTTGATACTTAATGTAATGTTTCTCTAACATTTGAATTTCTTCTAATTTTTTATATTTCTTTTATTTCTTCATTCTTTGCTTCATATTTCTTCCATTTCGATACATTCTGTATTCTGCCTCCTGTTGTAATTTGGCATACTATGTCTTTGACACAAAAAGAAAGGATCGAAATCCTTATTCTGCGAGGATGCGGCGATAAAAAAAGAACATACGAACAAGTCGTCCGCCAATTTAATGATACCCATCCTGATCGTCTACCTATTTGCAAATCAACTGTTTGTAAGACTGTTTCTCGGTTTCAAGATACTGGCTCTGTCAATGATCGACCAAAATCAGGAAGACCAAAAACGTCCACGAACGAAGACAACAGTTTAGCGGTCTGTGCAAGTGTCGTTGAGGACGTCCATACTTCGGTAAGAAAGATTGCGCAAGCCACTGGTATCGGCAAATCGTCTGTCCATGAAATATTAAAAGCAAATAAGTTCCATCCATATAAAATAAAATATGTACAAGAACTTTCGGAAGATGACTTCGATCGGAGATTAGAATTTTGTGAGGAAATGATGAGACGTTGTGACGAAAATGAATTATTTCCTTTCTGGATATGCTTCTCTGATGAAGCTACGTTTCAGTTGAGTGGAGAAGTTAATAGGCACAACCTACGATATTGGTCGGACGAAAATCCTCATTGGATGAGAGATACTCACACACAACATCCACAGAAAATCAATGTTTGGGCTGGCATTTTGTGCAATCAAATTGTTGGGCCTTTCTTCGTTGAAGAGAATTTCACGGCTGAAAGGTACTGTAATTTGTTAAATAACCAGATTATACCGGCAATACGAAATATTGCTGGTATAGCGTTTGATAATGTCTGGTTTCAACAGGATGGAGCTCCTTGTCATTTTGGTTTGATTGTACGCAATCTATTAAATAATATTTTCCCCCGACGTTGGATTGGTAGGAGGGGTTCGATCGAGTGGCCACCGAGGTCACCTGATCTAACTCCTCTGGACTATTTTTACTGGGGTTTCTTGAAGAACAAGGTCTACGAAACGAAACCAAAAGACATTGATGAGTTGAAAGAAAAAATAATTCAAGGTTCTAATACAGTATCTCAAGAAATGCTGCAAAAAGTTTATGATAACTTCTATGCACGATTGGGATATTGTCAAGTTGCTGAAGGACTTCAATTCGAACATCTTATAAATTAGTGGGCATAGACATGTTAAAAATCCAGTAAAGAAAATAGAAGCGAAGGAAAATTTAAACTTTAAAATAGAAAAAAAATTAAAAAAATAAAAAAAAAACAAATAAAAGGTAAAAACAAAAAAAAAATATACAAAAATAAAAAAAAAAGATTCTCAAAATCGTCTACCTCCTCGCGGTAAGAATCGGTGAACTTTGAAATATTTAAAGGCAAAAGACGTCATTTAAAATTTTGGAAACGTGGTCCGCTATTCCAGGTACGTGGTTCGCTGATTGCAGCTCCATCTGTTAACAAAAATAATTATAATAGGTAAAATTTACGTAACTTTTTCTGAAGAAGAGAAATCTGCAATAAAATTTGGGAGTTCCCATTTAAAATTTTTAAGTTTCCCCCTCCATCACCCCCAGCCTGTGGGGGTGGGGGGTCGTGTTAGGTGTCACTGGATAGCTCTCTTGAAACCATTAAATACGTGTGTTTTTACTTTTTTGATCCGTTGTGTTTTTCGCGAGATTTTTAAAACTTTTTAGAATAATTTTTTAATTTCGTTGATTACAGCGCCATCTGTCAACAAAAACAATTATAATGGTAGGCAAAATTTACGTAACTTTTTCTGAGGAAGCAAAATCTGCAATAAAAATTGGGGGTTCCCATTTAAAATTTTGAAGTTACCCCCTCTATCACCCCCAGCGGGTGGGGGTGGGGGGTTGTGTTAGGTGTCACTGGATAGCTCTCTTGAAACCATTGAATACGTGTGTTTTTACTTTTTTGATCCGTTGTGTTTTTCGCGAGATTTTTAAAACTTTTTAGAATAATTTTTTAATTTCGTTGATTACAGCGCCATCTGTCAACAAAAACAATTATAATGGTAGGCAAAATTTACGTAACTTTTTCTGAGGAAGCAAAATCTGCAATAAAAATTGGGGGTTCCCATTTAAAATTTTTAAGTTACCCCCTCTATCACCCCCAGCGGGTGGGGGTGGGGGGTTGTGTTAGGTGTCACTGGATAGCTCTCTTGAAACCATTGAATACGTGTATTTTTACTTTTTCGATTCGATGTCGATTTTCCGAGATATTTGAGTGTTTCCATACTTTTCGGACACCCTGTATATTTCAAACACGCTTGGCTTTCAAACTTTTCAAGTTCATGTTGAGATGGTTTTTCTTGTTTATCAATAAATATGTTATACGAGGCCAGAATGACAATTTTTAGAGGTTATTATATATATATCAGGGGTTTCTACCGCTAGTTGTTATTTTAAAACCTTTGTTATATATACTGAATGTCGTAATAGTAAACATCGACTTTCAAAATTTGCGCGTATCATTTGTTAGGAAAATTCGAATTGAGGACAAATTCGTGCTGCCGTGGTTCCTTTCGTTTACATTATTTTATATATGTTACGCGCGATCATCAAGATTTTGTTCACAGTTTTGAGTGATTTTAGATGAAAAAACAAAATTTCTCTTCTAATCGTGGATAATTTGATGCACTTTTGGTTGAAACCTGGAATAATTTCCATTGCGTTTCTAATATGAAAACCATTCATAATAAAAAATAAAATTGTTTTTCGGTTTAAAAGCCACCATATTGGTTTTAGAAAGCATTTAAATTATCGAAAGAGCGTATCCGGAAATGGGGAACTAAATCCATTTCTAGTCAATATTAAGGGGGTTCTAAATGGTCCGCCGGTGAGGTAAAAAATTTCACTAAATACTTAAATAAAACTGACTGAATTGAATATTATACTGTGTAAGAGTGATTCTAATTATTATAGATGGCATCTTAGGAAAATACCAAAGACATTAATTGATAACTGGCCAAGAATTTTTGAAAAAAGTGATTTTTAGGTATTTTAGAAAATTCTCAATTAATGTCTTTGGTCTTTTCTAGGAAACCGTCTATAGTATTAGAATGACATTTATACAGAGACCGAAATTTAAAATTTTTATTCAGTCATCTTAAAATTACGTTTGTTAATGGAATTTCCTACCTTATCGGCGGATTACTTTAGAACCACCTTAAGTTTCTAATTTTTGTCCTTCGACAGTTTCCTTCTTAATCTTCTTAAAAAGAAATTATGAATTGTTCTAAGTAAATTTTCATTTTAATAATTATTTCGTGTGTTTTTTGTATTTCTGTTTGTGATAATATTTTCTTGAATATTTTCATACTATGTAATAGTTTCTTTCCGATTTATTGACCCGATTCCACAAGCGAATTGCAAAAATCATGTCTAGTTTTTAATGTGACAAGAAATTTCATAAACATTATGACCAACTAATGTTTTTTAAATATATTGCTCATGTCTTTTGGTACGTATAGGCATTTGTATACATATTACGTATACACTTTGAAATTCGATCGTTATCTGTTTTATACAAGCGTGTTTCGGTACTTGTCCTTCCTTCATGTTCTGAATTTTTGAGGTCGTCAATAACAAAACATAAAATAATTCAACAATATTAAACACCAATTTTTCTTGTCGTTTATTTATAAAAATGCTGAATTTTGCACAATTTTGTTTCTACTTTAGTTACAACAAAAAGTTGGACACAGTTGCATGGCCATTGACGAATTTATTATTAATATCATTATTAATAATATTTTTTCCTTTTAACATTTTTCATTTTACTCTTCGAAAACTTTCAATGTTTCCAATGATTTCTCTTCAGCAGTCAAATTAACCTGCACATTTCAGAAGTATTACAGTTGAGTCCCGGTATATTTTCCCACTCGGTTCCTAGCCTCCTTCTCCCGTCCCGTTATATTTACCAAAAGAAGGGGTAGCCGCTTCTCTCGCTCCCGTCAATCGCGTTAATGTCAATTACATCACAGAAGAGCCTTCATGAGGACCCAACAAGCAAGGTGGGGAAAAAGAGTGCGGCAACGGATAAATATAACGAAACGGCACCGGACAAATATGCTGAGACGCAAATGTAATGAGACGCAATTATTCCGGAACTCTACTGCACCGCGATGCTGGAAATATAAATTAATACGATCATGAAAAATATGGCACTTGTTTTGTACGAGTTTTGGAATTATTTTTTTCTCTAAAACAAATAAGGAACATAGGTTTAAAAATTCGATACGCTTAGCGTCGAACCTGGTGTATTTCGATTGTATTTTTACAAGGAATTCTGATAACTTTAGACCCAAAAGACTTTTCAAAATTGTTTTAAAGCTTTTAGAATATTCATTTTAAAAGTCGTCAAAACCCATGGAAATTTGGTAAACTTTTTCTCAGTTATGAAAGTGAGGAAAAAGTTGTAAAATTTAACAATTAGAAAATAATTATAAAAGTTTTATTTTTGTAATTTGTGTTAGAAGTTAAGTTTTTAAGTTTACTTTTATGAACAAATTAAATGGGGACTGAACTGAAACGTTTGTTTCATAATATCGACAATTGAGTCGAAGAATTTCAATAGTTAATGGCATTAGCAAAATTAGATTAACTTATTTAGTGGAACTTACTAATTAAACTGTTATTAAAGTTATTACAAAAATTCTTAAAGTTTGCTGCCGATCTGAATGTTATAAAAATGAAATATCTGAATCATACAAAATTTGTTAAGTCATAAAATTGATATAAAATAGCAGAAACATGTTTATATTCATTACACTGAGAAACAGACAAATCGAAGTACCATCTTAAAATGCATAAGTAGAGTGACGCACTCATCGAAGCGTCATTTGTTCATAACAAATAACTGTACATAATAAAACTTAATTTATACTTCGACAACGTCATAGTATTTCACCACCAAAGCTGCGTAACATACACAAAATCAAATTTCAAATTGCAGAATTAATGCAAACATCCGTAGTACCGAAAGAAAAAGTGTCATTCATTGAGAAAATTTACCACGACAAATCCCCATCCGGTTTCAGCGGGTTTCGCTCTGAAAATGAACAAATGTTCTAGATTTTCATGAACTAATAAGAATACCGGTACCCAAATTTCGTTGACAGTATCGGACTTTTTCCATCCAAATGTCGCGAAAATATCGGTATTTTCCTAGTATAATCTGTTGACACAAGACCGTATTTTTCAAAGGATAAATTTTCTCCATGTCGTCTGCATTCGTTTAAACAATTTCATATAACAAAACATCGACTGTTTTTTTTTTAAACTTTCACCAACGGATTCGGATTCTGCGGGTGAAAGTATATAACCAGCACGGAAAGTAACTCAGAGTTTTCTGCAAAATTTCGAAACTTATTCTGAAATTAGTGAATTTTATTAGAATAATTTTTCCAACTTGGACTTTTCCGATTACTGAAACGTTTAATTGAAAAAAACACATGTTTTTACGGGGATTTTTTATATTTATATGGTCAATGGCAAGATGGTAATATTAATTTCGAACATTCAAAATCACCACATGCTCAGGAATGTCCTGAAAAATTTTGCACCCTAATTAGGAAAGAAAAATGGGACTTTCTCACCCTCGGTAGCAAAATGCGTATATCCGGGGGAAAAATTATATCATTTTTTAAACATATAAAAAACTATAATATTTGACTAAAATAAAATCTTGTTATTTAATAAAAATGAACATCGTATTACTGTACTGTTGTTCATGTTTAAAAAATAATCAAATTGAATTTCGCGATCTAGCATGAAAAAAGAATATTTACAGCTGGGGAGAACAGGTGTTTGTTGACACTTCAGACTCGCACTCATTGGGATTACCTATTTTTCGCCCTAGTTTACAATGTGCTATTATCATACAAGAGTGTAAACAAATTTTCCGTGCTTATTACATACAAACCGATTAAAAAGTTTCTTCGGCATACATTTCAGTATTAAATTATCTGAATCTGTAGAACTTAACGATTGTCACGAATAATTTTAAACATATTAAATTAAATCGTAATTTATCATAAAATAAAAAACAGGGCTTTGGATTTTTTAGCATCATCATGATGTTAAAAAAAATATTGTAACCAAAGTATATGTATCAGTGAAGAAATCGTGTCTAAACTACAATTCGCTTCCGACAGCAAGACGCAAATTATGTAATCACATTGGTATTAATAACAAACAGAAACTTATCCAAAACATTAAATAAAAAATGATTTTACATCAGGTTATCAAGATGCGTAATAAAATTATGAAGAAATTAAGGATACAAAAAAAAAATAAAAACAAATCAATAAAATGAAATGATAATAAAATTTAACTCTGAAACAAAAATAAATAAAATTCAGATATAAACAAACTGTTAGTGTCGATCGAGTTGTTGATTTTGTGTTATGGCCGATTTTTTTTTAATTTTTACAGGTGAATGCTAAAGGAGGGACAATATTGGAGTTGTAACTTTTGTCATATTGTATACAGGGAAAAATGTTCAGAATATTTAAAAATAACCTTTTACTAAAAGGAAAACGACAAAATCGCATATATAACTATGAAGATGAGTAACAACTTTCAAGAATAGCAAAAATTATATCTAGTTTATGCGACAAGAAATTTCATGAAGATTATGAACAATTAAATTTGTTTAAATAAATTGTAGATTTATTTTTGTACTTAAAGGGGAGCTTTACCCAAAAGTACACCAAAAAGTGTCTATATTGAAAGAATTAGAGAACGTGAAGGCGAATTAATAATTAAGTACAGTATAATGGTAATCAATTTATTATACAAAACACGAATAAAACACATTTTTTAAATTATTTTGTAACTTACTTTTTCCAGCCATATATACGAATTTTGTATTGTAAAAAACTAAACAAGAATTTTAAGGTTCGATCCATTATAAATGAAGCAGATGTAGGATGACTTTCTATAATGATCATTCCAGTTTTGAAGAAAGAGACCATGTAAAAATCGATAAAGTAACTTTGGTGGAATAATACAATGGACTTTCATATTACGACTGGAGGATTGAAATTCCATTATTTTTTGTATCAACATTCAAAATGACTTACAGGGTATTTTTTTTAGTTCATAGGGATTATTATAGCTTTGTATATAACTAATGTTAATATATAACAATTTTTTTAAATCATCATTATTAGAGTATTGTATACTAATGTTGATTTTGAACACTTTCATTTATAAATGTGCAGTAATAATAATTCAATCAATTGAACGATTTTTTTTTAAATAAAATGCGAATTTGAACAACAAAATCAATCAACTCCTCTAAAACACCAAAATCCAAAAAACCCATAAACCTCTAAATCCTCTAACCTCAAAATCCCAAACCTCCAAAACACCAAAACCCCAAAACCCCAAAAACCATAAACCCAAAACGCCTATGAATCTCAAAACCAATTAACCCCAAAGCGTAACAACCCCCAAAGACATAAACCCCAAAACCCTTCAAACTTAAAAACCAATGAAACGCAATTTCCCAAAACCCATAAACCTTATAACCTATAGACCTTAAAATCTATAAGTTCAAAATCCCCTACAACCCAAAAACAAACAAAACTGAATGCATTTTATAAAACCAAACTGGATTTATGGACCCTTCCTGTCACGCTATTAGGATAATAGACATAACATTGAAATCGATATTGTAAACAGGGTTTTTGGGGTCGCTGAATACGAATCCGGGTAAGAATTGTAAAATTTTCAAAATTAAAAATGGCGACTGCAAAACATGGTGGGTGAAAAAATTAAAAAACACTCAGCTTATTTTGAAACGTGTTACTCGGGGGTTTTCGGGGTCGGTAATTACGAATCGCGTATTAGTTTAAAAAAATTCAAAACGGCTGATCTAATATGGCGGACGAATTTTTAGAAATTCATTCAGTTTCACATGAAACTTATTACTCGGGGGTTTTTGGGATCGTTGATAACGAATCTAATATCAGATTTGCAAAATTTTCAAAATTCAAAATAGCGGATCCAGTATGACGGATGATTTTTAAAAATTCATTCACTTGAAATTTTGTATTTCTTAAAATTAACAAATTTGTAATATTTGCAATCAGCGACCGCAGAAACACCCAAGTTTCAAGCAAATTTGAATGACTTTTAATTTTTGTGTCCGCCATATGGGATGTACCATTTAGAATTTTACAAATTTTACGAATCTGATATCGTATTCTTTATCTACGGTACAAAATACTCCTGGCTACTGAGTTTGAAGCATATGTGATGGTTTTTTTTTCTCAGCCATCTAAAAAGGTGGTTAATATATTGACCATTGAGACTGAAAGGGTTAAGTACATGCATTTTTTAACGTGAAGGGCCAAAGTTGGGGTTTTCGAAATTTCAAAGTTGACCTTCAATTAACCATCACGGTACGATAGAGGTCAAAATTAATGTCACCACCGGAATCTCCGATCAAAATTATGACACTTTTGTTTAAGACATTTTCGATGAATATAAATCTTTTCGTGAATCGAAAGGGTGTTGATATTTTTTAACACTCGTATACCCTGAATACCCGACTAGTAATACAGTAGTACTTAAAATACTTTCAATGTGAAAAATGGGTTAAATTTGCAGAGCACAATGTATTACTTCGACCCAGTCTAAGTCTGGACGAAGTATTGAATTTGGTCACTTCGGGCAAAAAAATTACCCTATAGTTTTTCATCAAATGTCGACGTTTCAGACCCTAAGGAACCCAAATCAACAATAACAAAATTTGTGTCCGTGATCTCGTACGTACGTCCGTACGTCCCGTTTTTTTGTCTCGCGATAACTCGCGAACGGATAAGCGTATTGACATACATTTTTTTTTAAAATACGCGTCTTGGCATAACTTAGATCTGATTAGATTTTGGTGCAGATCCATCCGTCCATTACTAAAAAAAATTAGCCCCAATTAAGTTACTTCGTAGTTTTTTGCATTTATTTAGAAAAATACAAATTTTATTAAAAAATGTTTCAAACAAAAAAGATAGAGCATGAAATTCTCTACAAAAAAGGTTCTTATGCATTTTCTTCCTAAAGCCAAGGATAATGCCATAAAAACTGGTTTAAAATGATTATGACTATTGTCTGAAAAAGTATTGAATTTGGTCGCCTAGGCAAAAAAATTACCCTATAGTTTTTCATCAAATTTCGACGTTTCGACCCTCTACCCCCCAGGGGTAGTCTTCGTCAGCCCATCGGGCGCGGTTATCACCTTCGGGCGCATAAGTTCTTTTACGCCCTTGATACGAAAATAACTATTTCGATATATCTAAAAGATGTCTTATAGATATCTATAAGATATCCGTCATAGATCTTTTCGACACTTTCAAGATATCTTTGACGAATTATATGTATAAGTATATACAGGGTCATCGAAAAGTATCGGACCCCCCTAATATCTTCAGTTAGAATGCACTTAGGAGAAAATGTCCAATAGCAAAGTTGTATGGTTTCAAGCGGGGAGTAAGATGATGACCTTGACTTTGACCTTGACCATGTCCTTCAAGGTCATTTCAAGGTCAATCTTATTTTTTTAAATAGAACCCCCTACATTTTATTGCATATTCTTATAGCTTATCTCGAGAGCTTTCCAAAACACTATAATAAAATATTTTTTTATTAAGTACTTTTTGAGTTATAAAGGTTTGAAGTTAACAATTTTTTGACACAAAATGTAGAATATCTTGTAAAATATTATTTAGTTTTCATTAATCATAACCTTAATACTTTTGTGCGCGGAATAATGAGACCAATTAATTGGTTTAAAGAAAATACATTAATCGGATCCCCCTAATATTTTCAGTAAGACTCGCACACCACTTAACAAATTGTTAACTTCAAACCTTTATAACTCAAAAAGTACTAAATAAAAGTCTTACTGAAAATATTAGGGGGATCCGATTAATGTATTTTCTTTAAACCAATTAATTGGTCTCATTATTCCGCGCACAAAAGTATTAAGGTTATGATTAATGAAAACTAAATAATATTTTACAAGATATTCTACATTTTGTGTCAAAAAATTGTTAACTTCAAACCTTTATAACTCAAAAAGTACTAAATAAAAAAATATTTTATTATAGTGTTTTAGAAAGCTCTCGATATAAGCTATAAGAATATGCAATAAAATGTAGGGGGTTCTATTTAAAAAAATAAGATTGACCTTGAAATGACCTTGAAGGACATGGTCAAGGTCAAAGTCAAGGTCATCATCTTACTCCCCGCCTGAAACCATACAACTTTGCTATTGGACATTTTCTCCTAAGTGCATTCTATCTGAAGATATTAGGGGGGTCCGATACTTTTCGATGACCCTGTATAATATCATAATAATACAGACAGTACTTAGTAAAACACAGTAAACATGTAATATGCATCGAATAGTCTATTAGAATACAAGTGCGTGAAGTAAGTGTTTTGCAACTTATATTTATTAATACTTCGGCTGGCCTGTTGTCGGGGTCGAAGTTTTGAAAATGCTCATTTTCAATTTTCATACATATAACAAACACTATATTGTTGTAACGTATCTATCGAAGCCACTTGGACCTAAATATGATTGGACCCCCAAATATCAATATAATTTTATAATATAATTGAAAGTTGTTAGTAAACAAACGAGTATTAAGGAATAGCCGACTCTCCACTAGGTCGAAGTTTCTGAGCGAGCGAGGCACCACGCCAACACTATTTGTATTTGTTTTGTATTTGTATTTAATTTATTTAAACCTTGGATATAACAAGAAGTTACATTTCCTTAAGGCTACGGGAACAGTTGGTACAATTTTAATAAATCCTATTTTGGTCATTTAGTGGCGAATCAAGTACTTAATACTAGTAATAGCTAAACTTATGACTTAAATACTAAATATAATTTAAATAACTAAATTTATATATTTTATTCCGAGAAAATGAGAAAGTAAAAATTAACAAAAGTGCTTAGCAATTTAATATAAACGATAAACTAATAAATAAATTAAACATAATTAATTAATTCATGAAATTCAAATGTCTCTAAGATCATATTAAATGATGATTTGAAGATTAGGATGTTGAAGATTAGCAATGTCTTAAAACATATATAGTATTTTTTCGTAGTGATTTTGAGGTTTTACATTTTTTAATTAATTTTAATTCGCCGTTTTTTGGGCTGTCGGTTGGGCTGTTGGGCACCCTTTATTTTTGGGTTTATTAATTTTCGGGTTTTAGGGTTAATGGGTTTCGGGATTTATAGGTGTTTAGGGGTTTGGTGTTGATCAATATTTTCGAACTCTTAACTTTTGTAAACTTTGTTTCTTAATCTGAAAAAAATTCCCAGCATATTTTGACATAAATAGGGAACGGGTCGAAAAAACAACAAATCAAAAAGCCAAAATTGACAAAATCTATAACATCAAATTCAAAATGGAAGACCGTCCCAAAGAAATTTTGATTGTGCTAAATTTTGTGAAAATACTGTTGGCTATAAGTTAAAGTTAGCTCATCATGGTTCGCCATATTGGGTCCGCCAATTTGAAGTTTTCAATTATCATGTCGAATTCATAAACATACCGACCCCAAAAATACAAACATCAATATTGCCGTTGGCATATTGGATCTGGGGTTTAAAATTTTGAAATTTTAACTTCAGATTCGTGTTCAGTGATCCTTAAAACCATAGGATTCTCAGTTGCACAAAGAAATATTGATTATTGCAAAGGCATGTGTCCAAAATAAATCCAGTGGGGCCTTCTGTGCACTAATGTGTGAAATTAATTATGAATTAGAAAGAAAACAAATAATAAAAATAATAAAAAAGAGTTCACAATGATGAATAATTCGACGACAATATATATGAATAAATCAGTTCTGTGAACGTGCAGGAGATTTTCTGGAAAAATATTTTTGTTATCATTACCGAAAATTCTTGTAAGTTTTCCAAGAAAATAATATGGGATTTACCACAAAGATAATCAGAATATATTCTTATCTCATGTAGTAAAATAGTATGGAGCCTATTTAATAGTACTTTCTAGTTAAGATAACCAGATTTTTTATTATTTTCAAAATTGTTGGAGAATTTTCAAAATCTTCAGGTTATATTCAAATTGTCGTTCGTGTAAAAAATGTAATTTAATTGTATAACTATCGGTCAAAAACTTTATAATTCTATACAATTTTCTTCACGTGAGTATTTTCTAAAGAAATGGTTTTAAACACATATCTACATGGCCTACAGTTACTTTCCTGCTACAAATTATCACTGATGCGACATGTGATAATTTGATGTGATAAAAGATATGAAAAACATTTGTATTATTAATAGTACATTCTGTTAATTAAGAAAACGTGTAAACAATGCATTTAACATATACTATTCAAAAGTTGGTAGAATATTATTCTAAGCATCAATTTCCCACCGTTATTTGTTAATATATTTTTTATGATTATTATTAAAAAATTGTATATAACATTTATTACGGTACCATTGAGCACCTCAAATTATATCATGTTAATTTTCAAAGGGGTTAATATCTGAAGATGAATATGATACAACTCTTATATTTTGGTTTTAAATTCTTTTTCTTCCTAGCAACTCGTGCAACTGGTCCAGGAAATCCATAAGATATAGGTCTCTTTTATTAGAATGAAAAATAATATATTAAATAAATGTATTTTTATGCTCGTAATAACTAACTTGAATATTTGATGACGAGTAAACCACAATGTTTTTATGTCGTGATGCATTCTTCTAATTTTTCTGCTCATCAGTAATAATGCCAATTTTAATAGAAAGGTCTTTAAACAGCATTCAACCGGCAATCGAAAGGTTTCGGGTTCAACTATCGGTGCATCCACTTTGGTCCACATTTTTATGCCCGGTTTAAAACCAATTTAATTTTGTTAATTTCAAAAAAAAAACTATCGTAATTATTCAATTTTATTATTGTTACTAGACTCTGGGCGCGAAAGAGTCCTCGACACTAGTTTTGTCTTTATGCAATAAGAATCTATTCGATTTGACAGTTTGGAATATATTTCCTGCATGACCCATCTTAAACCAACATATCCCCTTACTAACTCACATCCATAATGGTTACGGTATTTACATCATTAGTATATAGTCCTTTAGTTGTCTTGCTGAACATTCTTATTATCATCGCGTACAAGTACATATTACAAATATTTATCGTTATGGATAGATATACCAGACTAAATTTTCTATTTATTAATTTGGATCGGGTTTTTATTAATTAATTGCCTTTCAATAATGACCAATAACCCTTCAATCATTTGAGAATTTTTCACCTGAGTTCTCAATAAATATCATGCATGTGAGTATCAGAATTTAGTATTAGTTTGTAGTTAGGGCGCCTGAGGCTGATTCCTTCCGCCAAGCCTCACTGAAGAGTTCTAGAGCGGAGGGATTGAACGAAACGCCACGCATGTATATTTTTTTAATTTTAATTATTAGTATATTTTGCATGTCTATACAATTTTTTTTGCATATTTATTTACTTTTTGCGTCTTCATATCAAAAAAAAAATTTGCGTGTTTATGTATATTTTATCTTCATATTTGTGGACTGATGTAATTTTTCTTTCTTTAGATTTATTATAATTGCATGCTAACCAATCGTATTCATATACCAGTTTATTCCAAATAACTGTTCAATCGAAATTGTAGTATAATATAAATTTATTAGTCTTATAATTATGAATGCCGTTATGGTTTAACAAATTTTTATTTGTTATTATTTTTTATTTTCCATCTTTTACCTTTTTCCTTTTTTTTTTGTTGTAAATATTATTACTAGTTGTGATTATAAATGTTTTAAAACAAAGCCTAGCGTTCGGTAATCCAAGCGATTACACGCACGGTGTTTGAAATGTTTAGAGATCTTCAAACTGTAGCATTTTAACATCTAATGCAATTTTTATAAACATCGTGGTAGGTCATAAGCCCGGTTTAAAACCAATTTAATTTTGTGAATTTTTATAGTAAACTTTCATTATACCAACGAGTTTCTGTCATCAGAAAAAAATTGTTCGAAATATTGAAAGTATGCAACTTAAAAACATCGTGATTTGCTCGTCAAAGACGACCAAAAAAAATATATATGTATATACCGTTTATAATTTTAAAATTAAAGTAACCTGTGTATATCAATAAAAAATGCATAGTAAAATGTGACATAATAGCCTATAACTGTTATATTTTACCAGTGTATACCATTTCACCGTGGTAGCTTTTTTAACGATTATTAAAAAGCAGACAGAATGTAAAAAATAATATTGAAAAATGTTCATTTCGAAGACTAATGAACCTTTAAAACCTTGAAATGTTTGCAAAAAGAACATTGTTTAAAGTTGGCGCATATTATTCGTTTCCTTCATATTTCTGCTTTAATTTGCACATAGCGAAAAAAATGACACCTAAAAATCAATCCTAAATAACTTAATAAGCAAAAAGAAATTTTAAAATATTCCTGAACAGAACCCCTTTAATGCTTTTATGCAATTAAACAAAATTACACCTTAAAATCGGCATAGATTTTGTTGCTTCTTTATTAGCAACTTTGTTATTTTATTATTAGCAAAAAACTATTTAGAGGCGTTGCTTTTTATTGTATGTCCAGTCACCATCTTCTAAATGTCTTATCGTCGATTTTTGTATGCACTTCTCCTTAAATGTAAAACAAATATCAAGTGGCGTAATAAAAAATAGGTAATATCTAAAATCATTTTTGTAGTAAAGCAAAACTAGTTTCGGAAAGTAAATGCCGGACCGTATTAAGAAATAAGAAACGAATAAGAAATTCTATAGTACCCTTGGTTTGAATCATCGATAAAATGCATTAACTTACGTGAATTATGCTCCACATTCATTTATATTTTGAAAACATTATTTAAATTTAATGATAATAATTAAATATGTATTATTGGGCAGGAAAATAATTTCTAATAAATCAATACTTTACAATTTATACTTTTATTTAATTTTTCGAAATTTATATAAATGGGATTTATTCTATTCTAATAATAATTATTCAATAATGGTATTGTATTAATGATTTAATTCATTCATAATTCAATTAATCTGATTACCTTGCTTAATGACAATTTGAATAAAACCTAAATAACTGAATAAGCTAAAAGAAATTTTGAAATATTTGAAAAGAAACATTTTTTAATGCTTTTATGAAAGAATTCTACAGGAATTTTTTGTGTGTTGAAAAATATAATGAATGTCAACTGTAGTTATTAAATTCAGAGTTAGATAAGAATGGGTTTTTAACCTTTTTTTTTGTTAAAAGTTTACAAATCCTAACAATGCGTACATAAAGAATGTGTTCTAAATGCATTTTTTTAATTAGTATTAGTATAACTTCTTGTAAACGCTTATGTTATTGTTATAGTTGTAATATTACAGTAGCTCTTTGCAAACATTGCGTTCATACCGTGTTTTGGAACATCTGCCGTGGTCACTTGCGAGAATGCTTGTTTATGATAATACACAGCCTCGGCTTGGTGCGCCACTATGCGGTGGGCGGTCGAAATGTCCGGCATTTTTTCTATTTATAAATTTCTTCATGAGGATTATTTTCGGACTATTTTTGGAATACTATAAGCATACAATTTACTGAGTACACTGGAAACTACTTAAAGTGTGTTTATTGGGAATTCGCTGAAATATAAAATGTGTGGATTCAAATAAATATTTAATTAAGTCGTCGCATGTTAAGCTGTACATGAAGTATAACTGAGTAAGCTTAACTACAAAGAGAACAGGAAAGAAAATGCCAATGCCTCATTAGAAATTATTCATAAATAGCAAAATAAAACATTATTTTAAATCAGATTGACACGTGCATTTTTCTGATTTGAAAACCAAAATGTGTTACTTTATATCTTTTAAGCATTTTAAGTTTTATTTATAGGATTCTGAAATCTAAAATACTAAATTAAATGTTCACGAAACCTGAAAACTGAAAATTACGAAAATAACAGTGAAATGAAAGTAATAAAAACAATAATATTTATTACATTGCCCTTCAAATTTCAATTTTTTACGAATAAAATGCCAACTATCATTTTAATGTATTTTTCATGCTGAAAACGAACCTGGGGTCCAAAATACCCAATCATGTCATATTTTTTTAGAAAATTCGGGTTGAATCCCCAAAAATTTTTTTTTTTTTAATTGGCAGCGCTGAAACTCTTTGTGCTATACACTTTCTTAATATTATAAATTATAAAGGCTGAACCATATACATTCGTCAACATATCAAAAGTTGTCAGCCAAATTGATCGCGTGGAACCTTAGAGTATGGAAGATATTTACCTATAGGGGCGCGAAAATAGTATTCAGTATATTCTTGGTATATTTACCCACTCGATTCATCGCCTTCCTGTCCCGTCTCGTTATATTTACCAAAAGAGGGGAGGGTCGCTTCTCCCACTCATCTCAGTCACATTATGTTCGTGACGTCACAACAGGTCCTTCCTGAACACCAGCCCGCAAGGTGGGAGAAAAAGAGAGCGGCAACAGGCAATTATAACGAGACGGAACCGGGAAAATATGTTGGGCCATAAATATAGCGAGACGTAAATATACCGGAACTCTACTGTATTATGTGTTAAGAGCGATTATTATCGGTCTCCGTGTGCAGTTTGTCCTACAATTACACTCGATGGAGACCATTATTTCTCACATAATACATAGGATATTTTTGAATGGACATGGGGCTGGATAATTCAGGGTTTCAGCCTAGGACGTGAAATTGAGCTTCGCGCCCGGAGTGTTATAACAAGGTGTAAACGATCAATGTTTATGTTGTATCCCATGAATACTCAATGACGTATTAATTACCTCAATTTTATTTTATTTCTTATTTTAAAAACAAGTAGACAATATGCATAAAAGTATATAACAAAATATTTAAAAAATTCCGGAACATTTTTTCGTTGATTTTCGACCTTCATTCTAAACAGGAAATAAAACGTATATTGACTTGAATGTGTCCAACTATACAATTTTGGAGTATGCTCTTTCAAATTTAAATTGCTTATGCTTTAGACTTAACCCACCGAAAAATTAGAAATACAGTACAAGTTCCAGAATTTCAATCTAAATTAAGGCCAACAAGATCTAAATTGAACAATCGAATTGGAAAAAAAATACCAAAGTATGGAGAATTTCATGCTGAACAATGTTTACATTTAACGTTTTTTATTCCTCCTTCAGATTCGGAGTAAAAATAAAAACTGTTAAAATATTGTATTCGTGAAATCAAAGTTTTTGCACGTATATAACACGATATCTCAAGTTTTCATCAACGAAAACGTGTGAAATTTGAACCAGATATTTTCGATAGATATCCACAAATAATGCATTTTCTAAAATACCTTAATTTCATTTCAGTCAAAAGTTACTAGCCGTCAAACGTTGCGCATTTTTCAATTGATTTTTCGCATTCAAGTGCTTGGGGAGTCGAGCGAAGTTTTCGTATTGAAAAATTAAAGGTACAGATTTGAAGTTGAAGTACTAAATAAGTTTTTAGCTTTTTGTATCATTTATTTTGTACAATAGATAATTTTAATCAAAATAAATAATATTTTTGGCAAATTGTTGACAGCATTTAAAAGTAATGCAGGTAAAACAGTAATGTCAAAGCAATAAATGAAATTTAAAAAAATACCGACGCCGTATACGAACCGTAAAAAATTTACATACAATATTAAACTCGGCCAATCGTCATTTGTTAAATTTCTTTGTGCATGGTGCTCCTGAGTGAAGTTTAAATGAAAGATGCGTGTCATTTGAAATATTTTTAATTTCATGTTTCTACATTGCTTTCTGATCATTGCAGTGAAAAAATTAAAAAATCCCTCGAGCGGATGTTGTAAAAATTAAAACATTAAAATGAATTAATTAAAAACATCTGTTTAGATTTTTTTAAACACAATAAACATATTTTACGCCGATTCGCTTCATGGTTTTCAGATGTTTTCTAATTAGGTTAAAACATTTTTAGGAAAAAACGATATCAGTATTTGTACACAACGTGACCAAAACGTTTTCTTTACGGCACTAAATATAAAAACAAAAGCTAGTTATAATCATGAGTATCAAATTACTAAATTGTTACACATTATATTAATTGTTATGCAGGAAACGAATATTTACCATGGATGTATGTTTGTATTTTCGACATTACACATATTTGATTGCACAGAACCTACAATTATTAAAAAAAATTATTTTTGGACCCTCCGGGCGTAAAACTCAATTTCTCGGCCTAGGGCGAAACCTTCGGCCGCGAATTATCGAGTCCTACAACAATCGGATCAAAAAATACATTATTGGTCACGGGCGAAATATTGATCTCCGACGAGTTTCATTGTTACTCTCACTTCGCTCGGGCGACAAACTTCACAATTTTCGAAGATCGATAATTGCGCCCTTGGCACATAATGTACTATTTTTATTTTAAAATAACAATCTATGAATATTTATTTTACTTTTTACTATTAAATTCGTTAGAATTTAATAAAATAGGAAACGCAATTTTTCAGATAAAAAGATAAAAAAAATTTTGGTCTAATTTTTACAAAATCCGCTCGACGAATTTAAAAAATTTTTTCATTAGAATGATCAGAAAGCAATGCCAAAACATGAAATTAAAAAATTTTGGAATGACACGCAACTTTCATTTAAACATCGCTCCGGAGCACCATGTGTGAGTTTGGCCGACTCGGGACTCACCATTCCCCTTCTAAAGGCACCGTGTCTGCGCAGTCGAAACAAAAGGTACTTTGGAGTGGCGGGAGGGAAGGTTATGCATTTTTGGTCGGCTCGGCACTTCGGCACTTGGTTCTTGGCCCAACATTCGGTAGTTGGATTCTAAACGAGATTCAGACGTGTATCCTCCACTCGGGGCAATTTTTAGCGATTCTTGTGCTCTTGAAAAACAATTTTAGGTTCAGAACAGCATATTATGTATCCCGGACAAAGCGGTATGCATTATGGTACGGGCGATAATGCATCTTTATGTAGTAGGCAAACCGATTCCCTTCGATGAGAGAAAGTGCCGTCTGTCGCGTAATGTATTTTCGCCCGTGTTGCATATGACATTTGCTGTCACTCCTGTCTGAAAATGCCACGTGGAGCATGTCGTGAATAACTAATAATACGCGAAAATGAGATGCGTGGGTAGTAAAAGTTACACAACACCCAAGCACGTTCGATCTCGTCGGTAACGGTAACTCTTCGCTCCTTTTACCGTCGAGAAAAAAGGCAGTTTTGTGCAGGAGTGACGAAGATATTTCTTGATCGGTCGGCGTCACCACTGACGCTATTTCCTGGCGTGTTTGAGATTTTCGAGGTGGCAGTCATATGGTCGTTCCACACCCTTAAGGAAATGCAGGTATACTCGGGTATGTCCAGGTGTCAGTAAAACTACCGAATATCAATCTCGTCAAAACCCACGATATCATGTTTGTAGTTCTTAATGTACCTTATTCGTATATTCGGTATTTTTACTGGCACCCAAATCACCAAAAGCAAGCCAGCATCAAAAATCAAACGACGGCATCTTCTAGCGGATCTAGCGTTTCTTGCAGCGTGAGTCCCTACAATAATACGGGTGCCACGTCATACCCATCTTAGTAATCCAGGTGTTACTCAAGAGTACCCTGGTAAAAATGGAAAGCGTGACCGAAGCGTAAGAATGTCCAAATTCACTCTTAAGATACGCAGAAGGGACTCTTTGACCATCGAAGCGTGACTTAAGCGTGGAGACGAAACGCTAGAGTCACTTAATTGTATCTTAACCCTTCGCGGCATAGTGGTAATCTACGTTACCACTTCGATTTCTTTGATTTTGCTCATTTAAATTTCACGCATTTCAATCGGTTTTTCTTTGGTATTTTCTGTTACTATGGTGATAGAATAATGTATAAACGCAGTTATTAAGATGCAATAGTTTATTATGTATCATCTTTAAATAAAAAAAAAATAAAAAAATTCTTTCGAAAGAATTCATTATTGGCACTGTTTTTTAAGATAATGATTTGGAATTTGGTATAATAGGGGTTTTTAGGTCGCTGATGACGAATCCAATGTTGGTTTTATAAAGTTTAAAATGGCGGCCTTCGCGATGTAAATATGCCATAATGAATCCGCAATTTTGAATTTTGCAATTGTGACACCGGATTCGACGTAATCTGCGATCCTAAAAACCCCCTAGTGACAAATTTCAAGTCAATTCAACAAAAAGAAAAATGTACGCCTCAAAGGGTTAAGAGTGAATTTGGACATTTTCATGCTTCGGTCACACTTCGATCACGTTTTCCATTTTTACCAGGGCAGCATAACTTAAAAGCGTTTTCACCTGATGGAATATCTCAGATGTAAGACGACGCATACTTTAACACTACTGACTTTGGGCTTCGATGAAGTTTAATTGAAAAGTGCGTCTGGGATACTTTCAGAAATCTTTTCAGTGATATCTACCCGTCATTTTAAGACTAAATTTAAAATAAAACCTAGGGTTATTATAAAAATTTTTTTTTTATTTTTCAGACATATCCAGCATATACAAAATATCCTGTATTCAAATATTAAATCGATTTAAATGAGATATTTGCAAATATCTTTTTAAGTATAATAATGTTCGTGATGCTTGACAATCATTTTAAACCTAAATTTCAAATGAAATTTATGAATATTTTTGAAACACACAATTTTTGAAGATTTTTTAGACTTTAAATATTACATCGAGTTAAATTCATTCATTCATTTAAATGCATTCTTATTGTTTTAGCTCAGTTATTTTCGTACGGTGGGCGTAAAGTGCGACTTTACTTCCCACGTACGAACATTATTTTTCGTCACATGTAGGCGAAAAGACGCGTCCACATTAGGAAAAGCATAAGATAACAGTAGGAGAGCGGAAGGATAGGAGCAAGTAGGAGGAATGGGGGGTTCGGGGGGTGGGGGGGGGGGGCGAAGCCCCCCCGATACTTTAATATACATGCTTAAAAGTGTATTTTGTTTTAGAATTAAGTAGTAGAAGAATATTTATTAATTATATTGTTTATTAATAGAAATATATATTGACATTAAATTGTACATAAATAGTGAATCTTGATTTTAATTGATGCTGCAGCGTGTGTAATTTTGAAAGCTTTAATAAGTAAATTTCAACTCGTGATTTTAATTGAATTTTAATCGGTATTATTATGTTTATTGATAACAAAATTTTAGATTAAAATACAAAAAAAAGGTTTAATCTAGAATAGAATTTAATCTATAATACTAAATTTGAACTAGATTACATAATAAATAATTTCTTATTGTATTACAAATACATTGTATTTTTTTATATTAATAATTAATTAATTCAATTATTGAAATGAAGATTGAACGTAAATGTTTTCGATGTGTCGTTATTATTAACAGTTGCATTGTTGACATTTTCACTGTTGTTTGCTTACATTGTTTTTTTTTTTTTTTTTTTTTTTTTTTTTTTGGAATTTCATTTGGTTTTCCTATTGATTCTCATATAAACATATGAGTTATTGTTTACAGTAATGAAGTCTCTGAGAGTCTTGGTTGTCCAAGTGAGAGGGGTATATTTGTTTATTCATAACAAAGGCACATTTCCCCGGATTTTTCACTTTACGCCTAGTGGGTGTAAAGTCGAACTTTACGCCCGCAAAAGTGCGCGTAAAAGCGTACTTTACGCCCACTGTGACGAAAAAGTAATTTATTACCTTCGAGAAATGTTGTTTACAACATTATATAATCATTTTTTATTTATTATTGATTAAATTATGTGTGTATTTATTTTAATATGATTATATTTACATACAATTCAGTATATTATGATATATATATATATATATATATATACAGGGTCATCGAAAAGTATCGGACCCCCCTAATATCTTCAGTTAGAATGCACTTAGGAGAAAATGTCCAATAGCAAAGTTGTATGGTTTCAAGCGGGGATTAAGATGATGACCTTGAATTTGACCTTGACCATGTCCTTCATGGTCATTTCAAGGTCAATCTTATTTTTTTAAATAGAACCCCCTACATTTTATTGCATATTCTTATAGCTTATCTCGAGAGCTTTCCAAAACACTATAATAAAATATTTTTTATTAAGTACTTTTTGAGTTATAAAGGTTTGAAGTTAACAATTTGTTAAGTGGTGTGCGAGTCCGACCAGTTAAGGCAAGAGTGGTGTGCGAGTCCGACCAGTTAATTGGTCTCATTATTCCGCGCACAAAAGTATTAAGGTTATGATTACTGAAAACTAAATAATATTTTACAAGATATTCTACATTTTGTGTCAAAAAATTGTTAACTTCAAACCTTTATAACTCAAAAAGTACTTAATAAAAAAATATTTTATTATAGTGTTTTGGAAAGCTCTCGAGATAAGCTATAAGAATATGCAATAAAATGTAGGGGGTTCTATTTAAAAAAATAAGATTGACCTTGAAATGACCTTGAAGGACATGGTCAAGGTCAAAGTCAAGGTCATCATCTTACTCCCCGCTTGAAACCATACAACTTTGCTATTGGACATTTTCTCCTAAGTGCATTCTAACTGAAGATATTAGGGGGGTCCGATGCTTTTCGATGACCCTGTATATATATATATATATATATATATATATAATATATATATATATATATATATATATATATATATATCAATGGGAGTGGATTGAAAAAGAAAAAAATAATACGAAAAAATGACTTTAGTAAATCGAGCATAGTTCGTAGATAAATGTATATATAGAAATGAAACCACCGCGACTGAGAAGTTGAAAGTCTCCTCTTTAATTCCCTTTTTTATTTTTCCCGTACGTTAACTTGGCGATGAGATATCAACATTTTAATTTAGCCAAAATTCCGCAAGGGTGAGCTCATACTTTTGAGTGGTACTGTATATATATAAGATTGGCAAAGATAATTCGAAATTTGCGGAGAGGCTTTTACGATTCATTTACGAATACAGTGGTTATACAGTCCAAAGTTATACTAGTCTCTTCCTCTCTTAACCCCCCCCCCTGCCCCCATGTTGTTTCGCTAAGACACTCTCACTTAACGAAGATACGGAAGTGAGGATACTGAGGGTTATAACTTTGGATAAACTTTTGGACCGCCATTTTGAAAGAACCGACCGTATAACTTAGGGCGGGGATTACTGTACCATAGTTTGCATTAAATCTAATCGCAAAAACCCACATATAACGTTGTAACAATATAAATAATTGTTTAAAGAATATAATAAATTAAATGTATTTTATAAATAATTGTTTATGTCATAACAATCGTAGTTCTTTGTATTTCTTACGTTTCTGAAGTAAACGTAATAAGTACGGATGCACATGTAAAAGACCACTTAAGGACGTTCCTTGCGTTGGTTTTTAATAAATTTTGTTATTGTAACTATTGTTTTCGAATGTAATGTCATCGTTTTAGACCATTTTAGAAAAAAACAAAAATTTCAAGTAAGACTCTACACTCTAAAATTATTGGACTCAAATTTCAGTCCAAAAGAGTATAAAATAGGGTAGGCCGGGTTCGACTAGATTTTAGTTCTATGGAGTCAAAATGTAGTTTAATGGCGTCAATGAATACGGAAAAAGTAAAAGGCGACTGAATGTCTTATAGACAGGACTAGTTACTACGCGGCCGACTTTTTTATTTCAACTCGCTACAACATAGTCAATTTTTAAGGTTTTGAAACGAATAAAAAAAGAATTTGATCGTTAAATATTTCCGCATATAATGGTGAAATGATAAGTTATACATCTCAATAAACAATAAAGTTATTAATTTTTTCTGGCTCTTCGTTTATCGAGCAAATTTCGAGTATCCGAAAACTGTCAGTGAGAAAGTTGTTCATAAAGGTATGAACAAATTTTCTGGAAAGTTTTATCTTTATTGGTCTAATAGTCAAAAAGTAATGAATGTTTAAAGTTGGTGGCAGCCGATTACCAACACGTCATGTGCTTCGAGGTCCTGAAAAACTTCATTGTTTATGAGATATATAATTTGTTCATTCTCCATTAGATGCAAAAAACTCTAACGAACAATTTCTTTTTTTATTCGTTTCAAAATTCTCAGAATTGCATAAGTTATAGCGAATTAAAATAAAACATGTTTGTCGGCCGGCCACGTAGTAACCAGTTTTCGATGCAGTATACTCGTATAACTACACCGGTAAAGGTATTCAAACCTAGCATGAAATACCCCAAAGAAGCAAATGTGACTCCAAGAGAGTAAAAATGAAGCATATAGGAGTGAAATTTAACGATTACTCTCTCTTGGACTCCGCAATTGAGTCCAATAATTTTAGAGTGTATTAAAATACCGTTAAGTCGCAAATTTTACACAATGATAATTAAAAAATTAATTCAGTAAGCCATCTCGAGATTTCAACACAACATTCCTAATACTATTCCGAAACACATGTTAGTTTTTTAAATGATTCTGTAGATTATTTGTTTCACAATTCTAAAAAAATACCTCGCGAAACCGCGTTTCCCTGTACCGCCCATATAAAACCATGCAAATCAAATTTCTCAAAATTTAACTCGGATTGCTATAATGAATTTTTAACCAGTGATAAAGCATCTCGAAATAATCGTTTTAGCAAAGTTTCAGGAAAATCTAGTTTTTCATTTCCTCCTGCCTTAAGAACGTCCTTAAGAACACAGATAATGAGTATTTTTCATTCTTAATATTGAATGTAGTATATTTCGACTAGTGCGTCTAAAATACTCTTTTCGGTACTATAGGCGTAAAATTCTATTTTACGGCCTACTTTTAGTCCGTAAAATGAAATGTTACGGACCACGTAAAATTTTACCACGGTACCGTAACGCTGTAAAAATTCGATTTCGCGAACTGCATTTAGTCCGTGTGGGTTATGTTTTTGACAGCGCAGATTCATGTTACACGTGATCCGTAAAGTTTCATTTTACGGACTAAAAGTAGGCCGTAAAATCGGATTGTACGGCTATAGTACCGAAAAATAATGTTCGACACCCGGCCGTAAGATTTTAGTTAACGATAAAAAATGATATATTCAAAATAGTTTAAATTCAAATTTCGTTTCTTATTTAGGACGTTTATTAGTTCCTTATAATTTCATTTTAAGAATTTTATAGACGGTAAAATGTTATTCAGAAGAAATTTTTACAGATATTTTTCACAGATGCTTCATTTTATACGATATTCGAGAAAAGCATATTTTCAATTGTTTTCATCACTTAACTATTTTGTATTAGTATCATTAAAAACACCATATCGACACATCTTGTTCGTATAGGGTTATATCGTTTGGAATGGACCTATCTCAGAAAACAAATTGGAAAGAACCTGTTTCAAAATAAAATTTTGAAAAGTATTAGTTCGCCATGTTCATAAAATAAGTAGTGTAAACATTAACAACCTCAGAAGGCTTCTTAAATAATTTATTTTTCGTTCATTGAAAAATAAACTTCTCAATATGATTCGGATATAATAAGTGTACAAGAAAAATTAATGTTTATTTTACAGACTAGTTATGAAATAGTTAAATTTTTAAATACTTATTAGTATTTATTGTAATGTCTACTTTTGTTCAGTAAAATTATGAAAATAATAAATATTTATTTATATTGATTATAGAACGACAGAAGTATTTAATCATGTGTATGTTGCACCTATAGTTATTACTAAAATCTTGTATGGTACCCATTATAACGTTGCAAACTGTTACAATAACGTATATGAGCCGTTCGTCAGAATAACGATATCAATCGACTTAAAGATTTAAATTACTTTTAATGATTCTCTTTTTTTTTGTATTTCTTATGTTTTCAACTACAAGTATAACAAGTTTCGTTAGTTTTTATGCATATTTACAATTTTAAAACTGTCGTCTATCGTCCTTTTCATGCGCCTAAGCCGATTTTCTTGTTATAATCCTTAATTAATAAAAAAACTATAACGTTAAAAATACAATTATTTAAGAAACCTTCTGACGTTGTTAATGTTTATTCTATTTATTTCTCGAACATGGCGAAAACTATTTAGAAATGTTTTGAAATAGTTTCTTTCCAAAAAGTGTTTTGGAATAGGTCCTTTCTCAATTGTTTTCTGATATAGGTCTATTCCAAACGATTTTGTGAGATAGGTCTTTTCTACAAACTTTTCTGAGATAACCCTATACGAACAGGAGGTGATATACAAACTGTACTGATTTTTGCGCTCGATCGAGGTTGATTTTTTTCAATCCAAAGAGTAGACAACGTTTTAAAATCTTTATATAACTTTGTTAAGGTTCGTACAGGAAAATAAAACATAGTATTAATTTATAACTTTTAGGAATGAACGTTACAATAGATTTGTACTGCTTATTTGCATTTTTGACAATGCAGTCTTAAAACTTACTTTAATTTTAAAACGGAATGTGATTTAGAATATATTACGATTGACTCAAACAATCCACATAATTAGAAAAGTTTCTAGGACTTTAAATAATTCAGATATTTCATTCCCTTTCATTTCAATACTTAGAATTATGAGAAATAAAGATGATGAGCTTATAATAGTTTATTATTATTATGAATTTCATCAGCCAAATTCTAATGTGTACCTTGTTACAATTTCTTTTACAGATAACCTAATTTCACATTTGTTATATATTAAATTTATTTTTAGTCTAATTCTTAGTTATCATTCTCTATTATTTATGTATAAGATTAAAATATTCTACAATTGTGTCACAAACTACCATAATGTTAATTGATTTTAGACATTATATAACAGTTGGGCAATCGACTAACGGAGGGGTCATCATGTCAGACAAAGGAAAAGAGTGGCAAAAGGAGATGCTGATGGAGAAGCTGCGTTCAAAGGCTGGATCTGATAAATCACTTGCGGATACAGCCAAAAGTATACGAATGGCCATGCTTGTAAGTTTTACAATTAACATTTTTTGTTAACCTATATCTGTTTGTTTCAAGTTAATAAAATTCTGTTGTTCTTTTTGATTTTTGTTTTATGAGTATTTTTACTTAAAACATATTGTATCATTTCGTTATCTCAAATTACTATTCAATTTCAGGATAAGCGATTCGCTATAGACAGTGTCAAAAAGGACCAACTTCGGAAGTGTTTGGACACTCTTCAGCAGTCAATAAAAGTGACATCCTTAAAATCCATGATTGAGAGGTTGGAAAATTTATCTCGACAACTTGGGTAAGTTAACTCTATTCATATTTGCAAATGTATATCTGCTGAAATGCATTAATAAAACTAAAATTATATTTTTTCCTTTCAGTTTGAAATTTATGATTTCGGGACCATCGGGAACGGAAGTATTCATATCTTCAAAAATGTTTTTCTTAGAAGTAGTTTTAGAACTAAGTGGCTCAGTTAAGGATGTTAAAGTTCATCATGAAGGCCAAGATGAACAGCAGAGTTGTGAAGAACTGGTATCCTGTCTTTCGAGAGGTGATTTCGTTGACTTTAAGACGCAGCTTGAAGGTTTAGTGTCCATATACGAGTTAAATGCAGAAAAGAAAGTCAAATGCAAAGCATTCAGTGCACTGCAGTCCTTAGAAACAGATTTAGGAGTTTTAGCTCAGTTACAAGCTTTCATGAAGGAGCCTTTTAATATTGTGCATAAAAGTCCTGTCGGTAAGTGCAAAACTCTACAAATAAACATTTGGCAGTAAATGTTTATGGTTAATCCATTTTAAAAATATTCATATCTTATTTCTAGGTATCTTAGAAAGGCGGAAAGGTGGACATGCGATGAAACTCACTTATTTTGTATCGCCATATGATTTGATTGATCAAGAAAGTCGTACTTGTGAGCCTTTGAGCTTAGAGGCTGTGATATCTAAAAAAGTTGGATATTATGCAACAGTTTGTATGGAAGGATCAAGAGGCCATAAACTACCAACAAGTAGTATAATTACAGTCACTCGAGGTCCAACGGGAAATAGGTATGCAAACATTGTTATAATCAGCTTCGTGGTTTAGGCGGTATCGCACTGGACTACGAAGTCGTAGGTCGTGAGTTACGTTGTTTGTTTACGTTTCAAACATATTGTTTATCTGGCGGAAATCGACCCATGACCGCTGCGGTACTTGGCGTTGGTTTCTGCAGTTCCTACATTTCATACACAAATGTCAAGTATGGCGCTATCTTCTTAAGACGATTTGTAGCTGCCGCAAATATTACAATTTAACCCTTTCAGTCACGAATTTTTTTCGTGATGTTTTTTTTCTTAAATTTGGTATACATGGTTTTTTGGAGCCGCTGATTACGAAAAATTCAAAATGGCGGATCCAGTATAAGACCAAATTACCGTTTCTCAGAATTTTAGTCGGCCATGTTGGATTCTCTATTTTGAATATTTTAAATCTGATATTGGATTCGCACTCAGCTCCTCTAAAAGCCCCTGTGTACCAAACGTCAAATAATAATAGCTATTAGTTCATCCTGACATGAATTTCGTTTGAAAATTATGCAATATTATTATTTTTTAATTGGAGTCTTAAGAAGGGCATGAACAAAAAACCGTAACGAAACACTTACGAACCACTCATAAACGATGAGAAATTGATACCCTGTACGTAGGACACTGGTGTCCCGCTGTGAGTGAAAGGGTTAATATACGCAAAACTGTGTAAAAGGGCGATTTCGCCCGCTAATAAATAAAAAAATTAAAATTATGGTTCAGCGTAAATTAGGAAATTTTAACCAAAATATTAATTTTTATGTTTTAGAACTCCATCGTACGCTACAGTTAATAATTCAAACTCTGCGATGCTACCAGCGTGTTTTGTACTAAAACTGGGTAAAAAAATGCCTATGTGCCTAGAACTGTTGCGTATAATCCAAAATCTCACCGTACTAGAATGCACCGACATTTCAGAACCACGACCACTGCTTAGCATGATTGTACAAAATGCAAGCGATGGCCAATCAGATTGCCGCAAGAATCGAGGACTCTTTGTGGTAAGTGTTTTAAAAATACATAATAATCAAATTCTCATAGGCCTAAAATAAAAAAAAATATATTTTGCAGACTCTTCCAGATCAGCAGCATTGCTACTTTATGACAGAGAACAGAAACATGCAGGGTGTACTCGTCGGCAGTATTCCATTCACCCATCCAGCTCATGTTCCACAAATCTTGGTATATCTACGACAGCAAGCGCTGTTCAATGAGCTTTTATCAAGCTGCATCAGACCACTTGCTCGACAAGATTTGGAGGATACGACCATGTTCGAAATCAGTGCACTGAATTGGCAGTGTGTGTCAGTGAGCCTGGAACATCCATCCGAGGAAACCATGGCTACGGTCTTGTTAGATCTCTCTGATATTACCGGACTAAAGTGTAAATTGTACGGAGCGAATAATTCTGAACAAACTTCAGAACTTGCCGGTAAAGTTCTTCAACGGTGCCTGAGCATTCCGCTTACAATGAGGACGTTGATAAAAATGTGGAAGGGTAGGATTTCCGCGGGGAGCATCCTAGGGAGTGGTAATGGAAGTGTCAACGTGAATATGGGACCTGGGTGCGACCAAAATGGTCACGGTGGTCATAATGTGCCCTGGAGAAGTCCGCAGCGAAAGTGCGAAGACGCGGGGGAGATTTTACTAGATAGTTCGAGTTCGGATTCTACTCCACTCGGTACGCCAACTGGAGGAAGAGATAGTTCGAACGAAGCTCGAACACCGACGCCTACCTACGCGGGATTGCCCGCAGGATTGGACATCACAAATTTAGATCATTCCAATATGCTGGGTACGGACAAAAGCTCGGATTACGACGTGGACAATGACGCAGACATTGTTGAGGAGGAGCATGTGCCAACCGTCGTGGAGGAAGTAAAGAGAGAGAAAAAGCCAAAAAAGAAGAAAGAAAATAAAAGTCCGGTCAGTATCTTCGAGGAGAAGAAAAAGCTAGTATCGCCATCCCTTAGCATAACTCCGATTTCGAACAGAGAAAGCTCCAGTCAATCATCGAATTATAACTCGATGTTGACTAGCATGGGACTCGAGAGACGTCCAGGGATCAAGATCATTCCCATAAACTCCATATCCCAAACGAACCTACCGAGTTCCGTTACGATTACGGCTGTTGCCAATCCAAAGTCACAAAGCTCGATAGATGATCGAAGGGATCGGAAAAGTTCGAAAAGTAGAAGTAGGAATGATGACGGGAAAAGTAAATTGGAACGTAGACTGCAAAGAAAATTGGAGAAGAAGAGAAAAAGAAAAAGAGAAGATAGTTCCGCACCTGACAAGTTACCACTGACACAAGACCCTTTATCGAAGCTGGTCTCGCTAAGCATCAAACCGATAGGATCGCCACCTAGTTCGGTTGGACCATCGAGACCTTTATCGCCAGCCCCGACCTTACAAAAATTTACTCACTCGCCGACGCATAGTCCTTTGGCAATGGTAGATAAATCCAACCCGAATTGGAAGCCGGCAACGAATAAACCTGAACCAAGTCCCAAAAATTTCCCCGTGTATAATAGTCAGAAGCACATGCCAATAATGCAGTCAAACACTATTCCGAGGCATAGTACGTCATCTCCGAAGCACGGGAATTCAGGTAGGGCTGGGAAGATGAGCATGTCCGCTTCGAAATCTGCGGCGAATTTACCATCCGGTAGCAAAAGCGGAGGGGCTGCCGGTGCTTCTTCCAAAGGGAAATCTTCTTCTTCATCGTCATCGTCGGCGTCAACGACCTGGTCATCATCCTCGAAAGATTCGTCGAGGGGTAAGGACAGGAAAGGATCGTCACTGTCCTTCGGTAGCTCTTCCGGGCCTCAAAGTACGAACTCGGAAAATTGCTACGGCAACTCAAGCAAAAATTCTGGACAATTGTTATCCAGCAACGTTTTTAAGTTTTGAAAGAAATCTGTAATTTTATAATATCATTTAAGTAATCATATAACTTGTAAAATAATGGCATATTCTACCTATGAATTTTAGTACAATAAAGAATGACGTTATTTGTACAATAATTTACAAGTTTCTCTTCATTTAAATAATATTCCTATTATTTTAATCTTTCAAGACAGGTATTACAAAAGTAAATTAGTTCATTTTTTAATGATTACTTCATCAGGGCCTTATCAACGGTGGTTCGCAATGCACGGAAAAGAAAATGCGGCGCTTTCAGTGTAACACCCATGCAGTTATTGCGGTGGTCTTTTTCCACTACCGCAGTTTCTACGGTGTAACTTCGGCACTGCTTATAAAAGAAGTACACCTTAGCTTTAGCCTTGATGTTTCCCACTGTTTTTGAATTTTTAGTCTTAAAGACTAGATATATATTTTTATTCGCATCAGTCATGTGCACGTAATAATTTCAGACAATACTTAGGTTATAATTATTTGAAAATTACAAAATGATAATAAATAAAATAGGTTAAAAGTGAGTCGCGTGAGTGCAAGTTTTTCTAAGTGTATCTCCTACTGAAAATTGTCATATGATATATCATATGATATGTCATATGAGAATTTGTCTTATGACATCATATGACATATCATATGACATATGAATTACATTTATTTGATTCTATAATTGGATATAAATATTCAACAGGCAATAAACAGCCAACCGCCTTTATTTTTTTCGTATCTGACTTCTTCTCCTTCCCGGAAATTCTCAAACCCTGAAACGCGATTCTGTACTTCCTTTAAAAAATGCAAAAGTCATATGATATGTTATATGATCTCCCATATGATATGCCATATGATGTCATACGATATGTCATACGATACGTCGTATGATATGTCATATAATATGTCACGTGATTTACCATATATGATATGCACATGGACATGATATACAGCTGACAATTGAACTTATGTGAGATAAGTGGGTCATGAACAAAATTGTTGTTATTTAGACTACAAAATTGTGTTCTGAAACCGGATATAAAATCTAAAGTCAATTCATGTCTTATGATATGACATATGATGTCATAAGAAAAATTCTCATATGACATGTCATATGATATATCATATGACAATTTTCTAAGTGTATGATGCAAGTATTTTTATATTTTGTAGGTTAACCTAAATTAAAATTTGGCATTAAACTGTAATATTGAATGTTGTAAATGCTATTGTGTAATAAATAGTAATGCATCTCACTCGCGTCAAAAGAAAGCACGTGGTAAACCGGCACGGTAATTACAGTAGTCCCCACCCTAAGTTATACCATCCAAAGTTATATGTCTATCCTAAGTTATAGATTGGCCTTCTCCAAAGTTATACCAGTTTCTTCCTCTCCTTCCCCCACCACATTGTTTTGCTGAGCCACACTCGCTTCGCGACACTCGCACACAGAAGCACCCATTGCATGGATATAAACAAAGAAACGGGAGTGGGGATAGTGAGGGGCTATAACTTTGGAGAATCGTCCGCAATTTTGAAAGAACCGACATTATAACTTAGGACGAGGACTATTGTAAAACCGCAGAAACTGCGGTGGTACAACAGCACAAAATGTACATGCGCAGTCCCGCGACGCCTGCAGTATTTCCACGCTATTACCGACTATGCCGACGAACGTTCTATTCATATATGGGTTTCAAAAAGCGAGATTCGCATACATTTTTTTTCCGTGCGTCGCATTTTAAATAAAAAAATGAACAAAATCTCGTGTATTTCGTTTTTTGTACATTTTTTTTTGCATCAATAAAGTTGCGGGAGTGATGCCTATTTACAACCAAAGTGTACAAAATCTATGAACAATTCGACATTTTTTTGTTTTACCACGAATCTTAGATTTATTTATTTAATAAACATTTGCAAAATAAACAAATATTTTGTTTAATTAGTACTTTATATTAAATGGCCAAAGGCAATTTGTGATAATGTTTTAATCTGAAAAATTATAATTAAATTATTATGATAAAATTTGAATGATTATATATAACGAACAAAAAATGTTGTAAAATTCGAGCATGATATGACGTCTTCGTTAGTTATTAAAAAAAAGTTTTTTCGTGAAATTATTAATACCTTTTTTTAAAAACGTATTCTATATTACGATTTACTACACAGAAAAATCGAATGATAGAGTGCAGTAGACATTTATAAAAAATAAGCACCTACTTTTGCAGAAATATTTGTAAATTTAACTTATTTAAACTGTTCTTTTCTTACGTAAATATTTGTCGTTCTTCAGGTTCTTCATTAATTTGTTAGTTTTCAATTTGTTCTGCAAATTATTGAAATGAATATTGTATGTTAGCAGTTGGCATTATGGCTATCGGGAAATTTAAAAAAACATCATAGAATCTCGTAGCTTTGCCATTTTAACGTAAACATAGTATTCAAAATTCCGAGAATTTCATATTGTAATACGTATTTTAGCGAATAGAGCACGTATATTTTAGTTCCGCATTAAACGACTAATTCCAAGAGCAGAAAACGAATGGCTGAAAAACTGCATAAATAAATCATGTACGAACAAAATTAAAAGTGATTCGTCGTATTCTTAACGAACATTCTTCGTAATAAACACAAAATTACAATTATTAATTAACACGGATAAATAAATTAACATCTAAGTAACGGTCACCATAATACAAATAAAAACGACGTCTGAAAAGTCGCACATAAAAATAACAAAAACAACAACGAATATATTAAAAAAACGTCTAAAAAGACTCTTATATAAACAGATTACAAAAAACAACATTTAACGCTTTAACATTTAACGTTTTCTAGTTCATAATCTCTTCAGAAAAGTATCATAATGGTAAAAAAACGAATGAAAATTAAAAGTGTTGGTGTATAAAAAACTGTTTTTAACATTCATTTGTAATGTTAATAACCTTTGTTAAAGTTGTAAAAAAAACGTTCCTCCACATTCAGTAATATACAGTACGGATCTTAATGACTTTATTTAACAAAAGATTAATTTGTATAGGAATTATATGGTGACCGTTACTTAGACGCTAATTTATTTTTCCATGTTAATTTATATAAACGATCTAAAATTGATTAGTTATTTCTTAAATTACAATTATACTTAAATATCATCGTTTAAATGCGACAATGATATAGGAATATGTTTACTTTTAATATTTCTGTAAGCAAAAAATAATTTTTGTTTAAATATCGTCTAGAATTTAAAGAATTCATTAATTTAATTTAAGTCTTGAATATTTTAATAAGAATGCTTTACTCGGTTTACAAAACCTTCGTCGTAAGATACCCTTTAAACAGGTCAAAATAACGTTTTTCTAACGGACGGCCGAGAAGATGCGTTTGCCACCCTGACAAACACTTTCTCCAAAATTTCGTCAACTTACGAATTACTACTTCATTCCCAACATTTGTTTTCCTTTGCTGTTACGAAACACAAATAACGAAAATTAAAATACACAATGAATCGTGAATGAATGAGTCTTTATCTTAAAAAAAAAAGTATATTTAGAAATAATTTATTCTGCTCACATGATATTAATAGTATGAACAATATCTTAAAAATATATTAATGTGAGGTGTTATCAAAAAAAAAGGAAGCAAAACATATTTTCGTACAAAAGTCCAAATTCCTCACCATTATACGAACATACAAATATTTCTTCATTTACTTCTAATACGTGGCAAACGGCTTTCCTACATTGATACAGAAATTATTCCAAAAACATAAAACATTCGGCCCATATTTTATTTACATAGTCTATATATTTAGAAATATATCTTTGTCATCATTTTTTTAAATATTTTTTTTTAAGTACAGTGGAGGCCCAATATAATTGCATCTCGCTATATTTACGTCCCATCATATTTGCCTGGTTCCGTCCCGTTATATTAAAAATATTTCAAGAATCACAACATTGTCTTATTACAGATATTACCGTAACGTTTTGATTTTCGTTTAATGTAATTGTAAAATATTTTAAAAAGTGAAAAAAACATATTTTTTGATTAAAACGAATAGCTCAATTGCATAATTATCTGAAAAAGCATACAGATAAATAATATTTACACAGAAGATTCCCGGTATATTTGCGTCTCGCTATATTGATGTCCCAGTATATTTGCATGGTTCTGTCTCGTAATATTTATCTGTCGCCGCTATCTTTCCCCTCACCTTGCGGCCTGGGACTCAGGAAGCTGCTATGAAGTCATGAACATAACGCGACTGAGGCGAGTGGGAAAAGCGGCGCTCCCCGTTTGGTGGGAAATATAACGAGATCTGAGGGGGAAGGCGAGGAACCGAGAGGGTAAATATACCGGGGCTCTAATGTATTATAAAAATATTTTTCTAATAATATGTGCATATTACAATATTATAATATATGGTTCATTTTCATAATCTGATATAATTCCTGATGATATGAAAGTAAGGAAATAATGATATTATGACGAAGATTTTAATCGACTTAAAATTCTGATGAAAACGATATCTATATTTGTTTAGAAAATAGATAAATACAGTCATAAATGCATTTCTTAAAAAAAAAAAATGTTAATGATTCTTACTTGGGCTACGAAATGCATAATCGATTTATAAAAAATTCTATATCATGTATTAATGCCCTGATAGTTTAGCTACCTTTGCTATATAAATTGCCTAGATTAGGAATACGCATTTATTCTTGGAAAGGAAAACAATTTATGAGTAAATACACGGAAAGATGACTCACTTTTCACATTACAAAGAGTGCTTTCTGCTCCAGAAAATGTAACGATTATAGTCTTAACTGCATACTAAACAAATCAATTTTGTTTATAAATAAATCGAAATTTATTAAGATATTACGAGAATGTTGCATCAATGTTATGCCAGAAATATAAGGAACGACACTTGTAAAACAGCTTTTTATATTTAGTGGTATTTAAAATATCGACGTGTATTATGTGATTTTATTACGGCGATATTATATAAGGATAACGGTATAATTTTGTAACCGTATAACGGTGTTCGTATTAGATTATACTGACAAAATAAGAAATTTTCTAAATCTGATACATATCACGGCTGATATTTTAAATAGTACAAGAATTTGTTAACTATTGATATCATAAAATGTAAAGTTACAATAGTATTGTTAAGAGTGTTGTAAAATTCATGGTGTATTTTAATCAGGAAATTGATTTTATTATGTAGAATAAGAATTATATTGTCCACGCACATTAATTTTTGTAATATTATACATCATTATAATATTATATAATATTATAATAAACACATTGTAGCTGCAATGCTATAATTACAATGTAATATAATAATAAAGCAAATTATTGCAGTAATATTCGTGGAATATTTTAATTAGAATATTAATGTAATGTAAAACAAAAACCCTTTAAACATTATTTAAGCTGAAGATTGAAAATTAAAATTGTTTGGATACACAATTTTGGATAATATTTTATAAAATTGCAGTATCGATAGTAATTTTCCAACAATATCTTAATACTGTAATATCATATTCTTGTAGAATTATTATAATAATCTTATTTGTAATAGAAAACTAACTGTAATAATTATATGTGGCAAATGCAATGATTATATTCTTACAGTTTGTTAATTCGTGCATGAAATTAAAATATATTATTTATATAAAAATTGTAATAACAATAATAATAATAATAATAATAATAACGTTAAAATATTCCAATATAAAATATTCCAATTTTATTACAATATACTGCCGTAGAAATCTTGCAAAAATATATCATAGTATACAACAATATCTGAACATTATAATACTACAAAAATATTCATAACAAATATATAAATATACATATATATTATATATAATATTCATGGAGTATTTTAATTTCTATCAGGAAATTGATTAATGTAGGATTACAATAATATTAAAGTAATATTATATAAAGATATTATTGTAATATCCCGGGAAAAAATGGATTATATATAATTATATATAATTACATATGGATTTTGGCCGTATATAAACATATATAATTATATATTAGCATATATATTATATATAATTGGATATAATTGTATCAAAAATTGTATATAATTATATATAATCCATTTTTTCCCGGGATTTTATAACGTTATTCGTATGAAACATTCAGCTAAGAAAACAAGAATTTTTTTAACTATTGATATCATATAGTATATTACAATAGTATATTGTTAAAATATTATTGCAACATTCACAGAGTATTTTAATTGATATCAGGAAATTGATTATATTACGTAGAATAAGTGTGATATTATCCATTAATTTTTGTAATATTTATTGTTAATTTATATAATATTATAGTAAAGTTATTGCAACAATATTCTGCACGTATATTGATGAAATTGAAGCATATATTATTTAAAAAATGTACTTCCTAAAATGTAAAATATTTTATACAAATCTACTAAACGCAATAAAACTTTCTTGTTGAATTCGTATTTAATTCCACTCGTAATACAAATAATTCTTATGTTATTTTTTAATATTACAACAATCAATGTCTATACCAAATTTGTTAAGAAAATATGATAATGTTAAAAAGTTAATATCGTAGAGTCAATATTTAGATGTAATTAATAATACTTCTAAAATGACGTTTTTTGTTATTGCATGCTATGCTTATAATAATATTACAGCAATATTACCTGAACAAAGTTATTAATCTAATATTAGATTACGTTGTTTGCGTTAAATATTGAGCTAAAAAATGACTAATTTCATTCGTTGTAAAATTACATGATATGTTTTAGAATATTACAAAAATTAATGTAGTAATAATAATGAGAAAATTTTAAAGAAAAGTATTTCTCTTCATATGGTTCATTACATTATATGCGCATAATATTTTACAAGAATATTATAGAAATGTATGTTTTTCGTGTTTTGATTTGGTAGACATTGATTCGGCGTGAATGAGGCTATCGATTTTCTAAATTTCACAACTTGGAAAGTATCAAAAGTGTAGAAAATGAATACTTCAATTTCGTCACATAAATGATGTCTGCTAATGAATTATCCCATCCGTTAAGGTAGTTAGACCCCAGAATATCATATGTTGACGAAAAATATTTAATAACGTTCCGAAGAATTTAATTTTTATTATTAATGATATTGTTGAAAAGTGAAAGCATTATTCTTCTTGAAACAAAATTTAAATGTGCAAAAATAATTTGTTAAGCCACTTTTGTTATTTTTTCAAATTTTATCTTCTTCGCTGTTAAGAATTTTTAAAAAATCAACGGATTTTAACGAATGACGCCATATTTTTTCGAGAAAAAGATTCTCTACAACTTTACCGTAGGTATTTTGAAATTTCCGAAGCCAACGACAAATTATTTTTATTTATTTTAAAAAAGAACTGCCACTTTTAACGAATTTTGAGTAATTTTCGTGATCAGACAAAGAACCTTAAAAAAATTATAAAAGTTAAAGAGAATCTTTTTTCGGAAAAATAAGCCTTTATTCGTTAAAATCCGTTCATGTTTACAAAATTCTTAACAGCGGAGAAGAAAAAATTTGAATCAATAACAAAAGTGGCTTAACAAATGATTTTTACACAATTCAATTTTTTGTTCAAGAAGATATTAAAATTAATAATTAAAATTAATAATTAAAATTAAACTCTTGGAAACATTAATAAATATTTTTCCCCAACCTATTATATTCTGGGGTCTAACCACCTTAAGCCCGACCCTTTTTAACATATATGTAGCAGATATAGAGGTAAAATTAAAGAAGGGTTGAGGGGGAGTAAAAATTCGAAAGGATAAGATATGGTCGATCGAATACGCAAACGACATTGTTTTATTGGCGGAAGAAGAAGACGGGTTGAGAGACATGATAAGACGGGTTAAGAAATAGTTGGAAAGGAAAAAGTTGGAACTTAGTGTAGAAGTCGAAAATAATGGTTTTTAGAAACAAAGGGTGTAGAGATAAGGAAAGATATTGGTGGTGGGGAGAGGAAAGATTAGAAAAAGTGACAAAATATAAATATTTGGATTACGAAATTGAAAGAAGCGGAGGGGAAAAGAACATATTAGGCAGAGGGTAAGAAAAGGTCGAGTGGCGATGGGGTGGGTATGGAGTTTTGGAGAAAGGAAATTTAAGGGGAATATTAGGTGAGGCTAAAGTTGTTCGACAGCATTGTAAAGGGAATATTATACTATGGTGTAGAAATATAGGGATATAAAGAATGGAAGGAAACTGAAAGTATGCAGGAAAAATATTTGCGATGGATCTTAGAATTAGAAAGGACAACTCTAAGGTATATAGTAGGGGAAGAATTGAAGAAAAACAAACTGTGACTGGAGACAGCATGGAGAGCCGGAAGGTATGAAGAAAGATTAGAAAGAGGAGAAGGAGGAGAGATCGGGAAGATGTGCATGAAGGAGAAAAGAAAGGATGAATGCATTAATGAATGCGGAGAAAATAAATGGGAAATAGTGAGGGGAAGAGATAATGAAGTAAACGAGCAGGTACGGAGAGAAAAGGTAAAGGGATCAAGGTCGTGCAGAAACTACCAGGAAGTAAACGATATACGAAATACAGGATGCAAACGAAATGAAGGGAAAAATTGATGAGAATAGCAAGATGGAGGCGTGGAAATGAGGAAAACAAGTATTGGCTGAAAGATGACGAGAGAATGTGTAGACTGTGCAGAAAAAGTAGAGAAGATTTACAACACCTAAAAGAATGTGAATACGTACAAGAGATAGAGAGACATATGGATGTGCTGAATGAAGATGGCCAAGGATATAGATGGTTAGAAATATTACATTAATAATATTGCAATAAAATTCTGCTTTTACAACTTTCTAGACCATATTAAATATAGGTTTAAATATATATACAGCAACATTACAGTCTGCTAATAATTTGTACTGGTGAATAACGTTTTAACCTTTAAAGGGCCGGAAAGCCGATATATTGACTCAAAAACATAATGCTAGGATACCTCTTTATCCTTAAGTAAATTGATGCGCTAACTTCGTATCTGACGTTGGTTTGACCTTATCACTTCAGAGTGAAGGTCAATGAAGGTCATTTAAAGATCAAACCTAGCAATATGATTTGAATCATTGCAAAAGATATATCTTTATGTTTTTGGAGTCACTGAATTCGGGGTTTACGTCATTTTGACCTCAAATAAAAAGAGAAATGAGGATTTCTCCAAGGTCAGGTTGAGAAGCTACCCAGGGATTTTGTGTTTTTGAGAATGTTAGACACCAAATTTTCTCATTCAACCAATTGGATTTCTATCAATATCATTAGATATAATTTTTGTTCGAATATATATGATACTTTCTGCATTTGGCCTTGAAGTGATCTTGTTTGACCTCGAATGACCGTGATCATGACCAGTTTAGATATACATTTTAATAAAAAAATGTGTTTTTTTTTTCACTTTTTTTAAAAGTATTTCACATTAACCAAAAACAAAACCCGAAATATTTATGTATCATGATTCAATCGCATTCTTAAGTGGTATAATTGTTAACAATATTACATTAATAATAATACTCTTAGTTCGTGTACTGGTAAAAAAATGTACCAGTAACATTCTCTTGTACAAATTTTTAGACAATATTAGATTGAAATATTAATTTTAATCGAAAAATTACAGCTATATAACAACATAATATTCCAAAAATACTCGCGTTAATAATAATTGTGATACTGTTTTAAAATATTACAAAGCTCAATTTGCATACAAAATTTGTTAAGAAACTATGATAATGTTGTAATGTTATTCATTAGTATATTATTGATAGTTAATTCCACTCAAAACATGAAAAATGTTGATATTATTTTTCATTATTAGAAAAATTAATTTCCATTCCACATTGATTAAAAAACTCTGACAGTCGCAAGAATATTGCTGTAATATTGTCATTAAACATTGTATCAATATTCTCCAAGAAATGTAATTAACGTTAATTGTAGAATAACGTTTTTACGTGTGCTATTTAAAATAGCATAATGTACTAAACAATTCTAATAATATTATAGCAATATTATACAAAGTTATTGATGTATATTGCATTACGCTGTCTATATTTAATGTTGGACTAAGAAAAGTAATTAAATTAATTTATCTGCTATGCAAAATTACATGTTATATTTTACAATATTAAAAAAATGTATAATATCGTCATCATATAGTAAAACATCAGTTTAGTAATAATAAGTAACTATGTTACCACTTCAGCAGTATTTTTATGCATAGTTAAACTGTGTGCAAATAGTATTTTGCAATTATATTGTATAAAAATTAAGTTTTCGGTGTTTTTATTGTAGACATTGAATCGGCGTGAACGAAGAGATTCATTTTCTATAAATTATACAGATTCCCGATGAAATTCGAATATATAAAAAATGTAGAAAATGCATACTTCAATTTCATCCCAAAAGTGATGTCTCCTAACGAATTCTTTGCATTTTTTATGCATAGATAACATTTGTCAAATATTTTAAAATTATTAATTAAGCATTTAATGATTTTTGTTGAATTCTGAAGAACAGTTCCTACTGATTTTTAAGGTACTAATCATGTACAAGGGACTACTTCTTGACGAGTAAATCGATGCAATATTTAAATATTTGTCGGCAATTTAAAATTTGAATATATAAATACTTAATACTAAATGTAATTTGACAATTTCCTAGTGAATAGAAAAAATGTATAGCTGTATTCAAAATATACTTTTCATAACCCTGTTATCGCATCAGATTAAACAAAAACGAAATTTTGAATACTAAAACATGTTATTTGTTTGGTAAATCTATCATATTTTCTAAAATAAATTCCTTTTTACAATAACTTTATGTATTTTTAAAATACTTTATTTACATGGATGGAATGTTATTATTAATAAATATTATTTTTGCAGCTTCAAATCTTTTGTAACTATTTGACATATCAAGAATATTTCTAAAGTTGTAGTCATCGCCTTTTAAATAATTGGCATCATGTATAATTTTGTCGTTCTTTAATATTAGGTTATTAACATTATGAATATCTTTAAGAATTTTAGTATTCCTAAAAATTTACCACTAGTAGAATATTAAGTGTAATTTTCTCGAAATTTTGTTTGGAACTTTCGGTCAAAATGCACAAAATATCTGGAGTACCGTTCTACGGTCGGATTAAGTACCTCACAAATCTGGGAACCTCGTTCGCTTAAATTTTATTACGATCGGTTACCAGGTATAGTTAGCTAGGCAGTTTTCGCTATGCTTAAGCAGATTACACGATCTGGTTCCTAAAGTATTAAAAGTCGATTAATGGAATTACCAAATAATCATTCCTGTACGTACATGTAAGAGTAATTAAGCAAACATGCAGATGCATGTAACTTACTCACTTACTGACGAAAAATGATTTCAAACCATAAACAATGTAGAAAATAAATGCTTTTCTTCGAATTCTCTTATTTAATTGTTTCTGAATTGTGCATACATCCTTTTCACATATATTAAAAATCTTTATTGTAAAGTAATCATTGGCTGTTATTATGAAATACATATTTTGTTAATATATTCATTTTTTCATTTCGACTATTTTCCATGTTCGACATGCAAATTTCAAGAAAAATAGAGTATAAAATTGATACGTGATGCAGACAATTAGTGTAGTAAACATTATTTTAGAATAATAAAATAGAATATAGAAATATTTTTGTTTCGAACTTATCGATGATTCATATGCTAAGACGGGTGAAAGTATAGTTCACATTAAATTGAAATTACTTATAAAGAATTGTTTGATAAACGAAATATTCGAGACTAATTTAATTAGTATTAATAAAAACTAATAAAGGTAAAAATCGATGTAGGAAATTCAAGTTTCTCCGTGATAAGTTTTTAGAATTGGTTTTTGATAAATTTAGTTTGAAGGAGTTTAGCATTTCTTTGACCATAAGTTTTATATCATATGACTGAATGCTTTGATTAAGCAATACGTTTGTTCATACGTTTCTATTAATAAAATTTGTTGTATCGAAAATCTCTAATTGAAGGAAGGTGAATGATGATGAAAATCATCGTTTAATGATAGTTAACAATTTCTCATTAAAGGTAGTTAAGTACCTGCACTAAATAATCGATTTTTATATTATTATAATGAGGGTTCGTTAAATGTGGCATGATAAACCTGCATTTTGACGATAAACTTAAGAAAACGTAGTATGACTAAAATAAAAATATTTCTAGATGTTTCTTTCATTATTTTAAAAGTTTGAGCAAATTTCATTCCACGAAATGCGAATATGAAAATATCCATAAATATTTCACAACAACTATATATTTTGTTATTGACTACGATTTTGTCAAATTATATTTGAAATTAAAAAACGAATATTTAAATATTACATTGATTTACTTTCGTCACGAAGTAGTTCCTTGTACGTGATTAGCACTTTGAAAATAAGTAAGAATTGTTCTACAGAATTCTATAAAAATATATGTACATGTTGAAATAACTATTACATCTTTAATTCATCAATTGTACAATAATAGTATCTTGTAATATTATTAATGTAATATTGATAAAAAAATATTAACGTTTTTGTTTTCGATTACTGTTTTTAAAACAGTTTTAAAAAAGTGAAAAAAACGCATTTTTCCGATTAAAATTAATATCTCAATCTAATATTGTCTACAAAGTTGTACAAGTAGAATTTTATTGCAATATTAGTGTTAAAACATTATTAATATAAAAAATAGTGCACGAATTAAGAACATATAAAATTTTTTTTAATGAAATAACTCTTATATACTTTAGTTTTGTAATATTGATAAAAATTACGTCACATAAGAATGCCATTGAATAATGATAAACAAATATTCCCGTTTTTGTTTTTGGTTAATGTAAAATACTTTTAAAAAAAGTGAAAAAGAACTGGATTAAATGAATCTCAATCATCTGAAAAATTGTACAGAGAAGTAATATTCATATTGTTGTTTAATGTAATTATAAAATACTTTTAAGAATGCAAAAAAAATCATTTTTTCGATTATAATTAATTTTTCAATCTAATATTGTCTAAAAATTTGTACAAAAGAATGTTACTGGTACATTTTTGTTATAATATCATTAACATGAAAAATAGTACACGAATTAAGAGTATTTTTATCAATGTAATATTGTTAACAATTATGCCACTTAAGAATGCGATTGAATCATAATAAACAAATATTCCCGTTTTTCTTTTTTGGTTAATGTAAATACCTATAAAAAAAGTTAAAATAAAAACACTTTTTTGGATTAAAATGAACATCTCAATAGTACATGATCATCTGAAAAATTGTAAAGCCAAATAATATTCAGATTTTTGTACAATTCATTGTAAAATACTTTTAAAATGCAATAATAAACACATTTTTTCGTTTATCATTAATTTTTCAATGTAATATTGTTAGAAATTTCAAATATTATAAATTAAATAAATTGTAATAATACTTTTTGTAAATAGTGCAATATGAATATTACAACAATATTCACATTTCTAGATTAAAATGGATCTCAATCATCTGTATTCATATTGTTATTTAATGTAATTGTAAAATGCATAAACAAATTCGAAAAAATTCCCATTTTTCAGATTGAAATTAATATTTCAATCTATTGTCTAAAAGTTCGTACAAAAGAATGTTACTGGTACATTTTTGTTATAATATTAATTCTTTAAAAAAAGTGAAAAAACGGATATTTTTGGATTAAATGTATATCTCAATAGTATATCATCTGATTGTACATATAAATAATATTCAGATTTTTGTATAATTAATTGTAAAATACTTAAAACATGCAAAAAAAAACACTTTTATCGATTAAAATTAAAACTTGAATCAATTATTGTCAGAAATTTCGAATATGATAAATTAAATAAATTGTAATTATATTTTTTGTAAATAGTACATTCAATTTCTTGTCGCAAATAACATCAGCTTGTGAATATTACAACAATAGTTTAGTAAGTTTTTCATAAAGTTTTTATATATAGAAAAAATGTTTCGATAAACAAATATTACCGTTTTTGTTTTTGATTAATGTAAAATACTTTTAAAAAGTGAAAAAAAAAACACATTTTTTGAATTAAAATTATATCTTAATAGTACATTATCATCTGAAAAATTGTACAGGCAAATAATATTCAGTTTTTTGTCTAATTAATTGTAAATAATACTAAAAAAATGCAAAAAAACACATTTTTTTCGATTAAAATTAATATTTTAATCTAATATTGTTTAAAAATGTGTCGACAAAAATGTTACAGGATTATTATTGTTGTAATATTAATAATAGTACACGAATTGAAAAATAAAATTATATAGAAATAATTCTTGCACCTTAATTTTTATAAAATTATTAACTTGAATGAATAAAAATGTTGCCATGTAACAATGCCATTAAATAGTGATTAAAAAATGTATAATTATTATTATCAAAGTGTAATGTTATTGCAGCATCCAAATATTGCTGGAAAATTACCAGAATATTATATCAATATTCTAATTTGATATGATATAAAAAATTGCACAGGCAAATAATATTCAGATTTTTGTATAATTATTTTGAAAATATTTAAAAAAATTAACAAAGAAACACATTTTTTCGATTATAATTAATATTTTAATCTAATATTGTCTAAAAATCTTTACCAAAAAATATTACTAGAGTATTATTGTTGTAATATTAATAATATGATAAATAGTACAAGAATTAAAAACATATAAAAAGTTTGTTATTGAAATAACTCTTGCTAGTTTTCATAAAATTACTTAAAAAAAAAATCTTCCTTGATAAAAATTATGCCACGTAACATCAAATCGTGCCCAAAAAATATATCAACAAAACATATCTGGAAAATAATAACAATTTTCTCTGCATTTATAAAACATACCCAAAAACCTGTGCATGCAAACATTTTTAATATTTTTCGATCAACGCAACATCAATCGTTTTTTTACTAAACGATTATCATTATAACGGCCGCATTTCGGGTCAGCGATAAAATTTAACATAAAAATAGAAAGCATGCGTCGAAAAAATATCGAATTAGGGGATATTTATCATCGACAGAATTACATATCGAAGAAAGGCCAAAAATAGGCGTCGAACATTACATCCAAAATTGGAAAATTTTTATGTAACGCCGAAATCCGAGCATTATTTTGGACTGTCGTCTGTGATAGGTTTGTTTTCCATCGAATGCGCATGCGTCATTTTCCGACGTCATCGTAGCGGTCAGTGGAAGGGGTGGCAAGGCGACTGTCATGCCCCCTCCCCCCGCCACCGGCGAGCGCTCATATATATACCTTCGTTCCCACCACAGACTGGTCATTGCTGGTCATCATTCGGTTGAAAGCAGCAGATAGGGTTAACAACTATCGCTCACTTTCATCCCGGGTTATTACTACAGTTCGTATTTAGTAGTTCGGTTGCAGCCGTGCATGGTGTTTATTCTTTAGTGTTTTAAATTCAGTGTGTGCAAAACTTGGATTACATTAAAACAGAAAATTCATAACGTTTGTGTTTTGATCTCCATCAGTGTTCCAACATTGTCGGAACAGCTGGCAATCATGTCGGTTATTGACAGGATACTGTACTACCAGAACTGCATATTAAATTCCTACGAAGACAACGCAAGGGTAAGTTACAATTCTATTATACTTTAAAAAACATTCAAATAAACACCTTTATTTTTTAAGTTTTTTTTTAATTTTCATAACCTATAAAACCGGATCTTTCGATTTTTCATAAAGAAATTATATAATTTTTTTAAACTATACAAAAAATGTTCTAAATAGATAAATTTTGATTTCAGCTCTTGCATTGTATTGGAAAGTTAAATGCTTTGCCAGTCACGGTAGATCATCTACAAGATACCGGCATTGGAAAAACAGTGAATTCTTTGAGGAAATTCAGATACGGCGTGGGTAACACCTCTAGAGATTTGGTAGAGAAATGGAAGAAAATGGTGCACGATGACGATGATGATAGAGAAGCGGAAAATGAATCTTGCGTAACGGTTAACATTGAAAGTTACGCTAACGAACGTACAGAATCGCCGCAAGAAATGCCCGATTCCCAGTGTCAAAGCGAAGAGTCTCCAGCCTCTTCGGAAAGTCGCGTGCAAGAAGATTCTCCGACTTCTTTAGTGCTAGATATTCCGGTAGATTTGTCTCACGAATCTACGTCAAGCGGCACAGACGATAACAGAGAAACGAGAGATGCGCACAAAAGCCATCACAGAAGTAGAAGTTCGAAACGTAGCGACGGACACGACAGCACGCCGTCAACTTCCGGAACGAGCCGGAACGATTTGGATAGTTCCGACAGTTCCAGTGACGATAGAAAACACAGGAATAAAACAAAACGTTCAAAAAGAGATAAAAGTCGACAGTCAAAATCGTCGAGGAAAAGTGATGATCGTCATCGTTCTAAGCACAGTTCTCACCAGAAGAGATCTGCTGAATCTTCCCCAGAATCACAGCCAAAGAGTAAGAGATCAAAATCATCCTCTTCTGAAAAAATAGACAAAATGTCGCCTGACTCTACTGTCATTTCTTTAGTAGAAGATAATAAATCAAAGAATGAAAAAGAATCTAGTCGAAGACACGACTCGTCCAGAAAAGATGACAAACGCAGTGATGATTCGAAAAGAAGAGAAGATAAGCGTGACAAGAAAAGGAGTGATGAATCGAGAAACAAAGAACGAGAGCTGAAGAGAAAAGAAGAAAAAGAACGAGAGCTCAAGAGAAAAGAAGAAAAAGAACAAGAGCTGAAGAGAAAAGAAGAAGAAGAACGAGAGCTGAAGAGAAAAGAAGAAAAAGAAAAAGAGCTCAAGCGAAAAGAAGAGAAAGAAAAAGAGCTCAAGCGAAAAGAAGAAAAAGAAAAAGAGCTTAAAAGAAAAGAAGAGAAAGAAAAAGAGCTTAAAAGAAAAGAAGAAAAAGAGCTTAAAAGAAAAGAAGAAAAAGAAAAAGAGCTCAAGCGAAAAGAAGAAAAAGAAAAAGAGCTCAAACGAAAAGAAGAGAAAGAAAAAGAGCTCAAGCGAAAAGAAGAGAAGGAAAAAGAGCTCAAGCGAAAAGAAGAGAAAGAAAAAGAGCTTAAAAGAAAAGAAGAAAAAGAACGAGAGCTGAAGAGAAAAGAAGAAAAAGAAAAAGAGCTCAAGCGAAAAGAAGAGAAAGAAAAAGAGCTTAAAAGAAAAGAAGAAAAAGAACGAGAGCTGAAGAGAAAAGAAGAAAAAGAAAAAGAGCTGAAGAGAAAAGAAGAAAAAGAAAAAGAGCTCAAGCGCAAAGAAGAAAAAGAAAAAGAGCTCAAGCGAAAAGAAGAAAAAGAAAAAGAGCTCAAGCGAAAAGAAGAAAAAGAAAAAGAGCTCAAGCGAAAAGAAGAAAAAGAAAAAGAGCTCAAGCGAAAAGAAGAAAAAGAGCTAAAACGTAAAGAAGAAAAAGAGCTAAAGCGTAAAGAAGAAAAAGAGCTAAAGTGTAAAGAAGAAAAAGAGCTAAAATGTGAAGAAGAAAAAGAAAAGGAAAGCCGAAAGAGTCACTCGAAAGAATCCTCCAAATCAAAGTCGTCGCACAGTTCTTCCAGCAGCAGATCTACGGACGAAAAATCAAATAAATCCGAGCACAGCAAACCAAAAGATTCCGAGGAGAAGATGAATGGCAAAGAAAAGAAACAACAGTTGTCAGGTGACGAAGAAGGTGGTATCGACTGCAATTCAGGCACAAGTTTTGCCGATGCTCTTGGAATGTGCACTGCACCAAAGGCAAGGAAACGGAAGAGCGAAAAGTTGAATTCATCTTCGAAGAAAATCAAATTGGATTCGACTTCATCGAGCATCAGCAAATATCAGTTTGCCAAACTTAGCAACGGACAGACTAAGGTAAGAATTAGATCTATATATACTAAATAATTGAAGATAAAACAAACGAAGTTGATATATTGTATAACCTCCGAATTCAAGTTGTTCAATTCAATTGTGACATATTGTACTCATTGTTCTTTCAATTTTTAATTCATCTAATTTATTATTTTACTCAGAGTTATTACAATATCATACTTTTTTAGGATAAAAAATGTATAACTGGTTTTTTATTATTTCAGACGGTGGATTTGCTCTCGTCAGATGTACAGCTTGAGCCGTTACATGCCGACTTGGTAAAAACGTTGCCGGATATCGGTCATCATTATAATTCATATCCAGCCCATGCTACTAAGAATCCAATGAACTCCAAATTCGAGGAGGATATCGCATTGAGCCAATGCTTGCATGCGAAAACACCAAGGACCAAAGTTTTCTCAGGAAACAAAACGGGAAATACGACTATTCCAACATTGTACGATAGTTGTATACGAGTGCTCATTGATAACATTGATTCCCTCGAAGCGACTGGTGGAGTTCCGTTTTACATATTGAAGCCAGTTTTGGAACAGGCAACGCCCGATCAACTATTTATGTTGGAACACCACAATTCGTACCTTGTGGGAGAAACCGAAGAATTGTGGAAATACCACTGCGATAAAGAATTCCGCCTCAGGCAGCGAGAGGAAATGGAAACTTACCGCGAAATGTACATGGTAAGTAATCGTTAACTATTCCATTCAATAACTGATAAATCTTTTAATTTTGAGACGTGTAAATAATAAAATTTTGATATTTCAGAGATGTTTGGACGAGCGCGAAGCTAGATTGAAGAGTGTGACGGCAAGCATTAAGTCCTCTCTAAGCAAATCAAATCCTGTACGTGCAGCAAAATTGGCTTATGTCGACCATGTGGTCAAGCCTCCAATCCAAGTATTGAGGAAGCAAGCGAAGTACGGCACTGCTAATAGTACTTCAACTTGCGATATTAAAAAGAAATTGATATGTGGAGCAGCCGGTACTAGCGGAACTGCCAGTACCAGTGGAAGTGTCAATAATGGCGGAAGTTCTAGCAGCAGTGGCAGTAGTGGACGACCAAGTAGCAGCAACGGAGCTACCAATCCAGTCGCTTCGTCATCTTCAGTGCGAACTGTTCCAGCACCTCGAGTTGTTAGAATGAAAGCAGGAAAGAAAGTACCAGCACCATTGATGGCAAAAGCACTACAACAGATGAAAGGACGTTACAGACGATAGTCAATACCAGCCATATGAACTGCCAATGAAAACGGTCATGAACGATCGCTCAGTGACCTGCGAATGTTGCTTTTTGAAGCAACGTGTTTCAGCCACTGATCTGTACAGAAACATTCAGTTTCACCAATGTAAAGTCGGAAAGTCTTCACTCGAACGCAATAAGAAGACTTCGATTAAATGCAGATCAGTGGTTTTCAGCGTACTGTATATAAATATCATTCCACACCATTTGTAAATTACGTCAGTACCAATGTCGAATTTGGGACGAATTATCAACAGCGAAAGATATTTATTCGATTCTTGCGATATTGAATCGATTAATTTTTAGTACGAGAATTAGCATGGATATTTTTTGTACGAAATTTGCATTCGTACATCGAAGCGAAGAAGCCAAGAATGTTTTTGGAAGCTAATTTTTCAAACGTGAAAATTAACTCTCATCGATCTCACTTTTTGTGTTTCAAGCAATATATTCAACTGCAAACGTCACTTATGAGATATTTTTTAAATTATGCATTTTGTTCCGTGTATTAGAGAGTTAATTTAATTGTTATTAGTTTAAAATATAAATCCCAGTTCTTGTTTAATTTGGTTTTGCATGTAAATGCTACATTAACGAATGTTCTTGTAGTCGCAATGGCTGAAAACATTCAAAGAAGTTGAATGATGTAACCAGGAGTGAAGTTGAATACCGTGCATTTTCACTTGGACTGCGCTTGCCATTCGGTGTTTTTATTGAAATATTAAAGAACAAAGAGAACTTTGTTATAGAAAAACAAGAACTGTGGAAGTAAATGAAGACGTAAGCAAAGACTCACCATTTTGAAATCCTCAATCGAAAGCTTAAAAGAGAGAAAAAGTGATGAACACAACGGGATCGACTGTATACCAAAGCCCTCAAGTGTGATAAAACGAAGCTTAGCTACGATGAAGAGTATCAAAATGGAGCCTGAAACCTTCATTAGTAGAAAGTTCAAGTTCAAGCAAGTCTGCAATGTTCGCAATAACGTAAGTTTTTAACATATTAATTTGTTGAAACTAACAAACATTGCATGAGCTTCCTTTTGTATAATACGTTTACTTTGATTACGGACTTGCATACGAATGACGAAAGTACAATAACTTAGATAATAAGTAAGATTAATATATAAATAAGACGCAATATTTTATAGTTTTAGTTACTTTGTAGCTTTAGTTTTTCTTATTTTACGAATTGACAAGCTTAATTTTTTAAGAGCGCATTTACTTTGTACAAATTTATTATTACTTATTATAACCGTGTTTTAGCTATTAATTAGAAATAAAAAAAAGAAAAACATAATTCCAAATGTAAATTATTCCTCTACCTTCGATTATTTATTAATTCGCCTAAGAAATATTAAAAAAAAAAATGATAGATTAATCTTTTGAGGCTATGTTTATGGCTGCTTTAATCTAGATTTTCTTTCGACAATTCATTTCTTTTAGTCGAACTGGTTGCAAATCTACTTCAAGATTTTTATTAACATGGGACGCTAGAACTATATTTAAACTATTAAGGATTAGAAATTAATCCGACCCCACAATTCCAACATTCCAACACTTGCATGTTATTACCATTGGTGATCATTCCTTGTTTTAATTTAATTACTAAGTAAAAATTCCTGAAGTGGCCCCCTCTATTTTCGCAAAGTTAAAAATCTTGAAAATAATCTTGCATTTTAAAGTTCTGGTGTCTGATAATGTGTCTACCTATTATAAAAGTTATTGCTAATTAAAATTTGAAGCAAATTTTTTTTTTTAATGCCTATAGCTAGTACAGTTTTTAACCCTCTGAAGCATTTTTTCTTACATGATTGTCGCTTATTACGAATCCGACCTACGATTTTCAAAATTCAAAATGGTGGATCCAATATGGCGTACGGAAATGTTAAAAACCGAGTAATCAGCGACTCCATTCTCCAATTAAACCCTTCAAGCAAATCCAATCAATTTTTAATTTTGTCTTCCGCCATATTGGATCTGACATTTTGAATTTTGAAAATCTAAGTTCCCATTCGTAATCAACGACCCCGAAACCCCCGAGTAACAAGTTTCAAGCAAATCCGATTAATTTTCAAGTTTTTGTCCGCCATATTGATTTTTGAAAAAATGATCCCAGATTCGTTATTAGTGTCCAGAAATACTTCATATAGATTTTTTCTACTTTTTTTATCCTGTAGTTTAGACACAATTACATTTGTAAAAAACCACAGTAGAAAGAATTTTTTTTAAATTATTGCAAAATACATTTCCAACTATTTTGAAGTGTTCTCATATTTAGTTAGTAAGTAAATTTTCCGATGTATATAGTGTATTCCTGATATAATTAATAAAGTCGATTATTATTATTATTATTATTATATCTGCAAACATTTTTCATTTTTCACGATTTTCTCCACGGAAATGGATTGGAAATGAATGAATGAAATGCATATATAAAAAGTGATCCCGATTGTTGAACATAAATAATATACTGCAGTGGCCCTCCCCTTATTTTAACTTCTCGAGTCCAGGAAGATATCTTCGGCGTCTTCTTCCCTTATTTTACCTCTTCCCCTCATCCTCACCACTGGCAGTATGAGAGAATAAAAACAGAGAGAGGAGATATGTACAGTAGGACCTCTCTTATTCTAATTGCCTTTCTTATACTAATTGTCCAGCCTCGCTTATTCTAATCGTTCCTCCACAAGTCTTCTTACACTATCACACGAAAAGTCAACGAAAAATATTGTCCACGAATCACAAGCTCGCAAGCAAAGTAAGTGGGGGTAAGGGGAAAATTAGAATAAGAGAGGTCGGCGCCATCTTGAAAAACTTTACTAATTAGAATAAGAGAGGTCCTACTGTATAGTGGCGTCCATCTTCACCTGTATGCGCAAGCGCAAGCAGCAGTCCGCACTCTTTTGAACACTTTCAAATGGCGAATGGTGGGGGAACTCACGAGGGGAAGAAGTTAACATAAGGGACGAAAAAAAGTTAAAATAAAGGACGCAGTTAAAATAAGGGGAGGGCCACTATAATAGAATATTTTTTAGAAACAATGGCCGATTCAAAATGGCCGCGAAAATAAGCATGTTTTTTCAAAATTGCCAATTCCTTGAAATAGGGATCGTAGAAAGATTTTTGTTAGTTTTATATTGATGATATAAATATTGACTGGTTTTGAACGGAATTATAATAATTTTGAATTGATAAATTAAAAATGGCGGATTCGTAATGGCCACCGTATGTAAATTTTGAAACACATGTATGGAATAACGATTCATATAAATGGTACAATTTACATAAGGTGGCCATTATGGATCCGCTATTTTGAATTTATTATTGTTATTATTTATTTATTTATTTTATTTTCTAGGGCCTAAAGGCCTTTTATAAATTAAGAATAAAAATAATATAGGTAGCGCAAATTGCAAGACGTATTGAAAATAACAATTTTAAATATAAATATATAAATATAATAATAACATAACTGCAATAAATACAAACCGATTTACGAAAGCCAACAACTTGTAACAATATTACTTAAAACCTAATTCTACGACATAATTAGTCGTTCCTAATCGAATATGGCACATTACGGTGTACAAATAAGGCAGATAGATTACTGGAATTAACCTTACCATTAATGATCTTAGAGACATACGAGACGTCATTAAGATGATGCATCGACTGGATTGTATACTGGTTAAATTGTTTAGATCAATCTGAATAGTTATGCTCCATATAGGACATTGGACATCGGGCTTTAAAAGACAAAAATCGGATAAATTTATGCAAAATAAACTCTTTTTTATAAAATGGCGACCAAATATGAGAGCAATACATAAAATGTAAAAATAAAAATAAAATTATTTTCGCCCATAACCACTCAATATTTACATCATTAATATAATACGTAATAAAAAAACTTTCTATGATCTCTATTTCAAGGAATTAGCAATTTTAAAAAAACAGGCTTCTTTTCGCAGCCATTGTTTCTAAAAAATATTCTATTAGTATATTGTTTATGTTCCGCAATCGGGATCACTTTTTATATATGCATTTCATTGATTATAATCCGTTTCCATGGAGAAAATCTTGAAAAATAAAAAAAACGACCTAAAAAACAAGGCATTTTTTTTATTTCGACAAATGTTTGCAGAAATAGTCGTTTTTAGCCATTTTCTGGAGAGGAATCGATAGAACAGACTTCAAAATAGTTAGTAATCTATTTTCCAAAATTAAAAAAAATTCTTTCTACTGCAGAAACTGAGCTGATGTTGACTTACCAGCCAGAATTCTGTTTTGATTTTTCACGGGCTCCAGTAAATAAAAAAAAAATTTTTTTACATGGGTTTTAAGGATACATAGGCTGGGAAAAAGTTCTAACATACAAAAAATTATTTTTAATAAATTGGCGACACTAGAAAGAAATAAAAACACCCCAAAAATAGGGTTTTTACAGTGCTCTAGACCACTCAAAGTATCGAAAAAACCACCGGCAGAATGAAGTTGCAAAAATTACTCCACCCTAATATATATATTTAGTATAAAACTGTAGAAATTAACATTTTCTCCGCAAAATACTAAATCAGAAAAAGATATTTGTTTAAAAAAACAATGCTTTTTTCAATAGTTAGTACGTGTGTGATATATGTATATATATATATACTAAAACTAAAATTTATACATATATCACACACGTACTAACTATTGAAAAAAGCGTTATGTTTTTTTCTGATTTAGTATTTGCGGAGAAAATGTTAGTTTCTACAGTTTCATCGTTAAAAAACCAACACTTCTAAGAACTACTTTTTCAATTAGACAAACCCTGTAGGTGCACTACTAATTGAACTATTTTTATTAAAATTAAGAAATAATAGTTAAATAGTAACGAGTTTTATTTAAAATTTAATAAAAATAAGTGATCACGCTCTGTGGTAATTTCACACAGCATGCAGCCCGTGACAAACGTCTAAATATTAAAAAATTCTTACAGTTGCACTATTTTTTTTTCATTTATTGTTTGGTAAGATTATAAGGAAAATTTAAAAAAAAAGTCACAAAAAATCGTGTGTAGAACAGTTAAAATCACATTTCTTTCTAACAAATTTAAAAAAAAAAATGAGTTTTCTAAATATTTTTTAAAAGTTTTGTCAGATCACTTAAAAGGACATTTGCTTCTTTACCTAACCACTGAGTTGCATCAATGTTGCTTAAAAACTTTACTAGCTGTAGACATTTAAAAAAAAAAATTGTTTGAAACCACCCTCAAAATCAGCTCTATGAAATGTATTTAATTAAAGGTGTACCTTCAAAAAATGTTGAATAAATGATTTCTTTAGTAATTTTTAGCGTGGAATTCAGTGGTGCTAGAATAAAAAGTGTAACAAATTTGTTTGACGAAAGAAAATTCAATTTTTTAAAATCCATACGTAATTTTTTTTAGAAAATGTGTTTTATGTTCACTCTCATTTTTTTGAATTTTTACATTAATTTAGAAAAATATAGAAGCATTTTTACGAAAAAACAAATGTTTGTTTCGTGTTAAATGTACCGGTCGAAAAAATTATTTCTAGAGTAACATTTAACGTGGAATTCAGTGGTGCTAAAATCAAAGTCAAAATCAAAAACAATACCATAAATCCGACAGGTAAGCAGAAACAAAATCAATTACATAAAATTCAAAATCAAAATTCAAATAAAACCCAAAATAAAAGATTATGAAAAGTTTTTCAGAAATATTAATTTTTTTATTGTAATTTATATTATTTTGTATTTTTTGTATAGAACTATATACTATTCTGAAGAGGGTCAAAATAAATGACCGAAACATTAATTGTCCAATTTATTAACACCAATTAAATCTGACATAAAATACAAGAAAAATCAAGAACATTTCACTTTCGAAAGAGTCAGAAAAGAAAGAAAGATTTATTTATTTTTCAATCTAATTTGTTTGAATTTTTAAATTAATTTAGAAAAATGCGTAGTAGCATTGTTTAAAAAAAGAAAATTTTTGTTTTACTACAATTTATAGGTCAAAGCAACTTCTTTTTTATTGTACCATCACTGAATTTCTCGTCAAAAATGACTAAAGAAATAATGTTTTCAAATTTTTAAAGAAGTATTTCATAGAGTTTGATTTTAAAAGTGGTGCCTCCCCTTAATTATAACTTTTATAATCAAGTAAATATTTGCATATCCTTCGGTAGACATATTATTTCTTACCAAAACTTTAAAGTGCAATGATTAATTTAAAGATTTACATCTTTGCGAAAATAGAAGAGACCATTTCAGGAATTTTTACTTTACTGCAAATACACATTTGATAAGTTTTAATTTTTCAACCGATTTATAAATTGAGATATTCTTAAACAGTTATCGTTTTTTTCTGTCATATATATAATAGAAATTAAAAATTGTTGAGTTTAATAAAAATCTAAATATAACAGGAAGAGAAAAACAAACAAAGGTTAATAATGGAGTTTTTTTTTTGTAATATAAATAAATGAAAATTTAGCAACTTTTCGAAAAAAAAAAACATAACTATTTAAGAATATATTACTGCAAATTCTTAATTATTAATTTAAACGCTTTCTACGTTATATTTAAATTATTAAAATTAATGATGATTAACCTCCTGACTTTTTTACAGCATGTGTTGCAGAGAAAATCACGGTATCAAAGGCATTAGTGGCATCAACATATTCCAGTCATATGTTTCAATTCATCAATGGAAGTCATCAGTGTTAAATTTTAACACTACCGTCGTTCACTTGCTGCGTTAATTCTGATATAATATATAGATTCGTTTTTAGTGGGAAAGATACTCGAGGAGATTTTATATAGAATTGAAATTTACACATCAAAGTAAAGTAACCACGTAGTGGTTCTATTGTATTTTGAGCAATATTTACAAACTTACGGAGATGTCGAAAAAATCTGAAATATCTACAAGATGTATTATTTTGACTGCTTAGTTTAGTTAATCATTATTGTAAAAAGAAGTATGTATATACTATACTTAAAGTCAACTAACTAAGTCGAAAAATGATTTAACATTAAAGGTGAATGACGGATCTCGTGCATTTTCAACTGGATCCAGTCTTGGGTCTCTTCAACTACGCTTATTATTCGAGATGCGTTGTTCGTCGATATTAGAATCGATGTATAGTTCTGTATATATATATACGGTAATATCCACGTAAATGGTTTTATTGTTTTGTAAGTTTTAGTCTCCTACAAAGCGCCAATGATTTTTTACCACGAGGTAAAGCGATGAAATGTATTTTACTTACGAACGACTGAAGGGTGTATGGAATACCCTATAAAAAAATAAAATGTGATTGTCGTCATGACTTAAAAATCTTGTCTATCATTTTTCCTAACCTACAATTTCGAAACTAAGAAATTTTAATCATCGTAAACCAAAATATTAACAGTCTTAATTCAATGTATTCGTACAATTTATTTAAATTAAATTTTTATTTACATTTGAAGTTTTGTAAGGCAACGGCTTATTTACTCGTAAGAAAGGAAAAGTTCAATCGAGAAAATATCCATCATTTGTTACAGAAAACAAGAATATTCTTATCGAATTGTGCCCAAAATCAAGTTTTTGAACCTGTCAAGTAGCTGAAATAAAAAACAAATAAATCCACAAAAAAATGACAGCACCAAAGTACATAAACAGTTACAAAATTTTTATTTTCAAACGTTTCAAAAAACATTTTGTTGCTTCGTTGGATAAATACCGTCATTGTTACGGTTATTCATTTGTTTTTCGTACAAAATAAAGTAGTGTCATAATCGTAAGAAATTCCCTGATTTCTCATTCGACTTAGCTTCGCGAAAATTTCCTTGTGCACTTTTCGTGGCGAATTGTCGATTTTAACATTAATTTATTGCATCTCTTGATCGAATGCAATAGCTCGAGGCTTCGGCAGAAACTTTTTAAACTCGGCTTCGTCGCAATTGAAGGAACTTTTCGACCAGTTCAGAAAATACCCTTCAATTAATGGCGACAAAACTCGTAAAAGTTCTATAATACGAAAATTGTACAAAACTGTTCGACATTACTGGATTCTTCGTACTCGTTCGCTCTCTAATAATTAACAGTGTTCGTTAATTATTCACTACAATAATTTAGTTTTACAATCGGGGGTTAAATAATAACAAAAACGAAATGGAAGTCCATGATTGTTCACATCTCCCTTTATCACCTCCGAAGGAATCTCGCACTGTTCATTGTCGTTTTAGTCTTGATTTTCTATTTTTTTTTTCTCCTTTACTTTCTTCCACTTTATTTACACTAAACAATGAGACAGAGAAAGAGAGAGCTCGTATAAACGACGTTAGTCCAGTATTTCACAGCCACCATTGGTAATCCGGACCTGAAGGCGAGTTTCCGAAATTTAAACCAGTTTTCGAAGGAGGCGCGGCCTTTTATAACGACGTATTCTTCAATTTCTCTTTCTTTCATTTCATGCCGTTCCGATATACACGAGAGAACTATTCTTCTTGTAATAACGAAGTGATAGAATGTTCGCGCAATTCGTTGTGAATTCATGAGTGCTTGATGTAGGACTGTTTGATTCGCTGAAAATTCAAAATAAAAACAACTATTGATTTGTCGATACCAAAAATTGAAAATATAAAATACTACCCTTTCGCTGTGGACTATGTGTATACACGTAGTTATAAAAGATTGAACAAACAGAGAATAAACAAACAGATATATACCAGCGTTATGTTTTATGGCATTTTGAATCGTAAGATCCGAATTAGAGGTAAAATTTCGAAAATTCTAAACCTAAAATCCAATATGGCATTTTTCATTATACACGTAATTATAAAAGAATTAATAAATAGAGAATAAACAAAAAGATGTACACCAGAGTTAGGTTTTATTGGGCATGTTGAATTGCTGGATCCGAACTTGAAGACAAATTTAAGAAGTTTTAAACAGAAAATTCAATATGGCCGCTTGACTTAAAAAAAAAATGTCGGCCATATTGGATCCGCCATTTTGAATGATTGAAAATTGACTCCAAAACATAAATATCAATATTTACACAAATTTTCAAATTGGCCGGAAACATCGTAACATTTTGAGCCCACTTTCGAGTTTTCAGTCTTCACAGCGAAAGGGTTAATGTAAAAGCTCATCGAATCACAGTACTTGTACTAAACTTACCTTTCGCTTGCTTTTTTAATGTGTTCCTGTGTCGACCACAGGTTTACAACTCCATCCATGCTACCGCTGGCAATATATTGGCTATCGGGACTCCAGTCTATATTCATCACTGTGTCCTTATGGCCATGGAGTTTTGTGAGAAGTGCATCTGTTGCTAAATCCCACACCGATACATATTTATCCTCACCTATTTATAAAAGTAAATTAATTAATTAAATTAAACAAGAAAATGTCTACCTTCTTAAATGCTATTCCGCAACTTTAATTTTTACTTTTAGCCCGGTAAAATGGGCTGATATTTTTCGATTTGGATTAAAAAATTAGTAACAGCCTGAAAATTTCCGTACAAGCTGCCTAGGGAAAATGGTGGGGGAAAATGTGTCCAAAAAATCAGTTTTTCTAAACGAACTCGAAAAATATCACTTTAAATAAAAAAAGAAACACACAAAAATTGTAGCTGGGGAAATTCCGCACAATTTTGTTTTATAAAAAAGCTTCTACGACTAATAAAAGCCGAGATAGATTTTTTTCAAATATTGGCAGTTTTGCAGAGTAACTGTAACGCGCGTTTTGCCCTTATAAGTAAAAAATAACCATTTGGATCGTAAAATGCTTCTAATGAAAGTTGTAGAGGATGAAATTACGAACAATTTTCTTTTCTATGTAATACTGTACATTCAATATTTACTAAGATATGAGCGTTTAAAAAACAAATTAACGCACAATCGGAACTTTTTTTCGCGATAAAATCAATAATTATTCGAAAACCGAGCTTGGTATGCGAAAAGTACATATAATGAAAGTTGTAGATAATGAAATTTTGAATCTATATATTTAATAAAAAAATTCATTTTGATCATAAATCTACGATGGTACAAAAGAAAAATATGAAAAATTGTTATTTTCATTTACATTTTTGTAATGAAGCATTTTTTGCTACATTTAGACAGTACAGTTGTCCTTCCCTTATTCTAATTTGTCCAGTCAGGCAAGATGGCAGCCTTCTTCCCTTATTCTAATTTTACCCTCTCCCCCACTACTCAGATTTGCTGTCGCACTTTTGTCCCTTTTTCTTTTGTTATTTGTATTTTGAAAATCCACACATCAACACACGTCAGTGGGAAGAATGCGTGAGGGGAAATATTATAATGGTAGAAGAGAAAAATTATAATAAGGGAAGACATTACAATAAGGGAAGACATTACAATAAGGGAAGGACCACGGTAGTGGTATCAAAAGTGTTTTGAAGAGGATGAAATTAGCAGTAAAATGAGCATCGGTTGTAGCTTTTATGACGAATTGTTGAAGAGTTATAGGCGTTTGAAGTTTCATGCAAAAAAGTAAAAATTAGTAACAATTACGATTTTTATGTAAAAACAAGCGTACATTTTTTTGTTTAAAATCGGTTTTCAACTGATTTTACTGGTTTATATGTGACGCGTTCTGAAGAAAGGGACCTAAGCGTCCGAACGATAATTGTGCAGGAGAGGGAAAAGATATGCTACCAACGGCTCAATTTTCAATGTTTTGCGCTGAAATTTTCAGCATATCTTCCTAACTCGAGTTATTAGTAGTGTACAGAAAGAGAGTAAGAGATATCGGAAACACTGCACCGCAGTCTCGCCTCTTCTTTTCCCTCTCCTCATAATTGCCGTTCGGACGGCTTTTAGGTCCCTTTCTTCAGAACGCGTCACATATATATATAAAGGAAATGCGAGACATTAAATCGTTACCAATGGGTGTTTTGTTACAAATTAATATCCTCAAAAGTTGTCAATTTTCAAAAAAAGTGAGTACAAAATTTGTTTATATTGCTTTTTTTGCAATTTTCTTTGTTGGTATTGATTTTACGACAAAATTTCATACAAAACAAAATGAAAGCATACAAAATTTCTTGCAAGAATTGACATTTTTTTTTTAAATTAATAGCAATGATAAACTGGCAATTGAAAACGTGGACAATTTTTCATTTTTATGAATTCTGTAAAATGAAGCAACTTTAACGGCATGAACAGCGTGTTAAAAAAATTTTTGTCATACAGTGCGTAAAATTCGATTTTACGCATTTCTGGGAGTGCGTAAAGTTACACTTTTTTTCACTAATGCGTAAAATTTCCACTAGTACAAATGATTATTTTTTACTTATAAGCGAAAGACACGCGTTATAGTTCCCAGCAAACGAAAATTCATTGAAGATCCATTGAACTTATTTCACTGCATCAGTTCTGAATTCGTTTTCTTAGCTTCTGCAATGAATTTAAATGAGAAAATGTGTTTCAATGATTTTGAATGGTTGATAGCTCATAAAAAGTTGTTTGATTTATTGATTTTGAATTGGAAAATAGTAGAATGAAGAAATTATTTCGTTGAATGAATTTCAATGGAAAAGTAGTTATATTTGCCGCGAATGAATTTTATTGAATAGTTATTTATTACAGGACTACAAATTTAATTATTTTGAATAAAAAAAAAAAGTTAGATGAAAATGTAACCGATATGAATGAAATCGAATCGGTTATTACTAATAACAAGGTTGGGAGGTAAATGATTTTGAATGGAAATAAAAGATTTAAATGAAATAACCCAAAACACAAAAAAATTGATTCTTTAGTTATTTTTGTCAACGAATTCAAAGATAATGTAATAAAAATTGTAAACAAAATTTGTTGACCTAAAACAATTTTTTCCTCAAAAAGAAATGGAATTTTTTAAAATCCATGCTTAATTATTTCGGAAATACGTTTTTCTGTTCACCGACATTTTTTTGAATGTTTAAATTAATTAAGCGAATTTTAATGGGTCAAAGAAATTCGTTCTTGAGCAACTTTTGACTTGGAAGTCAATGGCGCTGAAATAAAAAATGTAAAAAAAAACTTTTTGTAAATTTAATTTCTTTAAATCCATCCGTAATTTAAAAAAATGTATTTTTATGTTCACCCAAATTTTTGAAATTTTTAAATCCATGTAGAAGAGAGTAGTAATGTAAAACATCGAAATTAAAAATGACTGAATCGAATTTCCAAAATTTGAGTTTCATACAGGCAATTCTAACAATTTTGTATGCTCACTTTAAAAAAACCAAAGAATTGAGAGAGAATTTTCTCCAATATCGAAAAATAACTATTGCAGAAAATTCTCGGCCAATTCTCTTTAATTGTTTTTTTCTTTTTTTTCGTTTTAGAAGATAGTAAACAATGGTTAGAATTGCCTTTATGAAGCCCAAATTACAAAAATAATGAGTCAGAACTTTTTAATTTACATTTTTTAGCTTTGATTACTACTCAATGGTACCCCTTAAGATAGTCTACTCTAAAAGATTTTAATTAATAAATATAAATTATTACAACTTTTTCAGATATTCTGTCAGATTTACAAAACACCATGGTACTAGAAAGTTACTACAATTTAAGTGTTAGCAATAATATTTCATTCCTATGTGATAAGATGTAATGTAATAATAAATAATTAGAAAAATTAATATATAAAATGTTCAACCTTTTATTAATACAAAATCATTAAAAAAATGCGAAAGCCAATGAAATTGAATGAATTTCAATAATATAATAAGCACATACTGAAATTAATAATTTTAAAAGAATAGAAAATCATTGGTTACATCTGTTGAATAGATTTCTAGTGATATTTAGTGATTAAGAAAACCAATTCAAATCTATTGAGATTCATTCAAAATCACTCAATGAATTTCAATGAATTTTCGGTTGCTCCGCAAAACTTTGAAAAAAACCTCGGCTTCTATTGGTCGTGGAAGCTTTTTTAAAAATGAAATTGTGCCGAATTTCCCCAACTACAATTTTTGTATCTTTCTTTTTTTCGTTTAAAGTGATATTTTTCGAGTTATTTCAAAAAAACCGATTTTTTTTTACACATTTTCCCCAACCATTTCCCCCAAGCAGCTTATACGGATTGGGACTTTTCAGATTGTAAATAGTACAAGATAAACCTGTTTTCAAATTTTCAGCCTGCTACTAATTTTTTAATCCAAATTTCTCCATTTTTCTGGGCTATTTGTGGAAAACGTAGTAAAATTTAATAATCATACCTGATGATGCTAAGTATTTTCCATCTGGACTGAAGGCTAAACTATATATCGAAGAAGAACCAACGTAAACACGCAGCATGTTGCCATCATCCTTGCCCCAAAGCCTAACAGTTTTGTCCCCTGAACCAGTCGCCAAGTATCGAGCATTCGGATGAAATCTAACACACTAAAAATTACAATATTTAATTTCAAAATCCATTAACCTCGTACCAAAAATAAAAATCAATCATGTATATTTAAAGAATAAGTAATTTAAAAAAACTTACGTTAACGTCCAAAAAGTGTCCAGCAAATATTCTAAGTGGAAATGTTCTGTCGAGACTCCATAACCTAGCCGTTCGATCATGAGAACCAGTAGCTATATACAAATTGAACGCACTAGTATCCATACACCAAATTGGATAATTATGGCCACTGAAAGTAACAAATCACATTTTAAAATAGAAATTTTATTTGATTGTATCGCTGCAACATTTTAAAAATTAATTTCTCTTACTTGTAAACAGCAGCACACGTGTAATCCGATAACCTCCAAGCTCTCATATCCTTGTCGCTGGATACCGAAAGGAGAACTTGAGGTTCTGTGATGAATCGCATGTCGTGCACAACTTTCGAGTGACCTCTTAAAATTACAGCACCAGCTTCGTCACTAAAAAAATCAAATTTGTCTCACTTTAACAATAATAATAAATAAAAGATAGTGCATGATTTCAATTGCATTTTGAAATTTTTCATTGTTATAAGGTAACACTTGAAGAAAATACTCACGAATCATCTTCCTCTAACTCTTCATCTGCGGATGAACAAGCCAGAGGAATAGAAGAAGGTTTAAACCTTGGCCTGGTTAAAACCGTATCACCGAGTCCCCATAGTCTTATCTCTGCGGTACCAAATCCAGCAGCTAATTTGTCCATATTTGGTGTGATCACCGCACAACTTGCACTAGGAAATGAAAAAGGAATGTCATAAATACTTTTTATTCAATTGTAAAGTAGCATCTGCTACGTTAAAGAAAAAATGATTAGTAATTTACTTTTCAATTGCATTGTTTATGGTAAATACACGTAAACGAGGATATGGATTATTTCGGATCAACCGAATAGCTTCTTGTAATTCACGCATCTCTCGGTCGACGCTTGACCCACAGGGTTGCTCGACATGTCCATTGATGCCAACATCACTTTTCCTGTCCTTCTCATCACAACTTTCAGCGCACGATGCAAATGAATCTGCATGGTTGTTTATCACTGTCAAATGCATATTTATAACCTGCGGAGACAAATATTTTATTTAATTATTCAAATACGTTTATATAATATATAAAGTTAACAAAATTGAAAAGAACAAACAAAATTCTAACCTGCATGAGGATAACGTGACCAAATTTTGTGAGAAACTTGCGTAAACAAATGTGGGCTTCATCGGACAGATCAACTTTGTATTTCCTGGTACGGAAAGCATTTACTAAGGGTCTTAATTCGATATCCTGAATTGAGAAGACACTTGAAAGTTCTTCTAAAAAGTCTCTTTCTATATCAGAAGAGAAGTCACCTTGATGGCTTTTCATAAATTGGACGGCCGCTTGACGATTTCCTGCATGTAACATTTCGAGATATAAATGGCAAAAGACAGGGTACAAAAGATTTCGTAACTCTGTCTTCAGTTGCTCGTTGCCCAGTCCATTCACCCATGTTTTTAATCTGCAACAGAACAATGAGTCGTTAGAATCAATTTCATCTTTTCTTACAACTTGTCTTCGATTAATATTTAATTTTAATTTTGACTGTCACTACATGTTTAGAATTACTTATGTCCTTTACATTATGTCTTTAAATTTATAGATGTATAAGTATGAGATAACCAATAAAGCATTTGACTTAAATGGGTAAGCTTTAAATTTGAGAAAGCTGTGATTAAAAACAAACTCAGCAAAAAGATTTTTAAAAGTTCAATTTAACAAACACCATACACAATAAATCTAAGGAGGAACTCTAAAAGTTGAGAACTTTGAGTATGAAATAAAGTTACATCATAACATTTTTTTGTTTTGTTGTATCCTTTTTAGAAAAACTCTTTTATTGCTGCTAAGTTGATTGAAATTTTGGAATTTTGAATAAGATCGTAATGTCAAGTTTTCAATCAACTTAGCAGCAATAAAAGAGTTTTTCTAAAAAGGATACAACTAAACCAAAAAATGTTATGATTTAACTTTATTTCATACTTAAAGTTCTCAACTTTTAGAGTTCCTCCTTAGATTTACTGTGTATTTAAAAAAAAAAAATGTTCAAAAGTAAAATTCACAAATCAAAAGAGTATTAAAAAATCTGTAATAAGTAAACCGTCGGAAGTGGAAATCTTTGATTTTTCTGAAATTTGAATATGTTGTAGAACACGAAAAAATAAGAGACACATATTTTTTGCAGCGGCGGAAAAACACAGTTAGAGGGTGAAACCGCCCCCTCCCCCCCCCTCCCAAATTGGGGCGAAAATGGAAAAATTTCGACATCTTTAAGGTTATTGACGCGATTTCAACAAATTTTTGGTATGAAAATATCTTTGGTAGAAGACGAATATCGGCCAAAACATATTGGACAGGGAATGAAAATTAAGGGGTTAACAACCCCCAAAATAGCTAATTTTGTTATGCAAAAAAATCAGTTTTCATCCGATCGAAGCAAATCCTCTTAAAACATGACGAGAAAAATTATGTACTTAATGGACACTTATAATTTATATTTATTTTATGCAGATAATTGAACTACAACGTAAATTTACTCGCTCTGAAAATTGAACCAAAAAATGCGTTCGTTTTTTTCCCCGATAACTTTCTCAATTTTAGAAATAAACAATCGCTCTAAACCACATTTTGTTCAGCATTCCAAACTCTTTGACCCTGTCATTTCCATTTTTGTATTTTTATTTATACACGTTTAAAGGGCTCAGGAAAGAGGGTCTCCGCTCGTAGTTGTTACCTTCAAATGGCTATAATTCAGTCATTTTTCATCGTACGTAAGTAATTAAAAAATGAATATTTTCAGCATAAAAATACCTACTTTTTCGTATTCTTGTGTTTCTTCCGTAACTTTGTTAGTTTTGGAGATTTTAAAAAAACAGCTAATTTTTTAAGTGAAATTCAAAAAGCCTCTGTAAGCCCCATACAAAAAATGCCCCTTTTTCGTACCTCGAATATTGAAACTTTTTTATGCCAATTAGTTACATATGATGACCCAATAATCCCTGCAAAATTTCAAAGTGAGCATATGCTCCGTTTCGGAAATATGAGGGGTCAAAGTTGACCATGTCCAATAAAAGATGTACATCAATTTCAAATTTATACTCGAATAATAATATTAAAAAAAATCAAACGATATGGTTCTTTAGATTTTTGGCTGCTGATTACGAATCTGAAGTCGGATTTTAAAAATTCAAAATGGTGGATCCAAAATGGCAGAGAACTTTTTTGAAAATCGATCTAATTTGCCTAAAAATTATTACTCGGGGGTTTTTGGGGTCGCTGATTACGAATCTGAAGACAGATTTTAAAAATTAAAAATGACGGATCTGATATGGCGGACGACTTTTTTGAAAATCGATCTAATTTGCCTAAAAATTATTACTTGGGGGTTTTTGGAGTCGCTGATTACGAATCTGAAGTCAGATTTTAAAAATTCAAAATGGTAAAAACTGTTTTTTTGGATTGTTCTCGATTTTCGAAAAAACTGGAGGGCCGAACTCGAGAGATGTTTTCGAAAATCGAGAACAATCCAAAAAAACAGATTAATATAAAATTCAATCCTTTCCATCTTTACGAATTAAAATTTTCTCTGACATATTTGCAATTCTTCTAATGAATCCAGACGAGTTTCTGGCTTTAGAAGCAAATGTTAGAGAAAATTAAAAAATTAGTAGTGCAAAAATACCATCTGATTGGTTCATCTTCAGCCTTAAATCGTCACATTTTGTTATTGTTGTTTTGGACTCCTTTGTTTGGGTCTGAACATTTGACGAAAAACTATAGGGTAATTTTTTTCCAGGAACTGGCAAAATTCTATTCTTTGACCAGACCAACGGTCTGGGTTGAAGTAAAAATGATTTTAAGGTATTTACGTACGTCCTAGAAATTTAAATACCCACTTCACAAAAAAATTGCACAATGTGTTTAAATGTCTCAGGAAAGTCGCTGAATAATATAGGTAAAATAAAGATCCCAGTTATACCTAATTTTCATCCCCTTTTCAAGATGTTTCGGCCGATATTCGTCTCCTACCGAAAGATATTTTCCTACCAAAAATCGTTAAAATTGCTTCTAGAGCCTTAAAGATATCGCAATTTTCCTATTTTCCCCCCGATTTTTGGAGACTGTTTCACCCTTAAAATTTGTTTCTGCCGCTAACAAAAATACGTGTCTTTAAACTAACTTTTTTCCACATGTTTTAACAGGATTTGCTTCAATCGGATTGATTGTCATTTCGGATGATTTCAGTCATTTGGGGTAGTTCATCCCCTGTCCAATATATTTAGGCCGTTATTTGTTTTGTACCAAAAGATATTTTTTTACAAAAAATCGTTGAAATCCCGTCAATAACCTTAAAGATATCGCAATTTTTCCATTTTCGCACCCAATTTTTTTTTTGGGGGTAGGGGGGGGGGGGGCTGCTTTACCCCCTGTGTTTTTCCGCCGCTAAACAAAATATGTGTCTCCTATTTTTTCATGTTCTACAAAATATTCAAATTTCAGAGAAATCGAAGATTTACTTATTAGAGATTTTTTAACACTCTTTCAATTTGTGAATTTTAGTGTTGAAAATTTTAAATTTTCTAAAACAAAGGACACTTTCTTTTTAAAGTAAAAAATTCCAAATGATAGAAGAAGTTTTTTCCTATCAAAATTTCAAATTTGAGAATATTGTTTCTTCTTTCCTTTTTAAGGTATTAAGCAGTGAGCACTTCGGTGCAGAACTAGTCTGAACCTTCCTTCAAAATTAACAGGCTTGCAGCTAGAATTTTCTTCGTAATATGTGTTGTAACAATAATAAATAAATTAATAACTTTTATTAAATGAATGAGCATATCTAGATTTAAACAGAATTTTTTCAAGGAGATATAATTCATATAATGTTACATATCCACTAACTCTAGCAATGGATAATGGTGGATCTAACTTTATGTATTATTCACCAACTCAATTAAGACGTTTTTGGAAACTTTACCAGAAATGTTCACATCAATACATGACATACATATATTTAAATCATGCCTTCGTGTGAATATTACGAGCATAAATCTACCTTAGTGTTAGTTATTAATTTTTTGTATAGTACATTTATTTTTCTATTTAATTCATTAAACACATACAATCAAGAGTGTATTCAACTGTACTATTACTGTAAAGAGCTTAATCTTAGGGCCTGTTTAATAAAATTAAATAAACAAATAAATAAGTAAATAAATATATGTCAATTACAATTCTGACTATAAAATTGAAAATAACAATTATTTGCGACAGAAAATTTTTTTAATGCAGAAACCGTTTGGAAGTCAAAGACCATTAGAACGCCCCAGGAATCGTATATTAAGCTATAAGTATCATATACCAGTATTAGTACAAATTATATTTTTTTTGCAGTATTCCTTGGAATTGCCTACCATCAAGTATTATTAATGAACCAACATTTGATAACTTTCCTCGTAGTGTGAGATATGATACCAAAGAGTACAATTAAGTATTAGTTTTAGCTTTAGCTATTATTTACAAATATAAATTTGTTTCTTTTTAATTTTGTTACATGTATAAATTTAGATTGTTTTTGCATTTACTTAAACATTACATGTAACTAAGTTCATTGTATTAATATGCCCACAATGTAAAAGGTTTTCAATGTTGATGATCCAAATAAATAAATAAGTAACCTTAATGCGTCTGGTAAATACGGGCCATAATGATAATTTAGAAAATATTGTATTTTTATTTATATCTGTGCACAAATTTTTGTTCTGATTAATAAATATCAAATACAAAATAAATGTCATGCAATTTAATTAACCCCTTAACTGCCGCCGATGACGAAGATTTTGGCCCCGAAATATTAATTAATCTAACAAAGTCAATAATTTATGTAAATTTAAAACAAAATTATTTCTATAGATAGTCTTGGGTGTACTACATAAAATGTCGGTGTCTGTTTTTGAAATTATTTTTTAGAGTAGAAGATTTAAAATATTTAAAACTACAGTTTTGACGAATTTTAAAAATCTTCGTCATCTGCAGTTAAGGGGTTAATAAAATGTAAAATAATGCTAGATTTTCATTGATAGAAAAGCTTGTAATTAAGAAAGAAGTTTATCTATAACTTTTGGTCATTTTCGTTAAATAAAAATTTTATTTGTTATAAGAATCTTCAATATTTGGGTCAACTTGAATAAAAAAACTACAGACATGCAATTAAATCTTTCCATGCATATAATTTGTTAAATTATTATAGTTTTAACTGTGTAATTAAAATAATAATGAAAAGTTATGTGTAAATTGAAATAGGAATAATTTGTCGGAACTTGGACAATATATTAAGAAAAAAAATGTTACGACAAAACATTTCAGTCTAAAATATTATAGTTAAAAATATTATTCTAAAAAATATTGTCTGGACAAAATATTATAATAAAAATAATAAAAAAAAAACATTACATACAATTAAAAGAAAATATTGTCGCATAAATGAATCGAAGAATTTTAATAGAAAAACTTAATGAATAAACATACAAAACTAAATAATATAAAGAAACGTTGTGTTAAACAACTTACATAATAATATTATAATACTAATCATTGGCAAAGACTAGATTTAAGATTCAAAAGATCAAGGATCATAGAAACAAAGTTGGGATTGCCTACAACTGGTAAGAAACTCAGCAAACGAATCAGAAGTGTTCAGATTACGACTAATAGTATTCTATAATCTAATAAGACGAGGTAGAGTTGAATGAAAACGCACGTTATTCCTATAACTTCTTTCAAGCCGTGGACGAGAATTTCTGCAGGTGTATATAAGTTCGCGATGGCGTAGTTGAGAAAGTATGGTATCTGATTTAATACTTTATTATTAAATTATTTAATTTTCATTAAATGAAATTGTTATCTAATTTTAGGCTTAACTGTATGAAATAGTAATTATGGAATTTTAATAATGATCGTGGTTTAAAAGTTTTGAATCTTTTAGGTTCTTGATAGTTAATGATACTGATGTTTTATTCTAATATTTTGGACTGAAATATTTTGTTGTAATTTTTTTTTTCAAATTAATTCGATGATTGAATAATGTGATGGTCACTTTTAAATTATTTATATTTGTGATTTATTTTTGTTCGAAAATGTATGTCATTTATTATTTTTGTAATGATATTATTTATCCGAATATTTTTATTTATTTTGCAACTAGTTTTTATGTTGATATTTTTATAAACCATTTTTTGAAAATATTTCATTATTATCAACGCTTCGTTATAGGTTATTAGTTTTTAGTAGTTGGTTTATAAAATATATAAATAATTATTTGAATTTGTTAATTTATTAAATTTTTCATGTTTTAATATTAATGAATCTTTTTAAAGGTAATAGTTTTTCATGAAACTGAAACTAGCCGCATATTCGGAATAGTAGTGTTGTTTATTTAACTGCAACTATTAAGTTATTGTTACTTATGAGCGATTGGACAACTTAGAGTTGCTGTTTTTTTAAAAAATTACTTTTTTTTCATTGAAAACCATTCTTTTTTTCAAATCTGCGGCTACGAATGTGTGGCCAGTTTCAGTGTCATAGTTTTTCTTATAATATTTTGTCCAGTAATATTTTGGAACATGATATTTTTTAGTTTATCTGTATTTTATAATATACAAGTTTATTAGTTCTTGGCTGTTTTAGTTTAATATTTAATTAAAACTTTTTTTTATTAACACTATAAGTTCTAATAAATATTGAAAAAAGTGAATGTGACAAGACATTCGTCGAACAAAACATTACCCACTTCAACCAAATGTGATCTGTCATAGTCAAGTCAAAATCATCTATAAATTGTAAACAAATCACCAGAAGTTGTAAAAATGTTCAAATTTGGTACCCTTTATAGTTTCACCAATTCCAGACAAAATACCATGATAAATAAAAAAAATTTAAAGATACTTGTTTAGTTTAAAGTCATGCAAAAATATTCACAAGTCAAATTATTGTGGTAAACACTAACTTTAGAAAAGCTTGATCAGCAGCCGCGACGTCGTTAGTGATAGCGCTGAAGACGATGGAGTTGTCGAGGGACGTCCCGCACTCTGCCGTAGCGTTCAGCGTCATCTCCTCGCTCGTTTTGGAGCCGGTGCGATTTACATCCGAATCCTGCAAAAAGAAAACACCGCCGCTTTTGAGGTTAGGTTCTACGGGCCGAATGTGCGAATTTCGACGAAACGCCGCGAATAAGAACGAATCGCGTACCTGATATCGACGTCTTTTCAAATAGGATTCCACGGTACTGCTTATAATTTCGACTTTCGAACGTTTCATTTTCGTGGGGCCGCGGAGCTGGTACAGGCTCGTATTTTGAAAACACGACACTCGTCCAGCGGCGCACATTGGACGCCATCACAGAAACTGAGGCTGCGAGAATTTCAGAGACCACTTTCTACCTCCGTAAAAATACGATTAACGGTACATTACGCACCACCGTCGGTAAGTTAGGAAACCTGCGTACGGACGGACGGTAATACCCGTAATACCGGAATGTGTTTTGTTTCGTATGTTTCAATCTTCTCTCAATTGTTTTAATGTCTTTTATTTAACAATAAAAACTTACCAATGTACCGATTGATAAAAGTATTATTTTATTTTGTCTAAAATTTTACGCGTAACAATCGTGTCGTTGAAACGCGTTTTAATAAGAAAATCCCAACAAATGAAAGAGAATTAACACCCCAGCAAACGAAAATGGATTGGAGATGGATTCAAGTGGATTCATTTTTATAAAACTGAATCCGCGGTCCTAGGTTTTTCAATCCTCGCGAACCCAAATATAATATTTGCCTAAAATAAGAGGATCCTCAATCATGTGAATCACTGCTGAGGAATTCGATTTTAATTTTTTCAATTCCTGCAAATCCAAAAATAATATTACCAAAAATAAATGGATTTTCAATGATGTGAAGTCCTGCTGTCGAATTCGAGCTTCTTATCAATCCCTGGGAATCCAAAAATACTATATTATATTATTATTTTTGGATTTGCAGGGATTAGGATAGAATGAAAACCGCGAGTCTCATCAAAATGAATCCATTTCCGTTTACTGGGACGGATTGAATACGTTTTATTTCGGTTTCTTGACCACTTTCTTTGAAATTTTGTATGTTCTAATATAATACGTGAATAGAACATAAACATAACCTACAAAACATTGGCTTGTAGGGCTTGTAGTTTTACATGAAAATACTAACTGAAATGTAATCAATTTCGCCGGAATTAAGTATAATAATATCCCAAGAAACCAAAAAGGATACGAAAAACCTGTGTACAATTGAGTACGAAATAAGTCTGTTTCTTTCCCGCTCTTTCAGTTACGACCCTGCAAACACGAAAAGTAACAATTATGTAATATTTACGTAATGGTTATATTGTTACATAAATGTTACATAGTTGTTACATAACTGTTACTTTTGCATTTGCTGGCAACGCACATAACCTCAAAGAAACGACTATACTTTGGATTATAGAATGATTTGAACTCAAAACTCTAAAACAGAACATTGTTTCGAGAATTGTGAAATACGGAAAACGATATAATTAATTCTTTGATTAAATTGTCAGAATTTAAAGCTATTCTAAGCCGCAACAAAACAATTTTTGGAATGCGTTAAATACGGTATCGTACAAGATCGAACAAATTAAATTCTGGAATTACAGGTTCTTATAAAATAGTATGAATTTTAATAAAAATCTCGGATAATCAATACGCCACTATACTTTATGGTTTATTATTATATTTAAACAAGTGTAATAACAATTTGCGACTACAAAAAAGAATCTATACTAACCTCAACACAAGGAAGTAAAGATGAATATATGTGATGGCAGAAGAAAACTAACAAAATTAAAGTTTGCTGACAAAGTAAGAAACAGCTCACGTGTAAATAAACTACAGGAAATGTATTTTTTTCTACAAAATGTATACAAATACACATGTATATGGAGCAACATGGAATTGAAGTTAACAAATGATGCGTATAATCACAAATCGGTGCTAAATGGCTTGGTCTCGCGTGTTCTCAAATTTCAGTTAAACATTTTCCATTTTTCGAGGAAAAAAAAATCAACATTTCAGAAACACTGAATATGGGAACGCATTATTTTGAATTGCTACTAACGCCATCAAGTCGTTCAGGGAAAGAAAATTTATTAGAAACTGTGATTTTTAATTAGTTATCTCGTAAATTTTTATTTCGGTCGCCAATTACGAATATAATTGGTGGTTGCACATTCTGAAAACGCCATCTTGAAAAAAAACGAGTTCTTTATATTTTTGTTGTTTTATTTTGGAATTATATAAACCTACATATCAGAATTAAAAAATAGTTGAGAATAAGCTCATAATGTGTTTTACGAGAGGTTTTTCTGCATACTTGATATAATTTTTAGAACATTACGAACTCAGAATCAGAAAAAACTCATAATTTACAGTATCAGACTTCTTATGGAGCACATTATAAGATCATTCTGAACTATTTTTTATTAGAAAAATATTAAAAAAAGGATAGTCCATTAAATTCTCTATATAAAATGGTACCGTGCATTTTTTCACGTAACGTCAGCGGTATTTATTTATTTTATTTCAACGGACATAGTTTTTGTTGTAGAAAAACAGATTATAGGCATAGAGAGAAGAAATAACAGAAAAGTTCTGAATAATTTATAACGGTAGCATTCTTTTCAAACAGGATTTAAAACATGAATTGTAGGTCGTTGGAAATTCCAATGTTTCCTTAGGAGAAAAATAGAAATTTTCTTCTGGTAAGGAAATAGAATTAAAGTGGGTATTTCGCACAGAATTCTTAGAATTCGAATGTTATAAACTTCAAAACGAGTTGACAATTTACCACATTTTTTGAGATTATTTGAATTCCCGTTTGATACATGATGTTATGGCCGCCTTTCTGTATTTATTCCGATTCTCTGCCGTTTTAAGCACTCTTGAATTGCTGTAAATTAAAAAAAAAAGAAAAATTAAAAGAAACGAGAGAATATGATTTACATTATCATATTGAATTAAAAATAAAGAAAATACAGAAAATTTAGCGGTTACACTAAATGCGAACCATTACATCTGTATAAAATGCTAAAGTTATCAATCTAACTGATGGATATGTTATAAAAACAAAGGACTGCACAGCAAAAAAGATTGTATTCTTAAAATTGGCTGAAATCAATACAATGCTAATTGATTCATAAAATGGTGTCATCGAGATGTTGAGTTCCCATTGTGGTTTATTTTTATGTATAGAAATTATTGATATATATAGAAATGGTATAAATATATTTTGAGCTCTTTTCAATACATTTCAATACTTTTGGGTGATCAAGAAATTTAATCAAAACAATTGAAATTTTGAATTCCTTTTAATGCGGTTTAGTTTGGCTATGGTGGCCCATAATTACGATGGATAATATTCAGAAACGAATGATTTTAAAAAGCTATGTTGGAAAGCTTGAAGCGATATCGAGCTGTACATTTGAAGTCTTAAAAGCTGTCCATTACGGAGTATATTTGTGAATTAGTGAATTAGTGAATGGTTAATACAAATGGGATCTTGGGACCGTCTCGACTGCATCCTATCCGCCAGGTAAAACCCCAGCCAAGGAGGCAACTCATGTTGCATGCCCATGTTTCAAGATTAAGTATTTCAAATAGTCTACAAATTTGGGAAACGACATTTCAGCATAGATTTATTGCGGAAAAACAATAAAGGAGTTTTGAAAGATTGCAAACATGTAGGCAGTTTGGGAAATTTTTTATATGGGTTTTCAATACCTTGAACAGCTGTTGTCTATTTTGAAGATTCGAGTTAAAGAATGTATTTTCTGTTGGATTATATGATATCCAATTCTATATAGAGATATTTTTTATTATCATTATTATCATATATTTTTTTATTTCAAATTTTTTTTTAATTCCGATAACATCTTCTTTATAATCATTCTCATCTGTTTATATTGGATTCTCAGTAAATAAATCCAGCAGATTCGCTAATTAATTCTAGAATCGAATTCTGTCATTATCATTTTTCAATTGCAGCAGCTATTTTCTCTAGATTTTTCTACAATATTCAGACGATTTTCTAGATCTCAGATCTGTTCTTTGATGCACAAGGACGTCAAATATCTATTTTAACAAATCAAATATTTGACCGATCGTTTCTCATGATCTTTTCAATATAAATCGGATCGATTTATCAGAAACAGAAAGACAAGTTATGTTAGTCTACAGTCGGTCGTTTAGTCGTCCATAAATAACGTGTATTATATGGATTTCGACCTCTGATCGAAATTCGAAGTCCGAAAAACTAATCAATTAATTCTTAAAAACAATTAATTTAATAACAATAACAATCAAAAGATAAATCCTTACAAATCCTTGCGTAAAACAAATTGATTTCGAGATAAAAATTGTTGAAGTATTGAAAAAATATGATTTTTGCTATTTTCAACATATTACCACACTCACGCGTGCACAGTTTTTTAAAACGTTATCAATTAATAACTTTCTTATTACTTGAAACAATGAATATACATAAAAATCGAAAAAATCACTTTACGCACTACTTTACGCACACTGTAACAAAAACAATATTTTGGCACACGTGTGTATGTTTAAAGTTCTTTATGCTTACGCACTTATATCGAAAAGTACCATTTCAATACTCGGTTGTAACCATTCGACTTTACGCACTGGTCGTATCTAATCGCATGATAAAATACGGTGCGTAAAGTCGAACTTTACACCTTTATGTCGAAAACTACTATTTCAGGATTGGAAATCTTCTAGTATATTTTTTATGCAATTTGGAACAAGAATGTATTTGCGAAAAATAAAAATACCCTAGAGAATATTGTTCAATATAGAAAAAATGCGATTATTGTAATTTAGGTCGTAAAATATAATTTTCCAAGACCAAACAAATTCATTACATTTTTATAAAAATTCGTTACACGGAAAATTACTTTTTACGTGTCTATAATGAATAGGACCAAAATCGTAATTCATCATATATATGATAACTGATACCTTTGTTCGTAACATTTGCTAAATATTCTTTAGTAATTTTAATATTTACATTTTTTATGTTAGTATTTCCAGTGTGTTATGTTTGAAACATTGATTCTACTCGAGGGAACATTAATGCACTTAAAATAATCATATAATAATTGTATTACATGGTAAAGTTGCATTTAATTACCCACGTAATTTGAGATACGTGTCCCCGTGGTTTAATCGGGTTCGTTTAGACTTTGTTCATAAAAAGCATAGAATATTGAACAGACCTGTACTGCACAGGCAATGTAATTAATTGTGAATAGAATAAAATCCCAGATGGAAATGCCACTAATTTGCCGGAATTGAATACCTGGTCGGTACCGCGACAGTTGCAAATCATGTCTAATGCCAGTACTGACCGCTACAGCAATATGTATTATACAGCAGTACATGCATTATACAACACAGTACCGGATGCATGATATATAAATTAATCATTTTTGGCGATTGGAAAATTATAATGTTCAGTACTATCGCAAGAGCCGCAGTTGTACCGACAAAAAATACTTGTAAGCCATTAAATTTGTAGTAATTATCTATAAATATTTTATGCTATTCAGTACCAGGGAAATATGCACAAAAATGTTCAATTATATGGATTGAAAATATTTTGTATATATAATAATATGCTAATAATTCATGAGATTTTTACATTTTTGGTATCGTGTACCAGTACTGGGCCAGTATTATGACACTACTATGATAGTAATATGTCGGTCAGGTCACATATCACCTTTCGGTATTATGTGAGTACAGTAGTGTCCCGGTATATTTGCCCGCTCGATACCTCGCCTTCCCATCCGTCTCGTTATATTTACCAAAAGAAGTTGAGTGCCGTTTCTCCCACTCTCGTGAGTCGCGTTATGTCCGTGACGTCACAGCAGGCCCTTCCTGAGGCCGATGTCAGGAAGGCGGGGAAAAAGAGAGCGGTGACAGGCAAATAAAACGAGAGTGAAACAGACAAATATGCTTCGACGCAAATATAGCGAGATGCAATTATACCGGGACTCCAATGTACTAGGAGCATCGTCAATTTGGTAAAATATCAGTACCGATCCGGTACAATCTGTACTGGCGAAGTACCGAGCCAGTGTTAAACGTCTACTTGAGATGTGCGCGATTATTCGTTAGAAAAACGGGTTCATTTGTCGCATAGAAGTCATTGAATACAAGTTTTTGTCTTATATTTATGCAAAAATTTAAGATTTTTCGAATGTCAAAAAATGATATTTCACAATTATTCATCAAAATTATTAATTATATTCATTGTTGAACCTTGAAGAAGAGTTTCCAACTAATATTATAATAACTTTAGAAAAATTGTACACGTGTTAGTATAATGGTAACGCGCAAATTGATTTTCAATGTTTCAATTATTTTTGTCTCGGGATCAATTTTACGTAAAAATGTATAAGAATACCTTTCTTGTGCAAAATTGTCTGAACAATATTTGAGAATTGTTACAAACCGAAAAATTGAAATTTATATATCGTTCTTAAAAAATTGTTTATAACAATTGAATGACCAAATTATGGGAATTCAGCCCGAAAAATTCGTGATCAGGGGGTCCATCCACAATATATCCATAAACGTTAGATTGCTCTACATTCGACAAATATATTTTAAACAGTTTTGGATAATAATAAGTTCTCGAAATAAAATAATAAAATTGGTTACTTTCAGAGACTTTTGTAATTGGTGTTGACGTCATGGAAAAATGGTATATATGTGTAAAATTTGTGAAAAAAAAACTAATAAATAAATGAATAAATAAATATAATAAATTACTTAAAATTTGTTATTTAATTAAGAGGGATTTAAATAATACATATATTTTTTTCAGGATTTTTTCAGTTGTTATACAAGTAGCCTATTTCATTTATACCGATGATTAATTTTGGTTAGAAAGATCTCGTGAACAGTGCTAAATTTGAAATTCTTTTTAATATTATATTAAATATTATAATAAAATATAATTGTGTTTTAAATATAAATATAATGTTGTATGCACACTGCATCAGAGTATAGTGTTCTACAACTTTTGTTTAAATAAATATCTTATGGGTATTAAAGATTAAGTGAAAATTAAAACTTAATTAAATATTTTTAACAGTTTTTCGTATATAATACGAAAATTATTGACTGAATAGCTATCGATCATTCGGATAACTTATAGAGAACTGAACAACTGCTAAATGGGCACTCATTTGTTAGTATATCTTGATTAGAAGCCAAGGTAATACAAAAACAACGAAATATTTACGTATTTTATGATGCTAAAAATGCGGATCGGCGGAACCTTTGCTCTCTAACTTCAAGTTGAACTGTTTTAGCCCAGGGAACAAAGAATGACTGAGAAACATGGCAACTTTAGTATCTACTTCTGAGTCCTTTTTAATTCTTAATCTAATTTTATTTTTAATCCTTTTTGAATGAGCATTGGGAACTCTAGGAAGGTAAATAAAAACAGTCATGTCAATACTGCATTCGAAATAGTGAAGAATTGGATCTGTAACATTCATTCTGAATCATTAAGAAGCTACTTAATTCTTGCAATAGGATATCAAATGACTGACAGTATGGGAATAGTTCACAAAGGTCACACTGAGAAAAGTGTATTTTATCAGTTACTATCCGTTGGCTTTTAAAAAGTGTATTATAGCCATTAAAAGAAATATTATAACTAGCAAAATCCTTCGTCGTTCAGCATTTGTTTTTGACAGGTTATACGAAACTGTAATAAACTCTCCTATTTTAAAAGAATGTTTTATTATGACTAAAAGAAGGCATTTTTAATATTTTAATTTGTTAGATAAATTTCCATAAACAAAAATTGCTTTTAGATAAAGAGAAAAGCCTAAAAAAACTGACATATCGGTTAGAATAATATAAAATCTTCGTCTTTTAACAGGTAGTAGAAAGATGGCAATCCCTATGCGTAAAATACTATATTTTACGGGGCATAAGAATTCTAATACTGGGTAAAAAACACTTTTCTCAGTGCAACAGATAGAATTCAAAGTTATGAAATGAACACTTTTCAATCATTCTGAATCATTTTTCATTTGTGTGGAGTGGATTAAAATCTATATTAAAAAACGTTTATATTTCGTTTTACATACAAATGTTTTCTTACCTTAATTATTAGACTCGAATTTGGAAACATTTAAGGATTTTGAACTTTATCCATTTTTTAAGGACATCAAAAAAAGCACCACCTAAGATCTGATGATTCTGTATATCTATTCCGAAATGGAAAATCAGTAGTAAAAAATCGGTATGTTTTTTTTTATATTTATATATAACTTTCTATAGATGTAATGAAGAAATCTTTTAGATATTCATAGCTCGAATTTTATTAGGATACTATCATCAGATCTACATTCTTGACAATATCATAATCATCCGATATTACTGTAACCATCATCGTCATACAACATCATCCGGCATTACCATTGAGATAATCCGTCATCATCATCAATTGATATCATTATCTTCATTTATATTTAAAAATAAATTGATGTTCAGTTATGAACTTTATACATATTTAATAATATTGCAACTTAGTAATACTCCCATAGAAGACCACGAAAAATCAATCCGGAGGTCCAGAGTGCGCAGACCCCTGGTGAGGTTAGCTTGGCCTTGGAAGACAAGTTCGAAGTTTCCTCTAGTTTAAAAACCGACAAATAAATTCTGTCTATGAATTTCTAAACTGTGCCAGCGCAACAATTTATTTACCCAACAAATTAGCCAGGTGGTCGGGTTTTAAATAAATTAGTAGATAATATATATATAATACAAGAAAGAAGGCGTTAAACAAATGCATTTATAACCCACCGGGGAATTCATTTATTATTTTCTTCCATGAAAATATTTTCAACGGATCGATTCATGTCGTCAGGTTTCGTGCTCTTCCTCGTAGTTTCTGAAGTAGTGTTTAGCGACGATTCCGAAAAACTTGTTGGATAAGGTGATTTTTCGTAATAATATTCACTAAAATTTATTTTATCAAATACTGAAATCAAGTCAGACATTTCTTTACACTATTTACAGAAATGCGTTTATAACTTTACAATCCACTTGTGACGTATTTAACTATAGGAGTACGTATTTAAAAAATGGATTATTTCTGATGTAACGAACATTAGGCGCGCCACTTTGTTACTAAAAGTTCGTACATATTTTTTAAATTAATTAATAATGACTCTTTTAAACGACAACAAATCAGCGATTTTGTCGAATTTAATTACGTTTGCCTGTTTACTTCGCCTGTGTTTCTTGTTTACACGATATATTTGATAGAAGTTTATTCCACAATGTTTTATGGCATAGCCATTTTTTATAGCTCTAACGAATCGGCAAGATTTTTCCTTTTTACCTTGGAAAAACATTACAACTTTTCCAAGCAATATCGTTTTCTTGCAAACTACACTGTTAGAAATGTTCAGAAATTTCGGATACTTTTATGTTACCGAAATAACAGAATTTTACTAAATTCGGTAACAGAAAGTACCATTACGTTATATTATCAGAAAATTACGAAACTGTAACAGAAAATTCAAAAGGAAACAGTGAAACACGGTGACATTACCAATTATCAAAATTTGTAGTCGCTAGGTGCGGTCGTTCACCCATCGCAGAAATGGAATTTTCATTCGGTTATAAAGGATCCCTCGGTCAACCATTTACTGATGGTTATACCCTACTGGGTATAACGAGTGTTATCCGAATATTGTTGAATTGTATATGTATATATATATATACAGGGTCATCGAAAAGTATCGGACCCCCCTAATATCTTCAGTTAGAATGCACTTAGGAGAAAATGTCCAATAGCAAAGTTGTATGGTTTCAAGCGGGGAGTAAGATGATGACCTTGACTTTGACCTTGACCATGTCCTTCAAGGTCATTTCAAGGTCAATCTAATTTTTTTAAATAGAACCCCCTACATTTTATTGCATATTCTTATAGCTTATCTCGAGAGCTTTCCAAAACACTATAATAAAATATTTTTTTATTAAGTACTGTTTGAGTTATAAAGGCAAAACTTCAAAAAGTTAACAATTTTTCGACACAAAATGTAGAATATCTTGTAAAATATTATTTAGTTTTCAGTAATCATAACCTTAATACTTTTGTGCGCGGAATAATGAGACCAATTAACTGGTCGGACTCGCACACCACTCTTGCCTTAACTGGTCGGACTCGCACACCACTTAACAAATTGTTAACTTCAAACCTTTATAACTCAAAAAGTACTTAATAAAAAAATATTTTATTATAGTGTTTTGGAAAGCTCTCGAGATAAGCTATAAGAATATGCAATAAAATGTAGGGGGTTCTATTTAAAAAAATAAGATTGACCTTGAAATGACCTTGAAGGACATGGTCAAGGTCAAAGTCAAGGTCATCATCTTACTCCCCGCTTGAAACCATACAACTTTGCTATTGGACATTTTCTCCTAAGTGCATTCTAACTGAAGATATTAGGGGGGTCCGATACTTTTCGATGACCCTGTATATATATATATATATATATATCGTATTTTTTCTACCTCGATGCACATTTACAAAACAGTGTTGTTTTTATTAAATTTTCTGTTTCTAATAATAGGGTAACACTCGCCATAAAAAATTCTCAATTAAAAAATCGAAAATCCAGCTAAAAAAGTTGCGTAGGTATATACCTTTTTTTAGTTGCCACAACTATTTCCAGTTTATTATTCTGTATCCAAAAGAAATAGTTGAAATAACTATTTTAATTCCTTTAATAAACTAATTCAATTAGGTAAATAGTAACAGCTCTGGCCAGTTTTAACCAATTAAAATAGTACTAACGAGCATTTTAAATAATTGAAGTAACTAAAAAAATAGTCAAGTTATCTATTTTTCTTGTTAACACTCTACTCCCCTCAGAACACTTACAAAAACAACAAAAAATATTTCTTGGATAATGTTTCAGATCTCTGATTTGAACTAATATTTCATTCGATGGCTAATGCGGATCATTTGGTTCGATATCAATCTATTGTTCTCAAACACTGAATGTTAACCCTAACTTCAAATTTGCCACTTTTTAGATTATCCATAAATTTATACCTAGCTTCAAATGTTTGAACATGTTCTGTCAGTTTCCAGGTTTCTAAAATGTCTGCAACACTTATTTCCTTGTTAACCTTTCTCCTCGAGAACATTGAACATATACGATTATTGACTTCCTGCCTGTCGCCTCCATGTGACTTTTTATCCAAAAGGTCGTATTTTCAGATCGTTAGCGATCTATTTTATTTTATTATTCATTCTACCATGTCTATGTTTATAAAGTTATTCAACCTACAAACAAAATAGATAATATTTAAGAAAGATAGTTCGTTCATCAATGGAAATATCTGAACTTACTATTTTTTTAGTCGGATTGTGTAACCACCAAAAAATGATTGAACTGACTACATGACCCTACTGAGAATTCAAAAGAGATGGTCAATTTTACCACTTGTTATAGTTAAAAATTTAACACATTTAAAATAAATAGTTTGTTCAACCGTAGTTGGTTTGTTATTTTTACAACTAGTTCGTTGCGTTATCTACTTTTAGAATAGCTATTTTTCAGATAGTTAAATCAACTATTCTCTTATTTAGCGATATCTTAAGCCATAAAATGAACATTCCATAAAGAAGCTGCTGATAGAATTTAAATTCCTTTATTAGGATTACTAACTATTCCATGTTAATGTAAATTTTGGGTTATAAATTAGTTTACATCAAGACTTTAATCCATCTAAATAATATAATAACACAGAAACGTGTATTTCAGATTCTAGCAAATTATTTTTTAATTTCAGATTAAACTGTCACCGATATATGGTTAATAACTTTCGTCGACACATCCATAAAATTCTACTAGCGTTTATCTGGAAGCATGCAAGAGCATATAGTTGTCAAGATATTGTCATTTTGCGAGATTTATTATTCTATCCTAGGAGAGCGAATTATCCATTGGGGTGATCGACAATTCACAATAACAACTCGGATCTGGCGAGCAATGCAAATTGTTATGTGGTGTTATGTTGCTCCGAAAGGTTTCATTGAAGTCGATATCAGACGTACATTTCCCGATAAAATCCCCGGCTTATTTCTGTACGTACTGTTTTTAGCAAATACTGCAGTTATTCTAGCATCTATCCTTTTTGGATTTTACGTGAAGGATCATGCTATTTTAAATATCAGTAATGAATTGAAGGAAATTGATGCAAAACTGACAGAACAAAACATTGTCGTTAAAAGAGTCAAATCGCTGTACGTTTTGGTTGTTGGCATGTTTATAGTTTCTACACAAACCAGTCTTTATGTGGAGCTTCTTATAAGTCGATCAACTCCAACGTTATGTTACAACATTATTCTCGTCTGGTCAATCGCAGTTTTTGAATGCTTCGTTTTTGTTTTTATCGAAAGAATTCAGGTCATCTATGAGAAGATGAAGAATTTGAATACTATATGCATTAGAATACAAAATATGGTGGATTCAGACAAACGAGAAGCCTCGTTTGAATTTTTGAGAAGACAACATCCCGAAGTCTGTCGATTGATTAACTGGTTAGTTAGTGCATTATTTTTCGAACTGTCTTGTCTTCATAAATTAATGTTTAGAATTCAATTTCATCATACTTCAACTCATTCTCTAATTAATTAACGGAGTTCTCGTGAACTAAGATTGATATAGTTAGCTAATTTTAAGATGTAACAAAAAGAAGCCTTGTTTGATTGCAAAGTAGACTTTCTCAAAAGTTAAACTATTTTATTACGCGACTAAAATGTAGTACCAAAAATTAGATAATGTTCAGAATTTGGGTTTAAATTAAGCAGGTTGAAAATTTTAGATTTAGATTATTAAGACTAAAATCGAACTTCCATGGACTGAATAAAAATTCTTTGCAAAATAAAACGTACAACCGATAGCACAATAAAATGATATTATTTACGCGAATGATATATTTTATTATCACTATAAAAATTGTTTGTGTTAGCAAGTGTTTATTGAATGGAAAGATTCTTTTATCAATGTAATTAACACAATGAAATTTGCATAGTAATAATAATATATGTCATCCATTGAACGAATACTTTTCATTGTGGCTATGGGATGTTCATTTCATCGGTTCAATTAATTGGTTCTCATTGTAACAAATTAATATGCGTTCTATTCCGACGTGAAAAAGTATACTTCGGTAATTGGCTAAACCACTCACTGGAAGGAAGAAAATGGAATTTAAAAATTAGTTTAAATTTATTTTTGATAACAATAAATAATGGATTTAAGGGAACATGTCATTGATTCACTGTGTCACTGAAGATACTTACAAAAACTCCCTCCCACTCCGAGAAGAAAATGTTGACCCCCCCCCCTCCCCACTGTATTGATACAGTAGTATTAGAAATGGGAATGGAATACGAACTTCTTAATTTCATACGAGGCATAACTTCACATAAAAAAATTCGTAAAACTTTTCGTTTGATCGGATGTAATAAAAAATCTGTTCAGAACCATCGTCGGGTTGTTACTAAACCCGTTTGGTTTTATCAGGTCGTCGTTGTTTATGTTGTTTTCTCGAATTTTGTGTTTGTCTCAAACAAGATCGTAATGGCCATTTAATGTGCGTTTTTCTTACGGCTTGAAGAAAAATTGACTCAAAAGCTTAAAACACTCATCATGATCGTCTCGTTTTAAACTCTTAATAAAGTCTACTTCGGATTCATTGCTTGGCTTGCTGTATACTTTCCAGTCTTAAAATGAGAAATAACAACGCCTTCTTATAAGTTTCAAGCCAACAAGAATTTGTTTTAAGACTATATTCTGACTCAATGGCTAAATTTAAAACAATTTTTAAAAGAAGTCGGTCATTGTTGTAAGACATTTTGTTCTGTGTACGTTACTAGTCGAATGAGCGAACATCACAACCTAACCAAAGAGTGCCATGCGTTTTTAACAGCAATGATGGCTGACTGATAAAATATGGCGAATGTCTTTACAAAATAATTACACTGAAAAAAATAAGTCTTAATTTAAGACCATTGATGAGCTACACGGAAAGAAATTTTAAATAAATGCCACTGCTCAGGGACGTAACAGCTACCGCACGATTTCTGACGAATTTCAAATGGCGGTTAAAATTCGAAATCGTTAAAAAGGAAATTTTTATGAACAGATACAATTTTATTACACCTTTTCGAATAGTTATTCATAACTTTCCGACTATATAGTTATTAATAATTAATTTTAATGATCTATAAATGTTGTTGAAACGGAAAAACTTGGTACTTTTTCATTCTAAAGCTTCTGTATCGAAAACAGTGCAAGATACACTAAAAATGCACTGGAACTTTTTTGTGGAGCACAAAATTTCCTACAAAAAAGTCACCGAGGACTCTAGACTAAAGTTAATAGCTTAGCTACGAGCAACGATGGAATATGCCTCATATTTTACAAAAATTATAAAATATTCATAATTAACTTGTAAGACAAAATTCCAGCGTTATTCATAGATAATCTAATAACTTTAGACTAGGGTTCTCGCTGACTTTTTTTCAGAAAATGTTGTGCTCTATAAAAAAGGTTAAGTGCATTTTTTAAAGTACCAAGTTTTTCCGTTTCAACAAGGTTTATAGATCATTACAAATAATTATTAATAATTATATCGTCTAGAAATTATGAATAAATATTCTCAAAGGTGCACTCAAATTGGATCCGTTTATAAAAATCTTCTTTTTAACGAATTCGAATTTTAGCCGTCATTTCGAATTCGTCAGAATCTGTGCGGTAACTACTACTTCCCAAAATGCTGTCGCATTGACTTAAAATTTCTTTCCGTGTACATTTAAGATGTAACGAAAATTAAGCCCGATTAGAAAAGGAAAAATTCATGCACTATACATGGACTAATTTTAAGCCACTTTAATTTGTAACAATTTTAGGACTTATTTTTGTCTGTGTAGATTTGTCTCTCGCAGTTACTGAATGATAATTCTTTTGGACACGACATGTTCAAAAAATATGTGATACTCGTAAAATTTTTAGTAATATCTGTTTGAGACATGTTAAATATAGAAAAATATAATCGCTGGTAAATTTTCTCACAAATACCCTTGTCCACTCACATTTTAGCTGATATTTTGTATACGTTTGTGAAAAAGTATATTCAAATCAGTCAAAATCTGTTTGTCAATTCTATTATCGAGAGAACTTCCTTAATTGATCATACCTTACATTTAAGTCAATTTAACCGACTTAACTAGACTTCGGAATTGCATGTTTAGGCTGATGCATTCTCATGGGATCCATGTCGCCGTATTTTTACCTGTAATTTATTTACGAGCTTGTTACTGCTGTCACATTATTTTCGAAAGTATTGAGCATAAAGAGAGTTCATTAGATATGTGGAGGCCAACATTTGACGTTCTGCTAATAACAATACCCTGCATCATATGTACCAAAGTTGCCCGTGAGGTGAGTAAAAACGTTTGTTAGTAAATAATACGTAAATATGATTAGGCACATTCAATTGTCGAAATATTGTCAAAGTGAATTGTATTATACGTATGCAAGAATAAATAGCTATTTCAATTGTAGATACAGCAATGATCGAATGCATCATTTTGGGTTCTGTAGGAAAAATAAAGTTAATTTGTACTAGATGATGATCTCGATTGATGATATTGAATGGTTAATATATAGAATAATTATTAGTTTTATGTGACCATATGGAACGATAATAATGCAGTTCTTTGTCGATATTGATAGAGTTATCAGATTATTATATTACTTCTTTACTGGAATTGGCAGTGTTTCATTTAGCATATTTAATTTTTACATAATTTAAAGTCAAACTTTTGTCAATATGTCAATTTTAGAAAATTTTCACCGCATATAAGAAAAAAATATTTTACACGAATTTTATATTTAACATGAGTACTTCGTTCATCAGTCACCATCATCATCATCGTCATCATCATCATCAACACTGTTATAGTTATTAGTGCCGTTAACATTTACATCAATTATTTCGTAGGAATTTATACTCTCAGCACGGACACATAGGCCTTCTTCATAATTTTCCTGAAATGTATCACATAATTTAATCAGCTTCTACATTCCTCGCCGTAGAAAACAACATTTTAATGAACAATTGCATATAATTATCCCCACGTCGTAGAGAGTTTTGTGACAAAATACTGATTTGATTATTTGTGTCGAGTTATTGCCAAGTTTTGAAAATAAGAAGGGTCTCCTGTATATACATCCGCCAAATATATTATTTATATTTTTTGGATATTTCATGTACATTACTAGTAAATTATCTAAATTAAAAATCATGAACATGCATTTGAAATGTACATTCTTACGGTATTGAAATTTAATGAATACGTACAGTAAATTTCATTTGCTGATAAATGAAACATAATGCAAAATATTACTCCAAAGCTTATGTTCCTGCACATTAAATTTAATGAGTTTGTAATGAAATGTATTATATATCGTTTAAATTGTTACAGTCCGACAAAATGAAAAAGACTCTGGAGTCCTTTGCAGCCAGAAATCCTGACATAGCAGAGAATTCAAAAATGAAAAACCTTCTAAAGTATTTAAGAAGGACCGACGTCGTATTTGACGCCTACGGATATTTTGAATTGAACAATAGATTATTGACTTCGGTAAGTACATCAGACACATTCATATATTGGGAATACTTTTAAACAACCGTATTGCTCAATGGTTAAGAGTTAGTGATATAAATCGATTGATTAGTTTACGAATATCATTCTTTTGAAGAAAAGGACTTTTCGAAGTACCTTTTTATTAGTCTTGTGACAAATAAGTCATTCTTGCCATCAAAAACCTAACTCGTTTCAAACTAAAAGCATATTACAGATTAAACATGGTTAGACAATATCAGCTTTTTTAACATGTGCGTTAAATGGATTTTTAAACAATGTAAAAACGTATTTCAAGTAAATGTGTAACTGCATTTTTCCGTGTAAATTTTCTGCTTTATTTACTGTGTGTCTGTACTGTTCTTACGGGTTAAATAAATGTCAGTAATTATTTTAATATCGGTAATTCCAATATATTTACAATAGTAAATTTTTCAGTTCGTAATAGGCGTTCTTACTTACTTTACTATTGTGGTGCAACAGCACGAAGCTCATTAAATTACGGAGTACGTAACATACTTTTTTAAATTAACAACTGAGAAGAAAATCTTCATTATGTACACATGCAATGAAAATTATTATTTTATTTATCTTTATTGCTTAATTCCCTTATATTTTTTAGATTATTGTGTCAATATCTCCTAATTGTGCTTGCGCTGGAATGAAGCCTTTTTGGAACAGCGGATGTCATTGTACATGAGGAAAATGAAGAAAAAAGGTTGCCAATAACTTCGTGTCTACAATAGTGTTTATATTGGTGTTAAATAAAGTTCTACTCGTTCTGCAATTTTGCTAAATATATTTATGTATTTTATCTTCTGCTTTTTGGAAAGTTGATGTTGAAACTATTGTCGACGTTTAAGAATTGTCAATTTTATTATACCATATTCAATAAAACAAATATTTATAATAATGTCTGCTAATCTTTAACCAAATTTGATTCAATTTTTAACAAAATGTGCATAATAAAATTCTCTAAAACTTTCTCAAGACTAATCTGAAGAAAAAACTAATATTGTTACTTTTCTTTTCATTTCGTGATTGCGAATATGCTGTAATGCGACCACTAAGGGGGTTTTAAAGTGATCTGCCGATAAGATTGGAATTTTCATAAAAACCTGCAAATAAAAAATTACTGAATCGATTTTTCAAAATTCCGGCTTTGTAAAGGCAAATCTAATTACTACAGACGATTCCCTAGAAAATACCAAAGATATCAATTGAAAACTGACCGAGAATTTTGGGAAATAAGTGATTTTTATTTTGTTCCGAATGTTCTGGGTCAGTCCCCTATTAATGTCTTTGGTATATTTTATAAAAAACAGTAGATAGTAATTATAACAGCCTTTATAGGGCCCAAATTTTGAAAATTTGGTTCAGTCATCTTTAATTGACCTTTTTTTAGTGAAACTTCATACCATACCGGCAGACCACTTCAGAACCTCCTTATATAGCCAGTTTTTGGCTAATAAATTTAAGTACTACACAGTCTGTGGACAACAAATCAACTTCGCCGGTTACCCGTTGGAAATATAATAATTTTATAGAAATTTTGTAGATAGCTTCGTAAATGAATCTTGTACAGTTTATGACAAGTTTCTATATTTAAAACACATAAACTCATCAGTTTTTGTCCAGGTTTTGGCCCAGAATTTTGCTAGGATCCGGAGTGTTTTTTTTTTCCAATGATAATTTAGGTGTTTTGTACATGTTTTATCCATTTTCGGTACATTTTTTATACATTTTCTATTTAGTATCTATACATTTTAGAGCTATTGTTCTTTTAAGCGCTTTTAAAGTATGGCTAAATGCGCGCACGAGCTGGTTGCACACTTTTCAAAAGCATTTTTCTGGTTTTAATCAAATACTAATTTTTAATTAATAAAAGTATAGAAATCAATTTGGAAGAAAATTTTATCAGAAACATTTTTCGGCTAAATCTTGGACAGTTTTTGTCCAGTTTTAATATAGATATAATAGAATTTTAATAGAAATTTAAAAAAGATATTTGCATACCTATTTTCACGTTCGAACCACACCAGACGAATATTCGCGAAATACTGATTATTGTCTTCTAATTTAACAACAAGGTACCATTTTCCAAGAACCGCGGACAATAAAAAGAATAACAACCTTGAAACGTAAACAACATACGTCGAGGATTGTAAACAGTTTGATGCATTTGATATTCGCCCTTCTCCAATACACATTTAGTTCATACATATTTTGAATAATTTTGCTAAATAGTTATTAGGTAGGATTTTTAGACAAATATGGGGAGAGTATCATTTAATTTATTTATGTCCAAAATTTAGACACTATTCTAAGAAAAAAAACTGATTTACTGATGTTTGGCTATTGGTTATTAACTAGTTTCTGGACATTTCTGCTATATACGGGTCAAAACCACCTAACTTAGACAGAAAATCGACTGTACCTATACGATAAAACTGGATTGGATTTCTAACAGGGTTCCAGATGCGCTCCTTTTGTATTACTTTATTAACTTGTTTAAAAAGAAATACGCGATCATTGCAACTAGTTTTATTTGGGCGTAAGTGGCATTGTTTATAATGACAAAATAATAAGGCAAAATAATAATTTTATTGATGGTTATAATGCTAAATTTAAGCGTACCTGTAAAACTCGAATGTTCGAAAATTAAAGAAATGCAAACAATGGAAATAGAAAACTGTTCCTCGTGTTCTTCTTTTTTTTATTTAAGCATTTTTAAACCTTTTTAGGTTTATTCAGCTACACATGAAATAAGTACATTTTAGTTGACAAGTTCTAAACGCGTAAGTTGCAATTTCGTAGGTATGAAAAAAAAAATCGACAGGCCTTAATGTTTGGTTTAGCAATGAGCATATCCACTTGTAGTGGGAGATTGAAACCAACTCTGATTAGTCCTTGAATGAGAGGAGCGCTGTCCGCTATACAGTTCGTACTGCCACAATACATGATCCAGATATTCATCGCTACGATTACATTTACAGGTTGGATCGGTAATGATATTAATTCGGGTAAGGGATGCAGCCAGATTGTAATGGTCTGCCCTACAACGATTGATTGTGACTATTAAGGGCCTTTCCAGTTTTTTTTTGTGTGTACCGCGGCTTGTTGTTATTGTTGTAATATTTTTGAAAGTATGTTATGCCTTTGGTGTGTCCTTGATCTTTAATGAAGGTTTTTGTTAGCCTACTTTCTTGTTCCTCGTGTTCTAATGTTTTTATCTTCTTCGGTGATGTATGGTCCCCGAAAACGGAAATGAATTCAGTTGTCAAGAATGTGAATTCAGTGCAATATATACCAATTCATTTCAATTCCTTACCAATGGTATGAATAGAAACGAATTTATTGATGACTACGTTTCTGCATTTTCGTTTATGGGGTTGAGTTAAAGGCAGTTCATGAAATGAAGAAGGTTCAATTCGTAGACAATGATGACCAGATACGTTTGTTTTTCAGAAATGGCAGTCGCCATCACTGGAGAAGATGCGGAAATTAAAACATTGTGAACACTTTTCTATTTTCTTACCTTCAGTTTTGATGAACAAGTAAATTGTGGTTCATACCAGTAATTTTTATAGGTGCTAAATTCAAGTTTTAAAAAATCATTGTAGCATCAGTTACAATTTTTTTATCTTCTAACTTTAGGTGAAACCACAAACCGATCACAAATAAAAGAAAACTTGTCGCGATTATCATATATTTATTTTTAAACAAATTACCCGTGTAGAAACACTGTAAAAGGCAAAACTTAAATTAATTCAGAAATGCGATGGAAATGTGGAATTAGGTAAGAAAAATGAGGGACGTTTTTGTGTGTGAGGGACAAGTTTCTTGGAATTATTTTTTAACAAGCGTTAAAAATTGTACAAAATACATAAAATATAAATCAATAATTATAATTTGCAATTAATACGGATACCGATTAATTTAAATTGTTATAATTTATCAGATTTTTTGCATTTTTTGGAACCTTGGACCAGTACTCGGTCAGTAGTAGAAAGTACTACGTTGGAACTGTCACTGTATTGGGCAGGTACTGTTGCAGTACTGGGCGAATAGTGCAGACAATACTCTGATACAATCTCTACTGGCGCAGTATCGAGTCAATGATAAATGTTCACCTGGGGTGTATCTGGACCTCTTCTGACAGGTATACAGTATAGACAACTTGCTACCATTTTGTCTAGAAACACAATTCCAGATGTCGACATTTTAAATTCTAGAATGCAAGGAACGCGTAACGTAATAAACACTACGTAAATTTAGCGTAAAATTCCTATGATTTTAAAACTCACGTAATTCTGTCAATTTTCTTCCATTTTTGTCCAACAAACCCGTTTTGACGCGGAATTAAACTTTATTTCAAACCATCTTTAGACCAAATTTCTTCAGAATGAACTATTGTCATAATAAATATTGTGAAAGTTGAAACCAATCGAAACAAAATGAAACATCGTCAATGTCAATGTCATCGTCATCGTCAAAACTGTGGTTTTGTATATTTTCACTTTATCAAAATCAAACATGACGACTCAGAAAGATATGCTTTGCGGCTTTCACAGTAAAAAAGGTTTCACATCGGGTAAAAATTAGAGTAGTTATGAGTAATCATTCACGTGAACCTAAAAAAAGCGAGTTTTGCGACATAACATTGGATTTTGTGGATGTATGGGACAATAATACCACACCATTTGACTTAGTTTGATCAGAACTAGAAACTGTCTCTAAGAAAGTGCCAGATCGCTGTCATTTTTAATGCCACATTTAAAGTCTATTCATATTCATAAAAAGGAAGTAAAATTGATGTCCACTGTTGGTAAAGCCGTTCTGTTATTCGGTTATGTTTCATCCATAGTGCATTCTGCATCAGTAATTTATCCATCCATTCTTCATCCACTGTACGTACATTTAACATGCTCATTCATTAAATATTCACTCCACTGACAACTGGAGTATGTAATTAAACCGCAGAAATCGGTATCACAATGGTTCATTTTATTCTGTATAGACAATTTAAAATTTTAGTATGGATTAAACATTTGTTGGGTCGTTAATTACGAATCCGGAGTCAGTTTTCAAGAATTCAAAATGACGGATTCAATATGGGGGGCATTTTTGAAATGTATTCATCGGATTTACTTGAACATCATTACTCTGGGGTTTTGGGGTCGCTGATCATAATTGGGGCGTGATTTTGAAATTTAACATATATTTCGGAAAAGCCTAGATCATCACTTTGACTTTGAATTTTGGATCCCTTCTTTTGGTAATGAGATATAAAGTATCTAGTTACCCCGAGATATCTCTGGTCTAACCTTAGGGGGGTTAAATGGACCTTCATGGTCTGGAAATGCAAAAGGGGTTTAGTTGTGCTAATTTTGAAAATGATGCCCAATGACGAGGTTAGGTAAAGGCATAAAAATTTGTCCAAAGACTGGAATCGAGACATGGATGACGTCCGCGAATGAGAGTAATCTGAGGAACTATAGGTGCAATTCGTCGAAACGGAACAGGAAAAGCGACATCCGGTAAGAGTTGCGTAATCCGTGACGTCATCGAACTTTTCCTTCGGGGATGAGTTTTCCGTCGGTGAAAAGGAGCGAGGGAATTGAAGTAGGAGTGTGGTCTGCGATCGTTTGGTTTTGTAAGCGAAAGCCGGCAAAGTGTCTAGGCGCCAAAAATAGCCGAGAGCTGCTGTTCGTTCGGCTCAGCGGTGGCGAGTGTCTACTCCTCATCGTCTCGACGAAATTTTCTCGGGGCCTCGACTTTTTTCCACGCCGCCGAAAGTTCTCGACGTCTTTTTAGTCCGCGATACATGGAAACTCGCGGTCAGATACTGGAAGCCAATCGAAAATCACGATCGAAGGTAAGTCGGTGATCCAAAAAAATGTGCGGGTGGAAGGGAAAACGCGACTGTTATGTTTTTGCTTCTATTTTCCCTCGCGGCTTTCTGTGTCACGTCATTTTCGGCGACGTCTGATTTATCGCTTGAGCCTTCGTTTCGAAGGTCGACGTCGTTCCGACTGATTCCTGTTGTTTCCGCAAATTTCGGAGAAGGATTATTCTGTGTATATTTTCGTAAATAGCTCGTGAGATCCGTCGGACCGTTCGGGATCGCGCGACTGTTTTTATCGGACATCAAAACAGTGAAGGGACAAACGTGAGATATGGCCATATCGTCAGAGTATACCTAAAAACAGTGCAACGGTTCGTGAAGTGAATTTTCATTTGCGGGTGATGATTTTAATGTTTGCACAAAATTACGACTTTAATTATGTCATGGGAAGATGACGAATTTGTCGTTGAACACAGAAATGTTCATTTTTAACGACAGAAATCCTGTGTGTTGAGTCGTTTCTTCGTGTATTCTATTTTGGTATTGTGTGATGGAGAAAATAATGGGTGTCTCGTGGAGATAAGAAAACTAGATCTGATCAAATACAAAATCAGAGGTTTTTCAAGAGTTTAATATAGTGCTACATTCTGTGGCACGTGTACCTTGGTGGAGGGGGGAGACGGAACTTACCGATTCGTCAGTTTTTATCTTACTTCGTGACCCTTCACTGCATCCTCGTGTTCATAGTTTTGAACACGAGGATGCAGTGAAGGGTCACGAAGTAAGGTTATTTTAAAGAACCAATTTCGTTGCTGCATCCGCTATAAAGCATTTTAATGCTATTTTTGGGTCGAGGGAATCCCATAATGGGATGTTATGTTCGGTAATTATCCGTGCGTCCCAAAGAATTTGGATTACTACAGTTGTGTTGTGCTTCGGTCCTCGTAGAAAATATTGTATTATCGCTAACATACATAATTATTTTAGTAAAATTGTCTATATAGGTAGGACTTTTTTCGATTCTATTTATAGAAAACTATCCATACTGAACGCCAATATTTACTATGTCTGATTTTTAAATTTCGGGTTTTTGAAATGTCTATTTTGTGTCAGGTTCTAGGTGCACCGGAAAAATGTGATAAAATAAGAAATTTAACGATTTGAAGAAATAATGGTTATTGCTCTGAAAATAGAGGATAGACTTTGTGCCCTTTGAGGTATTCAAAAATCCTCTTCTGTATCCCTCTCCCCCTGTAACATGTAGGTGGAGTGAGGAAAGTATTAAAAAATCAGTTTTTCGGAAATAATTTAAAAATATCAATTTTATCAAAAACAAAAACATTTAGAAAGTTGCAGCTGACAAAGTTCCGTATGTGTTCTTTTTTTATTATTTATCTCGAGAATTATTGTTCAAATCATAAAATGCTTCAAATAAAAGTTGTAGAAGGTTCAATTACTAACAATTTTCATCATTTAAACATTTTAGTACGATTGATGTAAGCACAGATATGATTTTTTAACGGTTGATAAGCGATAATCAGATGTAAAGCGATGAAATTTAATAGTAAAGAAAAAATGTAAAGAAAGGTATTGATGGATTAGCAAATATGAAAAGATATTAGTAATTTATTTAAATTAATATTTAATTTTAAATTATTATTAAAATTCTTATTTAATTCTTTGCCAAATAATATGCTTTCAAGACCGACGGGCCGGACACTTTTTGAATGTAAACTTCAGCGCTTTATTGGATAATATTATGACCCAGAACAAAATCTGCACCCAATGCTTCTAAGGTGCAAAAGTCTGCTCTTTCGGATTCTGGTAAAAGAATTCATCCAAAAAAAGATACAACTGGTGTTTTCAAAAAAGGTCCGAATTTTTAAAATAGCTTTTTCTTCAATCCGCAATTTATACTCGGAAACAAACACTGCAGAGTACACGAAATCACAAAATATCGTGTTAAAATGTTTGAGTTTCAAAATGATACCTACCACTTTTTGAAACTTCAAAATGGCCACTTATAGTATATCGTGAGGATATTTTGAGTATATATTGTGCTATCTGGGTAATAAATGACGCTATAAGAGCTCATTTTGTTTCTTATTTCTTTGTTATCCAACTGGTAGAAGTTTCTAAATCGGCAATTGCCCCGTAACTCCACATTTATGTCTTGGGGTCGCTGATTACAAATATGAGGTCACATTTTCGAAATTCAACATGGCGGATCCAAAATGGCAGATTTTTGTATTATGTAAAACTTATACAGAGTTTGCCTGGTTAAAATGTTTAAATCATCATATCTCTGCCAATATTAATCGGATGGAAATGTTTAAAAGAAGGAAATTATTAAAAATTAATTCCTATATAACTTTTATTTTAAGTATTTTGCAATATGATTATCAATTCTCAGGATGTAATCAAGTAACGCGTGTTGGGCACACCCGTTAATTATATCGCATTATTTAGGCAAAATTTGAAAAATATATCTTTAAGAGATATGAGATATAATAAGAAAATAAATAAATAAGGAAAGAAAATTCTTGAAATTTTGTCAGCTACATTTTTCTTGTGGGGTGGGTGGGTTCAGACGAGGTAACTACATTATTTGACACAGATGTTGCGGTGCTGAAAACAAATCCGACCTTCAAATTTGCCTATCACTGCATTTTGCATAATTTAGGGTTAAATGTTAGGTAAAAAAATCCGTTTTCGTCAACATTTGTGGTTAATTTTTGGTAACCACAAATTTTATTTCAGAAATCCGTAAGAGTTAGCAGTTCTTTCGTTTGGACTCCGGTTATATTTCCGAAAAGGACGTTCCGGCAATCTTTAGCGGGCATATATTTTCTGACTTATTTTGATGTGCTGAATTCGGATATCATGATGAAAATTGGCGCAAATGCGATTATCATGGTGAAAACCAGAAAAACGCTATTTTAAAAATGTTTTGCGTCTTTCGTTGTTTATTTTTATTATGGTCATTGGCGAGTAATAAACTATGACTGTTTGTTTTGTTTACATATTTCTGTTGATTTCAGAACCGTGTTTGCCTGTTATTCAATAATTTTAAACTCATTATTTTTAATCTGGACAGGAACCCATTTTATACAAACGGTAATTAAGTAACGAATAACGGTGTTCCAAATTATATAATATAGTTACATATCCTTAAGTTTTTAAATTTTTATTATGATAGTCTTAAATGTCAAAAAATGTATGCTGAAAAGCTTACCTTATTTTGATTACCTGAATTTAACTATCGACTGCTTATTACTACCTCCCATGTACACCCTATTATAGCCTTGGACATCATTATATTACTGAACAAGGTCATCCATCAGGCCGGGGAACAAAGTTCCAAAAATCAACACACCCCGAAAGGCCAAAATGTCGATATAGCATGGCTCCAGCATGATTTTCTTGACTTTGTCTTTGAAAATTTGGCAAAAGAAAGCAAATTAAAATACCTTGGACTCACGCAATATCGAAATTTTAGCCTTTCGGGGTTTTGATTTTCGGAATTTTGTATCCCGCCCGGTCGTTAGAGAAAATCAAAGAGATAAAAAGACATTTGATTTTCTGTAGAAGGTTTTGTGGAAAATAGTTTCCTCGGCCAATTCTATGAGAAGAACTTTCACACATGCAAAATTAATAATGAAGTAGATGCCTTCGATCCGTGGGTGCTTATACAATTGGCTACAGTTTCTTGAAGAAAGAGTGACGCTTCTGAGAACATTTCCATTTTAACACTGCTAGAAAAGAAGGTGGGGAGGGGGTGAAGTTCTATAGTTAGGTCCAAGTATAGTTTCGATACCTATATAGTATAATAATGAAGTGTTCCTTAAATGCCTCCAAATAGTAAATGAGCATTTTCAAAACTTTGACTGCGACCACAGGCCGGCCGAAGCAATAATAAAACAAAAATAAGTTTATAATCTCCCACCGGGCGGGGGGTGCACTTTCTCGTGATATTTCCACCCCTCGGGGGATATTTTGATGCCACTCAAACTCAAGGAAATATTTAATTCTGAATGCTTGTATACAAATGTCTTTGATTAGGATGCATTTTTTAAAACAAATGCAAAAAAATATATTTTTCCTGTTTTTGTAGAGAATTCGATGCTCTATCTTCATTGTTTTAAATATTTTTTACGAGATTTATATTTTTCAAAAAATTACAAAAAAACATGTTTTTCCAGTTTTAGACCTACCGATCGCCTAATAATCAAGTATGGATCTTCACCAAAAACTAATCAGATCTAAGTTATACCAAGATAAGCTAAAATATCGGTGTAACTTTTAAATCCGCCCTGCCATACGCGAGATATCGCGGAGACAACATTTTACACATTACGGACGGACGGGCGCGTAACATAACGGGCGTAAACTTTGTTATTCTAGTTTTGGATTCTCTAAGATCTCAATCGTCGACATTTGATGAAAAACTATAGGATAATTTTTTGGCAGGAACTAACTAAATTCAATACTTCGCCAGACCTATGGTGGAAGCGCACAAAAGTTATTTCTATGAATGTGAGGGTTGCGGTCCAAACTGAAACAAGGTCCGCATTCTCATTGGTACAAAAAACATTTTCGCACGTGCATCGAAAAATATTTTTTGAATCAAGTATGCACAAGTGCATTTAAAAAAGTCATAAACGCGTGAAGCCGCTCATAGCGTACACTGCATAAAAAATAGCATTTATATTGCAGTTCCTACCATGAAGGGTATAATATACATTTGTGAGGACAAAATCGAGGCTAATTTTTAAAATTTACAGTTAGAAGATGAATGGTCCAGTGAAATAAAGTTTTTTAGAGTCATAAATACCTTAGGTTGAATTAAGTAAACATGCTCCTTTTAGCGATGCTTTGAATATACCCAAGTGGTTTTTCGAGTTATGACGACGAAAAGGGTTAAAAAATCAATTTATAACTTAAAAGTACTAGTTCGAGTAAGATTTTTTTTAAGAAACACGAAATTTGTATCTTCCATGAAGTAGCAACTCTGTTCGCACGTGTTTTTAATATAACTATTTTTCTTTATAAATGTATAAAGTATGTTAAAGTACTTTTAAAAAATATGACAGATGAAGTAAATTTATAACTACTAAATTAGTTGTGCTGCGTGATTTGCTTATTGCTCATAACTTTTGATCGCATCATTAAATTTTTATGATCGAGCTACTATTGTAAAGAAAATATTTACACCTAAGTTTTTGCTCTATAGCAAGCATAATGATTCCATGTAAAAGGGAGAAAGCCTGGTCAATTTCCGAAAGATTTTATTGGCAAATCAAAGCATTCTCTCCGTTGTCCAAAAATTTTATTCTTTTTTTTTAATAAGAAAAGGGTTTGCATATGTAAAAGAAAATCGGAGCATCAAAACTCGACACCGAATAAATTATAGTAGCAATTTCAACCATTGTTAATGACGAAATATCGATTCAATGTGTATATACATATGTTTTTCTGCTCTGATAATAACCAAACATACATTTCCTTAATGTCATTTTGTAGTATTATTAGTAAAACCGTGTCAGAAGTCATTTAAACGACACATCTCACTTTGTCCCGTGATTTTCAGATTTCGAAAATCCGAACTGCTATCAAACCATTCGGAAATAGTGGATTCGGATTTTTGTACATTCGGATTTTCGAACATTCGGGTATTCAAAAATTCGGATAAATATTATTCGATTTTTTGAAATTCGGATATTTGGACTATTTGAAATTTTGAACTTTTGGAGGTTTGGACCCCACCCATTTATATCCGTATATTAAGGATTAACACCTTTGCGCCTTCCAAAATTTGAACATTTTTTTGTTAGCATTAAATAATACATTAATATGTTTAGAATATCATTCCATTAACGTTTAAGTGTTGAACTCATTTCATGTCAAAAACAGCCATATTTTTTTATTGTTTATTAACATATTATATGAAAAATAATAATTTTTTAATTAAATAAATTAAGAAGCCGAAGAATTAGAATAGCAGTTTTCGAGAAAATGTGTTATTTTGCTAACATTTGTAATTTTTCTAATAGGTCGCGTGAAGTTTTTTAAAAATCTAACTTAACTTTTTTCAAAATTTATTAGCTTTGTATCGTAAGAAATACGTTAGAATTGGCCAAGAAGTTTTGCCTTAATCGAAATTTGAACCAAACTTTACGGGTTATTCCCCGAAGTGTAGTGCCCTAAGTATAATGCTGAAATTTACTAGAGAACTACTGTTAATTATAATTTATTATTTATATATTCCACCATCTTGGAAATGTTTAATTAAGTCAATAACCACCAATGACTTTAGTAGGGCATAAGCCGCGAAATTTAAATTGTTTAATTTAGAATTCCAACCTAGGATAAATTCAATTTAATATTCTTGAATGAATCGACTCTAGGCGAGAAAGAGTCATATGAAAAATGTGAAAAAATAATCTAAATGTGTGATTAATTAGAAAATTAACGGAGTTGTTGGGAGACATAACCCAGTTGGTAGAGCATTCGACCGGCAATCCAAAGATCCCAGGATCGTACCCTGGTGTCTACCGAATGTTCTTCCAAGTTCCGCTATTTTTTCGGAATTTTGTATACATTTTTGGGTTTTTCATATTTTTCATATTTAATTAACATTAGAATTTAGTATTTTTAACACTTTCAATAACAATGCTTATTCAAAAATGCCGGTGTTCGAGTATCCGAGTGATTACAGCAGAGGGCGCTTGAAAATGTTGAATATTTTCAAAATTTTTAGATAACGAATTTTTCTTGTGAAAAAATTCCGATGTATTCCGCATTGACATCTAAGAACTTTTGATTCATAGCATTGTTTATGAAAAGCTGATCTTTAAACTTACTTTTTAAACAAATTTTCACTTGGAACTCCACTTTAAGGACCGCAATATTGAATTTTTGAAAATATGGCACACCATACTAAAGTCCAGACATTTTTGAGGCGCTATTTATATCTGTTTAAGATATTGTAATTCGCGACATTATTTAAAAAAATGATAAGTGAAAAAGAACCTTTGAAGAATCGTGTTTTTTATTCATTAACTACTTGTATTTTTTTTAAATTTGCAGTATTTTCCAATACCTAATTCGAAAGAGCGAGCTTTGGGACATCTACCACAAAATCTTTTTCGTTGCGTTTTACTACTAAAAAGTACTGTCAAACTTCATGTTAATTTTTTCGTACATTTGGTCCTTAATGAATTAATTACTTTTTATTTAATCAATTGCGATCAATTTTGCAAATAATTTTTGTTGATATTTCAAACATTTTCTGAACAAAATTTTAAAACTGCATTTAATTCCCTCATTATGCGATATGTTATTATTTAATACAAAAATCGTGAGTGGTTTTTTATTAACATATTAATAAGTAACTGACCAAGACGAACCGCATTCGCGGTTATCATAACACTATGGCTTCTGTTCGTTATAAATAACCAGCTGCTGCTATTCAGACAATGCAACTGTCGTGTACACCCGCGATCATTATTTCTTCCCAGATGCCGTAACAAAATTTGTATAATGCATATTTAACAAATAATGTATCGCTATAATGCTTGAAAAATAACATTACAAATTAAATATACAATGTGTATTTCCCTTTCATTGTTTCACATCTTCATAAATTATTAATTTTCGTACAAAATCATACTATAGAATAAAAAACACAGGTTAGCAAATAATGTTGAGGAGAGGTTTGACAAGAAATTTATTGTAAATCTCAGAAAACTATGACATATTGATGATTTTTTGTTGTTTTTGTAACTAATTTGAAAACTGTAAAAGAATACTTTGTTTATTATTGTATGGATTGATTGGAATGATTATTGTAGCTATATCCTAGTAAATGAAAACTTATTGAGCAGTAATAAATCTCATTCTTGTCCATGATCCAATTTTTAATAAATTTTGCCTAGACATGAAAGAAAACGATTTTTGATTCGTATTAATCGGGAAGTAATCTCTTTGTATGGTTAAAATTTTATTAAACTAATGATTCTGATTAAAATAAGAATAAAAAATATTCTCTATCGACAATTTTACATATTATAAGGAGGTTCTAAAGTGGTCCGCCGATAAGGTAGATATTTTCACTAAAAACCGCAAATAAAAAATGACTGAATCGATTTTTCAAAATTAGGGCTTTTTAAGTATGATTCGAATTACTATATACAGCATCCCAGAAAATACCAACGAAATTAAAAGAGAAATGACCGAAATTTGTCAGAAATAAGTGATTTTTACTTGCGTATTCTCTAGAAACCGTATACGATAATTAGAATTATCTTAGAATTTTTAAAATGTTTAAAGTTTGTCCACATTACGTGTACTAAACAATTTATACGAACTTTGTAAACATATTTCGTATTAATTATATCTTAAAATTATTTGGACATGTCAGATAATGATTATTTCTGAAATAATATGAAATGAAATGCATTTCATTTACTATGTAAACAATATTTATTGATTTAAATATATCCGAAAGTGATAAGATGCGGTTTCGCATTTATTTTTGCAATTCGACAAATCTGGTTTAATTTGCTTATGCTTCTGTTTACTAGAAAATTAAAATTTGAAATAGTATAAAATCAAGTGAATTTTATCTCTTTCTTGTTTCAGTTAAAATCGACGTCTACCTTGGCCAGGTAAATATTTTAACATAAATTTATCAAGAAAGTTCATTCAGCAGTTCAGCAACGCGCAATGGAGATATTTTGCTGAAGTTGAACACTATCAGGTGACATCGACAATTTTAGTTAATTAAATCGAATGGAGTAAGTAGGCCAAGATGACGGACAGCGAAGGAGGATCCGAACAAGATGATGTATCGTTCTTACGAACGGTGAGTTATTACTGCAATTATAAGTACAATCATATGTTAAGGTCCAACTTAATAAAAACGAAATTAAATAATGTAAAGCATAGCGAAATTAAAAAAAATTATCAAATTAAAAATTGAATTTTCAGTAAAAACTTTTATGGAATTTCTGTAACATTGCATATTATTGCTATTTTTCCTCTAAAGTCGGTAACAATTCAAATGTGTTGCAAAGATGTTTTTATTGTTTTTTTAATTCACAAAAAAAATTAGGGCCATGCTCCAGAGATTCGCTGGGAGTTGAACTTGGGACCTTTCGATTGATGATCGAATACTTTATCAAGATAGGACAGTATAGCAAACCAGAGTAGAATACAGGAATCGAAAAGATCTTTTCTTTTTTAATAAATTAGCCTAAATAAGTAGTAACTGACCTCCCTCGTGATCGTCGGAAATGTGATTAAAAGTAATAAAAAAAAATAGTAAATACAATTCTTTGATAATATACGCTACAGCAGCCGCGGTGTGCTTAAATGGCATTTAAAGCAAAGACGATTTTTAATTCGATACTACGACACTCATAGACCATCCCTATGCAGCAATTTAAAAAATGGTTAGAACCGTTTTTATTCTATAATGATTTGTTTTTTGAAAAATCAATGTCTTGAAAAAAAGATAAACATAACTTTTTACGTTTTAGTACATGGACTATATGTGCACATTAATATGTTTTCTTACTTAATTCGATGTGATAAAAATGAATACCACAGCAAAAATTGGCCCAATGTCATTTAGATGGTGAAAAATTTTGAAAACCCCATCTTATTTATCAAAATTGTTCTTTTTAATTGAATTTTAATACCAATTTAACGATCATCCTGTGGGTTACATGACTAAAGGACACAAATAATAAAAAAACACGAAAAAGTGAAAAAAAATACACTAACGTAGCCATATACCAATACGAAAATTAGTTCGAAAATGTCAATAAATCATACATTACAATATAATGGACACATTTACGAATAATAAAACCTTTTAATTATAATTACAATTAATCTTTCAGGAAGACATGGTCTGTCTGTCTTGTACAGCGACCGGTGAACGAGTCTGTTTGGCTGCTGAAGGTTTCGGAAACCGTCACTGCTTTCTTGAAAATATCGCCGATAAAGTAAGTGTCATCTTTGTTTAATTTCATCAGTCACGTTAATTAGAGTTTTAAATACTTTGCAATATGATTAAAAATAAACTAAAACCCAGCTTTCTTATGCGAATACGATTGTGAACATTTATAACATAAGGACAATCACATAATATTTGGTGTCATCTGATTTGCAGTCATGTTTTTTTTAATTTCAATAACTTTAATACTCAAAAGACAATTTTGAAAATGAATGTTTGCAAAGTATAGAAAAAACAAATTATTTTACTGTATCTTTGATAGAACGGACCAGTTTCTGTCATCAGAACAAAAATATAGGAAAATTAAAAATATGCATCACAAAAACTCGTCATTTGCTCGTCAAAGATGTCCATCAAATATTTAGTTATTATTTAAATACGAGCATGAAAATACGTTTATTTTATTTGAATAGTAAAGTTAATTTTAAATATTTGTTTAAATAAAAACAAAAGGAAGATTTATTTGCATATTTGAGTAAACAATTTTACTTTACTAATCATAAACTTATATAAAAATAGTAAAATTAGCTATATGAACAGAATTTATTTAATAGATAAGTAATCCTTTGAACTGCGCATCTAAGTTTACGATAAAACGGTATAGAAGAAGTAATAACTCGTACCATTATGTTTTTTCAGATAATAAATGATAAGTTCTAAAATTATTTAAATTGTTGTAACTTGCATTTGATTATTTTTTGTCGTATACGCATTAAAAAAATGAAAGAAACAATATTATTTTGATGGTGTGAACATAAAAAATTGGCCTGGATAGAGTGTATTAACAACTTATTTTGAAGTTAAATATTATAAGGTTTGCGAATTTATTTATATTTGTTCGAAACGATGATGGAATTACAAAATACTCTTCTTTAATTTCAGAATATTCCACCGGATTTATCGCAATGTGTCTTCGTTATAGCACAAGCTCTTTCCGTGCGAGCATTGCAAGAATTAGTGACCGCGTCTGGTTCGGAAACGGTAACACATTTTTATTCATAATTTTAATAGAACCATAAAACTGACATTTTTAAAAATTTCCAACTGTTTAACGAATTTCGAAGATTCCCGAAATTGAAGAACTATATATTTTTATCCGAACGGTGTCTTAAAATTTTTCACTTTTGAAGCTGACGAATCTCCGTTCAACTTAAAACAAAACATTTCAAAATATCCAGTCTTTGTTTCATTTGATGCATTTAGAATTGCATGATAAAAAAATGGTGGGAATGCTTACTTATATTGCTTCTATTAGATTTTTCAGAAATTCGTTAAGTTGATACTGTCAATACGAATTTTTGAACAGGTCACAAATATATTACGCAAAATGTGTGCCCAAATATTGTTACTTATTATTTATTTGTAAATTTATTTATTTATTATAAAGTTACAAATTTTAAAGATGTGTTTTATGAGATTCGCATTGGAAAAATAGATGGTAGCCAAGTTGCGCGATGTATATTAAACTTCCGATCTGCTGGATGATTGGTTTAACGAAAAAAAAATGAAATAAGTTATTTGAACTATTATAATATCAAGTGCTTCTAGAGAAATTATGTAGTAACTGCTTTTTAAAGTTGCTGATTTTGAACCTGAAGTCAGATATTCAAACTTTTTAATTGTGAAGATAATGCACCGTACGAAACTCGAGTGAGTACGAAATGCAACTCGTAAACCTATCTTAAATAATATATAAAAATCTTAGTGTTATTTTATGTACATATTTTCTTGCACAAAATATTCTAGTATAGGCAAGAATTTCTTTGTCCAATTCTAAGAACTTTTTGTTTGAACCGCCATTTTAAACCCTTTCACCTTAATATTCAAAATACCTTTTATACACAAATATTACAGTTCAAGTTTCGAGGACACGATTTCTTTACCTCAAACAAGAATTCTGTAACTATTTCAGTGTAAAAAACGAGATAAAGAAAGTAATACATTTTAAATTCTTTTTTTTTTAAACAATCGTGTATAGTTTTTCCCGGTTGCGTGTTTTGAAACATCTAATGCCAGATTCTGGATGTTCAGCTAATTTTAGGTCAGACATGCGTTCTTTAGATAGAAAGTTTTTTAGAACCTTTTTCTTACCCAAAGTACAACCGTTGAAAACGATCTTGAAAAAATGTCCATTTGGAACATAATGGGTTAAATTTGTGTTGAATACCATTGAATATGCTTGATATTTTTGTACAAGCCGTGTCTTCTTGGACTTTAGTGGGATACAGAAACTTCAAAATGATTCATTTATGGACTAAATTTGAAACTATTTATTATCAGTTGACTAAAATATGCACTAACCTGATCTTTAGACACCATTTCGAAAATTTAAAAACTCACAGAGACCATTTTCAAGTAAATACATTTTGAAAGTCAATTTACATTCTCAGATTCTCTTTTACAGCTTTCAGGTATCGACTCCAGGGTACCATAGATTTAGAAAAATATAGTAAAAATTCGCGAGTTTTTTGAAAAATGGAGTATACTTTTTTTAACGTTTTTTTAGCTGAATTTTAGTGTTTTTTTTTAAGAGCAGTCTTGATATATGCATTGCGTTAAAAAGTCCATTAAAAAATTATCCATCAAATTTTTGAAAATTAAGAAACGTTTTTTTTTTTAAAATATTTAAATGTCTAAATGCGGGTGTTTTTTAATGCATCAATTTATTCGATAAATATTTGGGATATAACTTTTTCATTTGAGGTGAATGAAGATTCGTTATTTTCATTTGTGGGATGATATGCATGTATGGAATAAATGGGTAATGTTATTAGCTAATTTATTCTTGTCGAAAGTTTCAAATGGAATTAAACAAGATATGTACCTCTTAGTATATAACACTTTAAAATAAAAATAGTAATAAATGGTATTTCCAGGGTAAAGGTACAGGTTCAGGGCACCGAACGTTACTGTACGGGAATGCCATACTACTGAGACATTTAAACAGTGACATGGTAAGTTAAAATATTATCCACTACACATAAATTTTCGAATAGAAAAAAATGACAGATAAGGATAACTTATTATTATTTTTTACATTGTAGTACCTGGCTTGTTTGTCGACGAGTTCATCCCACGATAAATTAGCTTTTGACGTTGGTCTACAAGAACATTCTCAAGGTACGAATCCATTAAATTATTATACAACTTAATGGTTATCTCATTATTGTCAAAAACGTACAGTAAATTAATAATAGACTGATGTTTGTACATACAAAATATAAGAATCGTTCTTTTATGAGAAGATAAAAATATAAGTTTCCAGTATTTTTGGCCTTAAAACATTAGCGCTTGATAACAATAATTTAATGTTAAAAGCAACATCTCTCCTTTCTTAAGTTCTAAACTTCTTTTGTAATTAGTATTTTTAACTGTAGTTAAATATGAAATCAGATTGTTGATTCGACACTAACTTTTTTAGGCGAAGCTTGCTGGTGGACGGTTCACCCAGCCTCGAAGCAAAGATCAGAAGGTGAAAAAGTGCGAGTAGGCGATGACCTAATTTTGGTATCAGTTGCCACTGAAAGATATTTGGTGAGAATATTTCTATTTTATACTATGCATTAAATTTGTCATCGTAATTGTACGTCTATTGCAAAAGTGAAACTGGGTGTCGATATATAAAATAACAGATGTTGAAGCCATAATACAATCTTATTAAACTTATATTAAATACCCGTATAACAAGTAAATGTTATCTGGTTAAAAATAACGGAGTAACAATATTACAGGTGCACGCATTTGTTTTGTTGTTTTCTGTTATAACAGTAGGTTTAGGAAAAAAAAATTTTTTTGATGGCCTGGCAGTGAACAATAAAAAACAATTCAAAATGAAGTATACTATGTTTAATTCAAGTTTTAAATTTAATTAGTATAGTCATTCTCTTAGTCAGAAATTAGAATTATACAAAGTAAATTTCAAGGATATTTATATAGCACACCTGAACGATGACGTTTAAAGGCTTTTTCGTCTTTTTACTATCCACAGAGCCTTCTCAGGGCATAGGATGCCTTAAGGAAGTCAACAGGTCGACATTTAAATGACCTAAAGAGCTCTTGTGGTCCTCCTCGTATGGATCTACTATATGGGGAAAATGAAACTCCAAGATCCTAAATAATTGAATTCAGAATATACAGACAGAATTACATATAATATAAGTCACTTTTTTGTCAGATATTGTTGACATTGTTGCACAAGCATATTAGTCACATTTTTAAAGTAAACACAGTTAGATATATTGTGCCTGGGTTTCAAGTAGCGTTACAGAGTTCAGTTCTCCAAATATTGTGGAACTTATTTATTAGGTTGTTTGAAATGAAAAGTTCCGACCAAATAGATCGCTTGTTCACTTTTTACAACAATAAAATTATACAAAAATGTAAGTTTCAGCAAATAAAGTTGAGATGCTCCCACTTTTTTTAAAGTTCTGGTAATCGATCACAACTCTTTCAGGACTTCGACCTCATAACCGAATAAACAAATCCTATACTATTTCGAGTCCAGAACTCTAAAAAAGTTCCAGTATCTCACTTGTTTCGTCTGAAATTGCTATTTTCTGCCATTTTATTGGTAACAACCTAATAATAAGAGCCACAATATGTACAGGACTGAAGCCAGTAGCACTACTTGAAGCTCTGACACAGCATATTTAAAAATGTTTACTTTCTATGTTAACATTTAGAACTCACGTAAAAACGGCTAATAAATGCAGAATTGTGGTGAGAATAATTTCTATTCGCTCATTAAATCTAATTATAGTGAGTTGCTAAAATGTATTTTGTGATGTTATATCAAACCCTATAGAATTCGAATGTTTACACAATTCATCAGAACTCTTGTTGAAAGCTTTAAAATCCGTTGAGCTGCTCAGAAAATGCTTCCATACTACCCAAATATTCAAAATACGATGAGAATCTATGCATATGATTTACGAAGTTTGCATCTCATTTCATTAATTAGAGATTTTAGAGGATACTCCCCAGAACTATATTCAAAATCTATGAGGAACTGATGCTAGGTGCAAATAAATACGGTGTTATTTTTTTAGATTCTAATAGTTGATATACTAGCATCATAGACATCGTAGAATCCGCTTGCCGCAAGTGGAAATCCTCTTGTGATATGATCAAGAAGATTATTCCACTTGCGACAAGAGAACTTAATACGACTATTTTAAGAGTTTAGTTAGAAACAGTTCACTTTTTTTAAATGTTACAATACAACATCATAGATGAATGGCGATACCAGAGGGATGAAATAATTTTGTAAACCTTATTTCAGCACACGACCAAAGAAAATGACTTATCTGTGGTGAATGCATCCTTTCACGTTACACATTGGTCAGTCCAACCCTATGGCACGGGAATAAGTCGCGTGAAATATGTCGGTTATGTATTCGGTGGAGACGTCCTAAGGTTTTTCCATGGCGGCGATGAGTGCCTGACAATACCATCAACGTGGGATGCTAGTCCAAATCATAAGTAAGTTATTGAAATGTTTTGTACCGCCTTGTATTTTAAAGTTATTTTTTCCACAAACATAATTTAAGACCAACATAAAGAAATGTTTCTTAGTCGACCAAAATAACATTCAAATTCTTAGAGAGATGAAGTTATTTCATTGGTGAGTGGTTAATTGAAAAAAATGATAAAAAAGTTAAATTTTATAATGATACTCGGTGTACTGAAATGACACCCTTATAAGTCATCATTTATTAAAAATTCATATTAACTGTAAAATATGAAATTACATAAAAATCTCAAATAAAAATGATACAATGATGGCAAAAGTTAATGATAAAATTCACTTACACAATAGAGAGACTGTATAAAAAACTTTAACAAGAATTAAACAATGCTAACAATTAATTGAGTAAAAAAAGGGAGGACTATAATTTGATATCGTAAATAAGAATGATTAATTTACCTTCACATTTGTAGATATTTATCTTCAGACCAAAGAAATGGAACTAAACCTGAGGACGTTGTAATGCATATTAACTACTTAAATTTTAAATTGGTTCCAGTATGTAGGTTTACAAGTATACAAATACATACATAGTAATTCTGAGAGTTAATAATTTATTTCTGATTAAAGGTTCTTATTAAATAGTTAAAATATAAACTTATGGGTTCATATCTTTCTACAAGATTAGGTAATTTCGTTCTTAGATTTTCACAAGATATTGTTTTACCAACATTATCTTTTATAACAATGATCATTTTTAGATATGTGGACGATATTTTAGAATGTATTCCTAAAGATAAACAACAAATAATTTTCGATGCATTTAACTTTTCTAAAAATTCTGATGGTAAAGTGATAAGTAATTGATACCGAAAACCTACATGGTCTGGTAGATACCTAACTACAACTCTTACCATAGACTGAGCTGAAAGATCAGTACGATTTTTTGATTTATAAATAGGCCTTGAAGTTTCTAAAGTTTCTTTTAGAAAAGAAAATTTACAACTATTCATAAATATTTTAATAAATAATGGTTATCTTAATATATTTATTGAATAACTTATAAGAAACCATTTACATTACAGACATAACAGTTTATTTTGTAAAAAATCTAATTATGATAAAATTATAGCAACAATATTGGTTTACCATATATTGAAGAATTCACAAATAAATATAAAAAAGTGTTTAAAAACCATAATATCAGAACGGTTACCATTCCTACTGATAAAAATGTAGGAGGCATAAAACCTTTGAAAGACACGCTTCCTTTATTGCAACAAAATTTTGTTGTATATAAAATTCCATGCATGCAATGAAATAAAGTATGTTGAAAAAACTGGTACATTATTACAAGAAAACAGATTAAACATAAAAAGAACACTGAATTAGATAAAAATAAGTAAACGGGTCTAACGAGACACAGAGTTGAAACAGGTCACTCTTTTGATTTTAAGAGTAATATAGTTGGGGTATTTATGATGATTTAGGACATTTGATAAAGGATGATGTCAAATGATGGCGGATGATACGGGATCGATGATAAAGACATTTCCCGGTAACGATGTTTAATGATAGAATTTAAAAAAAGATGTGAAACAAGACTGCTGATGAGAGCTGTTGATGATAATAAATAACAGGAAAATTCAGTTTATTGCTATTTTTTGCAGCATTGTTATTTATGAAGGTGGTAGCGTTATGAGCCAGGCAAGATCCTTATGGCGTCTCGAACTCGCTAGGACAAAATGGGCTGGTGGATTCATCAACTGGCTGCATCCAACAAGAATTCGTCATCTTACAACAGGTCGATATCTTGGCGTAAAAGAAAACAACGAACTTTTTCTCGTGGACAGGTATTAAAGTTGCAATAAAATATATATAATTTATGTATGTAACATAGATTAGTTGTGTCAATAAAATATGTGTGTATATCTTTAAAAGTTTTAAATTTTGGTCAGTATTTTTCGAGTTCTGATTTCAAATGCTAAGTAAAATACTATTTGATAGAAACGAAGCTACTATTGATACATCGACCTTCTGGTTTCGTCAAGAGAAAGATGATCAAAAGATCGTGCTGGAAGACAAAGATCTGGAAGTTATTGGATTACCCATAATCAAATATGGCGATTCAACTGTCATCATGCAACATTCGACGACTTGTCTCTGGGTTTCGTACAAGGTAAACGTTTATTACTATTTTATTCCTAGTTTATTTTGTGAATATCTTACACTTTTAAACACGTGTTACAATTATAGTCTTATGAGACGAAGAAAAAGGGCGTGGGAAAAGTCGAGGAGAAGCAAGCAGTGCTCCACGAGGAAGGAAAGATGGATGACGGTCTTGATTTTACACGATCACAAGAAGAAGAATCACGTACAGCCCGCGTTATAAGAAAATGTAGCAGTCTATTTACACAATTTATTAGGTAACGGAAATATATGTTCATTTTATTTACAAAACTATACAATATCGATTCATCTGATATATCGATGTCGATAACAAACATGATAAATTTTTTCTTCACTTAGATAATGAATAGTGTTCGAATTCTAATCAATGCACATATTGATGGTAACATCAATATGTCGCCATAATCGATACGTCGATGAGATCGGCAATATGGCGATTTGTTTGTCATATTTGTAATCTAATGAAATCGCGATGATAATTTATTGATACTTATGCATTTGATCGTGGACGAAAGAGCTAACGTTTATGGTCAAAACGAGCGGCCACAATGTCCAACCGATTGCGGGTCCGTGCTAATTCAGACCTCTGGTGGTCAGTTCATGTGGGAAAGGTTTTAAATTATAAACTGTCAATCTATTAAGTAATGCAGACTGTGATTTGGCATTGAAGTTATTTCGCTGAATTCACGTTCCTCTGCTCACGTTAAAAAAGTCGAGATTAGTCAAGATTGGTACAAAATGGAGGCTGTTGCTGTCTGAAAGTAGCTGAGCAGAAGAACGTTTTATATTGTTCTGCGCTATTGTTCTTATTTAGGCGCTGTTGATGTTACATTTCGCTCTAACGGTATATTATTAATATGCAATTAATCTTCGGTTGTAGGGTCTCTACGAAGTGAATTTTTTTTTATATTTTCTCAAAATATATCTTTTTTATAATTTTTTAAATATATTTTATTATGGTACATTGGCCATATGTTTACTTTTGTTCGTAATATTTATTCGTTTTATGCAGTTAATGCATATATTACTTCATTTTATTTACTCTGAAGTTATATAAGAAAAGTAGTATTATTACATAATAGTAATGTTAATGGTTGTAATGGGGACAAGAAGAAAATAACAAGGTCTTTTATGTCAATAATTATGTGAACCATGTTATACATGATGACTAGTGACGACGGTGACGTTAATAATATCTGGAATATGTCAAGGTAAAGAAATGAGGATGAACATAACGTCAAATACAATGCTGATAATAATGGTACGTAATGGTATCTAGTTCGGGATAATGATAAAAGCTATGATTGTAATGAGGATGATAATAATGTTGATGCTAATAACGTGCAGAGTTCTTAAAATTACCATGGACAAGATAATTACGATCCAAACAATATAATTATATTAAATTAAAAAATAAATTTATATTCTTTTTTAAAATTAAAACTAATTATTGTTCCCAGGGCAAGGATGGCATTAATCCTGCTGAAGAGCACAAAATGACCGCCTGGTGCGAAACGCATTGTCACAGTAGTTAATTTCTAAGCGCTAGAGGGATCTTTTCCATTTAATATTTAACCCAAAGCTAATGGATCCAAAATTTTATATATGCGATTATCATAAAGTTACGTCCGTTTATTTCTTTATTTTTGTACTCATATCGTTAATTAAATATTACAAAGTACCAATAAACACCAAGAATTTAAACGGTCGAGAAATTCATAAACAATTAATTAAATATTAATACGATTATAATCACCAATGCCACGAACATGACTATAATTACTTTTCTTATAAACTTCAGACACTAAAATACAACGAAAGATAAAATAGTTTATTGTTACGCCTTTTAACAAATTCAGAAGAATCCATGGGGCAACCGAAGATTTGTTATATTCTAATACTTAATATTATGATAATAAATTCAGTAGAGCTAATGCAAATGTTTGTTGCAGTAGATTGATATTGGTATTCGTTTTCGTTCAATTACTGTTGTTTTGCGATGTATTGTGCTGATGGTGTTGTAGGTCATTGATATTTTGGTTTATGGTAACGAGGTCTAAATAAAGTAATAATTAACATGAGTAATATTTAACCTGTAATCAATTATATCGTTTTTATTTATTTGCGTTTGTATTATATTTATTTCTGTATTAAATTGATATGGATATGTGGAATTGCACTTCATTTTTAGCTAAAATTGTGATTAACACTTTTCCAGCGGCCTCGAAACACTACAAGTAGATCGGCGTGCTTCAATATTTTTTCAAAACGTAAATCTCAACGAAATGGTTATGTGCTTGGAAGATTTGATTAACTATTTCGCCCAACCTGCTGATGATATGGGTAAGATTAACCTTTAAAATCTTTTATTTGATACGTCCTATCCTTTATTCACTAGGGTAGATGGTCGCGGCACCACGTGGTCGTAGTTTTAATAGCACTGAAGCATATATTTTATGGCCTTATTTTGATAACTGACGAAAAAGTTGATCTCCACTGATGCCTAAAAACATCGAACTGAAATAGACCTGTAAACATTCCCTGGTAAATGAATTCTGCATTCTAAGTATCGTAGAAACGATTGCACGCTTTAAGGACGCCGGTTGATCTCTCTAAGCAAACTTAAGTAACTTTATCGTAATCTTGAATTTGGACAACCTTTAACGATTACTGAATGCCCCATTAATGATGTTTAAGGGGTCATTAGGCACATATGATTCAAGTATGAAGCATTTAAAAAAAGAAACGTATTAAACAACATTTAAGGCTGGGGTTCGAGCCTTGGTCGGAGCATTTTTGTATAATTCATTATATAATGTAACCCTTCATACACACTTAATGCAAGCTTCATGAACGCTCGGTGAGCTGGTGGAAAACTCGTTACGAGACTTCCGACAAAATACTTAAAAAGTCTAAATCCACGCCTTACGAACTGCACATAGTCGCTTCTCGAATCGGACTTGATGTTTTTCGATCTCCTTAGTAACTCTTAAACCTAAGCTTTAGTATTGTTGTAGTAAAACTCCCATTTTTATCAGTGGAGATGATAAGTCTTTAAAACTGAATAACAATTATCATTGGATTACCAATTTTAAAAGTGCTCTTTCTGCTAGTGATCACTGACTGCCCACTATCAGGCGAGCACAGACTTCTACATTCCTTCCTCCTTTTACATAATAGATGATTGTTTTTTTCAACTGCACTTTCAGTTAAAATAAATGAGAGATAAACTCACATGATATCATTTTTAAATTACAGAACACGAGGATAAACAAAACTGCTTTCGAGCTTTGCGGAATCGGCAAGACCTTTTTCAAGAAGAGGGAATATTGAATCTGATCCTGGAGGCAATTGATAAGATCAACATCATCACATCGCAAGGGTTTTTAGTCGCCTTATCTGGCGATGAAAGTGGACAATCCTGGGATCAAATTTCGGGATATTTGTATCAATTATTGGCAGCTATTATTAAAGGGAACCACACCAACTGTGCGCAATTCGCTAACAGTAATCGTCTGAATTGGCTTTTCAGCAGATTAGGTTCGCAGGCATCGGGGGAGGGTACTGGTATGCTCGACGTACTGCACTGCGTTCTCATCGACTCTCCGGAAGCTTTAAATATGATGAGAGTAAGAATATGTTCATATTGATAAATTTATTTGATGCAATACTAAAATGAATACCCATCTATCATATTAAATGTAAAATAAGAAAAATAAATATAACAAAGCTTGAAATTAGGTCCCGTACGATGAACTTGGTTTCCTAACATAGAATATATTAAATTTTAAGGTTATATTTCATATAACCATTACAAAATATCTTCATAATTTCAGGATGAACACATAAAAGTGATTATATCTCTCCTGGAAAAACATGGCCGAGATCCAAAAGTCCTAGATGTGTTGTGTTCGCTATGCGTCGGTAACGGCGTCGCAGTCCGTTCCTCGCAAAACAACATATGCGACTTTTTGCTACCCGGGAAAAATTTACTTCTACAAACTCAATTGGTTGATCACGTTGCCAGTGTAAGACCCAACATCTTCGTAGGTCGCGTCGAAGGTTCTGCTCTGTACCAAAAGTGGTATTTTGAAGTTACCGTCGACCACATCCAGCAAACAACACACATGATGCCTCATTTAAGAATCGGATGGGCTAATACTGCAGGGTAACGTAATACCTGTAATTATGCTACATAACGAAAATAATAGTGAATAAAAGTAAATAATGAAATAAACGAGAGAAAGGAAATGATTTAAAAATAATTTTTAGATACATGCCTTATCCTGGTGGAGGAGAAAAATGGGGAGGCAACGGTGTAGGAGACGACTTTTATTCCTTCGGTTTTGACGGCGCTTTTCTCTGGACCGGAGGCAGGAAAGTTCAAGTAACGCATGATCCTGCTGAACCCTACATTCGTAAATGTGATGTGGTTGGTTGTCTTCTAGGTTGGTATTGCATCGTTAATATTTCTCCAGCGATTTTGACAAACATTCTTTAATGGGACATGTTTTTGTAACTGAAGATTTCCGTTATAATAGATATGTTTAGATGAATAATTTTGATTTTAGATCTAACAGTTCCCGTAATCAGTTTCACTTTCAACGGAATCCCCGTGACGGGATCATTCCGCAGCTTTAATCTCGACGGTATGTTTTTTCCTGTGATCAGCTGTTCATCCAAACTTTCGTGCAGATTTTTACTAGGCGGTGATCACGGGAGATTGAAATATCAACCACCGAAGGAATTCTCGCCTTTGGTAGAATGCCTGCTACCACAGCAGATTCTTTCCCTCGATCCGTGCTTCTATTTCGGAAATATGAATAAAGTCGTAATTGCTGGTCCATGGATGGTAATTTTCACGATTTTTTAATTATTTTTGATGTATAAGAAATTGCAAATTTGATTGAGAGGTTCCTTTCGGGTTTTTAGGTCGAGGATGACACGCCTTTCGTCCCTGCTCCAGTGGACACGGCGATGGTCAACCTTCCAGCATACGTGGAACAAATTCGTGATAAACTCGCCGAGAACATCCACGAGATGTGGGCAATGAATAAAATAGAATCGGGATGGATTTATGGCGAGCAAAGGGACGATTCGAGAAAAATCCACCCTTGCATTGTGCAGTTCGAGCGCCTACCCGTTGCTGAAAAACGTTACGATACGCAACTTGCTGTTCAGACGTTGAAAACAATTTTGGCACTAGGGTATTACATTACGATGGACAAACCACCTTCTAGGATTAAGACTTTAAGGTTGCCCAACGAGCCGTTTATGCAAAGTAGTGGTTACAAACCAGCGCCTTTGGATCTCAGCGCCATAACTCTATCGCCGAAAATGGAAGAACTGGTGGATCAGTTGGCTGAGAATACGCATAATCTCTGGGCCAGGGAGAGGATCAGTCAGGGCTGGACTTATGGACTGAACGAGGATTTCGAAATGAAAAGGAGTCCACATCTTTTGCCGTATCCGAAAGTTGATGAAGCAATAAAGAAAGCCAATCGAGATACCGCTAGCGAGACGGTTAGGACATTGTTGGTTTACGGATACATGTTAGATCCTCCGACTGGGGAGCAACATGAAGGTAGTTAAATTAATTTTAAACTCTTAATCGTACATTTTAGTTACTGTATTACAAATAAATATTTTAATTTTTAGCACTACTTGCGGAGGCTAGCAGGTTAAGACAATTACTGTTCCGAACATATCGAGTGGAACGTCAATACGCCGTAAATTCCGGAAAGTGGTATTTTGAATTCGAAGTGCTGACAGCAGGGCCGATGAGAGTAGGATGGGCCAAAGTAGACTGTATGCCGGGCACCATGTTGGGAAGTGACGAAAACACCTGGGCCTTTGACGGCTATAACGTAAGCTCGTACTTTAATAACTATTCAGTAATCTTTTACATCAAAATCATTTAATTTGGGATATTCACCGTTCAGCAAGTAGATATTTATATTGTTATTTTTTCAAAATGTACAATATATATATATATATATATATATATATATATATATATATATATATATATATATATATATATATATATATATATTAACAAGGATAGGTAGGATATCCTTATTGGTGAACTCAACGAGCCAAGAGATGAAAAAGTAATATTATTTTCTAAATTTAACGTTTGTTTCTATAATTACAATTATCCTCTTACCGAGTTGAGGCTGTGGAAACGTAATGAAACTTTTTTAAAATGAAGGCTGAATTTTTACTTGAAGTATCAAAAATATCAGGTAACAAAAGTACATGGAGGGGCCAATGAATCTTTTGGTCACAAATATCAAGTTGGGGATACTGTGGGGTGCTTCATTGACGTTACGGACAGGACTATTAGTAAGAATTTACCCCATTTCCTATGCCACAGTTTTTCGCCTTTCACGTATTAAGGTGTTTTATATTAAAACTGTTGTTACCATGTAATCTAACTTTATTTTTTTACTAATGTGATTACATGTTTAACGATTTTTGTTCCCACTTGATTAACCCATTGGTGTATATTTTATCCCGATTCATTGAATTGTAATTTGTTTGTACATTTTCTTTTCAATTTGTTCAATGTTTCAAATATCCATCTATGTCCAACCGGGCTGTAAATGTTTTATATCATTCAGTTAAAAATCAAATAACTGAACGCCATTTTACTTTTCTTTCTGTTTTCTAGTTTTACTTTCTCTTCATCTTTATTCTTCTCTTCCATTCTTAAATTTCTTTTCTTTCTTCAAATGTTACTTTGATATTCAAAATTCTGTTTAGAAAACTTGATTGAATAACAGACTACTTCATGTACTATATAATTTATACTTTAAACAAAAAAGGGAGACATCAATATGTACAAATAGTTGACTCCGCAAATAAGTTATGTTTAAGTTGATGGATACAATTTTTAGGTTAAAATGGTTAGTAAATATCCGTAAAAAATAATTTATTTATTTGAAGGAAGAAAAAGTTTATTCGAGTACCGCCGAAACATTCGGTAAACAATGGCAGGTCGGGGACGTCGTCGGTGTCTTTCTGGATCTTATTGACCGAACTATTAGTAAGAAGTAGTGCTGGCGTGATCGCTTTCCAATGCAATCGGATTTATGGATATCAGATTTTACTTTTCAATTAATTAAATGTCTTCATTCATTTTATCAAATTCAAAATGACTTGGGAAATTAATAATTTACCCTTTTACATCCAAAAATCCAAAACGTTGCAAATTAAGAATAAAGCTTCTTGTTTCGTAGCTTTTACTAACTAATTATCAATCTGACTTCTATAATTGATTACACTATAAATTGCCGCTAACAACGCTGTCATTAGTATTAAATGTGATTGGAGATGTAAGCAATGGAGTCTAAGCAGTGGAGTTAATTTTTTATTTCATGGAACCAGAAAAGATCAAGAAACTTTCACTCGTGAATATCCATCAGTTCCTGGAAGCGATACATTTCAGCAGTGAAATGTAACTGTAATGTAGCTGTCATAATAGGTTTTAATTAGTTCTAACTCGCTGACACAGGATATTCAAGATATACAAGGTGTCCAAAAAGATACCGAAACACGTGTATAATAAGTATTTATATTTTTACCCAGTTTAAGGTCATTTCCGGAGTAACTTTGGCAATGAATATAATAGTGACCTTTGTTTTGATCTTGTCGATGGTCTTCAAGGATATTTCAATGTCATCTTTATTTGTTTTAAATAAGAAAATCCATTTTCGATCTCGATAGACCAACAATTTTTACATCAAACTTTCCTTATAAAATAATTGGTTTGGCGACCTTGGAAAGGTTAAAAACTAATATTAAGGTCAAATATCTGACAGAAACTAAAAAAAAATGTTTTTTTTATTTGCTGTTTTAAAGTTGAACTTGAAATGCCCTTCAAGGTCATCGACAAGGTCAGAACCATAATTACGTTACAACGTACTCAATTAAGATTTCATGGAACAGAAGTGCGTTGTGAACTAACTATGGTCCTGACCTTGTCAATGACCTTGAAGGGTATTCCAAGGCCATCTTTGTGTTAGGTTATATACCCTGGTGAAAATTTCCGTAAAATCATATGATAAATCATATGAGATTTTTATAATTTCTTTAATATCTTAGAGGAATCCAGATGATTGTAATTCATTTTCTCATATATTATTATTATTTCTTATAATTACATGAGAAATCACATGAAAAGTTTCCCGGGTCGACTGATATTTTAAAAATCTCATATGATTTATCATATGATATTACGAGCATTTTCAGTAGGGTATAATAACGCCTGGACCATACGCTACCATATGTAATGTAATACCGAAGCTAGGGTTGTATTCAATATATATTAAACCAATTCTAAATGATATATTTCCCACGTTGGAATCAATTCTTTAAATAAATTGTATGTTACATTTTTTGTTTCTTTACTAATAAGAGTAAATATGATTGTTTTCACAATGAAGTACAGTAATGATTACTTGACCAATTAGATAAGTGCATGATGCTTTTGCGCAGCCGGTTTTTATCCTGACTTTTGTAACAATGCTTGTTTTAAAGTGTATATAATAATAACAAAACTTGATATTTGCCAGTTCTGTTCCAGAATGGACAGCACTTAACAAATTATGATACGGTGTACAAGGCTTGTCACCGGGATACTGATTATTGTCATTTTTCAGTTTTCATGCACTTTGAATGTTGATTTGTGTATTTTTTTCTGATTGATCATTTTTACAAGGCGACTACTAATTATAATTCAATGACAATTCGTAGGTTTTTCTTTAAATGGTGAGCTTTTAATGGATGCTCTTGGTGGAGAAACTTCTTTCGCAGATGTTCAGGGGGATTCCTTCGTCCCGGCTTTCACATTGGGCGTCGGACAAAAGGCTAAACTCACTTTTGGACAAGATGTCAATGCTCTCAAGTACTTCACTACTTGCGGTCTTCAGGAGGGTTACGAACCTTTCTGTGTGTAAGTATGGCAAAAGAATAACATAAAACCTTTTTTGTGTCGATATTGGGGTTTCTTGCAAATCAGTAGAACTGCAAAGCTAAAAACAAGAAATTCAGATTTTCCTGTTGAATTCTATTCTATAAATTGTATAATAATTTTTCAGAAATATGAATCGACACGTGACATTCTGGTACACCAAAGATCAGCCTATTTTCGAAAACACAGATGACATAGCTGACAGCAGGATCGACGTCGCCAGAATACCGGCGGGTTCCGATACCCCGCCTTGTTTAAAAATTTCCCATAATACATTCGAGACTATGGAGAAAGCGAATTGGGAGTTTTTGAGGCTCTCGTTACCGGTCATATGTATGTCGAGTTTCATTTCGGAAGTGGAAAAGCAAAATAGATGGCAAGATATTAAAATACGTCAGAACGCTTTATTGACCGAACATTTGGAACAGCAACCTCAACAAACACCTACACCCGCACACATTGAACAGATCATGCGGTCTGGATTTAGTATGAGTGACATCAAAGGTACCATTTTTTAGTTATGTTGCACGTAAATTTCACAAACACATTTATGTGTTTTCCCAATTGTGGGATTTACATTACTGCAAGTCCACAAAACAGAATGAGAAATAAGAAATGTAGCGTCGAATTTTAGAAATTCAAAAGAATCTTTTTGAATAAACTTACAGGATCAACATGACTATAGATTACACATTTTTTACGATTTCAGGATTGCAAAGGAATTATCCAGAAGATTTGGCGGAAATAGATGAAGCGATGAGGGAATCGCCGCTCCCACCCATACAACCATCGAGGCGTCAGAGGCGTTCGATTTCAAGTTCTCGACCCGGAAATTTGCACAGACCAAATGGTAGCACAACTGTGAATGGTCACGGAGACGCTAATGGTGATGATAAAGACGATAAAAAGAAACGCGGAAAATCACCCTTTCGGTAATTTGCATCAGTTTGCGCTTATCTTAATACCTAATTTGAAGAGATATTTCACTTAAGAAAAATCAAATAAGAAGAAAATACTAATTATCTTAATACCTGGTGGTAATCGAAGATTTCATAAATCCCACATAAAGATTTCGATCATTAGATTTCGACTTTTTGGTATTAATAACTTAGGTTTTCTCATTCTGTATCCATTATTTAATGGTTTATGCGATTGGCATTTGTCGACATTGGTAATTCTGTATCCTTCATGGACCTAGCACCTACACTATCAATTGACTTCATTAGTACTTAATTTTTTAATTCTTTCAGTTTCTTTTCGCGAAAAGCGAAATCTCCGGACGTCAGGTCTAACGCATCCGATGTATTAACTGCTTCCGACAGAAATGAGAAAATGATTCACTCCAAGTTACCCGGAAAACAAGCTCAAATTCAACTTTCTACAGTAAGCGTCATGTAATAAATTTGCAACTAAAACAAAATTGTTTACAATTATACGTCACAAAATGCTTGTATTTTAGACAGAACTGAAAGTAGTGCCGCCTCAAATTCCTGAAAGAAATGCCCCAAAAATTATGTCAGTACTCTCAGGTCCAGGTGTGGAATCAGTTGGGAACGAAATATTCGATGCTGAATGTTTGAAATTGATCAATGAGTATTTCTACGGAATTCGAATTTTCCCAGGTCAAGATCCAACTCATGTATACGTTGGATGGGTGACGTCCCAATACCACTGGCATACAAAAGATTTCAATCCGTCTATGGTCCGAAAATCGTCAGTTGTCATTGTTGACGAATACGAACGACCAGTGGAACAGTGAGTTGAATATCATTTTGATTTAATCTTTTACTATATACAAATAATCGAATCACTTAAAGATAATTTTTTCTCTTTAAAGAGTGGACCGACAAAGTTGCTACATGGTTCGTGCAGATGAGTTGTACAACGAAGTGACTCAAGACGCATCTGGTAAAGGAGCTTCTCAAGGGATGTTCGTGGGTTGCTTCGTCGACACTGCTACAGGATGGGTTCACTTTACTTGTGAAGGCAAAGAGACAAGTCGAAAGTTCAAGATGGAGCCAGATACAAAACTGTTTCCCGCTATTTTTGTCGAAGCAACGAGTAAGGAAATATTGCAAATCGAACTTGGAAGAACATCGACGTCTCTGCCGTTATCCGCGGCAGTGTTACAGAATTCTGAACGCCACGTTACTCCCCAATTTCCACCACGTTTGAAGGTCCAGTGTTTGAAGCCACATCAATGGGCAAGAGTACCGAATCAATCTTTGCAGGTTAGAATGGACAACTTTTTTGCGTTATAAGTTTTATAAAAAACTTGTTATTTATGCAAAATTTTTAAATTGTTATCGTTTTCAGGTACACGCACTGAAATTGTCGGATATTAGAGGATGGTCGATGCTGTGTGAAGATGCGATTTCCATGTTAGCGTTACACATACCAGAAGAGGATCGGTGTATTGATATTTTAGAGCTTATAGAAATGGACAAACTTTTGAGGTACGTCTGTTCATATTTTTTATTATATTTTGGGTTCCGTTGCGATTTTCAATTGCATCCATATATGACATCTTGCATTATTTGAAATCGGAGGATATTTTATGAGTTTAATAATAAGATATGCTTTGGTAATTACAGCCAGTAACGTACCTGAATTTTGAATTAATAAATTGTCCGTTACAGTTTTCACGCACATACTCTGACGTTATACGCGGCATTATGTTACCAGTCAAACTATCGTGCCGCACATGCTCTTTGTCTACACGTTGACCAAAAGCAACTGCTGTACGCGATTTGCGCAGAGTACATGTCTGGACCATTACGTCAGGGATTCTACGACCTTCTGATTGCTTTGCATCTTGAATCACATGCAACTACCATGGAAGCTGGAAAAAATGAATATATAATTCCTTTAGGTAAGGTAAATGTTGTTTGTAATCGATGATGATCAAACTTTCAGGTACAATTAGTAGTAAGTAGGTTATAATAGTCTACAAGAATTGTGTAAACAACATTTTCATTTTAATACAGGCCAAGAATTAAAAGACTTGTATGAGGACGTGGAAATGAGACACAGTTTAAGACATTTAGAAACTGAATCTGTTCGGCCCCAAATGAAGATGACTGATATCAGGTAAAGTACCACAATTCTTAGTATACTAAACTAAATCGGTGGAAGTATCAAGGGATTAAAATATATAATTCAAAATTCTCTCATGCAGCGAGACTCAGAACATCGAGAACATTCGTAACTTGTACAGTCCGTTCTTCCCGTTGTCAACGGTTCGAGATTACGTGATGATGGCTTTGAAGGAAGCTGTCGAAGTAAATCAAGTTCATAATCGTGATCCTATCGGTGGCAGTAATGAAAATCTATTTCTGTAAGTAAAATAGTTCTAGATTTAGTTTGTCTCCTTAAAGTCATTGTTATACAAGTACCATTTCAGGCCGCTTTTGAAGCTTGTGGACAGATTGTTATTGGTGGGAATGTTACGCAACGAGGATGTCGGTAAACTTTTGATCATGATCAATCCTGAAACTTGGGACCCCACATTTGATAAAGGTAATAATTTTTTTCAGAATTATTTAATATTTAATATTAGCCTAATAATTTAATAACTATTTTTGTATCAGAGGGAAAAGATGAAAACCGAAAAGGGTTGATGCATATGAAAATGGCGGAAGGCGCGAAGCTCCAAATGTGTTACCTGCTCCATCACTTAAATGATATTCAACTGAGACATCGTGTGGAATCAATAATAGCATTCAGTCACGTATTCGTTGGAGATCTACAGGCCGATCAATTGCATCGTTACATCGAGATCAAACAATCGGACCTCCCATCTGCGGTGGCAGCAAAAAAGACCAGGGAATTTCGATGCCCGCCACGTGAACAGATGAATGCCATTCTTAGTTTTAAAAATCTTGAAGAAGACGATAGCGAAAATTGTCCCTGTGGCGAAGATCTAATTGTTAAAATGAACGAGTTTCATTCCGATCTTATGAACTACGTTAGTTTAACTGCTCTGAGGAAATCAGATGACTTGACTACTGAACTGGATGCAGATATTGAGAAACCTGGAGCTATGAAGAGGCTTTTCAACTTGATCAATGCCGTCAAAGAACTCGAAGAAGATCAAAAGCCAGAGATTGAAGGCGAAAAGAAAACGCCTGAAGGTAAGCTCTTGAATATGATGACAATGTTACAATTACTTAATTCAGAACTCACAATGATATTTCATGTTCCAAGTAGATGGTTATCCTATGACTGATATTTATTTCCTCAACAGAGATTTTCCGGAAAGTATTAATCAACACTATTGTCCAATGGGCGGAAGAGTCCCAAATTGAAACGGCGAAGTTAGTTCGAGAAATGTTCAGCCTACTTGTACGGCAGTACGATACAGTTGGTGAATTGATCCGTGCCTTAGAGAAGACCTACGTCATTAACAGTAAGACTAAGGATGACGTTGCTGAGATGTGGGTGGGTCTCAGTCAAATTCGAGCCCTTTTGCCAGTGCAAATGTCACAAGAAGAAGAGGAGCTGGTGCGAACACGTCTTTGGAAGCTCGTCAATAATCACACTTTTTTCCAACATCCGGACTTGATCCGCATTTTACGCATTCATGAAAACGTGATGGCTATAATGATGAACACTTTGGGCCGAAGGGCTCAGGCGCAGTCCGAATTGCAAGCTCAGTCACAAGCGACGGAAGGCGGAGAAGCTCCGGTCAAAGAAAAAGACACTTCGCACGAAATGGTCGTCGCTTGTTGTCGGTTTCTCTGTTATTTTTGCAGGACATCAAGACAGAATCAAAAGGCAATGTTCGATCATTTCAACTTTTTACTGGAGAACAGCAATATTCTATTGTCAAGACCATCGTTACGGGGCTCGACGCCACTGGACGTCGCTTATTCGTCGCTAATGGAGAACACAGAGTTAGCACTGGCCCTGAGAGAACATTACCTCGAGAAAATCGCGATATACTTGTCGAGGTGTGGTTTGCAGTCGAATTCTGAACTGATTGCCAAGGGGTACCCAGATCTAGGTTGGGATCCCGTTGAGGGAGAACGGTACTTGGACTTTTTGAGATTCTGTGTCTGGGTAAATGGTAAGATTATTATCACTAATTATTACTTCAATAACTTGACAATCCATTCCCAAAACTCGAATTTCTCACATGCTTTAACAATAACTCTGAATTTGATTAAACTACAAAGGAAGAAGTTGACATACTCTTATTTTGAAAACGTAATATGCATTTTAATAGGTGAAAGTGTTGAAGAAAATGCAAATCTGGTAATACGTTTGTTGATTCGGAGACCTGAGTGCCTTGGTCCAGCGTTAAGAGGCGAAGGCGAAGGATTACTGCGAGCTATTATAGATGCTAACAAAATGTCTGAAAAGATATCTGACAGGGTTAAAGTAAGTTGACAGAATTAAGCAGAATTGTTTTGTATTTGAGTAATTGCTTATTCGTTATATCGATTACATTTGGTTGGAGACATTTACATAGTTGATCGTTTAAAAATATAGCACTATAGACAAACGGGTGAGGAACCGGATATAAATTCTGCAGCTTATTCGTTTGAGCATCCCCTTCCGGAATCAGAAGACGATGAAGATTACATAGATACTGGCGCAGCTATTCTCAACTTCTATTGTACATTGGTTGATCTGCTCGGTCGCTGTGCACCAGATTCTTCCGTCATAGAACAAGGTAATGTATCAAAGTATTTTTATTTTATCGGTTCATTTAAGAAAATCTTCAATATTCCTGAATTTACTTTAACAGGCAAAAATGAATCGTTGAGAGCACGAGCAATCCTTCGGTCTTTGGTACCTCTTGATGACCTCCAAGGAGTTCTGTCTCTTAGGTTCACTTTGTTAAATCCAGCCGCTGGAGAACCGAGACCAAAGAGAGACACACCTTCCGGTTTGATTCCTGGACATAAACAAAGCGTCGTTTTGTTCCTGGAACGGGTTTATGGAATTGAAACTCAAGGACTATTCTTTAAAATTCTCGAGGAAGCATTTCTTCCAGATTTACGAGCTGCTACCATGCTCGATAGAGTAAGTGATTCTATTGTCCTTCAGTTGTTCGATTATTCTTCATAGATCATTTTAATTATTTGAATTCATCACTTTATTGTTACATTTATGTTTATAATATTTGATAAGTGATAAAAACCATTTTTAATTTGCATTTCAATCGGAAAACGATATATATTATTATAATTCCAGAACGATGGATACGAATCTGACATGGCGTTAGCCATGAATCGATACATCGGTGTAAGCATCTTACCGCTACTCATCAAGCATTCCAAATTTTATTACGAAGCAGACAATTACGCAAGTTTGTTGGATGCTACTCTTCATACCGTTTATCGACTTAGTAAAAATCGAATGCTGACCAAAGGGCAGCGAGAAGCCGTTTCTGATTTTCTTGTAGCTTTAACTAGGTATACCAAATCTTACTTAATTTGAATAATGCGTCGATTATATTTTTTCACGCGGAAAAAAAATAGTTGACAAAATAATCAGTGATTGACTCAAATAGACCTGAACTGCGATAATAGTTTGCTAATTAACTTTTCAGTCAAATGCAGCCGAGTATGTTGCTGAAGCTGTTGCGGAAATTAACCGTTGATGTTTCCAAATTGTCAGAATACACAACCGTAGCACTAAGGGTAAGTACATGTTATTTATCGCAGATTGTCGCTGCGTTTTTCAACAAAGCGCCAGGTGCAATAAATAATTTTAATTTTGTAGCTATTGACTCTCCACTACGAAAGGTGTGGAAAATACTATGGGTCTACAGGACCACCTGGAGCATTCGGAGCTTCCAGTGATGAAGAAAAACGTTTAACAATGGTTCTCTTCAGCAACATTTTTGACTCATTATCCAAAATGGACTATGATCCTGAATTGTTCGGAAAAGCACTGCCATGCTTGACTGCCATTGGTTGCGCCTTGCCACCGGATTACTCGTTGTCGAAAAATTTCGATGATGAGTGGTACGGTAGCAAGTCAGCAGCCACACAATCCCCAGAAGGACCGTATGTTCCTCAGCCCATCAACACCACAGGGTAATTATTTAGATACATTAAAAATATCCCTTTTATCGAAATTATGTTTAATTATTTTAAATCATGTTTATTTAAATAAACATTATTTAACATTTTTGTTATAGTGTAACCCTTAACAACGATCTGAATCAGCTGGTGCAAAAGTTCTCCGAACACTATCACGATGCGTGGGCCAGTAGAAAATTAGAAAATGGTTGGACATATGGGGAACAGTGGTCTGATGTCAACAAGACTCATGAGAGATTGAAGCCATATAGTATGTTGACCGATTACGAACGAGAACGATACAAAGAACCAGTCAGGGAAAGTCTGAAAGCATTGGTGGCAATCGGATGGAGGGTCGAACATGCTGATGTCGATGTTCCATCGACGAATCGCAGTTCATTACGCAGAGCGTCGAAAAGTCAAGTGAGAATTTTTGAGTTTTGTTTCTTACACTATTTATTATACCGTGTAAATTATAAATGATAATTGTATTCAGAGCGATTCTGCAAATCCATTCAATTACAACCCTCATCCGGTGGATATGACAAATTTGACGTTAAGTAGGGAAATGCAGAATATGGCTGAACGACTGGCTGACAATGCCCATGATATTTGGGCGAAGAAGAAGAAGGAAGAATTGCTAACAGTCGGTAAGTAGTTTTATATGTACTACTAATATGGCATAGTATTCATCATGACCTTCGCAGACTGAAAAATTATATGAAATGAATTAAATATTTTAGGTGGTGGAATTCATCCTCAGCTGGTTCCATATGATTTGCTTACGGACAAAGAAAAACGAAAAGATCGTGAGCGTTCCCAAGAGTTCCTGAAATACTTGCAATATCAGGGATACAAATTACATAAACCGAAGCCATCTGGAGCGGAAACTGAAGTGGGTGGTACTGGAGCAGCGGTGGAACTTCGTTTCGCATATTCCTTATTGGAGAAACTGATCGCCTACTTAGACAAAGCAACGATCAACATGAAGCTATTGAAACCTTCGGATACTTACAGCAGACGTGTCAGTTTCAAGACAGCAACCAGAGACATCAAATTTACAAGCAAAGTCGTGTTACCTCTGATGGAAAAATACTTTAGCACACAGAGAAATTACTTTATTGCTGTTGCAACAGCAACGAATAATGTTGGTGCGGCATCGCTGAAAGAGAAGGAAATGGTTGCTGCTTTATTTTGTAAATTGGCGAGTCTCCTGAGATCGAGGATGGCGGCATTTGGAGCTGATGTTCGGATAACTGTTAGGTGTCTTCAAGTCTTAGTAAAGGGTATCGATGCCAAAAGTTTAGTGAAAAATTGTCCCGAGTTCATCAGAACTTCAATGTTAACCTTCTTCAACAATACTGCCGACGACTTAGGACATACGATCATTAATCTGCAGGAGGGAAAGTATAGTCACTTGAGAGGTACTCATTTGAAAACTTCGACTTCTTTGTCGTACGTCAACAGCGTGGTATTACCAGTGCTGACGGCAATGTTCGATCACCTTGCTTCCTGCGAATATGGGAGTGACCTACTTCGTAAGTCATTCTTAAACTACTTTACTGTAATTATTTTTATTTGAATATTTTGACTGTTAACCGCTGCCTTTTTTTAGTTGATGAAATTCAAGTGGCATCGTATAAGATGTTAGCCTCGCTTTATACCCTCGGAGTTGATGCAACATTGACTCATGACCGTAAATATCTAAAAACGGAAATCGAGCGAAACAAACCGAATCTTGGATCGTGCCTCGGCGCATTCTCCAGCTGTTTTCCCGTTGCTTTCCTCGAGCCTCACTTAAATAAGCATAACCAATTTTCTTTATTAAACCGAATAGCAGATCATTCTTTAGAAGCGCAGGACATTATGTCGCGAATGGAATCTAGCATGCCGACCCTCGAGGCTATCCTTAACGAAGTTGATCAGTTCGTTGAATCTGACAAGACATATAATGATACACCGCATATCGTGGACGTTATTCTTCCACTTCTTTGTTCTTATTTGCCATTTTGGTGGGCACAAGGTCCAGACAACGTAACGCCTACTGAAGGCACTTATGTCAGTATGGTCACTAGCGATCACATGAATCAATTGTTAAAAAATGTTTTGAAGCTGATTAAGAAAAATATCGGAAATGAAAATGCTCCATGGATGACAAGAATAGCGGCGTATACGCAACAAATAATTGTCAATTCATCGGAAGAACTGCTTAAGGATCCGTTCTTACCCCTAGCAGAAAGAGTTAGGAAACGAACGGATGCTGTGTTTCATAGAGAAGAGTCGATGCGAGGTTTCATCAAATCATCGACGGAAGATACGTCCCAATATGAAGCACAAATCCAAGAAGGATGGCAATTATTGGTGAGGGATATCTATTCATTTTATCCACTTTTAATCAAATACGTCGATCTGCAAAGGAACCACTGGTTAAGAAATAATATTCCCGAAGCTGAGGATCTGTACAATCACGTGGCTGCCATTTTTAATATATGGTCTAAATCGCAATACTTTTTGAGAGAGGAGCAAAATTTCATTTCGGCCAACGAGATCGATAATATGGTGCTCATCATGCCAACAGCCAGCAGAAGACCAACCACGGTTGCTGAAGGAGCTGCACCTACTGGCGGTGGAAAGGTAAATTCAATTTACGAATACGAATATTTCTTTTGAAAAATAGAATTTTTAATTTAACCTACGCATTATATTAATAGAAAAAGAAGAAACACCGAGACAAAAAACGGGATAAGGATAAAGAGGTTCAGGCCTCGTTAATGGTTGCTTGTCTGAAGCGATTGTTACCAGTTGGATTAAATCTATTCGCTGGCCGGGAACAGGAACTTGTGCAGCACTGTAAAGATCGTTTCTTGAAAAAGATATCGGAGCATGAAATCGGAGAATTTGCAAAGACACAACTAACGCTACCAGATAAAATTGATCCCGCCGATGAAATGTCGTGGCAACATTATTTATATTCCAAATTGGGCCAGAAGAAGAATGCCGTAGAACTGGTAAAGGCCCAACAACTCGATGATGTTGTTGCCCGAATTACAGACATGGCTAAAGTTCTTTTCGGCCTCCACATGGTGCGTACTTATTGTTTATTTTTAGTTTCAAAATTGACATTGGTTATTTTTTAACGTTGCGTTTTTTTTAACAGATAGATCATCCGCAACAACAAAGTAAAAGTTGTTATAGATCGGTAGTATCTATTCAACGTAAACGAGCTGTCATCGCTTGCTTCCGTCAAACTTCATTACACGCATTACCAAGGTACGTATAATTATTAATAAAATAGGTTACTCAATCTTCATCCATTTTCGATATTATTAATTGTTTCGATTGCAGGCATAGAGCGGTCAACTTTTTTGCTAGAACATATTATGAATTATGGTTGCAAGACGAAAATGTTGGACAAGAAATCATGATAGAAGATCTCACGGTAAGAAATGAGAATGCATAAGGGTTTAATCGTCAATAAATTGCTAATTTTCCATTTTTAATTTCATTGCAGCAATCGTTCGAAGACGCTGAGTTGACAAAAATGGACAAAGCCGAAGACGAGTGCAAGCCCGATCCTCTGAATCAACTGGTCACAACATTTTGTCGCGGTGCGATGACGGAGCGTTCTGGAGCCCTTCAAGAAGATCCTTTGTATATGAGTTATGCCCAAATTATTTCTAAATCATGCGGCGAAGAAGAGGAAGAAGGGGAAGAAGAAGGCGAAGGAGAAGAGGGAGAAGAAGGCCGTGCTTCCATTCATGTTCGTAACAGTTCTTATTATACTAAAAACCATAAGATCGTCAGAATTAAAAATATTTTTTAATAAATTTAGGAACAAGAAATGGAGAAACAGAAACTACTGTTCCATCAAGCGCGCCTGGCGAACCGAGGTGTAGCTGAGATGGTGCTCTTACATATATCCGCGTGTAAAGGAGTTCCTAGCGACATGGTGATGAAGACGCTTGAATTAGGGATTTCCATTCTTCGAGGAGGAAATATCGAAATTCAACGTGGAATGTTAAACCACCTAAAAGAGAAAAAAGATGTCGGTTTCTTTTCGTCGATTCAAGGTTTGATGAATTCGTGTAGCGTCTTAGATCTAGATGCCTTTGAACGTAATACAAAAGCTGAAGGTCTTGGAGTCGGCGCTGATGGTGCCGCTGGCGAAAAGAACATGCACGATGCTGAGTTCACATGCGCCCTATTCCGGTTCATTCAGCTCACTTGTGAAGGCCATAATTTAGGTATGTTTTGTGCTCCGAATTACGAATAAATTATATATAAACATCGAAAAACGTCAATTGTAAAATCCGATAATTGACTGATTTTAGATTGGCAGAATTACTTAAGAACTCAGGCCGGAAACACGACTACGGTTAACGTGGTCATTTGTACTGTCGACTATCTTCTGAGGCTCCAGGAATCAATCATGGATTTCTATTGGCACTATTCGAGTAAAGAACTTATTGACCCGGCTGGCAAAGCGAATTTCTTCAAAGCCATTGGAGTTGCTAGCCAAGTCTTTAACACTCTTACTGAAGTTATACAGGGGCCCTGCGCTCAGAATCAACAAGCGCTAGCACATTCTAGGTTATGGGATGCCGTAGGAGGGTTTCTTTTTCTCTTTTCCCATATGCAGGATAAACTGTCGAAACATTCAAGCCAAGTGGATTTACTGAAAGAGTTACTGAATCTTCAAAAAGACATGATCACTATGATGTTGTCAATGCTTGAAGGTACGTCAGATAAGCAATTAATGATTTGTTTAAGACAATTCCCCCATTTTTAAATGTATTATTCATTTCAGGAAATGTTGTCAATGGCACGATTGGTAAACAGATGGTTGATACACTCGTTGAATCGGCTAGCAATGTTGAATTAATTCTTAAATACTTCGACATGTTTTTGAAATTGAAAGACCTAATATCCTCTCCAAGCTTCTTAGAGGTAGACTTAAAATCGGATGGTTGGGTCTACCCAAAAGATTTCCGGGACAAAATGGAACAACAAAAGAGTTACACTAAGTAAGCATCTGTGGGTTTTATACTAATTTATTGATTACTGATGGAGTTTCTTATTGAAAATTTAAATGATTCACTTTTCAGTGAAGAAATGGACTTTCTTCTCGCTTGCTCGGAGACAAATCACGATGGAAAATTAAATTATATTGCGTTTATGGATCGGTTCCACGAACCAGCAAAAGAAATCGGCTTCAACCTTGCCGTTCTGCTCACGAATCTTTCAGAACATATGCCGAACGAACCGCGGCTCGCCAAATTTTTAGAGACTGCAGGTTCGGTATTGAACTACTTCGAGCCATTCCTGGGTAGAATTGAGATTTTAGGTGGAAATAAAAAGATCGAGCGCGTGTATTTTGAAATTAAGGAGTCAAATATCGAGCAGTGGGAGAAACCACAGATTAAGGAGTCAAAGCGAGCGTATTTCTATAACACTGTTGTCGACGCTGGGGAAAAGGAGAAGTTAGAGACCTTTATCAATTTCTGTGAGGATGCTATTTTCGAAATGCAGCATGCAAGCGCCCTCATGGCTGTCGAGGATAGCGGAGGCATCGGAAAGTCGAGGGAGGCTTCGTGTACTTTCCCTGGGTTAGATTCATTAATTTTTTACTATTATTTTCTCGGATGTAATTTTTGCGGATTTAACGAATCATCGAAATTGCAGGGAAGATGACGACGAAAGAAACAAAGACCCAATAAGACGTAGCATTCAATCATGTAAAGACGGTGTTTACTTCACTTTCGCGATATTCTCGCCTACCAACATCAAAAACAAAATCGCCGAGATGCAACAGATGACGGTACCAGAGATGTTGCTGGGATTTTTGAAAATGATATTCTACATTTTCTACTATTCCGGTTTCGGTGTAGGTAGCGTAATCAGCTATTTTCTTAAGTTATTGTTGGCTCTCATGAGAGGGCCACGGTTAGATGAGCCAGTTGTCACCGCGAAGGAGGAAGATGAAAGGCCGTTGAGGCATTTGCCAGCGTTATCACAATCGCAAGATGAATCTAACATGCAGGTAATATTTCTTCGAATGAAGATAATAATTTTAAAAGAAATGTGGATGGTATGTTGACTCAATTATGTACGAAACGCTAAGAAAACAATTTAATAGGTGCAAACGTTAACGGCTGCTAAAGAGGAGCATTCGAAGTCGATTACCAGCGAATCTGGGATTTCGGCTGAAAGATCGAACGCCGAGGAAGGCGGAGAGAACGTTCAGGACGAAAGGTCCATGGATGATGCTGGGAGAGATGGCGTATCTTCAGATGCTGAAGCTCCTGTTACATTAGCTGATTTATTAGGGTGAGATTACTTATTCTGCTAATCATTTATATTATATTATATTCCTCGACAGAATTTATATTTTCTATATTATTTTTTAGTGGGGAACAAGCAAGGGCACAGGCCGTTGCGATTGCAGAAGCTGCGGCAGCTCAACAGGCTGCCATGGTGGCGGTTGAATCAGAAGCGAAACAAGAAACGATTGCGGAACCCTCCGCTGCGTCTGCAATAGACATATCGCAGTACACTCATCGCATCGTGTCTTTCCTAGCTAGGAACTTTTATACCCTCAAGTACATCGCTTTGGTCCTTGCTTTCTGCATTAACTTCATGCTACTTTTTTATAAGGTTCGTATATTTGTATCCGTAAACTGCATCAATTCATTACATCGAATACTAGTTAATATTCTTGAATATAAGAATATTTTTAAAATAGTTGCGTGTGCTCCTCGTAAGTAGAGTTTGAAAGGAGGTACTTACAGATAATTCACCATTAATAACATTTATTTGAATAATTTCCAAAACTGGATGTAGACTAGAATTTGGCATAGCAATAGCTAATACGAATTAGCAAGTCTTATCTTTTATACGTTCTCCTTGCACTGATTAAATATAGAGAAGTATTCTACATTTTTCAGTTTCTCGCGATACAGTAGTCCCTCTCAATATTAACATTTCCCCTCGACAGCTCTTCCCCCATGTGCGTTGTCATTATGTGTAAGGATTGCTTGAAAAATGTTACCTCCTCATTCAGCTAATATTGGGGAATTAGAAAATGATACACATGACGAACTGAGGTAATATTGGAAAGGCGTCCTGTACTTGGCCAAAAGAAATAATAATAGCATTGTAGGAACGAATAAAGCCACATTTTATAAATAAAATGAATTTGTTTTTGTAGAATAAGATTAAAATATTTGTTTGTAGGTTACGTCGTTAGGCGACACGGAGGAAAACAATAGCAGCGACGAGCTCCTAGGCGATTTAATTGCAGAAATGTCCGGTGAGGGCTTCAGCAGCGGATCGGGGTCCGGACGAGAACCTGACAGTGCCGAAGCTGATGAGGGGTCCAAAGAAGATGATAATCCACTGGAATTCGTAGAAGTCTCTCAAGACTTTTATTACATGACGCATGTAATGAGGCTAATGGCAATTCTTCACTCACTCGTGTCACTCGCCATGCTTGTGGCTTATTATCATTTGAAAGTAAGACTGAAATTGAAGATTTCAATAAATTTTATTAACACTTGAACAAATGACACATTTGGTGTTCCTAAGTTTTCTAGGTCGCTTAATCTGAATATGAATCCGATATAAAATAGTAAAATTAAAAATGTTGGGTCCAATATGACAGCTGTAAATTTGCTAAATTTATTAAAATATCACTAAGAAACGTGTACGATCAGGATTATTATCGATTTTTAATCGCTGATTATGAACTTCTAATGCGAAGATTGTAAATCTAGAAATGGCCAGAATAGCGCTTAGTTTAATTTTAAGTTTTCTTGTGACTGACGAAAGGTTTTAGAAGGACACTTGTAAGAATTCTCTATTTTATATAGTTTCTTGTTTTAAAATTTGTCTGTGTTTTTTCGTATTATATTTGTATTTGTTACACACGTTATGTGATATATTTCAGAACGCCTACCACTCAAATGGTTAAAAGAACCGAGAGAATTATAAAATTAATGCATTTAAATATTTCAGGTTCCTTTAGCAATTTTCAAACGGGAAAAAGAAATAGCCCGAAGGGTTGAATTTGACGGTTTGTACATTGTGGAAACGCCAGAAGAAAACGACATAAAAGCGCACTGGGACAAAATGGTGATCTCGGCAAAAACATTTCCGGTAAATTATTGGGACAAGTTCGTTAAGAAGAAAGTCAGGCAAAAGTACAGCGAAACATACGACTTCGATTATATCAGTAATCTTTTGGGGATGGAAAAAACATCTTTTAGTCAGCAAGAAGATGAAGGATCGGGCTTGGTTCACTTGTAAGAATTATTATTATTATATGTCTTATCCTCTATTATTTTAATGGAATTCGTTGAATCCTCAGTTAATAATTAGTTAATAATAAATTCTCCGTCTTAAAATTATTTTTTTTTAATTTGGACATTGTTAATTTCATACTTTTTTTTCGAACTATTAAGATTTTCTTAGCTATAGACAAAGATCGATAAAAATACTTGAATTTTACGAACAAATGTTACTTTAAAAAGGCACGTCATTACAACGTCCTCAAAATGGCGTTCTGAATGAAAATTTATTTGAAAAACTTCCGGAGATTGTATTTCACAAAACTATGAGCTTCTTTAAAAAAGATAAGAATAACAAGTTCTTAGAAATCATCTAGGAATACACTGAATTTAAAAAAAAATTTTTGTGTGATATTTTGACAAATTTTTATTAAAAATTAATAAAGTTTATGACGAATTTTAAAAAATTTTAGTACATTTTTTGGTGCATTCTAAGCACCTTCTATTCTTTACAATTTTGTTAAAAAGTTGATATATTTCGAGAAAAAGAACAGTAAACTATAATATTTGAGAATTTTTCTCTAGTTGTGGAGACTTGATAGACTTTATAAAAATGATGGACTCTTGGTCGTTAATGGATTATCTTCACAGTAAACAAATACGTATTAAAAGGATTAAAATGGTAATAAGACCGTTACAGAAATTACGTGGTTGAAACGTCAGTCAATCAAAACATTGCTTTAACTGTTTTAATCCCCTTTCCTACTCTTTAATCCCTCTTAAATTGCCTTCATTTTATGATACTGTAGATTTAAAATTAAACAATATACGCATAATTCTTATTTTTTATTACTTTTCATTATTTCTCATAACAGAATATTCCTATAACGGGCGTGACATGACGTCAAAAAAGTCCAAGCTTTCAGGTGACATTTATTTTAAAATGGCACGAAATTGGTGTCGAAATGTAACAAAAGAAATAAAAACTAACGTAACAAGAACATTCAACAGCATTTAATGGAATTTGTCAATCGGCTCTTTATGGGACTTCTTAAATACAAAACTGATATTAGTTTTAAGGAATGTAACTATAATGGCGAATTCGATATATGACAGGTTCCTGATTCATAATCAGCGCCCCAGAGTCCCCCAGTGACAATTATCCAGCTAATTTGTTCAATTTTCGAGAAATCAGCGATTATAATAATGCGTCTGAAAATTCTCAACTCTTATTCAATGACCTCCTAAATCCGTGACTAATAACACTGATTTACGAAATTCCAGTTTTATCATTTTGAAGAATGAGTGAGATTTTTGTAATTTTTTTTTTACGCCGAAAACGAATCTGATAATAAATTGTTCCAGCACGTAGAGATTTTTATGATTGCAGCTGAATCGATAAAAAAAATGACTAATACATTGTTGTCAAATCATATTGCAATAGAACTACTAACAAAAATTTCATTTCAAAATGTTGACTAGAAAATGTTTATTAATGCCGACTTTTTTGTTCAAAATCACAGTCGCATGTACTCAATCGACTGACCAGAAGGAAATCATTTCAAAATTGGTACTCGGGGGTTTTAAAATCGCTGAATCCATATTTGAATTTAGTATTAAAAAGTTCAAAATAGCGGTTCCAATATGAAAAAGATACGACTCATAATAAGCACCCACAGAAACCCCTAATAAAATATCACTTAAACATCAAATTACTTCTCGCCTTTCAGTTCGGTACTTTGATATTATAAAATCTCGCTTTATTATAAAGTCCAAGTATCAATTTCTCTAAAAATATCATTTGTTGACGAATTCTCGTATTTTCAGTATCTTAAACATCGACTGGCGGTACCAAGTGTGGAAAGCTGGGGTCACTATTACTGATAATGTGAGTAATAAAATCTACACTAAACATAGATTCTAGGGTTAAAAAGTCCGAATTAATGAGTGAGGCGTGATTAATTTGGGATGTAAATGAACTTCAATAATTGTATTGGGTCATTTTTTTCAGTCGTTCCTGTACAGCTTATGGTACTTTGTCTTCTCGATCCTGGGAAATTACAATAATTTCTTCTTCGCCGCCCATTTGCTGGATGTTGCAGTGGGTTTCAAGACATTGCGAACCATTTTGCAGTCCGTCACGCACAACGGCAAACAACTTGTGCTGACGGTGATGTTACTCACTATCATCGTGTACATTTACACAGTGATTGCTTTTAATTTCTTCAGGAAATTTTACATACAGGAAGAAGATGATGAAGTCGATAAAAAGTGCCACGACATGTTCACGGTTCGTTCATGCCAATTTTAAGAAATTGTTCACTTTTTAAAAGTTACATATTGTTTAGAAAAATTCTATTTATATTTGTTTACACTGAAAATTAATAACTTTTTCTAGTTTCCTTTTTTCTAGAGATTATATAACGATTATGTTTTCAATTTTAGTGTTTCGTCTTTCATCTGTACAAAGGTGTGAGAGCTGGAGGTGGAATTGGTGATGAAATCGGTGAACCCGATGGTGATGATTATGAAGTCTATCGAATAATGTTCGATATCACATTCTTCTTCTTTGTTATCGTTATTCTTCTCGCCATTATTCAGGGTAAGATAAATTGCAATTTTGCGGTTTTTCAAAGCACAATAAAAACAATAATTACACTCAATACTTCAAGTTTTCCAAAAGTAGTTTCATCATAATCCGTATTGAAAAACGTTAAGGGCGCAGGTAAAGTGGTTGTGATAAAAGTAGTTACAAAGTACTCTTTGTGAACAAATTCATGGACATTTCGAATACCTACAGCATGGTCGTCTATCAAGTGCGTTCAACACGTGCACTCTTTACTATAATATGCAATATCTCTCGCAAGTTATGAAGGCATGAATTTTTCTTCATATAGGCATCGCGTTCGTTCTATTTTTCAGTACTTGCATGAGGTTTTACAAGTAGTTCTACCAATATTATTCACTAAATACATATCTAAAGATTTCTTTAGGAACTCGTGATACTTGATGCTTACCGAGTATCAGCGCTATTCAGTAAATTAATTTTTTATGAACACTTTGTTATTATTTTTTAAAAACTGTGTACCAAATTCATTTCAGGAGTTCATAACCAACTCGTAATTTAATAACTATAGCGGACATTCGTTATATTTTAAGGCATCCACAAAGAATTCTTTCATAAAAGCATTAACCCTCCAGTGCATCATAATGAATATTATTATAATATTCGTCCTACATTGTTTTTATATGAGAAGAGAAAAACTGGTGCTCAGGAGGTTAAAGAAGTATTCTTTTAGAATATTTAAAAACTTCAGTTTTGTTTATTCGATGGTAAAAATGAAAAAAAAAAAATGTCCATGAAGTGTTTATGAAACATTCATACAACGTTATATGTACACTGTAAAAAATGTTGAAGTAATTTTACAGTGAAAAAGTGGAAATTAAAATACCAATGAGAATCGTAAATATACAATAATAAAATGTCTATATTGTCGATGTAATTTTACATGTGCATTGTAAATCGGAATGACCCATTCGATATTTACGTTGGTCAGCAGTGCTTTTTACATAAAAATCAGACTTATATTTTCTTCAAATGTACTATATTATTTGAGGGCACGCTCAAATACTGGGGGTCATTTTGTAGAGGTTTGCGTGTAGAATAAGACCAGCCTTGAGTATTTTAGCTAAAGCAAAACTTAAATAAATTGTACCACAATAATAGTCATGAAGTTTGTATTTCCGAAGAAATCATTTTTCAAAGTTTTGTGCCTTCTAACTCTTTCTTATTTATCGGCAGCCATCAATAGTGAGTGATCCTGTATTATTTAGGTAGTAGGCAAGCTGTAAAAAAAAATTTCAGGTCATTATTCAATGACTTAAAGTTAAAGCAGTTTAATTGAAAACAAATTTGATATCTTCACTACTATAGCAGCAATATTTGACGGATTCGGAACTTTTTGTATGTTTAAATGATATGAAACCGACTTTAAAGTATCCCAGCAATCGAAAAAGGATTCGGAGGAATTCAAAATTTGAATCCCTGTGAATTCTTAATTTGTCCTGGATCGAAATGGATTGAAATTTATTAAAATGGATTAAACTTTGATTCACTCCTATGCCTGCGAATACCTTTCAATCCAAGCAAATCTCATTCTCAATTCCTTTTTTTCTAAAAAAAAAATATAAAAAAGCTTCTTTTTTTACTATCACGATTGGATATGTCACCTTATATGGATTCGCGCAGGCATTCAGCAATACTTATTTTCGACATTATTATTTTTGGATTCAAACGAATTCACAGAGACTGATTTGAATTCTTCTTTTTGGAGTCAGAGGCATTCAACTTTTAGTCGTATTCGACATTATTATTTTTGGATTGAAATGGATTCGCAGAGACTGGTTTGAATTCGCTTTTTTGATTCCGCAGCATTCAGCATTAGTTATTTTCGACGATATAATTTTTGGATTAAATTGGATTCGGAGAGACTGGTTTGAATTCGCGTTTTGGATTCCAAGGCATTCAGTATTATTTAATTTTCGGTGATATTATTTTTGGATTCAAGTGGATTCGTAGGGATTAATATAAATTCTATTTTCCAGATTCGGAGGGATTCAATATTTTACAAAATTGTTTTTGGATTCACAGGGATTCTGTTTGGACAAATTACGAATCCATTTGAACCCATCTTAATCAATTTCCAATCTTTGTTCGATTGCTGTGGGATGGTGTTTCTTTAGTTAAACATACTTTCTTATATTTTATGCTATTATTATATGAAATATATCATGGAATAGGTCTTGAACCTCTCTCCCTCACAAAAGTTAAAAGTTCTAGGGATATGCCCATATGCTAGACGAAAATGACCAAACAATTTTTTTGGTGATACCTAATCTAAGATTTTATCATTTAGTTTTCTTATATTTTTTAGATCAAAAACTTTCTTTGTTAATAAAAACATTTTGAATTTGTCAAGTGCGAAATTTTTCCTTTTTGAATGTTGAAATTGAAAACCAGATTCGTAATCTGTTGATTTCCAAAAACCCCTTATACGAAATAAACACTAGACAAAATTATCGGTTTTCAACATTTTGGTCGACCATATTGAGTCCGCCATTTTGAATTTTTAAAATCGGATATTGTATTGATAATTAGCCAACCTAGAAACCTCTGCATAATAAATACAAGACAAAATTATCGTTTTTCAATATTTTGGTCATCCATATTGAATCCACCATTTGAATTTTTAGTAACTGGCAGCGACCGATTTTTTGAAAATATCTTACCAAATATATCAAAAATATAATCACTGGAAAATTAACAGCAGAAAGTGTTGAAAAAGAGAACAAAAAGCTAATTTTTCCTTACAATATAGAAATATCCATCGATGTACTTGCAAACTTATTTTATGCATTACTGACATTCGGATTATTATTATTAATATTATTATTAATATAGCTAACTTCATAAAATAATTTTTAATTCGGTATAACTCAAGGATTTCAAACTTTTGTCATAACAAAATTTGCTGAAAATTGTTATCGATTAAAAATGTTAAAACACAGAATTAAATTAAGTAAATACCTGTAAGGTTAGTTTTTATAGAAATCTAGAAACTATAAGATTGCAACAACAATAAAAATAATTTTTAGATAGAATCAGTCAATCGGAATGAAATCATGAAATAAGACATTTACATTTTCTAATTTCATAGTTCTAAAATTACGAAACACAAAGAAATTTGTGAATTTTCTCATTATAAAATATTGTAAATTATTTTATCATTAAATTTAGATTCAAATTAAAACACAATCGTAAATAAAATATCCCATGCAAGAATGTGCTAAATATTTATAAGAATACAAAAATTGAATTAAACATTTTAATATTCCATCCTCAGGTTTAATCATCGATGCGTTTGGGGAACTTCGTGATCAGCTGGAAAGCGTAAAAACGAATATGGAAAGCAACTGTTTCATTTGCGGTACTCCAAAGGATTACTTTGATTCTGTGCCTCACGGCTTCGATACGCACGTGCAGCAAGAACACAATCTTGCAAATTACATGTACGTTTATAAATTTCCTTCAATAATTAATTCCTTTTTCTAATATGTTAAATGATTGATAAATTATTTTTATATTTATATTATATTTATGTTTCATTCCAGGTTCTTTCTTATGCATCTGATCAATAAACCGGACACCGAATATACGGGACAGGAAACTTATGTCTGGAACATGTATCAACAACGAAGATGGGACTTTTTCCCAGTCGGTGACTGCTTCAGGAAGCAGAATGAATCTGTAGAGGATGAGGCGAAAAAGAAATAACGATTGATTTTATTATTCTGTTTTAAAATTAAATTAACTACTGGAAAATATGACTTTGTTTCTTCAATTTCCCCACAATTCTGAATTAATAACTTAATGGATTCAAATTAAATAACATCAATTAGTAGTTTTTGCTTATATTTAAAATATTTCGATGCAATTATATTCCATCGTCAATACTTACATTACAGCTGCATTCAAATTATTAATATTGTCAATATAATACATTTCTTGCGTCAACTTGAAAACATGCGACAATTCAGAGACTAATATAAATTAAACTAAAACTCAGTCTGTATTAACTTTTTGCTTTACGTGAACTGCGTAAGAGCTCCGAAGCCTCTCCAGCGGGAAATTCTATTAAAGAACACTGAAATTGATTCTCAAATGCATTTTGAAAGACTGGTATAATATCATCCACCTCGATTTGCATGCCGACTTCCTTCGACAAGCTCGTTACTTCCTTATCTTCTATTCCACAAGGCACAATATGATCGAACCATCGAAGATCCGTGCTGCAGTTCAGTGCTAGACCATGCGTCGTCACGTAACGGCTGCCATGAATTCCAATCGCACAAATCTTCTTGTCGTCCACCCAAACACCGGTGTCGGGTGATGTATGACCTTTTAAACCAAACTCTGCACATACGCGTATAATCATTTTTTCAATGTCTGCTACGTAGCACCTAATATTCGATCGAAACTCTTTAAGATTGATGATTGGGTACGCAACCAACTGTCCAGGTCCATGGAACGTCACGAGTCCTCCACGATTAGTTCGATGAAATTCAGCTCCGGTACTTCGAAGCTTCTCTTCGTCGTCAATAGTGTATCCTCTGTTGCGTATACCGACGGTATACACAGGATAATGTTCAAGCAACACCAAAGTATTTCGACTTATGCCAGAGAATTCCTTATTATGGTGTTGATGCGACAGGATATGTTGAAGTTGGAGTCCAGCTCCATACGACATCTTCCCAGCATACAGAACTCTGACAATTCGAGACATTTTTAATTTGCGGGTATACTTGGGTCGTTTTCTATCGCAGCTAGTACTTCAGCCTTTTCTTTTAGAGTTAAATGGAGCAGAAGGGAAACCTAAAACACGACAGCATGATATTTGACAAACTTATTGTATTGATTCAATAAATATAAATTTTATGGGCTCTGCCTATCACTTGAAAAAAAATGAAAAATTTCTTTTTTCTTCCTTCTTCATGAATTTAAAGACACTTATTACTTTTTAAAATTAAGACTTTATTTAAAATTGAAAACATACAAAAAAAAAAAAATAAAACTTAAAACTCTTTAAAAAATATATACAAAAAATTAAAATTAACTTTAAAAGACTCAACGTTTCGGACCTCTCAGGTCCCTCTTCAGGAGTCAACAATTAAAAACTAACGAACTTCACTAAAGCTGGATGTATATATACCCACCAAATTAAACGCGTGGGGATAGATATTTCCTTTTCATAGTATTGACCAGGTCTTCATATATTATATTTAAATTTAGCGTGTCTTCTATTTTGTTTAGTGGGTTGGGCTGTAAATTAATATGTAACATTTCCGAAAGTCTACGGCTAAAAACATTTCTTTCTGTGTCAAAACTTTGTACATCCTGCCAATTAAATTCGTGATTATGCTCCAGTCTATGTTCTGTTATTACTGTGTTTGTTTGTGAAGGTCTTTGGATGTTTTGTTTATGTTCTTGAATTCCAGTCTTTAAACATCTTTTTGTTTCTCCCACGTAAGTAGCTTCACAGTCTTTACATTTGATCAGGTAAACCGAGTTGTTTTTGTCCATATTATCTAGCCTGTCTTTCTCTTTTGTGATGATGTTATTAAATTTGTGTTTTATAGTTGGCACCGTTATTATGTTATATTCTTTTAATTTTTTTTTTGTAATATAATAATACTATGAAAAGGAAATATCTCTCCCCACGCCTTTAATTTGGAGAGTATATATACATCCAGCTTTAGTGAAGTTCGTTAGTTTTTAAATATTGACTCCTGAAGAGGGACCCAAGAGGTCCAAAACGTTGGGTCTTTTAAAGTTAATTTTAATTTTTAGTATATATTTTTTAAAGAGTTTTAAGTTTTATTTTTTTTTTTGGTATGTTTTCAATTTTAAATAAAGTCTTAATTTTAAAAAGTGATAAGTGTCTTTAAATTCATGAAGAAGGAAGAAAAAAGAATTTTTTTTTCAAGTGATAGGCAGAGCCCATAATATTTACATTTATTGAAGAAATCAAGCCTAGCTTAAAACCCTATTTATATTTATTGTATTGTTGTTATATTATATAGATTACTTACGTATGCGTCAGTTGCAGCGTAGAGTTTTTGTGCATGACTTAATGGCAGGACGTGCCATTTACTATTTCTGACTTGAGGGTCTTTGCTAATTTGCTTTTTCAACTGTAAACCAAATTTTTTATTGTGTTGTATTTGTTTCTTATGCAAAATAAAGTATTAAATGAGGGTATCTTACCACATATGCTGTTAGTCGTAACAAACTCCACCGACAAGAACGGTTTAGGATCGTATTGGCATAAGGACCGCAATCAAGGCAATTGTTTTCGACAACCTTCGATGCTGGAAATTCTGGGAAATCTCTACCTAACTTCCTCACGTCACTAGTAATAAATTAAATTTTTAAATCATGATGAAAAACTAATTAGTAAAAAAACTTAAATAAATAGGAAAATTGTTAATCAATACTTACTTTTTAATATTAACTCCAACAAGTACAACTTTTGGATGACTGAGAAGAAGAACAAGAGATGCTGGAAGTTTCTTTAATTTATACACATGAAGTAAATGGCAAACTTTTTCCGACAGGCAAATTTGAGCAAGAGCCGTTTTTCCACTACCAGTTTGGAATGAAAACGGCCACTCTAAATCAAAGCCGATCGGAACAACATCTGCACTGTGCTTTTCCACTTCTTGACTATTATAACAAATATTTTAATTAGAAATTTACTTAAATAAATAAAAAGAAAACATCAAAAGAACATGGCGTTTACTTACATGATTTCGTCGCAGATCGAGGCACAATCGTAGAAATCCTCGACATAAGCAATTTTGCCAGGAAATAAAATTGATGGTAGCGACTCGATTTCTGGCTCCTTCTCTGGTTTGTTTTCTACTGGCTGTTTATGAAAATTTACAAATATGAAATAAATGTAAAGAAAGCTGAGAGAAAAGTTAAAAGATTTGTTTTGAACTGACTTGGAGATTAGCAGGTAAATTTCGAGGTGATCTTCTAACGTACACTTCGGTGGTAGTTCTTTCAACGATCTGAAATCCAAAATAAATTCGACAATGATTCTAAGTGTAAAATCTAACCTACGACTAATGCTACTAAATCTAACCTCTTTCTTCCGCCAGGCGGACAAAGTTCTCTTTGTTTGCTGTTTCGACATTGCAATGAACTTCTTATCTCGTCGTTTTTTTCCTTCTACTTTTTAAATTTTTGCAGAGATAATATTAAATAGCCGGCACACTTCGATGCTCTGATTTAACGAACTGACGTTTTCAAACTTTGTTTACGTTTCGTTCGAGAGGCGCTTTTCCCGCCAAAACTCTGTTAAAAACGACGCGGCCCCTTTTATGCAGATCTGTTTTCATTGGTGAATTTTTGCGAATCCCTATTGGTTCAAATTTGAACTACTAAACAATATGGTATTCAGTACAAAATCAGAACATTTTCGGGGGTATTATTTATTAAAGCCGTTTCGAGTACATGTGCTTTGAATATTAATTTTTAAAATGGAAGTATCGGACGTTTAAATGATAAATTCACGTTTATTTTGCAATTTAAGGGGGTTCTAAAGTGCTCTGCAGATAAGGTAGGAATATTCACTAAAAGAAACAAATAAAAAATGGCTGAATCGATTTTTCAAAATTCTGGCTCTGTAAAGGCAATTTTAATTACTGTAGACGGTATCCTAGAAAATACCAACAAAATTAATTGAGAACTGACCGAGAATTTTCGGAAATAAATAAAAATCACTTATAATATGTAATATATAATGTAATATCTTTGGTATTTTCTAAGAAAATGTTTATAGTGCTTAGAATTGCTCTTACAGTGCCCGAATTTTAAAAATATTATTCAGTATTCTTTTTTTTATGTTTTTTTAGTGAAATTTCCTATCCTACCGGCGGACTACTTTAGAACCCCCTTAAGGCTCTGTAAGGGCAATTCTAAGTACTATAAACATTTTCCTAGAAAATATAAAAAATATTAATTGAGAACCCTGAAAACACGGAAAGTAACAATTATGTAATATTTATGTAATGGTTATATTGTTACGTAAATGTTGCATAGTTGGTACTTAACTGTTACTTTTGTGTTTGCAGGGAACAGACTGAGAATTTTCGGAAATAAGTGATTTTTATTTATTTCCAAAAATTCTTGGTCAGTTCTCAGTTAATTTCTTTGGCATTTTCTAAGATACCGTCTATAGTAAATAAAATGGCCCTTACAAAACTCGAAGTTTGAAAAATCGATTCAGTATTTTTTTATTTCCGGTTTTTAGTGAATATTCCTACGTTATCGGCCGAGTACTTTAGAAACTCTTGGGAGTCAAAGCATAGGCGTATAGAATCCCAAAGTACGCAAAAATAGTTATAAAAAAGTTGTTTTGGAGAGTGTTTAGGAGATCAAAAAAAGCTTAACTTTAAGTTTTCGACCTGTTTTTCCCGCTTACTACGATAAGGTACTTTCCCTTAAGTTGTTTTCCTTTTACCTTTATATTGTAGGTTTTCCTTCCTCTATGTTATATTTTCCCCTACTCACTGTTGTTATGTGTAATTCATATAAGTGAGGGTAAGATACGAATTTCCTCGTGTTTGATGAACCTGACGGACGTGGTGCTTCCATCGTTTATATTTCTTTATTAGCAATCATTGTTCGATGATATTTAATTGTACATATATTCGTTTAAAATGCGTTCTGCACTACAAAGAAGAAAATACAACTTAGGGGATTCTAAAGTTGCTCGTCCCATAAGGTAGGGATTTTCACTAAAACCCCCAAATAAAAAATGACTAAATTGATTTTTCAAAATTCGGGCTCTGTAAGTTAATTTTAATTACTGTAGACGGTTTCCTAGAAAATACCAAAGAAATTAATTGAGAACTGACCGAGAATTTTCGGAAATAAGTGATTTTTATTTTTACTATTATTTTTACACCTTTTTCGACCACTGCAACAAGAATTAACAAAAAACACACTTTTTTTCACGTTTTTTACCCTGGTAGAAATATAAACAAGATGGCCGCTTTTCCCCTTAAAGGAGTTCTAAAGTGGTTCGCCATTAAGGTTGGAAATTTCACTAAACAGCGTAAATAAAAAATGATGAAAAATACCAAAGATACATATTAATTGCGAACCGACGAAGAATTTTCGGAAATAAGTGATTTTTATTTATAAAGTGGCGAACCACTTTAGAAGCGCCTTAAGGGAAGAAGCGGCCATCTTGTCTATATTTCTACCATGGTAAAAAATGTGAAAAACAATTTTTTTTCGATAATTCTTGTTGCAGTCGTCGAAAAAGATGTAAAAATAGCTCATTTTAACCGCCTTTTTCCATTTACAATAATCCCCGTCCTAAGTTATATCGGTCAAAGCGACGTGTCCTTCCTAAGTTATATGTTTACCTTGTCCAAAGCTATACCAGTTTCTTCTTCTCCTTCTCCCACCACATTGCTTTGCTGAGCCACCCTCGATTCGCGACACTCACACACAGAAGCACCCATTTCGCAGATATACACTCTACATTTCTTAAAGTGAAAATTGAGCCACTCTCTGCTAAAGGTGACTTTTTCACTATTCTAAAGTGGAAATTTCACTTTATTAGAGTGGCAGATTTCCACCCACTATTAGTAAAGTGAAATTTCCACTTTAAAAATATTGAAAAAGTCACTTTTATTAGAAAGTGGCACAACTTTTACCTTAAGAAATTTAGAGTCTAAACAAAGATACGGAAGTGGGGATAGTGAGGGACTATAACTTTGTAGAATCATCCGCCATCTTGAAAGAAACGGCAGTATAACTTAGAATGGGGATTACTATACAAAATTTTAATGGGTATCTCAGTCGTAAATCGATAGTTTTCGATATATCGAATCAAATAGTAAAAAAACATACAGTAGGCCCCGCTCTAAGTTATGCCGCCCAAAGTTATATGTCGATCCAAAGTTATTTATTTGGCTTGTCCAAAGTTATACCGCTCTCTAAATCTTCTTCCCCCACCACATTGTTTCGCAGAAACAACTTGAAAACCCACAAAATGTAATGCTCTTTTTTGTTTGATATTTTTCATTGTATGTTATTATTCTCAAGTTCCTAAATGTCACTACAACTAAAAAACACTTGTTTTTGTTTGACAAACAGAAAAAAAGAGAAGAAAATTAATTATAAACTTATATTATGGTATTCATTCTTTTATATTGTTAGCATGCTTTAAGTTGTTACATGAGTTAATAGTTTGTATTTAAATATTGCAATTTATGAATACAACTTTGCACTTCCGAGGGCAATAAACAACAAAATTTTGTTGCATAGATCAAACATTAAAAGTATCGCGGGATCAGTCATATATTATTTTACGTATAAACTAGAAATTAAAAAAATAATTTTTGTTTTTTACGACGAATTAAAAATATATAAGGTCCTACAAATATTTCCGTGAGGAAAAGAACATAATCATAATGCCACTTGAAGTATGTATGAAACAAATAGGTAATTTTGATCATTTTGAATTTTTTTCATTTTATTATGTATTAACCCTTTGCGGCGTAGTGGTAACCCAGATTACCACCTTTTTAATTCACATCTTTTCTGTCTAGTTTCAATGCTTTCGAAGCAATATTCAAAAAATCTTTTTACAGTGGTAGAGGGGGCTTTTTAGTACGTAACGAAAAGGATAATAAATGCAATTACGCAAAATTATTAACAAGTATAAATAAATAAATTTAAAAAATCGTCGATTTTTTAGAAAGAAATCGTTTTTGAACGAACTAAAAAGTAAATTAGAACTAAATGTGGTATTCGGGGTTTTTTGGGGTCGCTGATTACGAATTTGAAGTCGGTTTTGAAAAATACAAAATGGCGGAAACATTATGGCGGATGAAATTTTAAAAATTCATCTGATTTACTTGAAACTCGTTACTCGGGGGTTTCTGGGGTCGCCGATTACGAATCTGGCCTCGGATTTTGAATATTCAAAATGGAGGATCCAAGATGTCCGATAGGAATATCAAATTTACCCGATATTGATGAAGCTGTGTACTCGGGGATTTTTGGGGTCGCTTATTACGAATCTGATCTCTAACTTTTATATTTAAAATTCCGAGTACATAGAGTATCAAGTTTTATCTCTATCAAGTAAATTTTTACATTTATGTAGGGCATCTTGGATCCACCATTTTGAATTTATAAAATCTGACGTTTTCCGTATAAAGAAAAATGTTCGCCGCCAAGGGTTAAGTAAATTTTCATTGATTAAGATATTTGTATTTATTGAGATATTAAGGTAGTTAGATGTTGACGAGAGAAAACATTATTGTTCTTAACAAAAATTGAAGCCTCCAAAAATAATTTGTTAAACAAATTTTATTAACGACTAAAATTTTCTTTTTTTCGCTTATTAGAGTTCCTGGCGCCTAAAACTCAATTTTGACGTCGGAATCTTGAAGAGCGACCTTGAAATTAATAGGATATATTCCTATAATTTTTTCAACTTTGATTACGATACGAATTACTTGATTGAAATTGAAGGGGGGAAAGTGTCCTTTTAGACGTTAATGGGTTAATTAAGAACTTTATGCATTACGAGATCAATACGAGGAATTTACATAGTTATGCCAAGAGCTAAAAAAGTTAAAATTTCAATTACAAATAAGAATTGAATGGTCAATAGTAAATTTTGAAGTGCAATGATTTTTCTTTAGTAGGTAGAATAATTAGACACAGAAATATGCAAACTTTCAAATTGCCCCGTTTTCTTAAACAACTTTTAAGGCTTGATCATAAACGTTGAGATAAGATGACAGCCTTCACGTAAACATAGTAAAGTTATATGTCACTTTATCAAGGTACTTTACTAACCGGATTTTAACAAAGATAATGAATATATCATGGGTATAATCACCATAATCCGGTAATTTTCATATCCACTGGATATTAAACAATCATTTTGTATTCAGGATCTAAAATAAGTTTAAACTATTCTGGTGCTTTTTTAAGGAGAAAACGTATTTATTTATATGTTCAGAAAGAAATTTCCTTGAAAATACATGTGCTCGGCACCTAAAAACAGCTGCAAACTGATTTTATGGGAGTATTCATAGCTACAAATTACAAATATTGCATATCCGAACAGGAATATTGGCAATAATGATTATAGTACTTTTCGGTCCTAGGCCGTAAAGTTCAATTTTACGGCCACAAGTATTTGCTGGACACCTAGGCGAAATGTATACATGGACAAAATGTTTTTTTCTCCGCAGAAACTTTTCCCATGTTCCAGGTTTGAGGTTTTTGCAGAGCACAAACCGCGACATTTGTGTTGAGCACAGGCATGGTTTGTGTTTAGCACAAATCCACGGTTTGCGGGAATATCGTTCTTAAATATATCAAATACATCACATTCTGTTCGCCAGTAGTTGCAGCTGGAATTCAGGTTGTCCATATCATAGTCCCGGTACTGTTGCCACATTAAATCCGAAATCTTTTTTACTTTTCGACCTTCCTGAACCTGCAAGGTATACCGGAAACACCAGGAGAAAATAAGCAAAGGCTTGATTAACAGATTTAAAGTCTAATTTCCCTTGTGATATACTTTTGGAAAATTAAAATTGAAAATTGTCAAAAAAAAAGACAAAACGTTTGGATTAAAAATCAAGAAACCTTAGCAGCCGGGTAACCAACGATTGGGCAGAAAAAAGAGAACGAGGATTTTTTTTATAGTTTTGGTTCTACCAACATAAGCAACACATCACACGGGAATATGGAATTTTAATAAAACTTTCATTTCCTCCTGGTCTTTTCCGCAGCTGTGGAACCATGCTATTATTAACCTGAATCATAGTTCTGACTATTGGCGAGATGATGTATCTGATACAAGAAAAGATATTTCCTCAAATAACGATGGAATAATCAGTTCTTTTTCGGATACGTTCCAGAAATCTTTGAATTTGTAGATTAGTCATTGTAAAAGAGCTGCGGTCCATCTCTATTATGCATCAAAGTTTCGAGATACATTTCACCGGTATTGTTTCTACTGTAATAAATATAATGTTCCATAGATTTTATAGTTTTAGTCCCATCCTGAAAAATCGTTTTCTGATTTTAGTCATCTTTCATGTAGTTTGCCACTTAGTAAAATTTGTATGTTTTATTACATATTTTTTTGTTCACATGCTTAGTAACAAGTAGTACATTGTCTGCAAGGAAATTACATATATTTCAAGGTTAATTTTGAAAAAAATTGAATCATTTCCATTTTACAGTTCCCTTATTTTATATTATTCTTACACAATTTTTATATGGATTTTATTAAGTCACTACATAAATATGTGTACTTAACAACTCTATACTTTATTTGTAGAACCATTTATTTATATAATTTCCATTTTGTATATAGGAACTTTATTTAAATTTTATAAAACTCCTATAAAACATGATCCAATCGCGTCCACGTCGTTGTTCCTTAATAGCACAAAAAATATGAAACTTATAACACTGAAAAAGTGAAGGCCATTATTGTACGAGCGGATTTATCGAGCTTTGCATATTCATCCAACCAAAACTGCTAAAAATTAGACAAAATTGCGTAATTTTCGAGAATTTGACCTTCAAATGACCTTGATAGTGTCAATGCCTTGAAATTCGTTGATACTCAGTACACCGTTGGATCTCTGAAAGTGATCTGAACCTTTTTAAGTTGAAAATGTCAATAGACACAATTTTAGCTATTTTTGCATATTGGACCTCATTTGACCTTGATATAACCTTCACAAAATAACCACTTTATACGTAAAATGTCGCGCTTTTTTCAAGTCCTCGGTAAAAATAGGGGTTACCGTTAAAATATGTCATTTTAACTCTCATATGATCTTGCAAATAACCTTCAAGGTCAGATTTACTAGCACCATTGAGTGATCCCCTTCGCCTGCTACAACTGTTGGCATAGGCGCTGACGTCACACGCAGAACGAATGGAGGAGGAACTGATGGGAATAAGTTAAAGTAAGAGCAGTTATAAGATAAGGGAAGGAGAAATGTATTGTTTTGCAAAATTCTATTTTATTAGTAATAGAATAGTGTCGGAATTTCCAAAAAATATTTAACACTACTTGGTAATATGAGATGGAGTAATTTTATATGTTACCCAATATCAAACTAGAACTATTGTGTTCGTAAACATACGAAAGAAATGAGAAAATCCATTGTGTCGGTTAGATAATGGGATCGTTAGAGAAGTTCCTATAAGGGAATTCAAGTCTGCTGAGTGATATTACCGGTATTGCAATTATTGCCTTACTAGGGTCTATCTCATCCTATGCAATTCTATTTGATAATACGTTGCATCAACGAAAATATAAAAAGCGCATTATATTTTTTGAAAATTTTTTTTTGAAACATTTTTTGTGAAGGATGAAAATTGTTACTTAAGTTTTCAAGTCGTTTTTAATTTATAAAAAAAATGAAGGCCGAAGTGCACAAAATTGTCTGGGACTTCAGGGATAAAAACGTAGAAAAAAAATTCAATTCAGTTTTCATATTTCGTTCAGCATGAGGCAAAATTATTAATTATTTATATGTTATGTACGACGAACGCAAGTACCATTATTTAGATTCATAACCTCAATTTTTTAAGGCCGAAAAAATGATGCCCTATACTTTTATCTTTAAATTATATACATATTACTAAGTAATTCAATAAAATGTCCGAATTATTGGTGTATTTTAGATATCTGATATATTAAACGTATATCAGTTTGTGCAAACACGTTATCTCATACATTTGCAGAAAGGTATTAATGTTTCAGTTGTTAATGATTTATTCAATACTATCATAACAAGGTATAAGGTCGAGTGGCTAAGGTTTGAAATTGTTGCGCACGTGGTGCGAGGTTCGATACTCCGTCGGAACTTTTTTTTTTTTTTTTAAATTATCGTTTTTACACGCTAATATCAATTTAAAGGCAATGATATACAAAATCCACGAAAAGAAACGTTCTTTCGTACTGAATCGCACACAGATATCTGGTTTACTTTATGGTTATTTGGGACCGAATTATGTACGTATGATCGGTTGTTTAGATGTATGTATATTCTATTCAGCAACATTCCGGACCTCCGACTGTACTTCCTTTATAAGAGTTTCATGTACTTTCACGTGATATTAATAACATTGAATCTTACTGGAGTCTACTTGGACCCAAGCAATTTTCTTCTACTGGATGAAACCCATGAAGATAGCAAATGTACAGAATATTTCCAGCAAGGTTTTCTTTGCGTACAATTGAAACCAACCGCATATTTGTCACACAGCAAAGAGTCGCTAGACAGTAGACAATACGGTATAATTTTTATTATATATTTTCATAACGATTCGGGGTGCGGGTCGAAAACCTGACAAATCAACAAGCCGACAAGTCAAAAAACCGACAATCTAAAAGACGACAGTAAAAAAACTGACATTTTAAAAAGCCGACAGATCGACAAACGGACAATCATTTTTTTAAGTGTCTGCTTTTCGATTGTTGGTTTTTAGACTGTCGGCTTTTTGACCTGTCGGCTTTTAGATATGTCGGTTTTTCGATCGACACCAACGATTCATTTCATCCAACTACATGCAAAACAACAGTTTAGATTTACAATCAATTTAGCAACGTATCGCATCTCCAACTATACTTTCTTCGTTATCCTAAGATCTTTTTCCGCGTAAATGCAGATAATACGTTGTTTCAGCTGACCTATAATCGACCCGTGAAAAACCTGTCGATTTTACGGCAGACAAGCATCAAATGAGCAAGATTCAGAAAAAAGGCTGCTTTCAACGGTGATGTTTTTCGAAAGAAAAGTTTCGCCAAATGTAAAAAATGGTTAAAAAGTCAATGACTCGATGTAGAGTCAATCGGAGTGGCACGAGTTCTTGCACTCCTGTTCCACAGCAATCTTAGTTAACTGAAAGTCGTCGCTTAACAGTTTACTGTAACCCATAACTAACATATGCATGGAAAGTCATTGACTTTCGACGACTTTCAAAAAGCCTCGACTCGCAAAGAGACCATTGTTGACCTTTTTCGTCCATATATAAGTAATTCCGCGAAACCTTTAAAATTCGAAAATTAAAACTATACATGTAAGAAAGTACGGAAAAAGTCCGTTTTCAATTTGTAGACGATGCGTTTATTATAAATGCAAACATACATACAATTATATTGCATTTAAAATATTATTATTTTAATTAATACAGCGTGAATGGGAAAACAAAAAATTATACCCAAAAAACGGGGTATTTTGTGAAGCTGAGGTATCTTTCAAAGCCTCCACTGTAAATAAGATTATTTTGTATATTTTAATCTAAATCAATATTGCTATCGACAATTATGGTAAATGAAGACCATTATATGACCTTAACTGTTAACATACAGTATCGTAAAATTACTTTTGTTAATAATATTACCAATGTAAATAAAATATTTCGAAAAAATGGTGTGTTTTTTTAAAATAAATTCGATTTCTTGAAAAATGAAAGTTATACATTGAAATGTATTCGGGTGATTTTGAGCTGATTACGATGTAAAAACTAAAAAATTCGAAATGGTGAATCCAATATGGCGGACCAAAATTCAAAACTATTCGATTCCGATCAATCTCGGTGCTAAAGATTTTCCGAACCGCTAATTAAGAAATAGTGGTCAGATTTGTAAAATCCAAAATGGCGAGTCCAACGTGATTCCATATTTCATCTACCATTTTAAATTTCGAAAATCTAATAATGAAAGACCCTTAGTTAATATTCGATTTTCACGAGGGACGGTGCATCAAAAACTGGCGAATGATGTCACTTTTAATACCCAATTTTACAATACCATTTACATTACCAGGAATATATTTTTTATTTCTTAAATTGAATAAAAACCGTCAATCATTTTGTACATTGAATAGAATAAATTAATATTAATAAATTTATCTGTCTCTTTTCCATGAGGCTGAATTTAAATTGTAAAAGTGTTAAGTACTGATAAAATGGGGTGCGGGTTGCAAAACTGAAAAATCGAAAAGCCGACAGGTCAAATAACCGATAGTCCAAATGCCGACAGGTCAAAAAACCGACAGTCAAAAAATGGGATGCGGGTACAATAACCGACAGTAAACAAACCAACAATAGAAAAGCCGACACTAAAAAACGTACATTTCATCAAATGGGGTGTGCCTCGGAAAACCGATAAATAATAAAGTCGACAGGTTTAAAAACCGAAAAGCCGAGAGTAAAAAACAGACACTTGGGTCTTTTTACCTGTCGGTTTTTTTATTTGTCGATTTTTCGACCCGAACCCCACTTTATGGAATGTCTTGTTTTTATTGTCGGCTTTTCCATTGTCAATTTTTTTACCCACACTCCATATTTTTAAGTGTCGGTTTCTTCAGTGTCAGCTTTTTGACTAGTCATTTCTTGATTGTCGGTTTTTTCACCTGTCGAGTTTTTGACTGGTCGTTATTACCTGCCGACATTTTGACTTGTCGATAATTCGATTCGCACCCATAAAATGTTCCTTTTTAAGGGAATTTATGTGCCAATAAAAAAGAAGAAAAATGATAAAATAATTGACATGATTTTTATGTATGACAGGCTTTGAATGTGTAGTTGTAATCTTTTTATGTCATTCAATAACTGAAATATATGAAAACAGCTGAAACAATAAACATGAATCGGTCATGTTAGTGTAACCGGTATAACTATATGGTTTTAAAACCTGAGAATCTAATTAATTTCGAATGTTTTGATGGTTGTACAAGGTTCTAATGGTACATAACTGTATTCTGATGGATGTTTCACGCTAATGCAAAATCGGTGCAATAGTAAAATGAAGCACAACCACGCAGTACTTCATATTTTAAAAGTTCCGCGGAATTACTCATATACCAGAGTTATAAATATGAAGAAAAAAAAATGACGGTACTTTGCAGTTCGGCTAAAGTGCGAATGTAAAAGTTGGGAAGGTGATTTTTAGTCTTGGGAAAATCTGAAATATGAAAGTGGCGAAATAATCAACACGCGATTCGTGAAACGCGGCGCGCGAACGTTAATCTCATTTATATTTTTCCGCCATAAATAACGGCCATAAACTAAAAAACAAGGCGCATAAAACGAAATTGGCGCGTCGTATATGATAGAGGTCCGTCCGTGGTAAAACGGTAAAACGTTCCTGGGGGAAAGGCGGGGACGGGGATCGCATCTCTCTGGGGTATGTATATATGTAATATATACAAACGGAGTTGCACGTGGAGGCAATAGGCGTTCACCTTTGACGCGACCGTAAAGGAAAGTGAACTTGACATTCTCGCGATAAAGCAACCCACTTATCGAGGCGCGCTTTCCATTTCGCGTGAGAAAATGAGGGAAAGTCCGAAATCGTCGGCGGCGGCGTTATCGTTCAATTTCGTAATTGCAAAAAGACGACGTAATAACCCAGCGATCCTCGCCGCTGCGACGGCGACGGCGTCGTCGTCTCGGTCTCGAAAGTAAATAATTGATTTTCCTTTCCTCTACAACGACCATCGCGACGGGATGGTAAAAATGAAAAACGAGGCACGATCGCCCAGCTTCGGTTTCACTTTCTCATTCCCGCACCTAGACGCCGTTCATTACGTTTAAACGCCGTCCTGTCAAATGCGCCGTTTAAACTCCACGGACGACTGCCTGGCGGGCTTCCTTTCGGTTTCAGTTTCGTTTACACGTGTTACGGCCATCCAACTCAAAGTTTCACACGATTCTTTACCCATTTTTGCATTTCTCCTTGAAGCGCGACCTGTGCCCAGCCATACCGTCATATGGTATTCCAATGAGTAGTACGGTTATGGCGGTTCTGGATAGAATACATTTTTGAGGTTGATGAACCATCATCGGGCAAGTAGGGACAAGGAGGGTCTTCCAAAATTATTTTAATAATCGTGGACACTTAGTTGACCAGCAGTATTCCAAAGATCTTAGTAAGTATACCGGATGAACACATCGCCATTCGGTGATCCAACAGTTGGTCATAAAGAGGGTCTTTTACTGAACCCGTGTGAAAGTCCATTAAGATTCATGCAGGAAGTCCAGAGATCCGGAATGACGTCGAATCCGGTATAAATCCTTTAAAGACCTGAACATTCGTACCTGAACGGAAAATACAGGTTTGGACATACCCACCAAAGAAGTATGGTGAATTAAAATATTGATAGGTCGACCATTGCTATTGTAAAGAGAACTTTGCATATGGAAACCCTTTCAACAGATATGGTCACAGCAACCATAGATTTGTAGGTGTGACCATAGTATGGAAGGGACATAATTATCAATATAAAATGGTCAAGACAACCTTCTTAATTAAATCTTCCAATCTTAGGTTGTAACAACCATGGTGTTTTTTCCGTTTAATCCTTGGTCCAAATACAATGTTATTTTACTATTTTCGTTGGCAACGTCCTGAAAAACTGAATGGAGGTCCAGGCAAATCCAACTAGGACCATAATTCCAATATTCGCAAAATCACTCGAACTTACACAAAACTTTCATGAAGTACAGCCAGAAATCCAGAATGTCTTTGAATGAAGATTTAGACAACTGGCTATTTAGACCTAGCTGGGTTTTACATGAAGAATCCCTTATAAGAGAATTGACAAATATTGATTATTTTAATATTGGTCGCTGAACAACTAGTCTTGGACACTAAATAAAAAGTATTCGTTTGGTTTCAGTTGTACACTATGGAAACCTTGCCCAAAATACATTGTTCAAAAGAAATCAAAATCTATCATTAGCGTGGTCATTGTTTGATATTGAGCCTGTTATACGTGTCTTATATTTGAATAAAGATTGTTGTTTTGGTATTCTCTAGGTTGGATCACGTGATTTATGTAAGCAACTTGTAACGTCGCAAGTTTAGGACTGATCAGACGCACTTGGGTCGTCGGGCTAGTCACGAGGCCGATGCTTCAAAGTTAGGAATAAAGTATTACCGCGATTCGTAATTATTTTATTTAATTTGTAAATCATTATACAACCGTCCAACTGCAAACTGTTTATCGAGATTGTAGAGGCGATAAAATAATAATTCAAAATCATCTCGGATTTTGAACAGTCATATAGAAGAGAATTGTATGGATCCAGGAAGAACCAGGTGACATCACGTGAAAATAAGTTTGATAGGAAACATAATCAGAGGTGGAATATCGTTGAACCGTTTCTATATCGAATCACCTGGCCATTTGTATATATAATAGGAGTCTAAATTAACAACACACTACAAGACTATGGACAAATAGAATTTAGTAGTTTGACATTGTCTTACGAGTCTTGGTCACTGAAGGATAAACATTCGTTTGGCGTTTTCTCAACTAAATTGACAACTGAAAACTTGTCCATAATATATGTTCTGTTGCAATATTAATTTAGTGTGGTCTTGTGCTGCTAATTTCCTTCAAAATTTCATAACTTCCAAACTTTGAATCTTCCAGTGTAGAAGGCTTCGTCCAAGAAACTTCAAAAACCTTGGATGAAGCTTCAAAGCTTTCAAGTTTCGAAAATTCGAACCTTCAAATCTTTGAAGCGTCATAAATTTGAAGGTTTGTACTTTATAATTATGTAGGTGTATGCTGATTGCAAGATATTTTAGCATATAATACAACACATTTACTTGAATAAATATCGTCGAAATTTTATTGATACCCACTACTTAATATTTAGAAATTTTAACTTATTTTTATAGTAATAAAGTTTCAACCGATGCAAGTATCAAAGACTGCGACTTAAACAAACGCTATTCTACATTATATACGACCTATCAAAATGTAGATAAAGTAACCTCCGACTCCCAGTCCACAATATGGAACACAGTTTCATAATGTTTCAAAAATGGACAAGAACTGACAAAATGACAGATTACTATTGGAAGTTATAATCTACATTGCACTGCAGCTGCAGCAAAGAACAACGGTTGTATAGTAATCTCATAGGGACACAAAATTTAAAAATATGAGAGTAGACACAGTCCGGAAAACCGGAAGTTAATCCCCGTTACGACGAGTGATTAAAAGTGCAAAGGTTGCACAGCCTGGGGGCGTTTAACAAATGTAGGCACTACTTATTCTTATTAATAAAACTTAAATAAATACAAATCTTTGGGTGTTTGCCGTTTTTTAAATGAATTATCTTCTTAGGGTATCATTTAGACAATTACAGTAGAGTCCCGGTATATTTACAGGCTCGGTTCCTCGCCTTTCCCTCCTATCTCCTTATATTTGTTAAAAGAAGGGGAGGACAGCTTCACCCACTCTCACAGCAGGCCCTTCCTGACCCCCAGCGCGCAAGGTGGGGGAACAAGAGAGTGGTGACAGACAAATATAACCAGACGGAACTGGGCAAATATGCTGGGACGTAAATATAGCGAGACGAAAATATACCGGGACTATACTATACTTCGACCCAGATCAAATGTTTGGACGAAGTATTGAATTTGGTTACCTTAGCAACAAAAATTACGCTATAATTTTTCATCAAATATCAACGTTTCAGACCCAAAACAACTAAAAATTGCAATAAAAAATTGTTGTCCCATATTTTTTATCTCACGATATCCCTCGAACGATACAACCGATTTTAAAGTTCAACCTCTTTTTGAGTTTTTCATGGAGCAACTTAGAAATGCTTAGTTTTAAGAGCCGATCTATACTAGATTATGAGGAGGGCGAACGAAAAAAGGCGTTTTTTATAAAACATATAAATCACACAAAAAATGTTTGAAACATGGAAGGAAGAGCATGACATTGTCAACAATAAATGTTATATGCAGTTTTCTTCGCAAAATCAAAGCTACTGCCGGAGAAGACTATTGAACATGAAAATAATCAAGTTGACGTGATCATATTAAGAGTTTAAAAAGAATACAGTGATCTGGAAATGAGGTTGCACGTGCTTAGTAGACCTTTTCAATTCTTAGGTTATTATTTATTAATTTAATACGAATAGCATTAAATTAAATAATGAACAAATAAACGCAATTGAATAGAAAAACTTGTCTTTTTGGAATAGACTATAATTATTATTAAAAATACAAATCGCATAACAAATTTCAAAAAAAAAATTGACCATTAAGTTATCTGCAAAAAAGGACATGCAAAAGGTTATATATTCTACAATTAGACTGTCTTTTCCTAGAAAATCAGTCTTCCTATTTAATTTGATAAATCGTACAATAAGGAATTAAGCTTTAATTAATTACAATATTACGACGAAACAAAAAATGAATAATAATAACAATAATACCATGCATTACCAGTTACATAATAATGTCTGATGTCAGCTGTTATTAAAACATGTGCTGGGGGTCGAAGTTTTGAAAATGATCATTTTTAGTTTTTCGTATATACACGGAAAAAATCATAAGTAGAATTTGCCGAACTAAGTTAAGTAAAATTTACCGAGTCTCATTTAAAAGCAAAATTTATTGAAGAATATAAATAAACAGTATTCTAGCCCTTAAGTAATAAGTTTGTAAATGATGTTTAATCACAGATTAACGAAAAACTAGGCTAGATATTCTATAATAACACTCGCAAGAACATTGACACCAGTTATATTAAATATAAAAATTATATATGAACTTTTTTACTTGGATTAGATTTTCATACATCATTGGTGTTAATCAAGCATTTAAAAGATAAATTCCAGATAAACTGCAGAAAATTAGGATTGTTCTTTTAATTATTTTTACTGACAATGGTTACTCAACTTTTTTGGTAAATTTTACATAACTTCTAAGTAGAATCTACTAATTATTTTTTTCTGTGTAGTCAATTAAATAATAGCTGGGTGTGCCAAACCCTGCCCAACCGGAAAGTAAGTGAGCCAAAGGCCGTAGAGTCAAAGTCACTATTTTATAAATTGTAATTGATAACATTATGAATTACATTATACATAAATCAGCGAGGGAGCGAGGAAAGTAGTCCATAAAACGTCCAAACCAGTTCGCCAATAAAATTAAGGAGCAAAAGGTTAGGATTACTGCAAGATAAGATCAATCTATATTGCAGGTTTATGTAATAATTGATATTACAGGTTAGGAGATTTTGAAATAGTGAATCCATACATTAATTACCGCTGTATCTTTTGAGGTACGATATCAACCTTATTTAAACAGAAATTCAAAGTATTCGAAAATTTCTAAAAATAATTGCGGACCCATAACTAACGTAAACACTTTAGTAGACATTGGAATTTCAGATTCTGTTGTATGAAGTAATGTTTTACCGCGATTTCTATACTGTATCTCTAAATGTAGATATCTTTAAATACTTACTTCGTGAATAGATGAATTTTTAACGTTACCTGTGCACTTTACAATTTTCTGCTGCAGTGAAAGCCACATTGAAACGAATTCTTCTTTCAATCAGTTGTTAACACATGACCATCGCTCGTAGAGGGCAATTTCACTTGGACATATAATAAAAAGGCAATTAAAGTAAGTTTGACAATTTCTCTAGAACACAAAATGATAAAGTACTTTATACTGCAGTAGAGTCCCGGTGTATTTGCGTCTCGTTATATTTATATCCCAGCATATTTGTCTTGTTCCATCTCGTTATATTTATCTGTCGCCCTTCACGGTGGGTCGCTACCAATTTCAACCCAAAAGTCGAGGCACTGTCATTTTTTTTGTTAATTGCTTTTCTGTTATGTCTCCTGAGTTATTTAAGACCAAACAGAAAAAAATCGTTACCCAGATTTTTGCGAAAATTGAGTTTCTGCATTTTTTATGCTGAAAATCCTGCTACTTATTAGCTGTTGTTCAATCCAAAGACCTGTATGCTTAAATATTTTTTATAAATTTCATATCTGTAGTATATGTTTTCAGATATTAAAGAGAAAAAGGAAAAAAATAGTTAAATATGCTTACAACGAAACAGATCTTTCCTCTGAATGTTGTAAACCATATGATGTGTTATTCGAGCTTAATTTTATTTTTTGAACTTTTAATATTTTTAATAAATGAAAAGCGGGAATAACAATTATATTTTAATAAGAGTTTTTTATTATTTGTTTGTTTGTTAAACTACAATTAAATATTTGCACAATGAAAACAATTAAGATACCGATTGATTAAAGTGTTTCTTAAAATATGAAGGCTGTTATATTAACATATAGCACGGAGGTGATTAGATGCATAATTAGGATGATCTGTTGATAGTGTGTACTTTTGCAAAACTGTATTAAAATCAAAGTGGACAGACTTCATCGCCTGTTCCCCTAAAGAATCCTAAACCCATTTGTGTTTGATCACAGAAATCTTCTACATGGAAAAACACAGCATGTACTTTTGGTGTTAGAGATACATTTAAAGCAACGTAATTTTTCCTATTATCGTGCGCAAAGTTCGTACTTTGCGCACGCATTTCCCTGCGCAAAGTGCCTCGTTACTGATATAGCTTAAAATGCGTGCGGTAAAGAAAATTTGCGTACGGTAATGAAGTTTTGCGTGCGGTAAAGTAGCGCTATAGGTATACAGACATGTAGAACTTAGAAGAGACCTGTCAAAACTTTCATTTGTTTTACTTTCAATCGCTGTTCTTCAGTACGGAAAACGATAGGTATAGGTTAATTCTATCTAAAATAGTAATTTAATTGAAAATGTACCCGAAAACGCGAATGCGAATGAATATTTAAATTCATTAAAATTTATATAAAATATTAATAACAATTAATAGTAATAACGATAATAAATAATATGTTACATAGATATTTATAAATTTAGTCTATTTATTTCAAAAGCATTTACAAATACTGCTTTTGGTCGGGGGGGCTCTGCCCCCCCCCCCTTCTCCACCGCCCTTGCACCGCCACTTTAAATATTGTATGTAGGTGTCGAACTTTGCGCACTTAATAGGAAAAATTTATTATTCTTTGAAAATTTGGAAAAATTTACTATTCTTTGAAAAAAGTTAGCAATTTTTCTCTTGTAATCTGGGTATAATTGATTTCCAAAATACTTTCTGACGGACTGATTCTTGACATTATCCCACTGCCTGAGTTGCATATGACGTTGGGTATCGTTAACTGTATTTTTACCCACATGCTATCTGAATTTGGGAACGAAGGTTTAGATTAGGCAAAAAGCTGCCACGTTCAACGCAAAAGTGGTAGTTCGTCGTTTAAAGGTAATTCTTCCAAGACTGTGCTGGATAAAATAGATATTTTACGTGGAAAAGGTTCTTTGGCTTGCTTGACATTTCTTAAAATACCTGAAGATTTTAAAACACTTGTCACGTCGTATTTTGGAAATCAATTACATCCAGATTACAAGAGAAAAATCGCGAACTTTTTAAAGAAAGTTACGTTGCTTTAGATGTATCTGTAACTCCAAAAGTACATGCTGTGTTTTTTCATGTAGAAGATTTCTATGATCCAAGACAAATGGGTTTAGGGTTTTAATTGTAAACAAACAAAAAATAAACAACTGTTATTAAAATATAATTATTATTCTAGCTTTTTATTTATTAAAAATATTAGAAGTTAAAAAAAATAAATAACAGAAAAAGCAGCAGGATTTTCAGCATAAAAAATGCAAAAACTCAATTTTCGCAAAAATCTGTCTGACGATTTTTTTCTGTTTGGTCTTAAATAACTCAGGAGACATAACAGAAAAGAAATTAACAAAAAAATTTACAGTGCCTCGACCTTTGGGTTGAAATTGGTTCCGACCCACCGTGCCTCTCTTTTTCCCCCACCCTGCGCGCAAGGGCCACAGGTAGAGCCTGCTGTGACGTCACGAACGTAACGCGACTGAGGAGAGTGGGAGAAGCGGCGCTCCCCTTCTTTTGACAAATATCAGGAGATAGGAGAGGAAAGCGAGGAACCGAAAGGGCAAATATACCGGGACTCTGCTGTATATTAATTTGATACTTCTCCAATTTATTTATGAATCTGTTTATACTTACCTAACAGACGGGAGATTCGAAAATTAATCATTGCATTGTAATTCATTAATTTATTTTTTTAATATCAAATAAAATTTAAAAGATTAAATGTCAGACCCCAAAAACGTAGAAAATTTTTAGTTTAATGAATATATTATACTAAAAAAAATTACTGATACTTAGTCACACATTGCATTATTTAGCATCATGAAGTTGTACAAATGTAAAATCAAATGAGTTTCTATGTATACATTTGTGGCCGCCAGGCGCGTACCCGATGCCCGTAGGTTTGATGTGCTCCATTGTGAATTCCGTTGTAGAAATGAGTTTACATTCACTCAAAAGCAGATCAATTGACAGGATCACAGAATGCACATATATAATGTGCGGACATCCGAAGATATACCTAATAAACATCGATGGAACTTGTTTGTATAATGGAAATCGTGTAAATAACTTAGATGAAGAATAAAAATCTTGCAAACTTGGAAAAAATCCTATATATATTTGTTATATATTATAACTATAAACTATGAAACAAATAAAAGAATAAGAACGGCATTTTAAAATGTCTGGTTTTTTAATATCTGCTTGAATATCTGTTTTTTTAAATGTCCGGTTTTTTGAAGTGTCCGTTTTGTGATTTGTCGAGTTTTTGAGGTGCCCCTTCAATTTATATTTGAAACGATTAGGCAATCTTAATAGTTGCAATCTTAAATATTCATGTTATTAAATAATAGATAGAACGCTCAAATAATTACCTCCGTAATTGTTCAATGTCGAAAAACCTTATTGTAATATAGTATTTTAATCTAGACGGATGGGACAACAAGGTTCTATTTTGCTGTAGCATTAAGGATGGTTCTATCTCAGTGCGGTACTATAAAAAGTTCCCAAGTGAAATGTTTTGCCCAGATATAAATAATTGCTCTTAATTATTTCTCGACATTATGTTTAAAAGGAAAATTCTAGCCGAAATATCCGTATAAATTCTGACTAGAATCTGAAAATATTCCAACATTTTGTCGAAAATAATAAGTCCTAATTATCAAATTGCTATATTTAACATCGAAAATGAACGAAGATCTGTTACTTGCTCCTGCTAAGAAGGCTATTAAGAAAAAGAAAGTAAGTAGAAGAAAAAAGCTACGACGGCGAATGTGCGAAAGTAATATTGTAATTGCCAGTGATAACGATAACAGTGATAGTTGAATTGATAATATTTGTGCGCCACTACCTATGATAACATTATATGTAATACTTTCGGCAAAAGCTGTAACGTGCCAATGCAAATTGCGAATTTAGAAGGGGGTGAAATAATTAAAGCGAAACACTTGAAAAAAATGAACCTGAAGCAGAAAGTGAAAATATCCCAAGTGTCATTGGCGATGACGTCACAATTACTGAAGTTTATCTGAAAGTTATGATGTTCATTTTGACAATTATTACCTTGTTAATGATAAGATAGTACAATTAAAACTTGGAGAGCAGTACTCAGTGCAGTATGCAGAGTGGACCTTGCTACACTGGAGAAAGTAATACGTACGAATCCAGAAAAATATCAGAATTCATTTTAGGCCCCTGTCCTGTCTAAATTATACAGTATATTCCAAGTAACAATCCATAATGTTATTTTTAATTCGTCCAGATTCAGCACAAGGATTCAGTCCTGGAAAGGCCTCCCTAAACAGAGTCGGAATCTATACCGATTTTCCTGCAGGGTTCCAGAAAAAATTTCTTAAAACTATCTAGAGTCAGGATTGTTTCCAGACAAAATTTCTATCTGGGTAAGTTGATAATAATATTCGTCGGCGTTGCAAAAAGAAGATGAACTCTCAACTTAGATTTTAAACAGATTTTGACGTGAACAAACGACTTAGCACTTTCTTTTTACAAAAACGACAAAATATGCATTTGTACCAACCTAAAAAGGTGTAAAAAAAGTGGGGTGTAAATCGAAGAAAAGGTTAAAAATCGGCGTTGTTGAGCAAATCACAGTAAGCTATGTTCCATAGCTCAGAAATAATTCTGTTTAACTTCTTATAATGTAAAATTAAGACTCCTCAATATTATAGTGTAAACTGGTAAAATTACCTCGTCGAGGACATTTTTCTAATGCAAAAAATATTTTGTTTATTTGTTGTCAAATACATTGTACTAAACGGGAAAACTCGTAGGTTTTTTAACATAAAAAGGTAAAGTTGCAGAAGAATCAAAATTGAAATACAGAACTTGTTTTTTTACTGCTGATTACAAATATGATAGCAAGAGTTGAATCTTGAAAAATATAAAAAAACTGTAGAATGGGCATTACTGTTGTGGACCACTCGATCCGTATATTAATAATAAATAAATGAATTACAACTAATACAACAAACTGAATTATTTGTTTAACTTGTTCATCGGATTTCTACCCTTCTGAATTACAAATGTCAAATTATACTGAATTTTTGTAATAGTTATAATTATAATGCCCAATTTTTCATTTTATATTTTAAGCATTGTCCATTCAATTTAATTTAGCCAAAATATGAGTTTTATCAATTTATTTTTTAATTTATTGTTAACAATTCAATTCGAACCAAAAAATGAAGACCATGATATTCAATACAACTGTTATATGAACTTCCTTCTTATTAACAACTATAACTCCATAACAGAAGGTTGATTCTGAGCAATGGCCAATAGGTGGCTTCGAAATCTACAAATGAAGTCTCACAATATCTTGTATAACAGAGCTTGAATAATATATAATATATAATAATAGAGCCAATTAATAAAGTTTGAAATTTTAAATGATTTTTATATATAAGTATAATTAAAATAATAACTTAAATACAAAAACATACCGCACACTTGCTGATATTTACGTTTCAAACATTACTATTATCGTCTAAAAAATTTGCCTCGCATATGATCAATTAATATAATTAATCAATTATATAATTAAGATTAAGTATATTATTAAGTATCGTAACAGATCGATCCTGTTTACATATCTGATATTAGTAAAAACGGCCAAGGATACCTGTTTGTTACATTTCTAATACGTATCCGACACCGAACCGTTAGGTATCCCCGATGATAACCAGATTTTTTCGGGTACCTGTCTGTTACGTTTTTGAGACGTAAATGTAATCGTCGGTACCGACTAATCGGTATACTGTATAGATTTATGTGCGCTTTAGTTGCTACAAGGATTCAAATTTTATGTGGGTTTGAAACGCCACCCACAATTGTTGCTTGTAAGTTAGGTAAGTACAAAAAGGGTGGGCGGACAGTCTGGGAGATATAGTCATTTTTATGGAGAGTAGAAAAAAAGAAGAAAATGTGAAAACTTTATTCCACGCGTATGTTATCAAAACTACTTTCTATCCGGTATTGTAACAATTCGAAAAAAGTTATTTCATCCAAGTTACAAATTATTAATTTGTTGTTCTTTTAGGGCATAACCGTCACAGAACACAACATTATGAAGGTTACACAAAGGTTACAACCTTAACATTTAAACGATTATTATATTATAAAAATAACGTTTCTTGTAACAGACCTTAAAGTGTAATTATAATTAAAATGGTGATAATCTTATAATAAACTCAAAATTCAATGTTACAAAGGCAGTCATACTAATCTTATGTTAACCTTAATGCAAGGTTACCATTTGTATAAACTCTCCGACTTAGTTAGTTTTTTGGCCACCAGATGTTATCGCTACTTTTACAGTGCTGTTGCTGTACGCAAATGAGTTTAGAATTTGTACATACAGTGAACCCCCCCCCCCAATATTTCCCTCGTCCGTCTTGTCTGTCCTTTTCTAACCCTCCCAATATTTGCCTAGTGAGGGGAAGAAATTTTTCCCCTACTCGGCCAACATACAGTTATAGAACGCGCATGTGTCGACCAGAAGAGATCAGTTTAACCATGGTTTAACCATTATTATATCGCGCATGCGTGATGTCGCCACAGAATTACCGCTCCATGAGAAGTGGTGGGGAACAGTAATCGAGGGGTAAGGCAAATATTGGGACGGATCTAGTGACAAATATTAGGGGCCAGCAAATATTGGTAACGCAAATATTGGGGGGGGGGGGGTGGGACTACTGTATTCAGACGCATCGAGAGACAAGGCATGTTTTTTGCAAGATACGATACATTAAGTTATTGTACGATTTGTATGTAACCTTACATCCTTTATACTCCAAATTTCTGTGAGAACTGAAAAGTCTATCTATAATAGAATATGCATACAAAATTATAGAAATATAATGTGATAAATATATTTGAAATGCAATAATAGCTTTACATACTTGTCAAATAATAACCTTAACCTATTAAGGCCCCAGTGAATTAATTTTTCACGTTGAATTTGATTTTTTATTACATTTTCAGAACTTTATGCATGCTTGGCAACCAATTACTTGCTATGTTTTTGAGGTCGCTTTTTCAAATGCCGCTAAGAAAATTTTTTAAAAATCGTCATTTAACCTCACTTTTTTAAACAAATACATAAAAAAGATCCGAATTTTCTTGATAATTTTTGTTTATAAATTCGTAATTTTTTTTTCGTAAAATCAATCGAAAAAATCTTGATATCCAAGGAATAAGATCAGGATCAGAAATTATTTTTTTCTTGATGGCGGCTTAAAAAGATTGTTTTTTTCATGGCTTTATGAATTCCTGGTTTTAAATGTTTTTTTTTTAATTTTGGAAAATAAAATATCATCTACCGGAGTTTTTTTGAGTCGCCGATCACGATACAAGATGGCGGATCCAATATGGACGACATATTCAGCTGAACCCGTTGTTTCTTACACAATTTACTCAAATATTTCATTTATGGGGTTTTTGAGGATGCTACAAGCGTAAAGTCATTATAACCTTACAGAAACATTGATTTTCCGTATAGGATAAAAGTAAACAGAAACTATTCAAGGATTCAGAAGATGTATTTAAAAAAAGCCTATATATTTAAAATGGTGACGTGAAACGTAAACGCATAACGTATTAAAAAAAAACTTGATTAAAAGCCTCCGATAACCAAATGGTGTGTGTATCGTTTTTCGTCGCGAAAACTTTGTTGAAATTTACTTAAGGTCACGATCTATGCATACTACGTTATAAAAAAAAGTAACAAACTTTCTCTTACTAAACAGAATTGTCGCCTTCTCTAAATAATGTGGAAAATAAAATGATTAATTATAAAATAAAGTTCGTTTTATATGGCGGTTTTGATGACAAGTGATCAGGTTATTTTTTTTTAGGTTACGTATTTCTATAAAAACATACACATGTTGAGGCGAGCATATAAGTAAAAATCAATATAATAAAGAAAGCAATTTCAAAGAATTTGTTTTTGTTTGTCCGCACTTAATATTATTATCATCGAAACGATTCGTTCCAAAACAAACAAAAATTCTGACAGTGATTTTGATTTAAGTAGTAATCTCTTCTCTCGTAGATGAGTGACACATTTTACTGTACATCGTTACAAAAAGACCGCATTGTTAATATAAAATATTTTCAAAATTCAATTTACGTAAGCCGTTAGTCAACTTTCACTCTTTCTGAGTTTGAAACGAACAAATCTCGTATTCGATCGTGGCTTCGGGATTCTGTTTTTCTACGTCTCCGTTCATGTTACAAATGCGACACGTTAAGCCTTTTGACGCGGCGCTGATATTAGGGTCAAAATTAAACCTGCATAATTATACCCTGCGTCAATCACCTGTCGGCTACCAGGATGAAAACACGAACCCAGAGAAAATAATAATTGATTCCCAGGTTTTGCCGCTTTATTGATTACTCCAATTAGATAATCCCATTAAATATATGCATTTAACGTGTCGTTTCGTTAAAAAAACACAATCAAGGTGATACACGAGAGTAACTAAATGGTTTAGAAGTGTGGATTACGAACCGAAGAAATGGAAAACGTTTGCTGTCATTTGAAAATGATATATTAATCGTTCTGTTTTTAATTAAGAACGTGCCGAAAGTGATGTTTTGATCGATCGATGTGGATCTCGCGTTGGTACAAAAAAACCATTCAGGCATGTTTGTTTTTATCGGATTGAAAAAAAATTGGAAAACTAGTTGGTCGCATTCACATACCGGAAATTGGGACACATACTGGGGCTCGAATAGTAAGACGAGAAGAAAATCGAGCTGTCCGGGTGGTCCTTGGTCGTTTTTTACGTTTCACTCGCGCGGGGTCGAATGTCAGGCACATCGAGCATCCTTTAACTCCGTGGAAATCGTTATACGACTTTCATTATTCGCCATGAATGCACCGCAAGTGTTTATGATTTCACAGAAATATAATTTCACCCAATGATTTCAATTATTTTAACAAAAATGTAATTCATTAAAATTTTCGAAAAATGCATAAGAAAAAAATATTACATTTATTGTTGACCTCAGTTACTCGGTCAAAATGCCGAATGTCTGCAGATGTTTGATAATAAAATATTTTGACAAGCATCGAAAGTGAATAATTTTTTGTTCAAATTATAGACGATCTCATGGGCAATTTCTGAGGCCGTGAACCTATTTTGGTCCGGTAGAATACGAGAAAGGATTTTTAAATGATATTTTTGACAATTTTGTTTTTAAAAATATTTGCACTGTTTGTAATCTTCACTTATTACTGCCTTGTCTGATATGGAAATTCGTGAATCAAACTTTTTAAAACAAAATTGTCAAAAAATCGTATCTCGCATTCTACTGGACCAAAATAGATTCATACAAATTGCGCATGAGAATGTCAATTATATAAAAAAATAATCTGTTATCATTTAAATGAAGGCAGCAACCTCTAAATATTGACCGAAGGATCTAATAAAATTGACAGCATTCCTTCATCCAATATTTTCGATCCATGCATGTCAAAATTCAGACTGTTTATTTTTGTTCTATATATATAATTCTATATAATTACCACATTATTTATTTACACTAATATTAGTAAAAGTTTTTAAAAAGCATAATAATTTTAATGAGAGATTGTTGTAAATATTCATGTAATGAAAGTCTGGCTCTAAATTCCGATCTCAGAATGTTTTGGAGATATAGATGAGATAATGTAAGAAAAACTCACTTTTTATGAGTAAAAGCTATTGAAGGCTGGTATAGTACAAAGTTTCTAATTCGATTATTACATTGGAAGCGTGACATGATTAATCGTCTTTAAAACAAGCAGTGTTGTGTAAAAAGATCGTTGAAACTGATGATAAATTGATGATGTTAAAGGTTAAGCGGTAGTTAAATACCCTCGTGCGTTTTTGCTCTTTCTCCCGGTAGTGCATTTTCCATCCTTTTAAACGCGCAATTTCTAATTTATATGCTTCTATTTGCTAATTTCATGTCAGGGTAAATACAGTTGTTCTGTAATTATCACTTTACTTTTGTAAAACTACATTGTGTCAGAATAAAAATTTTATGAAATAGAAAAAGAAAGCTTCATAAAGGAAAGAAAAGTTCGTATTCGAAAAATCTATCCTAAACAATTGTTTAAAATTCTAAAAGTAATACCTAATATTAAAATTATTACAGAAAATAGTTATAATTTTGCTAATGAAATAATGCTAGATAAAATTTAAAGATTGACTTTTTTTAAACACTACAAATGTCGCCACTTGTAAAATAGCACTACCAATTAGTAATATTATAGCGATGAATTTAAACAAATTCTAATATGTCAGTGGTTCAATGGGATTTCTTTGAAAAACAAATTCAACTATAAGTTGACGATATTAAGATGATAAGTTTACTAGCATATGACGTCTGAGTTAACACAAATATTAGTTGTGAATTTGTGAAAACGTAATTTGTTTTGATTCGATTAGTTCTTATCAAATTCATCAATATAGAAACCTAATATTACGTTTTGCAATAACATAAGTAATCGGCGCGTTTATCACATTTCATCCTTTCATTAAGGAGAAAAGTTTCAAATTGAGAAAATGTATAATTCTGTAATCAAAAAAATGTTGCGATGGATTATGGAAATAGACCAGAACAATTTAAGCATCACATTTGCATTCGTTTCATTTCCGCACCTGTATTTGGCTTTAAATTGTGCTCGATTTATTAGTAATTTATTCAAATTTTTGAAACAGTTTTTAATCGGCTCCCATTTCTATAAAAATGATGGGAAAAATTACATAGCGTGATCAAAAGCTATTTCAGGTCAGCATTGATTTTCGCAGTCGCAATTTTGTCTAACATTTCTTTACAAATACATATTCCGTTTTTAACTAAATAATATGATATGTTTAAATTTGGTATATCACGTAAAATGGCACTAAATAAAAAATGTTTAATACAGAAAAAGTTTAATTTTGACTTACATAACAACTGAAAATTTAAAAAATGTTATCAAGAAATTTTTTTGCCTTATTTTATTGGCACTGCTTCTTTTTTACTGGGATCATTTTCTGACATAAATTTGCGTACTTGTCATTCTGAATTTATGGTATAATAATTGAGTGCCCGGATGCAAAAACGCCTCTGAAACCGCCCGGTGTCGCAGTAGATAAAGCTTGAAAAATTCAAAATTCGAAAAACGAATTAAAAAAATATTAACATGTAGAGAATTTCATGTTGAACAATGTTTATCTTGAATATTTTTTTATTCGATCAACACATTCGAAGAAAAAACTACTGTTGGCTATTCCTTAATATACTCGTTCGTTTACTAACAGCTTTCAGTTATATTATAAAATTATACCGATATTTGGGGGTCCAATCATATTTAGCCCCAAGTGGCTTCGATAATGTTACAACAATATAGTGTCTCTTATACGTATGAAAATTGAAAATGATTTACAACTGTGACCTATGGCCTGGCTCGGATTTTCAAAACTTCGACCCCGACGACCGGCCAACCGAAGTGTTAATAAATAACACCTGTAAAACACATACTTCATGCACTTGTAATAGACTATTCGATGCATATTACATGTTTACTACACGGGTAGAAATATTTCGCCAGCGCAGCGAATAATTGGCTAGCCCAGCAAAACATTTGTCGTAATATATGAATAGCAAATATTTAGCTGGTTTAGCAAACTGTTATTGCTAGGTTTGCTTTTGTAATTGCTGGCATAGTCCATATTTCGCGAATTCAGCGAATCAATTTGTAGCAAATGTCCTTCGTTTGACGAACGAATTTAAGTGCTACCGAAAACTTCAAGCGAGAAAGTTGTTCGTTAAGACAGAAAGAAGTTTTTTGTAAAGTTTCATAAAAATCGGACTATTAGAAAAAAATTGTTGATGTATAAAGTTTACGGCGCGGATGAAATTTAGCCTCTGGCGCGGGCGTAGAGAACTGGAGCGTTCTCGTTTTCATGCATTCTTGCTGTTTCGTTGTTTACACAAAAAAGTATATGTACTTCTTACGGGAAAAGTGTCTTGCAATAATTATTAAGTATACAAAACAAAAATCGTGTTTTAGAAATATCTATAAAGATATCGATAAGTTTCTAAGGCATAAATAAAAAATAGCAATTCAAAGAACCATAGAAATAAAATAATTGTAAGATATATTAGATTTATTATAAAAATGAGTTATTATAAAAAGTCCAAAATGAAAGACGTTCAAAGCCTCTTGACTTACGTTAGTTCTTCTGGACAAGCATTTTTTAAAAACTATTTTTCTTAAATTACTAAAAAACTGTAACTACAGAAGATTCTGACGATGAAAGCTAAATGTTATAACATGTTAGAGACGCAAGCATGTATAATAGAAGGTTTTATTCGCTGTATTACTAATCGGGATGTTTTTATGTTTATATTTTAAAATGTTTAAAATAGTTTATAATGTAGAATTTCTAAATAATTGTAACTAAAATTATAATTTTATGATAAGTCTAATATATCTTACAAAGTCCTTTTATTTCTATCGTTCTTTTAAATGCTATGTTTTATTTATGTTACTTTTCGATATCTTTATTGATATTTCTAAAACACGATTTTTTTTTTGTATAATTAATAATGATTATTGCAAGACACTATTCCCGTAAGAAGTACATATATACTTGTTTGTGTAAACAATGAAACGGCAACACTGCACGAAAACGAGAACACGAATTATTTCATCCGGGCCGTAAACTTTATACATCAACAATTTTGTTTCTGATAGTCCGATTTTTACGAAACTTTCCAAAAAACTTCTTCCTATTTTAACGAACAATTTTCTTACTTGAAGTTTTCGGTAGCTCGAAATTTGTTCGTCAATCGAAGCGCTTAAAGTTTTCGATACCCAGAATTTACATTTTCTTGGAAAAAATTGATATCTTTTTTGTTTAGAAACATATTAACTTTGTTTTTCTTCATTTATTTTCGGAAGCGTCTACCCTATAACCTCCATTTCGTTTTATTCCAAAATTTTAAAAATTGAGCAAGTTACCACGAGTTGAATGGAAAAAATATCGAAAAATGTTACTTATCAAAAACTTGGTTTTCCTTATTTATTCATAAAAGTAAAAAGCCTATAAATTTTGGTTATAGGGAAAAAATATAGGCCATTTTATTTTGCACATGGATTAAGCAATAAAATTTAAAATTGAAATATTTAAAAAATCGACTATTGGGTAGTTTTTCAGCCGAATCCGCGCATATATGGGGCATTCCACGCCAACTCACCCAATTTTAAAATCAATCATCACCAATTTTGTCCGTAATTTTTGTATAGATGCATTTCGGTGAAATAAGACTGGACAAATTTTTTCAGATTTTTAAAATCACTCGTTAACGTGTGAGAATTTTGCAAAATTTTGAAATTTCAGAAAATTGCAAATTTTTAAATTTCCATAACTCGGTTGCTACTTATCGTACAGTAACGAATAAAAAATGGAATTGTTCGTCTTGAAATGTACTTTTCTATGGGTATAATGAAAATTTAACTGGACTTTATTGACATGTGTATTTTTACGTGTTAAGTAAAAAATTCAAAATTTTTCCAAAATGGACATTTTTAATTTTTTTAAATTAAATTCACAAAAAAACTACTGAAAATAACGAACAATTTGTGGGGTCGTACAAGATGGCAAGTTGTTTCGTTAATTTTTTACAGATTTTTACATTCTTTTATACAAATTAAATTTTTGCTCAAATCTCGAGATTTAGTTTATTGAATTCGCAATTCACTGTTTTTCACTTTTTTTTGTGTATTTTGGATTTTCCGTCTTTCAGGAAAATCTATTTTCGAAATCTATTTTAAAAATCTTATTTGATTCATGACTTCGAGACTCGCTAAATGATTTTTATCATAACATTGATTTCTTTCCCCCGTTTGAAAGTTGGGGTCGCCACTTTCGGAGTCTTTTTAAGTTGTTTCCTCTATTTCAGGATCTATTTCTTCTATTATTTTGTGTGTTTCACGATCTACTTCTTCATATATATTTCCCGCTATATTTGTGACTTCATTTTCAGATTTCTGTAAGGATAATTTCTTAATCTCATTTCTACATGTACTACAAATTTTTACATTTTTCGGCAATTCAGGAAATAGTAACATTTGCGCAGCCGATAAATGTCTCAAATTAGTTTTTTTAACATGTTTTGGTTTTTGAAATGGATTTATACATCTGTCACTGAATGTATGATATAAGGACATGACTCTTATAGGGAACAAAAAACAGGGAAATAAATTTTGACTGTAATGTAGAATCTGCACGGATGATGGCTATATTAATGTAATTTGGGAACGCTTTAATTGCGAGTAATTCGACACCTAGCGGTAATCGTGAGAAGATGCCCCAATATATTTAAGAGCTTTTGCGTAAGAACAAGATACACATACAAGTATGATACAGAGAAAAATGTACGGAGAAAATATAATGTCATTATAATACTGGCAATTCGGAAGGCAAAATTTACGACATCAGCCAATAATTGTAATGACAAATTCCTTAATGCTTATGTCAATGATTTTGTATGCGACATGGAAATAAGCGACATGTTCACCTGACAAGTAAGAGCCGTGAGTTCGAAAGGGCTGTTTCAAATAATATTAACGAAATTTGCATAATCAATTTAAAAACTTCTAATTTTTTCAATGTATGCATTGAATCACGGAAAATCAAAAACACACAAAAAAAAGTGAAAAACAGTGAATTATGAATTCAATAAACTAAATCTCGAGATTTGAGCAAAAATTTAATTTGTATAAAAGAATGTAAAAATCTGTAAAAAATTAAGGAAACAACTTGCCATCTTGTACGACCGCGCAAATTGCTCGTTATTTTCAGTAGTTTTTTTGTGAATTTAAGTAAAAAAAATTTAAAATGTCCATTTTGGAAAAATTTTGAATTTTTTACTTAACACGTAAAAATACACATGTCAATAAATTCCAGTTAAATTTTCATTATACCCATAGAAAAGTACATTTCAAGACGAACAATTCCATTTTTTATTCGTTACTGTGCGATAAGTAGCAACCGAGTTGTGGAAATTTAAAAATTTTCAATTTTCTAAAATTTCAAAATTTTGAAAAATTCTCACACGTTAACGAGAGATTTTAAAAATCTAAAAAAATTTGTCCAGTCTTATTTTACCGAAATGCATCTATAAAAAAATTACAAACAAAATTAGTGATGGTCGATTTTAAAATTGGGTGAGTTGGCGTGGAATGCCCCATATGCCCTTTTGATCGCCGGAGGTTCAAGTGCGGAGTCAATCCATATTTCCTTTTAAAAAATTGTAATAAAGGTCTTTAAAACCAAATTTTCTCTACGGATTGCATATCTCCCATTATGTTGTTTATCGAGGATGATCAGTAAATGGTCAAAATATTCAGCAGATTTTTGTGTTTACCTACGATCATCGTATTTTTAAGATTGATAGCTAATTTTACCCGGAGAGGGGATGACGCATACGTACACTATCCATGTGAATAGTAAGTAAAGTAGTTGCGGCAAGAGGACGTTTTAAAAGTGTAATTTTCACCTTAATTTGATTTCATATAACTAACTTCTATAATACTATCTAACTTTTAAGAGCCCACCAAACTATTTAAATCTTAGCATAATATTATTTCTTTTGGGATTAGTAATGTTACCTTACTATTCCCAGCAAGTACAAAGAAATTAGGCTTCATTTCATCTTATTTATTTTAATACTATTTAATTATTTTCAGTTTAATCAGTTATATTTTTCGCTGTCAAGTGCTCAAAATCAAAATTGGTTGAGATAACATTCTAGCTATCCACACGTATCGACAAAATATCACTATCCAACCTACCTACCTACCTACCCACCCTACCTACCCTATCTATCTACCTACCCTACCCTATAATTATCGTTCGTTTATGTATATATTTCTCATCGTGTCGATTAGATAATGACTAATTCCGCATTACATCCGATTTCGTCAGGTTAAATTTCTATCTGATACTTTCGCCAGGACAAGAACTGATTTCCAACTTCAAAAGTTAATTGATAAAGTCTCTGAAAGCCACAGAAATAGAACTGATTTGTTATCTTTAAAGTAGAGATTAAAGATAATATTGCTTACAGTGTTTATTTATACGAAGTTGAAATTATAGTAGTTAAGTTAATTGTTACATAAAAATTGCATTTTACCTAATGTATCCATTAATATTTTTTTAAGTATCATCTTTCATATAACGCTTACATCTGTAACGTCCCGCGAATAGATTTAATACTAACCATACACGATAATTATGTCTCTAAAAAATCTATGCCATGTCCATTGATTTTCTATCCTACACAAATATTCAAATTATGAGTGATTTATAAGTAACAATTTAGATTGTATTATTATACAATTAAGAAAGTAGCCGCTGGATGCGCCAGGGGTTCTGTCGACACTACGCCTACTATTTTGCTCCCATTATAGAAATGAATGTCTATTTATTAAAGAAGGAATTGCGTCTGGAATTCAGCACGATAAATCATCATTCTGAACGGGACATGTATGTTAAATTAAGTGGATTCTAAAAAAAATATAAGGAAATCAATTTATAAGTACGGCGGTTTCCAGTAGTACGAAAAGGAACTACAGGAACAAATTAACTAAATTTTTATAAACTGACTTAAATACTGTTAAAGATTAATTAATTGTTTTTTACATAATTACACTGTGTATAATTTTTTGAAACGTAAATAATAAATATTTAGGTTCTTCCATTTCTCCTGGTCCTGATGCAACATTCAAAGTTTAATAGTTTTCTTTAATAATAAGTTCCCAGGGTTGAATTCGTCCAAATGTTCGAATCATAAAACAAAAGTGAAATAATAATGCATATAAAGTAGGTCTCTAATATTGAAGTATTTAAAAAGTCCCATTCAATTTTAAAATTACTACACTAAGAGAAAATGTATAGGAAGATTCTCGCTAGACGTTTGAGAACAGCGTGAAATAATCTGAATAAATAGTATTAATCAAATAAATGTTGATATTGTTCTGTAATAGAATTTCGCAAACCACAATAGTAAAATATATAAGCTTATGGAAATTATAATGTTTTGTAGAAAATTTTACTAGTAAAGATGGTAACAACGTTCATGATGACCAATGAAAAGTGAATCGGTGATAAACACATACATATTTATATAGTCATCACGAATTTTCTACAACAGCATTGTAAATTTCTTAAACGTTTATGCGTGTCTGTACCAAAGGATGTTACAACCTAGTTACGATTGTCGCCGTCAGGCGCGTAAGCGATGCTTGTAGGTTTGTTGGGCTCCAGTGTGGCTCCCGTTATTGAAATGTGTTTTCATTCCCTCAAAAGCAGATAAAATGAGAAGCTTATTCTTGAATTGAGAAAACTTATTCCTGTAATGAGATAGCAGACTATTTTTATACCGGCTGGAGTGTAAATAATCTAATACCGATTCTAACTTTTAGACTTTATTTTGTTTTTGTAAAACAGGTGAAGAACAAAAATATAGCAAACATAGAGAATTCTATTGATATTTTTCAATATTATTATATTTTCTGGAATTTTAGTGTAATAAGAAAAATTCCTATTCCGGAATAGTAAAAATTATTATTCAGTTATGAAACATTGCTATTCTGCAAGTCTGCCCTCAAATCTCGAGTAATTTTTCCGATTTTTAAAGGTATCTTCCTATAAAATTTCTCTCACTATCTGATTGTGTGTTTGTGTTTCGCACTGTAGAAAGCAGCGGGGGAGTTTTCCCAAAAAAGGTTCCAATCAATTTTTGTTTTAATTTTGATTTGAGATTCGTAATCAATATCTCCAAAACATAAAAATATCAATTTATCTAAAAATTAAACAAAAATGTTTAAAATACATCCGACATATTGGATCTTCTGATTTTATACCAACGTTGTTAAATATTAATGGATATTTAAAAATCAGATTTGCAAATATTCATTTCGTATTTTCCCTTGGGTACTTTGGAATATGCAAACGAATTTGGCGCTAAATTTACTTTTCTTTTAACATTTAAGCGTGCTCTAAGCACACAAAAACTGCAAAGGAAACTAGATGTTAAGAAGAGGATAATAGACATCGTGATATTAACCGTTAATGTAACTCATGGTTACTATCCTAAATATTAGTTGCAGCGATACATTTATAATCCAATTGATTGATTAGATCAAGATAGTAAGGTATAATTCTAAGATTATAATAAGAACTATCTGGTCATTCCTGTCTCTGTTTTAAAAATATAGATAGTAATGGTGACAATCTATTTTTCTCGGTTTACAAGTAAACGGGTGCATCCCAAAACTCCGATAAATCACAAAACAGACACTTCAAAATACCGACATTTAAAAAGCAGACATTTCTGAAAACAGACATTCAACTATCAAAAACAGATTTATAAAATATATCTGCATTCTAAACTGTCTGGTATTTTAATATTTCTTTTTGAAATGCTATTTGAATGTCTGTTTTTTGAAATGTCTGCTTTTTGAATATCGGGATTTTTAAGTATCTGTTTTATGATTTGTCGGGTTTTTGAGGTGCACCCGAGTAAACGTGTCCTCGTGTATTAGAGCGATGATACATTTAATAGTATTCACTCTTAGAACCTATAGGTGGCAGGCAAACCTACAATTGAAGTTTCAAAACTTGGCATTTCCTTATGACGCCTTAATCCTTATAACATCAGAAATCCGATTAGAGGGTGTGAAGGCATTTCAATCCATGATACAAAATTGGGTTCCGATAAACTGAAAAACCGACATATATCACATTTACCATAAAAAAGACATTTTTCATCTTTTATGCGTATACGAGATTCCGCAACAAGGAAAAGCGACATCTCTTTATGTTACCGAATTCCGGACGAATTAGGGAAATGGTACAAACGTGGTGAAAGATTCCGAAAACGTTCTCAATTTTTTTTTGTAGGAAGCCCATAATCTTTAAAGTTTACGTAAGACTCGAACAATAGGTCGAGGAAGTAAAATCGTCGAAATCGGTATGTAAAGGCCGTTACATTTTTCCGTTACGTAACTCTTTCATATAGGTTAGGATCGGAAAGGAAGAAAAAAAAATTATAAAAAGGTATAGAAAGAAGGGAAAAAGTGCACAAAGGTCGCGGTAGCAATGCCGTTACTTTACGACAGTCGTGGAGGAGAAAGGAGGCGCAAAGTGGTATCGATATCGTTACATTTATAACAAAGCGAAAGACTTGTGGTGATGGTGGGGTCGAGTAAGAGATCGGTGCCCCCCAACGGATCGCGATCACTTTCCTTGCGGGCTTCGTCGAAAGATCGCCCGCCGGTTTATTCGCTCTCGATCCCGCCAGACGTCGGCTAATCGCTCCCTTATCGTCCGATTTCTTTCGCGGGCTTTTCAAAAAAAAGTATATCAAATACCCGTCAACCACTTTTCCAAAAAAGAAAAATGGAAAGTGATTTCGAAAAAAAGTGATAAGTGAAAAATGACACCCCAAGACACTTTTTTTCTAAGATTTTCGGTGGAATTTTGTGAAATGATGTGACGAGCGGAATCGTGATGTAGTTAGATGTGTTCTCACGCCGAAAGTGTCAACCAAGAAAATTTTCATGCGTTTTTTTTTCTTGGACAAACCGGCCGTTTTCGAGGACACGTAAAAACTAACGGAATACCGGTGTTAAAGCGACAAATGTTGGAATTATGAAGATTAAGTAACGGATTACGAATCTCGTTAGCTCTCGCGCATTGCCTCGAGTTTCTTCCCCGTGGAAGGAAGTACACCAAAGAATTTCAAAATCGTTTCCGAAAAATCAACAATATGGATGAAAGGAAAAATTACGTTCGAATGTTCATCAGCTGTCGCGAATAATTTGGTGTCAAAAAAGTATTTCTTTGACGAGTTGCGATGCATTTTCGGGGGAAGATCTTCCTTCTTGCCATCATCATCTTTGTCGAACGGAGCTTCGCGATGATGAAAACTTTTCGGGATGACCATACAAGTGAGTTTTTTCATTATTGAATATTGCGGCTCTCATTACATCCAAGTTTTTACATTTATTTGGACCACATGACACTTCACCTTGATGGTGTTGGTAAACAAAATATTTATGTCTTATTTAAAGCCAGTGTATAATTCTCCGGAAATGTACTCATAAACATTTCTAAAACCAAATATAAGTTTAAGTCTTCCTGATTAACTAAGAACGTTTCGGGCATGATCCAGACTCTTACCATTTAAAGGGCTGATGCCTAAACTTCATGTCATCCATACAGCCAATGGTTTTATTGTCGGAGGGTCCAAAATTGTAGAATTTTGTAATCCAACATGATGTCTAACTCATACCGTAAAACTTTCCACATAACTAAAAATGGCAGCATGAGCTTAGCATCCAATATCTCTATCACATTTTACTGTCATTAACCATATCCATCACATCTTTTATTGAGATGATCGGTTTATAGAAATGATTTCTCCAGAAGAAAATGCTTTTAAAATGTATTTTCTAAAATGTCCAATCCATTGGAATGTGTATTCCACAACCCCTTACCATGACAGGATCTTGAATTTCCTTTTCCATTTTGACTAATCTCAAAAAAGTATATTTATAACTGGGATTTTATGACAGAATGTGGATGTCCAGCAGTCACTCAGAGGCAGCCAAGGTCAACCAATGTTCGCCAGCCGACGACCGGGCGAATCTTTAACGGGAAGCCCAGCAGAAAAGGTTCCTGGCCATGGCAAGTCTCCCTCCAGCTGCTACATCCGAAACTTGGATTCATTGGCCACTGGTGCGGCGGAATCCTAATCGACGAAAGTTGGGTTCTAACGGCTGCCCACTGTATCCATAAGTAAACCTCGAGTATAACTTTTCTCCTCTAATCTAATTTTTGCCTTTTTTTTTTAAGTAATCGACACTTACTTAAGCTTGCTGAAGGAAAGCTTAACCCATGTAAGTCAATCGGATTTTGAAATAGTACTGACTCACGGAGTCTATCAAGCGTTGAAACTCGGAAATTGAGGTTCAATGCTTTCTCCTAGATATGGATTGTGACGCTCGGAAAGAGTGACATGCAAAAATGATAACAGAATAGCATGACAAATTTGTCGGTCAGAGTATTAACAATTATAATAAATTGTTTTATGTCACAATACGTATCAGAGAAAAAATAAAAAAAAAATAAGAAAACAAAAAGTGTCCGGTAGTTCAGCAGTAGTCCGAATTGCAAAATGAAGTACAACTGTAGCGTTTGGTATTTACACGCAAAAAAAAATAATGTCTAGATTCTCCAAAAAAATTATTGGTTTTACAGAAAGTGACAACAACAACCCTGGTAGAAATAAAAATATTTTTTTTACAATTCTTGTATAACATTCTTATTTACCATGTTAAAGGTATAGGGGAAATAGACAGTGTAAGAAAAAATTTGACAAATATCTACCAGGGAATAAAATCTGTAATTCTTACACAAATGATCTGTGAATTTAACAGATTTATCTGTAGATTTAACCAAAATAGCTGCAAATTTAAGAAAATAATTCTGTTGGTTTTATATTAACACGTCAACATCATCAGTTTTGTTAATTCTGGAGATAATTTTTCAGCGTGTAATTGTACACAAAATATATGACTGAATCACGCACATTCTATTTCAAATCATGCACTCAGACCGATGCCATATTGAGAATTAACTTCATCGTGAAATATATTATTTGAAAAATAAAGAAACACGTGTTTTAACAAATTTTGTAAAACAAATTTTTTTAATTCTTTACTAAAGATTTTGTCAATAAAAAAACATTTTTTCAAATTCGTTGTTGAAAGGTTCGAAATTTCCTCAATTTTTCAGCTTTTCTGTAAAACTCAATATAAAGATAAAACATATTCATGCAATTCATAATTAATTAAATTACTATAAACAAAAAAGTTGTCTGAAAAACTCCACTTTTTTCCTCCAAATTTTCACGATTTATAGATAATCGTACGCGTAATGCTTTAGCATAACATTTTTATTTTGTATTTTTCTGGCAGAGGGCAAAAAGACTATTTTGATTGTTTTTTTTAAATCTGTTAAAATCCGCGGTTGTTATGGTTCCTAGTTGTTTATTTCCTGCTGAAGAAACAAACATTATTTGCCAAAAAGGACATCGCACTTAAAAATTTTCCGTTCATATTAACATCAACCTTGGGTACACTAAGAAAAAAATCTTTTGCCACTTATGAAATGATGTCTTTTAAACAACTTCTTATATCCTATAAAAGAAATATTATAAAAGGTAAAAGATATATTGCTGGCCCAATATATGTAAAAGACTTTTATGGGGTATAAGAATTCTAACGGTGTGGAAAAGTCACTTTTTTCTGTGTAATAAAAACATTTTTTATAACAAACGGTAATATTTATTTACATTTTTGATTCTGGGGCAAATTTTGTTTGCTATATTCAGTTTCGATTCACAAATTCAATAACATATTAATAAACACTGAAAATGTAAAGATTTATATTTTCCGGTAAAAAATTATCTAAGAAAGAACAACAAAAAATAAATATTACTAAAGTTGGTTACTCTCTTAATCTGAATCAACGAAAAGTACTGAGAATCTGCGATAAACTGATTACTCTAAAATTTCAGCGTTCGAAAATTCACAGTTAATCAGTCTATATACGCTAATTCTCAGTACTTTTCGCTGATTGAAGTTAAAAGAGTATATAAAATGTTTGTATTACAAATTATTAATGTTACTATAAACAACAAAATTTGAAGAAAGAATTTTAATTTTTTTTTCTTCTTTTAAAAACTTTGGTATTAGTGTTAATTTTAACAATTTTTACTTTCACGATATATCCGAGAAATATTGTTAGAACGAGTAAAACAAAACACACAAGGAAAAAAATGAAATTCTAGCATTTTCAAATAAAAAATTCCTGAACCTTTCGCCAATTTTTGAACCTCTCGTTTTGGTTACTTTCACCTTCATTATTAAAATCTTACGATTTATTTACTTCGAACAGAAATTTTGAATACGAAAAAATAGTTTGTTGGAAATAATCGTATATAGTTATCACGATTGAATATTTTAAAAATCTGACAAAAGATTCTGAATGTTCAGTTAATTTTACGTTAGATGTGTATGCTTGGACATTTCTTACAACTTTTTTTTTCGCAAAATAAAACCGTTGAAAACTACAGTGAAAAATTTCCAATCAGGACTTAATGGGTTAATACAAAAATTAAAATAGTTCTTTCTCCTCAGACACAGAAAAATGCAAAATAAAAATTTTATGCTAAATTGCACATATTATTCTATAAACCCTGAAAATGTAGAGAACAAAAATGTGGGGTTTTTGATCAAATTGTTTTTAAAAAATAGAATTATTGTTATTGCTATGGACATTTTCATTATTCGAGATCTATTTTTATAAAGTATAAAAAACACAACAAAATATGTCCAGAAACGACTGAAAAGCTTGAAAATTGAGGAAATTCAGAGCATGTGAATAAAAAACCTGTGAACATCTTGTTTTGTTAACAAATCTTCAGGAATTCGGAAAAAATTTGTTTGTAAAAAATTATAAATACAAGTTTCTTTATTTTTCAAGTAGAATAATACATTTCATCATGCAATTTATTCGCAACGTGACATCGGTTTGCCTGGATGATTTCAAATGGATATGTGCAACTGCTGAGTAACTAGAGTCACTCTTACAATTTATAGGATGAGTGATTCTCAAGATATTTGGTTATTTGATGATTAATAATAAAAAAATCAATCAAAATCACTGCATTTTTCAGTTGATTTTACTATTTAACTAGTAGGCTTGGCTGGTGTTGTATCCTAACTACTATCTAGTTACCAGTTTCAACTGATTTTCCCCGTGCACGAAAGGGATATTTTGTTATAAAATTGTAGATAACGAGTCCATCAAAAATAAAGTTATCAATTCCGTTTCCCTACTTATTACTTAAATAAACTATAGTTGGTTAATTGCATTTTGTATAATAATTTGAAAATCTCTAAAATAATGTATTTTATCGATAATGGGACAAAATCCTTGTAATGTTCCAAATCCAGCATTCAAGGGCGATATGACGAGTATGTTAAATTAAATTAAATTAACGAAAACTGGCTTCAATAAATAAAGTTTAAAATTGTAATATAATTATGCAAGCAAACGTGATGTTTTTGTATAATTTGTTTCTTTACTTGTCTTGAAAAAAGACACTAAGAAATAAACGTACTTAAGATTGTTAGACATATAGCATGTTTGAGAAAAATATTTAATACCATTTCCAAGAAATTAACTTTCATTACTAATGATAATATTGACGAGAGAAAACATTACTGTTCTTAAAAAAAATTATACCAGCAAATTTGTTAAGCAACTTTTATGAATGACTCAAATTTTCTTATTTTCGTCAGTTAAGATTTTTTTAAAAATGAATGCATTTTAACGATGACTGCTAATTCGTTCGGGAAACAGATTCTTTGCAACTTTACCGCACGATTCTTGAACATTTTTGAAGCTAACGTCAAACACCTTTATTTATTTTAAAAAAATATTACTTTTCACATATTGTGGGTAATTTTAGTGATAAAGTAAACAGTTGGAAAGATTCATTCGGCAAAGTTGTTGAGAATCTTTTTCTCGAAAAAATAAGCTGTCATTCGTTAAAATCCATTCATTTTCAAAAAATGTTTAACTAGCGATAAGAAAAATGCTTGAATCATTAACAAAAGTTGTTTATCAAATTATTTTTACAGGTTTCAATGTTTTTTTCAAAAACGGTAATAATTTCTCCCTTCAACAATAACATTATTAGTCAAATTAAATGCTTGGAAGAGTTATAAATATTTTCCCAAACATACTACATCCTGGGGACTAAATGCCTTAAGAAATGATTTTTGTGTCCATTTGATTGCTCCATGAAACAAATGAATTCAATGATAAAAATCACGTTGGCCTCATGCCACGAAAGGGAAGGAACATTGCGACACATTTGTTATTTTCTATCAGATTTATAATATAAAGATATAATAATGAAATTTCCCGAACGTATTATCTAAATAAATGAAAATTTTTTCTTGGTTATAACGGTCACTATACTAAAAATAATAAACCGAAGGTCTCAAATAATAGGACCGAAAAATTTAAAATATCATTTATACTTATACTATTTTTTATTCTTAATACTTTTTAATATTTTTAATATAGTGACCGTTCTAACGAAGGAACACTTTTCATTTATTTAGATTCATAATATATTTGAAATTCTTGGTGTATTATAAAATCTTGCTATAATCATAAGCAATATTAATTTGATGTGTACTTCAAATCATTTGGGAAGAGCTGATACATTGATGACAGTATTAGATTTTTTAACACGATTGTTTTTTTTTTGGTTTAATTATTAATACTTATTTCAATGGAAACAAATAAATCAAGTAAAAATTTATTATGGCCCTAATCAGCACCCGGGCCCTAGCATTACCCCATTATTTAGGCAAATAAAGTCCTACTAGTGATTATTTTTTGTTTTATACGGACCATGCAATAAAAATAATGTCTCTCATTTCTCGTGATGCGTGAGAAGAAACTTTGAATTATTAGTGCATCAAAATATTGGCTAAACAAGGGGTAGTAGGACTAGTAGGGCGGTATGTCTAATAAACATATTAAACTAAGTAATAAATTTTAATATCATTTTGATGCCTAGTTCAATAATGCATCTTCTGTAATAAAATGACTTCTACAAATGCGATTGGAATTATTGTAACTATTTATAGTCAGATCATCAATTAATTTTATATAAAAACAGATTAAATTAAAAAGTGACCTAAATTTGATCGTTATTTTTGAACATATGGAGTAGAGTAGGTAGATAATTGGTTAAAAAGATGAATTACGAGCTAGATTAGTAAACTTCGATAGTGCGTATTTGTTAAAATAATTCAAACTTACAGTAGAGTCCCGGTGTGTTTACCCACACGGTTCGTCACTTTTCCCTCCCGTCTCGTTATATTTACCAAAAGAACGGGAGCGTCGCTTCTCCCCCATTCTCCCCCTCAATCGCGTTACGTTCGTGACGTCATAACGGGCCCTTCCTGAGGCCCCAACCCACAATGTAGAGGAAAAAGAGAGCGTCGAAAGGTAAATATAACAAGACGAACCGGACAAATATACTAGGACGTAAATGTAACGATACGCAATTATACCGGGGCTCTACTGTATTATACCGGCACTCTGACGTACGATATCCAAACATGATTTGGTACTTAAAAGCTAAACTTTGATCCACGTGTCATTTAAAAAAGATCACATTTAGATCACTTCTTGATCTCATTAGTTTGTATACAAAGTTTCTCACATATGGACCTACATTTTTTAATCGGAGTAGAACTATTACGGATCGAGGTGCTTTAATAATTAACGGCAAATACAGAAACAAAATATGTATTCATCCTAAAACGTGTATTCCCTGGGTGAAGGCTATTGTGCATGTGTTTAAATTCGATATGTAGCATTCCCGAATGATTTTTAAAGTGAAATGACGTACGTTTTTATCGAATCTGTCGATATAATTAACTTTTCATTTACAATCGTGTTATGCGTGTTTTACAGCGAACTGTTTAATCTCCCCATCGGCGCTTTATGGACGGCGGTCGTAGGTGAATGGGAACTCGACTCCGGTGGCCGTGGGTCCGCGCGACTTCCGGTCGAACGGGTTATTCCCCATGAACGTTTTGAAAATTACGTCCACGACATAGGTGAGTTAACATATTAAATAATACTGATCATTGTATATGAAAATGTTGTCAACATTTTTATAAGATGCTGTTTAAAAAGAGTGGATGCTAGAGTCCCGCTTTGCGGGAAAGGTAAATAACAAAATCTGAATTATCGCAATGTTAAATGCCAAGTTGTAGTTCCGAAACTCTTATATTTCCATCGAAGTACACAATCATTTTCATTATCTTATCATTATCAATAGCACTTTTTACTACTTCTTAAAAAGAACGTGGGTTTTTGAATAAACCAATTAAAGGATGTGGAGATCAAGGACTGACTGTATCTTAATATAAAATTTATTTTATTTCGAGAATACTGATAGACATTATCTTCAATTTCACTTTCTTTGTTTTGTCGGTCATTTATTCGGAAGGACGGCAAAATAATAATTCGATTTTTATTAAATATCGTTTATTTCGGTACGTTTATCTATTATGAGTCTTCTTTAGGACTAATAACAATTTAGTTAAAATCGTTTATTTATACGATCGAAAGAAGAAAAAAACTCCAAAAGGAGAACGAGGTGGAAAATCTCTTTTCCACTCTCCAGAATCTCTGATCAGTTTCCCTCCTTCGGAAAATTGTATGTAAATTGAATTAAAAAGTTTAAAAACAACGAAAAAATAAAAACATTAACTTGTGATCAAGATTCTGCAGAGTGTCATTTACAATTTTGCAAAAAAGATACAAAAAATAGACCATATGTGTGTAAAATTATAACAGTGATTGTCAATTGAATCTGGAGCTATCGAGTCTTTTTGAATGTTTATGTTGTCTTTATTTAAGATGGTAATTGGCTCCAAGTTTAATATTTCGCCATAATCAGGGAAATACGTGTTGATTTAATTCACTTACCTAACATACGGAATACGAACACGATTGGGTGGAAAATAAAATTTTCCTTCCATAACCTTTGACCCCCAGTTTGGTGACCTTCCAGTAGGACTTGGCAGTCTTAGTACTCACTTTCAACTCCAACTGAAGTTACTATCAAAATTTCAGCCTTCTGGTTTTTACCGTTGCGGCTGTGTGTTGATCACCAGTGAATGAGTCAGTCAGTCAGTCAGTCAGTCAGGACAAAGAACTTTATATATATATATATTGAATGGGACACCTTGACCTCTCTGTCGACCAGACCTTTGATTAAACTAATTTTCCGTAAAAATTCATGATGTGAGTAGTCATTTTGGGATCTCCCGTAGCAGGTTTTTTTGTGGTGCTAGTTGGTTGTTATTGTCCCATCTTTGAGTTTGTGAACTTCTACGTCGAAAAATATGATGTCTCTCCACTTCGATGCAGACCATAAGGTATAGACAAAGTATTGAATTTGGTCACATCGACAAAAAAAATCACATAATAGTTTTTCATCACATACCAATCATATTAAAAGTTTAAAACAAAAATGATAGAGTATCAATATTTCTGCAAAGAAAGGTCTATACATTATCTTCGTAAAATCATACAGTGATCTGGGAATAGGATTGCATGTACCAAGCAGAGCTTTTCAGTTCTTAGTTTATTATTATTACCTCGACCAGGACGATAGGTCTGGACTAATTGATGAATTTGGCAAAAAAAAATTATACTGTAGTGTTTCATCAAATCTTGACGTTGTAAAGATCATAAAAATGCAATAAAAAAATAATCAGAGATTCTGCAGAGTGGAAAAGAAAGGTTTTTAGGAATGTTGGTGGGTTTTCACTTTTCTTTCGCTCGAGTAAATAGAAGCTTTTAACCAAATAGATATTAGTCCTAAAGAAGAACTAGATTCGGATTCTGCGTCCAACAAATCTATAAGAATCGCCTCCTTTTTGTTTGCAACAGACTTGATGGATATTTTACAGGCCCGTTTAATATACGAGAAGTTATCTTCATTATAAATATCAATATAAATTTCAACTGATATATACAGGTACCAATATCATTTACGTAGATATTGAATAACTTGGTCCAAGATGACTAGATGAGGTCCCTGGGTAACTTCAGAGATAATTGCATGACGACGAAGTTGTGTTCTTAATTTTGCGGTTTACAAATAAGATTGGAGTCATCTTATAAACAAAAAACAAACCCGAAAACCCAAGGTACCTAAATTTACCTAACAAGACTGAAATATAAAAACATTCAAAAGCTTTGGAGACCTCTAAGTAAATGGTCTGGATCTAGGTGTTAGCCGCAATAACATTAAACATAAAATCAGAAAACATCATTAAATTAGTCACCGACGATTTCACCTTTCTAAAACCATGTTGCTCCTTAATAATAATACACTTTAATACTTCATATAATATGCAGCAGTTAAACGCTGCTCTGCGGAACATAAGAACTTAATGCCTATCTTCTTTATTGAAGAGCGGAGTAATAAAAATTAAATTGTACGTATAAAGTTGAAAATAAGTTCCACAGATCTGTGCATTTAGAAACTATAGATTACTTTTAATTTTATGGATGGTATTGAAATAAATAAATTTTACGTTATTTTGACAAACAACTATAGAGTAGAAATATAGTAGAACCTTACTCATGTAAACAAATAATATAATTTGATTGTACCTTATGAAACTTCGATTAGAGTACCGAACATTCTTTAACATATTTAGAATAAATCAATGTTGTGGAATTGACATTGCGAACAATTGTCAATACGGACGTTTCAGTGTAATATAAAAAATTAATGTTTTTCTTTGACAGCCGTAGTTCAATATAGCAAGAACACGAGAGACAAGAACTGATAATGACAATGGTTCTTTATGGTCTATAACTCCTGATTATGCTCCAGATACTAAATAAATCAATCGTAATTGACATTTCATTTCATTTACACAAAAAAAAATGTGCTATTTAGAGAAGCTATTTTTCTGCAATGTGATGGTTCGGTATGCATCATTTCTTTCTTACCTAATAAAACGTTACTTAATATACAATAAAGTATAGTTATATTAAATCAATTGTAGTATAAGCCGTTTTCAAATATATAAAGGAATTGTGTCGATTGCATTTGATATCTCTGTTATTTATTATTGTTTATTCTATCAAGTTAATAATTTTTTTATCTATTCGACGTTTTTTATTCTTAGTATGAATTAAGTGTTCTAAATCGCTGACAAGTCCTAGTTTTCAGTTCAATATTTTCTATAGGGCAAAGGAGGATATTGTGTCAAACGTTTTATATATAATTTTATTGGATCAGGTTGAAAAGACTTTTCCTGAATTTCTTTTTGTTTATGAAGTTTAATTAAAACCCTAAATGTTAGTGTCATAAAATAAACACAAATTAATTAACAATGATCCTGTCGACATGGAATGCCCATAAATGACAGAAACGAACATTGAAATTTAATAAACATATTTTCAAGAAATTAAGTTTTCAAAATTTTATACATAAAAGATTACATTACTATTTCCATATATTTTTTAGCGTCGATTTTTGTTCAATAATAATATTATCTTGTCAGCAATTTCATAAAAAAAATAAATCATACCTGTCTTGCAATATGATGAACCATACACGATACGTTGCACCCCCTGGTAATCGATATCTGTTTTGAAATGGTGTTTCGTTTTTCGATTGTATTTCGACGTATGTTCCAGAATCAGTTCACGACAGTTTATAATTTTTATTATTATCTGTACGTACTCCTAAGGTCAATGGCATTTTGATAATATTGGTTTCATTCCAAACATTGTACACAAATCTTGAAAACAAATTTTAGTTATCTAAGAAGCAACGATGCATTCAATTTGTCGATAGAAGACATATTATCTCGATGTCAAAATTTTATATAATATATAAATTCACCTTCGAAATTGAAAACAATCGAGAAATTGGATTGACCTCTAGAGGTCAGACTGAAAGAACATAAAAAGAACATTTTAACAACTAACAGAACAACACACCTCGATATGAATTCAATTACCAAAAAACGAAGCAATATAGAAATTTTGTTTACTAAAAAGAAGAAAAGAATACAGTATCCGCTTCGAAAAATCAAATCTACTCGAAGTTTATAAATCTCTATTGCATTAACCAATTCAAAATTTTCCTTAGAAACATAAATTAAAAAAAGTTCGTTCACATTCTTCTCGGTACAACACACGCACATAGTAATGTCCTAGTTAATATAAATATGCGTTCACCTTCTGTCAGAAGATGACCCGAACCTTTGGTCACTACGAATCCCTTTATTTCTACATTATTTTCCTAAAATTAATTCCACTTCATTTTCCTTTTTTTTAAGTATATATCTATAATATATATATTTGTATCCAATTATAATTTTATATAACCTTAAATTATTCTTATAGGGTACTGTTATTACTGACCGATAAACATCGTTACTGAATTAAAATATATACTTTAAAAATCGTCTAGAAAAATAATATGAATATGATTAAACTATCTAATTATTGTTTAATTAATACAATTAATTAGGGTCGTTCAAATTATTGTATATAACTGAAATTAAAATATCCTTTGCTCTGCGAAATATTCGCTTGATCATTATATACCATATATGAGATGTATTTTAATTTAATTTGCGACCCTGTCTAGCAGCCCTGCAAGAAGCTCATGTTTATATACATATAGTGTCTAGCATATTTATTGATACTCATAATCGTGATGAACTAAATAATTAATTTTATGAGAACAGAGAAGTTAGACTTCGTCAAGAACTTATTTTATCGAGTTTAATGACTCAATAATTTTAAATATAATTGCGATATAATGACATAATTTTGCATATAAACATTCATTAATGATAGTATTAGTGTTAAATAGTTAGGTATATCATGATCTAGTAATGATGTAAAATTACGCATTTAGAATATGAGAAACGACAACATTCAATTTAATTCTGAATGGTACTGGTGGTTTGATCACCTAAAACCACCTAGTCACAGCATAATGGTCTTTTTGAACAGGTGACCAGATGGTCAGAGTTTAGAGAACATTTGTAAAACAAATGTTAAAATGTTGTTCAAATCACCAAAAAGAAAACTCTAGATGATCTTGACCTGGACAAGAAAAGAATGACCTAGTTCTCTCCCGAGATCATTATGTTTCGATCTGGTAACAAGGTTAAAACGGCCAAAACGTCATGTGTTGACTAGTTGGCATGACTAAGTGGTCAAATCCACCTGGAAATTTGCAGAAGGGTTTACGATTTACAAGAGTGTACAACGTAAACATGGTTTACAACTTCAGTTAATCACTGGAACTTGTGTCCGAAACCCTGTTTATTACGTAGTCTTATCTACAGATAAGTGAACCTTATGAACTATAGCGAATAAAGGAGATAATTTCCTGTTACAGCCCTGATGAAACTGGCACGACCGGCTCCGTTATCAAAGGTCGTGCGAACCATTTGTCTTCCGGATTCTGACGAGAAGCTTGCTGGATCTCATTGCGTAGCTTCCGGTTGGGGTCGATATGGACCATCGCCGTCTCTATCTACGGCGCTTTTGGAGGCTTCGGTACCGTTGCTCGATCTTCAAGAGTGCCTTAAAGCATATGGGAAATCGGTACCGATACGAGATGGACACCTTTGTGCCGGTCACACTGATGGATCGTCTGGAAGTTGCGTGGTAAACGCGAACATCTTTATGGGAAACTTCGTTGTTTTTTTAATTTCGAGACTGTTTTGGAAAAGAATAATGCGATGAGGGAAACAAAAGTCAAAATTTATACGCTTACTTCTTAATGACAACAATAAAAAAACCATTGAAAAATATTTATATTTATGGAAAAGGGAGTATTTTGATAGAATTTTAATACAATTTTGAACAATGTTTCCGTAAAAACATTATCTTAACTCTTTCTGACAAGTTGGCTACTATATAGTAGTTACCGGAATTCAATTGGAAATATGGATTTTTAAAAATTGTTTTAATTATGGTTATAAAAAAAATGTAGTCGCTGGTAAATATTTAAGTAGGTCGAGATGAAACTGAGTACTCGGTGGTTTTTGAGATCGTTGATTATGAATCGGAACTGAGATTTTGAAAATTCGAAATTACGTATTTGAAAACGCTTTAAAAAATGTAAAGGTTACTGGAACCAAATGAAACTGGATAATAGTTTTTTAGTTGGCCGGTGACTACAAATCTAAATTCAGATCCTGAAATTTCAGTCTCTCAGATTTGGAATTTGCAATATCTGAGTGCAGTTTCGTAACCAGCGATACTAAAAACTCCCGAATACCCTGTATTTATCTGAATTACGTAACTTTTTACTTATTGTGCGGTTCATAAAAAATTGTTCATCAGTGGGCTAGAAAGGGTTAACAATACCGTTAAAATTCTATTTAATCCTGTCGAAATTTTATGCATTGAATAGAAATAAAGCAATAAAATTTTGAGCCAAGGTCATTTTCAAGGTCAAAGCAATAAAAATGCGTCATTTTCGGCGTTTTTACCCTCTTTGCTCAAAGTACAAATCTGCCGAAAAATATTTCAGATAAAATATGTGTAGCGCCATATTCTGTAAAACGACAGAAAAATGTTAACCTTCATTTACGGAGTAACATTTTTGACATAATATATTAAATCTTGGTTGTAGCGAATTTCGTAACTTATATTGTGCATTAAAAATACTTTTTCTTCGGATTAATGTTTACAAAAGTCAACTCAAAACACTATAAATTAAGCGTTTTATTGCTTTTGACCTTGAAAAGTATCTTAACAAATTTGACACATACAGAGAAATCTGTCGTTTTCCACAAATTTCAATATTTATCAATAGCTCTTTTTTTACTTTGTTTCCAAAACACAAAAAATACGGATACATGTTTTGAAAAATTTTTATTTTGCAAAAAATTAGAATGTCAAAAATATATAAAAAAAGCTTTATCACTCAAAATTATATCAGGATTAAAATATTTAAAATTATTGTTCAATATATCCGAAAATTCAGGCATGGATGACCTTAACCGACATTTACAAGTGATGGGCCATTTTTAAAATGAATTTCATTTATTAATAGGGTTAAAATAACAATTCAATTCACGAATTTAATAGAATTTACGAATAGCCAAACATAAAAATAAACAGAAAGACTGTGTTGTATTGAATCTACCAAAAACACCTGCGTATGCGTCTAAATTCGTTGGTACTACGATAAGATAGTTAGAAAGATAATATTTCTGAATGTAATGGATCACTGATCCTAAGACATAAAATAAGTTGTAATGAATGAATTGAATGCAAACAGTTATATGGCACATATTTAAAGCTTTATTGAAAATAATACCTATTCGATCAGCACAAGTTACTGGAGGGGATACAGTAAAACGTTTATAATGCATGGTATTAGAAACTATCCAAATTCCAGGACTTTTACATGCAGCGTAGGAGAAATTATACAAAAATTGAAAATTAGGTTTTTAGGCGAAGGTTTTTATTTTTTAACACTTAAATTGTAACTACTATCGAAGTAATTTTTCCATTTCTACATTCGTTACATATTAAGCCATTTTTCAAATTTTTTATATTTTTGCAATATTTCATTAAGTAAGTCTTGAAATTTTATTGGACACCACACGGCGAGAAACCACTTGCGTGAAGCGCCTAAGTAAAATATCTGGTTTTCGCATATATTTGTGGGGAATAAATATATGGAAGAAAGAAAGTCGAAAAACCGGAATTTTCAGTAAAATTTGCTGTTACGAAAATCCAGTCAAATATTAGTTTTAAATGAGTAAATGAGTAATTGAAAGTATCAAATGAAAGTATTTGCAATACAGGCTCAAAGAATGCAGATGAGCATCAAATTTTATTGTCAGAAAACGTTTCGTACATCTCGCTAGACAACACCACAGTATAGAATCGACGAACTTTTCTCGCAACTGATAAAGAACGTATTATTTATACTTGTACAAGTTATTTTTTCAAAATTTACGTCCGCAGCTTCAAATTATTCACTACTTTTATTAGCGATTATTTGATTAATATTATATTAGTTAACAATTAAAATTCAGGACGCGGACAAGTAGGGATCACTACTTTTGCGGATTATGAATTGTAGTGGGGTACCCCACAAAAGCATCATAGTTTACCTGAATAAAGATTATTATTATAATTAAAATAAATTTTTGTTTACTAGGGTGATTCTGGAGGACCTCTTCAGTGTCGCAGGCCTGACGGGGCTTGGCAACTAGTCGGAGTGACATCCTTTGGCTCAGGATGTGCAAGGCCTGGTTATCCCGATGTTTATACTAAAATCCAGCATTATGTTAGCTGGATCAAAGACACGATTGCGAACGATGTCGACAGATGAATTGAAAATGATTTGTGAAATGTATATTTGTTTTATTGTGTAAATATATTGTACATATTGTTAACCAAATTACGTTTTGCGTAATTTGCCGGAACATATACTAAGTTTGTAAATAAATCTCTGTTAACGCTAATAGCAATGTAATAAAAGACTAGAATATTATCGTTGATTTGCATCCATCCTTTTGTTATTATGTTTGTTTTGTAAAGTTGCAGTTTTTTTAATATTAAAACTAAATATTCCAAATACATACATTCTAATATAATATTGATAACTATTATTAACATTCTCTCTCTATCTCTCTCCTTTATTAAAAATAACTTGTAGTAAAAATGTAAGGGGCAAATTAACCCTCCCGTGCATACAGCGGAATAGAATATAAAGGACAAGGATATATATCCTACTAATCAAGCCACTGTTAGAAAATTTTTTTTTTGTAACTTTTAAATGAATTAATTTTAAGATTCCTTTTGTTAAATTGCAAAGAAAAATTCATATTCAAAGATGGTAACAAAATGTTTGGAAGTCTAAGGCCAGGATTCGTTTATTTATTTATTATTAATAAACGAACAATAAGTGCATCATGTAGGCCATCCTCGGGAATTTGCAATAGTTTCCAAACATCTACATATATATAATATCGTAGAATTGGCGAAAAACTCGTTTGGTACTGACCATGGCGATGCGCGTTTATAAATGTTTATAATATTAAGTGTTCCCGCTGACTCAATTTTTATCGAAATCAAATGCATGAGAAGGCAAATTCTTTATCTTTTCAAGCTCTACAACTTCTTCATGTGTACCATTTCGTTAGTTATTTACCGAAATATGTTATATGTGAAAAACAGCAAAAATAGGTCTTTTTCCTGTTTTTGAGTCCATAACTTTAGAAATATTTATCGCAGGTCAAATGTGCAATGCTCTTATGGATGAATTGTAGGGCTTAAAAAAAGCTTGAAAATGAGCTCTCATCCATTGAACTAACTTACAAGCGAGACCAGTTATTGCCAAAAACGTAATTTATCTTTCTAAACTTCAATGGCTGTCAATCAAATTCTGAGCCTCAGATCCATTTTGGTGCAGGATTTTTTTGTTTGAAATATCATGGAGAACCACCTTCAGCATCAGCATGCCCGCAGAGCGACGCAACACGTAAATTAAAGATGACTGAATAAAATTTTCAAAAGTCCGACTCTGTAAAAGCAATTCTATTTATAGACAGTTTTCTAGAAAATACCAAAGACATTAATTGAGAACTGGTCGAGAATTTTCGTAAATTAATAAAAATCATTTATTGCTGAAAATTCTCAGCCAGTTATGAATTAATTTCTTTGGTCTTTTCTAGGGTACTTTCCTAGTAAGTAAAATGTTTCATTAAAGCAACAAAAATTCTTCTTTGACCGTTTGTAATTATATATTAACTTACAATGTCTGATCTCGAATATGCGGTCTCTCGTACATAAATAATAAATACAAATATAAACATGGGCTGTTATGTCAACCACGAAATATGAAAATTTAAAAATTCATGATTTTGGCGATAATATCACAACTAAATTTTGATTTATTGCCGGATATATAGGATATCATGTTCTACTTAGTTAATAGATTTAGTTTCCCTCTAGTGATATTACTATTTAAAAAATGCCTATTTAAAAAAATACTACGGTTCGTCCTTAGTATACCAGGTGGACTCATCAGTAACGCGATCCCAGTATGTCTATACGTTTTGTATTACTATATAGTTTTGAATTTTAATGAGGTTTTAAATGTTTTTAAAAGAGGAGAAATATGAAAAACATTGTAAAGAACACTGTACTATAACGATGTATGTGATGTCGTATACACAAAAATATATGCATTTTGGTAAAGCCACTTTAAAATAAGTAAAATTTGGCGTTTAAGCATTTCTATAGTAATTAGAATCACCCCTACAGAGCCCGGAATTTTGAAAAATTGATTGAGTAATTTTTTTTTGCGGTTTTTAGCGAAAATTTGTACCTTATCGACGGACCACTTTAGAACCCTCTTAAGGCGATTAACTGATCTGAAAATGAATTACAACAAGCATTATATTTAATTTAAAATAATTATACATATATTTAAATTAGGGTTATGAAGGTCAATAATTTATGCAATAAAGTTGAATGTGTATTTATTTAATTTATTTAAATATCCCGTGATAAACAATAAGATAATATACAAAATGCAAATGAGGTCCTAACAAACGAAACAGAATTAAAGCGAATTAAATACGTTTTATTTAGGTTTCTTCACCAGTTTCATTGAAATTCTTTCATTCTAATCCGATATAATACGCAAATAGAACATAAACATAACCTAAAAAACATTGACTAGCAGTTTTTTACATGAAAACACCAACTAAAATGTAATCAATTTCACCGGAACTAAGTAATAATAATATATGTGAAGATAAGCAGTGCCCGTCATGGACGTAACATTCGTTGTTCTTTTTTCTTTATAATAAAAATATATATAGTAGAACTTCACTTTATTGTCCTACTCAGGGTTTTATTTTTTACTTTGTTGTCCGACAAATGCGCATCGTTTCTTGCGCACCTTCCAGCCGTATCGCCTATCACAGTAGGCACGACACCGCAATTACGAAAGAGGGAAGCAGAACTAACCTTAACTGCGCTATAAATACATGAAGGGAATCTCGTTAATAATGTGAAGGCGCTAACAGAGTGAAGGACAATAAAGTGAAGCTTTACTGTATATAATTAAGCAGCCGAATTAAAACGAATTTTTCTGAATTCAAATATTCGGAAATCAATGTGAAAGTATTAAATCGAAACGTTATTTCTGAATTCGATCTTATTCTTCTTTTGTTTGTTGGATATACAGAATGTACAGAAGAACCCCTCTTATTTCAACTGGTCATGGTTTTCAAGATGGCGCCGACCCCTCTTATTTGAAATTTCCCCTTATCCCCTTACTCTACTTAACGCTTTAATAGTGGATGATAATATCTGATATCATTTTATTTTTGTTAGACATCGTATATATTTTAGAGTTGAATTATGTAAAATATATATATAATTTATCTGAAAAATGTGTAGAGAATTTTAAATTTGGATAAAAATGTAACGAGATCACAACTCGTGCCTTTATGTGATAAATAAAGACTGCAACATTTCGCATTTATTTATGGTAATTTATATCTGCATTCGAGTGTAGAAATAAACATTTTAAATTTACATTATGCACTTTATCACATATAATTATGTATCAATAATTTTTTGTTTCACAAACAAATACACTGTGATTCAGACCGAAATGAATATAGGAGACAATATTTAACCCAAATTTGTAAATATGATTAATGAAAGCTTCAAATCACTTCAAATTCAGTACTAAGCTGCTGATATTGGATTTGTTTGTTATTTTGCAAGTGAAAGACTTCTCAATTTTTGTGGAGGTCTTGAAATACACATCATTAAAAATTGACAACATCCTAACCTTCAAATGTGCACTTTTATTTTACGAAATTAGCAGTTTCTCGAATAATTTGTATGATGTAAATCATGAGTTTGATGCAAAATTTTAAATTAATTTGAAATTTCATTACATATCAGTCTACCGACTATACCTGTTTTCAAATTTAGGTTAAACGATATTTACGCAGTGTAAAACTTTGATGGTGTAAACACTGTAAATTGTATCGAGATGTTCGAGCGGTATGGGAAGGCCTGAGGGGATACGATTCAAATAAGAGGGGCAATTGAAATAAGAGGAGTTGAAATAAGAAGGGTTCTACTGTAATGGAGAAGAAATAATTTCAATTCTTTTTTGTCGTATTAGAATTTACAATTTTACCCCTCGTGGACAATTCAAATATTTTATGCAAAATCCCATGGTTCGCAAATTTCTTTAGACGGTACTGCCACTGAGGCGCTGCGGTGACCGTTGACAGTGTCTCAACCTGGCGGATGGTTACGTCGTTACGAGACAATCGAAACACCCTTCCACTCCCCTCTACCATTTCACCTTCTATCTCACTCGCATGGTGATACATATGTGCATGCATATGTGTATACTGTATGCATAGTGCATACATACTTTCTTCCGAGGAAAAGTACAAGTACACAAAAGTCAGAGTATATACGCATATACGGTGATATACGGCGTCCCTCGCGACTTGAAAACGACGCGGTACCATAAAAAAAAATAAAAACCAAACCAGAGAAAGAAAGAAAAAGCGGAGGAATAGAACGCCGGCATTGAAAAATCCTCGAAATTTTATGCACATGCCTATTAATGGATAAAACATTTTTGGAAAACATTTGGAACTCTCCAACAAAAATCAGTGAGTCACGCGAAAACTTCTTGAACCATTCTTTTTCTTCAAAATCCTAAAAATATTTCTGCTTGCTAAAGTTCCAGTGAAAATATTTGCAATTTCCTTCATTGTTGTTTACAATTTGTCCAATATTCCTGTGATTATTAGTTTCAGGCTTTGAAATGAACGAGGCCAGAATTGGAGCTCTATCAACTGCGTTGATAAAAGCCGAAGCAATGTCGATTGTTGTTCCAATAACGCAACAACTCGCAACGCTATCCCAAATGGCCTTTGATCCTGGCCTCAAGATTTCACCTCCAAAAGCACCCAAGGTACCGAAGAAACGCAAAGCGAAGGTATCTCAAGCAAAGGACAATGATGGTTGTCCGTTTCCAAATTGTGCAAGGTACGGTCGACCGTTTTCCAGGTTGCACGATCTCAAACGTCACATTGCTAGACACGTTAGTCGGGAAGAAAAACTGGCAGACTTTCGGCCAGAAGAAACTCATGCTTGTCTCAAGTGTGGGGATCGATTTTACAGACAAGTGATTCTGCATGTCCACATGCTGATGCATGAAATGCCAATGGCTGGACCATCTTATCACTGTGTCTTCTGTAATCAGAAATTCGACGAAGAAAAAGTTCTCAGAGCTCATTTACCCACACACGATAAGGCAAGTTAAATGTTTTCAATCAGATTTTGATTCCATTTTACTCATTTTTTTGTATTTTTACAGCCTTGTCCTATGGTAAAATCAAAACCAGTAACGAACGTCGACGATTTTAATCCGAATGATATTTTTCTTACGAAAAAGACGGTGAAAGATGTGCAGCTCCCGTACAGTCCGCTTCGTTGCAGCTACTGCTCGAAAACGTTCAAAACAAAGTGGACGCTGAACTCGCATGTAGCTGCGCACGAAGGTCGTTTCCAATATGAATGTTGCACTTGCAGCAAACGATTTGTAAGAAAAAGTCATTACGAAGGTCACGTACGTACCCACAAGGAAGATAGACCTTTCGTGTGCGAGCACTGCGGAAAGTCTTTCAAACAACGAAAGCATCGCAGAGAACATCTTAAGCGCATTCATCGTTTCCCTCCAGATTTGATGTTTAACATCGATCATAACGAGGAAGTAGAAGAACCAAAGAGCGAGGAAGTAAAACACGAAGCCTTTACACCGTTAAACTTTGGAGCATAGTCCAAAGTTGTTAACGATCTCGCGTAAGGTTACACTTACGTAATCTTTGTGATGTACATGATGTAATCTTTACAAAATTCAAGTTGCATAATTATCTTAAGTTTTCGTTTTGCCTTTGTTGAATTATTTTTAAACATTCGTATCGTTAGTTAGAATCAAAAGGATTTTACTAAAAAAAATTAAATGTTTTCGAATCGGTGAAATGTAAGTCATAACTTACATATGTTGTCTCTTTCGTATATTTTACCATGACTATTGTAGGTCAGTCTTAAGTCATATACAAGTCATTAAGTCATAATTAAGAATATACTTTATGGTTACGCTTTGCGAATCGACTACATTAATAATTTGTGATATGTTTCGAATCAATACTTAATAGAAGTGTTTAGTAAAAAGAAAATTACATTAGAGAATCTCTATATATAGGTTTTTTTTTAATTTAAAAAAGTTTGAAAGAAATGAAAATGAATAGTCGTTAAAGAATAAAATTTGCGAATGACAATATTTGACAAGAAACACCTACTTTTTTTATGAAATGGTAGTAACTGAAAGTAAGAATTAAATTGCTTTAAATCAATGTGCCAAGAAGCATATGAAAAACATTTATTTATGTAATACTTAAGTAAAATTTTGGTTATTTAATAATCAAATCAAAACAAGTAAATTAAGTTTACAAAAAATCTGTGCTGTGTACTTTACAAATTATTAGGTGCGCAGTACCAATATATATTTTACATACAAATACGCATTTCATGTAATCAAGGTGAAGATACTCGGTCTTCCTTGTAGATGCACATCGAGAGTATAGTTATGTATTTAAAATTGATGCGTAATTCAGAAAAGGTGTGTAGTCACCCATAAATGCAAAAATTTCTTTATTTCTTATGAATAGTCGAAAAGTGTCATGTGGCACATAAGTGAAGTATAATTTACTGAAGATTTATAAAATAATTTTAATTATGTGGTACATATCTTGCAATATATGTTATGTAATGATAAAATTTCACTTTTGTGCCATATAATTTTGATGAATATAATGGTGTTTTAGAAAAAAAAAAATAATCAAAAATACCATGTATCTGTAATAAAAAATTTTTGAAATTTTCTAAAATTTGTTTGTTACTATTTATTTATTATGAATTCGTTAATTTCCTTAACTCTGCCGTACTTCAGAAGAAAAGTGATATCTGCATTTTAACAGATTTGAGATATTGATGAAAAACTTTTTGAACAAATATGAATTTGTTTATTTTTAAAAATTACACAAAATTGAACCGCGATTTTGGGCTCTCAAAATCGCTGTTAGTTTCTTACACTACTGCATTTTCTTTTGATGTTTTTTTGTGAACTCTACACGATGCAAGCTGTAAAAACAGCGAAAAATGTCATCTTGTACTTTTTCTGGAAAATGTTCGAAAAAAAAGTCGCAATTTTTATACGATTTTTTTAACAAAACGACAGATTCTAACCAAGAAAACAGTTTCTACATGCAATTGATGGAAATTTGTTTACATTTTTTACCGTTTTCGGCTGAAAATGTTTACTAGTAGTTTTAGCGATATCAGAATCGGAAAATTCAAAATGGCGGATCCAATATGGTGGAATTTTTTATATTTATTTAATCCATTAACGCCCAAGAGGACACAAATTTCATCAAGATTTTCGGAGTAGTTCTTGATATTAAAAGTCAATTAAAAAAATTTTAGACAAATCATTTTCGACGTAAAATAGATCGATCTTTCCGAATCTGCCATTAAAAAGTCAATAGAGTCCATTCCGAAAAAGTTATGCTTGGTTTTTCACAAAAAAATCAGATTTTTTAACTGATAAATATTTTTTAATCAGCCTTTTTACATTGGAAACGGTTAGGGAGATCACTGATCGGTGAAAACATCGTGTCCTCGAACCTTTAACTTTGAAATGTGCATGATAGCATTTTGAAAATAAAGATGGAAACTGTCAAAATGGCGGCTCAAACACGAAAAGATCGGCGAAAAGCTCCTGAATTTTTTATTCGAAAATGATAGGCTTTTGGAAAAAATGTCGCTGAACAAAAAGTTCTTAAAATTGGTAAAAGAATACGCTCAAATTTGTTCAGAATTTTTAAAACACTTTTCTTTATTTTCAAAATCCCAAAATTTTGAAAAAATATGGATAGTCGTAGAAAAATTGTGAAAAAATTTAGAGGTTTTTTTTTATCAATTCTAAGAACTTTTTGTTCAGTGATATTTTTTCCGAAAGCCTATCATTTACGAATAAAAAATTCAGGAGCTTTTCGTCGTTCTTTTCGTGTTTGAGTCGCCATTTTGACATTTCCAACTTCATTTTCAAAATGGTATCGTGTACATTTTAAAGTTAAAGGATCGAGGACACGATATTTTCAGCGATCAGTGATCTCCTTAACCGTTTCCAATGTGAAAATGCCAATTAAAAAATATTTATCAGTGAAAAAATCTGATTTTTTTGTGAAAAACCAATCATAATTTTTTCGGAATGCACTCGATTCATTTTTTAATGGCAGATTCGGAAAGATCGGTCAATTTTACGTTTTGTCTAAAATTTGTTTAATTGAATTTTAATGTCAAGAAATATTCCGAAAATCTTGGTGAAATTTGTGTCCTCTTGGGCGTTAATGGGTTAACACATTAACCACCAAATGCACTGGAATTGTACTGGAATTTCAATTTTTGCGTATATTCTTTTTGCAATAACTTTTAAACAAATTAATATTTTAGGCTACAACTTGGCAGAAAGGCTTATCTTTGCACCTGCTACAAGTATTCTAATGTAAAACAAAATCTGAAACCCGACTCCAAAACGTGGGTGATTTCACTTGGAATGCCGCCTAAAATTTTTTGTCAAGACGCATGGGTATCGACTTAAAATAAGTCATAAATGTGCACCCGATCTGTCTACTAAAGGAATCCATCATACAGTAGTCCCCACCCTAAGTTATATCGTCGGTTCTTTCAAAATGATGGAAGTTTATTCAAAGTTATAGCCCCTTACTATCCCCACTTCAGTAACTCTGTTTATTTCCGTGTAATGAGTGCTTCTGTGTGTGACTGTCGCGAAGCGAGTGGGGCTCAGCGAAACAATGTGATTGGGGAAGGAGAGGAAGAGAGTGGTATAACTTTGAACAATCCTCATGTATAACTTTGGACGGTATAACTTAGGGCGGGCCCTACTGTACTTGATTTTTCTTTTTATTGTCTTATTAACAAAATGGAGGTCGATACGAGGAATTATTTGTGCGTTTTTCAAAATTTTGAAAATCTGATTACAAATTCGTTATCAGCGATACAAAAAAGAGACGAATACGGAAAATCCCAAAAATCGATTAATATTTAACCCTTTCAGTCACGAATTTTTCCAGTCATGGCATTTTTTTAAAATTTCGTATACTTGAGTTTTTCAGGTCACTGATTACGAATCCGGTGTGAGATTTTCAAAATTCAAAGTGGCGGATCCAATATGGCCGACCAAAAATGTGAAAGATAATGGATTTGGCTAAGCTTTAGTATATAGGGGTTATGGAGGTCGCCGATTACGAATCCGGTGTCAGATTTTCGAAATTCAAAATGGTAGATCCAATATGACCGACCAAAAATTTGAAAGATAATGAATTTGGCTAAGCTTTGGTATATAGGTAGGGGTTTTGGTATTTTTTTTCGTTTTTTTTTTTTATATTTTGATTCGTAATCAGTGACATCAAAAACACATGTGTACCAAATTTTAAGCAAAATCATAATTTTTCAACATTTTTGTCGGCCATATTGGATCCTCCATTTTGAAATTTGAAAATGTGACGCCGGATTCGTAATCAGCAACATAAAAAACTCCGGCATACCAAATTTCAAATAATAATAGCGATTATTTCTTCCTGACATGAATTTCTTTTGAAAATTCTGGCTTTTTTGGTACTAATTTGTTGTTAACAATCATTATTTTAAATAATTTTGCAATATTATTTTTCGTTAACACTTATTGGAGTCTTAGGAAAGCCAGGAACAAAAAAACCGCATCGAAATCGATAACTATCAGTTCATAAACCTTAAAAAAACGATAGCATCTAGGTGGTCCGCCTGTGACTGAAAGGGTTAATATTCGCCTAACGCCATATTGGGTCCGCCATATTGAATTTGAAAATCTAATCATGAATTCGGAATCAACGACTCAAAAAACATAAAGATACTAAAAGCCAGAAAAATCGATGAATATTTAATACTTTCGGTTGCCGTATTGGATCCGCCATTTTGAATTTAACAAAAACAATGGATTCGTAATCAGCAACTCCAAAAAAACCCGAGTAATAAGTTTTGTTTAACTAGAATTACTGCCGTGTCCGATGATGGCTAATTTTGAAAAACGCACAAATATTTCGAGGTATCGACCGCCATTTTGTTAATAAGACAATAAAAAGAAAAATCAATTATGTGGATTCCTTTAGTAGACAGATCGGGTGCATCTTTATGACTTATTTTCAGTCGATACACATGCGTTTTGACAAAAAATTTTAGGAGAAACAAAATGAGTCTGAAAATTATGTTTTTTTAAACATTTTTTAAAACATTTTTTAAACTTTTTTCTGCAAAAAAAGATTGGAAATTACAGTTTTTTGAAAACTTTCTCGTCGTTATTGGAAAGAGCGACCTTGAGACAATAAATGCGAGAAATAAATGCTGAACTCGAGGTAAAATCCCAGTGCATTCGGCGGTTAATGGGTTAATTAAATTTCCATCATAATTCTGAATTATTTCATATTTGATTCGCTTCGCTTTATTTCTTATTTTTTACCAAAATATAATACCGGATTACAATTATCTGAAACAATTTATAGCAGACTTTTCCATGTATTCGGTACCATTCGGCCCTAAACATCATTCGTTCAACAATAAAACCCATACCCATCTGGATGTGTTCATCGAGGATTCCAGAACTATGCTGGGTAATTTTGTCCAGTCTTACCTACCGTTTGCTGCAGGTACCTTATTAATAATTATTATAATATAGCGACTTATGTTCATCAACCGAAGATCGTGTCCTATCGAAATTTTCGAGGATGCAGTTATGAGGTATTGGCGAATTCATTACTACGTCATAATCTTCCAGACCTGTATGTCGAAGACGGATCAACCGATGCTATACGCGATTTTTCTGAACTCCTGGTTCACTTCTATAATAGTATTGGGTCAGTGCTTGACAATCATGAGCCTAGAGTAACCGACCAAAACAACATTTCGGCCTTACACAAGAAATATGATCTAGCTAAAGATTCAGCTCAGTCTGCGCTAAGTCACTTTTCTCCTTATGAATTGAACGCCCATTACAGCAGAGTTGCCTCTGTGCATCCTCCCTCCATGTAGTCATGTACAACTTCAGCGCATCCTAGGACGGCCTTCGGATATTAATTCGCCTATCTTTCTTCTCCCTATGTTGCGAGTGGATGAAATCCAGGCAGCGATTACTGCGTCGCTTAATAAGTCTAAGGGTCCTAGCCTGGATGGGTTGCAGTTCCACCGTATCCAGAAGATGTTATCCGTCTTAGTCTCTTTGTTAACAGCAATTTTTATCGGTCTCTTACACTTGGTATTTATCCGTCTATGCGAAATCGTTTATTATCCCTCAATAAAAAAGCCAATTCGTCTACCCCGAGTCATTCTCGCCCTATTGCTAACCCGCCTCATATTGCCAAAATTTTGGATACCTTGGTAACACGTAAAATACTTCATTATCTCAAATCGAACTATTTGCTCCACCCTCGTCAGTGTAGCTTCAGGCGTTAGCATAGCATACATCACTCCTTAATATTCTTGATGACGTGCGACGTGGGATTGAACATGGCTTTGTAAGTATTTTAGTTTTATTTCATATTTCTACGGCTTTCGACTCATTAAACCGTTAATATTGCAATCCTTACGTGGAATAGGATTCGATGACCCTGCGATCAAATGGATGCATTCGTATCTTACTGGTCGTTCCCAACTGGTCCAGGGCGTAGATGGCACTACTTCGCAAAAGCTTTCGACTACTACTGGGGTTCCACAAGGCTATAGCTTAGATCCGATTCTATTTATAATCGCGTTTAATTCACTTTTTCAACGGCTGCATTACTGTCGGGAAACAACCGTCGCATTTGCTGATGACACGCAATTTCATCTGCCATCGCCCTTTAGTCGTATACATGAAACGATTGCTCGGCTTAATAGCGATATTCAAGGCTTTTTCAATTGGCCCCAAGAAAGTGGTCTAGCACTTAGTGCCCATAAAACCAAGGCAATCATATTTGGTTCTAGGCACATTCTGGGAACATTGCGTACTATTATCGTTCCATCTATTGTAGTTAACGACTTTACTGTACCATTTGTTAATGAGATTCGTGATTTTGGGTTATATTTGTCATCTGAACTGACTTGGAATCGTCACATCTCGTCAGTAAGTTCGAATGTCCACTTCGCTCTCCACCGCCTTCGTTTTAGAGACTCAACACTACCATCACGAATTAAACTAATGTTGGGAAATGCCTTACTACTACCATACATCGACTTTGCTTGCATTCTATACAGTGATGCAACAGCATATCTACTCTAGAAAATACGTAGACTATTGAATACTGCCTTGAGGTATATTTACCAATTGCGACGAGACCAAAACATGGCACCCTTTTGGAGGAATGCTAACTGGCTGTCACCTTAAGATCGACGAAATTCCTTTCTGGGAAGTCTAACGTTCCAAATATTAACGATTCATCAACCACCATACCTGTTCTATAATTTCGTCACTACACAAGGGTCATTGCGTACTTTATCGCGTGTTGTCCATTTAGCCTACCAACTGTCAGTTTGTCGTACTGACTCGTCCCAAAAATCGTTCTGGATAGTAGCTATTAATTACTGGTACTCCCTTCCCGTATATATTAGGCAGGCGGAATCGCTAGACTCGTTTAAATCAACGCTAATGGAGTATTTGCGTCGTGATTACTAGTTGCGTTATTCGTACTTATGGGTCGCGTCGGGTGTTTTTATGTAAATTTACTATGTATTGCGTTTACGTTGTGTCTACACTGTATCCTAATTCTTGTTCACTTCTTATATTATCTATTATTGCGAGTAAGTTAGGGTATATGATAACTGTCACCGGATTATTAGCAGGTTAAAGTTTAACCGCGTGACGCTAGGTTTTCGTGCCTTATGTTCTTGCCACCGTCGTATTTATAGATCGAAATTAGGTTTAGTTTAATATATAAGTTTAATGTTTAATTTTGGAATATATGTACTTTTAATGGATAATTTGCACACGGTCTGCGGGACCAGTGCATAATAAATGAAATCAAATCAAATTCATCACAGACCAAAAATGACTTTTTCGTACTAATATTCTCTTAAGTATCGGATTTTCTTCTCGTTACGAAAAATATTGATCGTCACGAATATCACATTCGTCAGAGACTCCGAAAACCACCCCCAAGTGAACATTTCCAGCAAGAAAACGATAAAAAATGTACAAAAATTTAGCCATATTGAATCCGCAATTTTGCATTTTTTTAATATTGTATAATATTCATCATCAGAATTTTCTGAAATCTCTGAATATATTTAACGAATTATCGAACGTCATGGGAATAAAATAAAGTAAACCATTCTGTTAATATGAGTACACGTAAATTTCAGGACAAAATTTGTTGAAGCAAACTAACCTCATATGTTTCAAGTATAAGTATTTATACCACGTTTGTAGCCGTTTATTGCATAAAGAAACCGTTTTCCTGGTTAAAATCGGTCGTTTTCTATAAAGAAAAATCGCGACTTTTTACCAAAATTTGTCAAAAAAAAGTGCAAGATGACATTTTTGGCTTTTTTAAATGATTGCACCATGTAGAGCACACCCAAAACCATCAAGAAAATGAAGTCGCGTAAAAAACTAACGGCGATTTGATTAAAATTTGAAAGCCCAAAGTCGCGTTTAAATTTTGTGACATTTGGGCGTTAATGTTAATTCATGCTTCATAAATGATCTGATATAAATTTGTTGCAAATTAGCTAATAAACAATAGTTGAAAATGGATATACCGACAAATCAGGCAGCTATGATACTGTAAAAAAAACGTGGTAACTCCCAATTTATGGACCACCTTTATTATTGACTTTTAGTAACATAATTCAGGGTCTTATATAATGTGATACTAAAGGGCATAAAAGTATTGATACGTAATATAAAATTATAAATTTAGTTTACATTTTCCGTAATAGCAATGATAATTACTTATAAATAAATACTTAATACTTAAATATATTTAGTTTGTTTAAAATTTTACTTTCGTGTGCCAATTTGTTTGTTTCATAGAGCTATGATTAAAGTAAACCATCGTATTCTAATTATATTTTGACAAGTGTTGGAGTAAAATAAAATATCAGTTTTTATTATAATATTAGATTAACATTTTTTTTTTAGATTTCGTTGAATGAAATTGCTTTTATACAATCGAAAAATGTTGTATGTCCAACAGAAAGTGGACATACCACTTTAGTAGTTGGTATTTGGAGATACCACTTTCTTACTGAGAATAATAAATTCACAAATCGGGATAATACAGTGACAACTTCCGTGTGTGGCGGTTACAACTTTTTTAAAAAGTATACTTACCTAAAATTAACTTTTGTAACAAACTTTATCATGTGTTTAAAATTATTTATAATAAACAATCATAATATTTACGTCCAGAATATGGTGAATTTCATTTTGTTGATTACAAACATATTTTTATCTCAATTTTGATCAAAATGGAGATACGACTTTTCTTCCCAGGTACGGCAGAACTGGAGAAACCTCTAAATTTTTAGTATGCATTTGATATTCTCCATCCTTTAGCTCTGAGGCTGTTAGTATATCGTCTTCCAGATTCAACATTAATTTTCTATTAACTATTTTTACATAGACACCTTTTGCAGACAGTTTACAAATCATAAGAAGAAATAACAAGATTAAAGTTCACAACTCAGGTTCATTTTAATGTTTTATGTTATATGCATAACATTACTAGAACATGGTGAATCCATATTTTGTTTTCGTTGTGAAGGATTTAAAGTACGAAAGATCTAAACGTAATGTTATAACTTTACGTATGTTTATACAAATATATTTATTACTTACAATAAGTTATAATATTTTGCAATTTTTTACTAAAAATTATCAAATACTATTTTTTTGGTTTCGTACTTTTCTGTGATTTAGTCGATCCTGAAACCCCTTCTTGAGCTTGAGCATTGTCAAGTAATGCTGTGTCTGGTGTTATTTGAGCCTCTGAAATGTACGTTTCATAAGAACTTAATTACTAACATTTGCTCACAATATTCAGTGAAAATTTATAATTTGATTATGTTTTTGAATGTTTTAAACTATGTGCAGAAAAATTCAGAAGATCCAGAGTTAATAAAGAAGTTCTGTTTACAACATTTATGAAAATTTGAAACTTCAGTTTGAGTTTCGATTCCGAAATATGCGAAAGTGGATGGATTTTGTTGATACTTGTTACACTTGGGTTTTTGTGTTTACTGGATGATTACAGAATCAGATTTAAATAATTCAATATGGCGGATAAACTTGTCCGCCACCTTTAATTTATAACTTTTATTCCAAATTCGTGACCATTTTATTAACAAAACAATTTTGCAGCGTAATGATTTCATTAAATTTGAAAGAGTCAACTAAAATAATATTACTTACTTGAACGTTTCATCAAGTCTGGACTTAAGAATGACGCAGAAACATTCAATTAATGACTACTGGGTAAGAATTCCTGAAGTGGCCCTCTAATTTTCGTTTGGGTAACAAAGTTAATGATACCTATATGTTTTGATACTCCACAATACCACTAATAAGACCAGCAAAGGATTTTTCAAAATTCTTATTTTTCCAAAAGTTATTAACAATTTAACTTTTTTGCAACTTTTTAGAAAATATTAAATATCTTCAAATTGCCAGAACCGATTTTATTGAAATTTGTACGGTAGACTATTTGGGAGATGTACTTTTGCTAAATGTAAAACAAATAAAAATAGTAATTTTTTTAAACAAACTATATTTTTAATTTTATAAATAAAATATGTTCTCCCTCGATTTCGCCACTTCTCTCAGTTGTGTCATGAAGAGGATCTTCTCAAGACTTTATTGCAAAAAGGAAAAAGGAGGATTCTCTGAAATTGTAAGAGTTACCGAATTTTTAATCTCACGGTATAGACCGGGAGCCAGCGACCTTTTTGGTGTAGTCATGTTATAGAAGCTGAAAATTTTTTCTATACTTCCTTTGATATCGCTAATAACGAAATGGACTGCCATCTAGCGCGAGAGTGGTGGGTATATAGACGTGGCAACCATCCACACATGTAAAATAATTTTTGAAAAACATGATTTCATAAAGGCTGAAACTTTGTCGACATGTTTATTATGCTTATTGTTAAAATAAAAAATTGTTGCCAACTGGTTCGCGAGCAGTACGAAAGGTGCCAGCTGCTCGTGTGAACATGTCAAAAATATGCATTTAGTAACATGATATTATAAAAGCTGAAATTTGGTGGAGTAGTAGCTAACATGCTAACTTAACCTAAAAAAAGTGCCACCTGCAGGTAGCAGCCAGCCGCGCCGGCTGAACTTTAAAAATCATTTTCTCAGAAACGAAGCAAAATTTTTTTTGTAGCATAGAGTATAGTTCAAAGTTTATGAAAATATTTTTTGTATATTTTTCGATCATCTCGCTGATAGTAAAAATTATATTGTTAAATAAACAATGAATAAAAAATATTTTTTGTATAGAATAACATTTCATAAAAAACTATAGACATTTACCCACAACTTCCATGCAATAACTTTCCTTAAAATACAATCACGAAACGGTTACAAATTTATGAAATAAAAAGACCCGAAATGTTCAATTGTTTATAACTCGAAGAATTTTGCATAGACAAAAATATTTGGCATATCATTTTATCTTATCGAAAGCTACCGATATGCAAAATTTGACGATTTTCCGAGAGATGACTGATCCGCTTCACGTGGAATGGCTCATTTGTAGTGAGGAGAAAGTGCCATCAAGATTCCAACCTTGCGGACATCGGAATGCTGGACCCTCGATTGGATCAGCTGTCGGTTTTCCGCCCACAAGATACGCAGCTGGCGACAATTTTCGAAGAAACAGTCATGTTAACTACTGCTTCACAAAATTTCAGCTTTAATTGTAGGGGCGGAAGCGTGGCATCAATGGTGCAAAGCGCCCGCAAGCATAGGTATGAGCTGCACCCTTCATTGCATCAGCTGGCGGCTTTTCCCTCACCAGATAGGCAGCTGGCACTTTTTTCTGTTAAGTTATCATGTTAGCTACTACTCCATCAAATTTCGGCTTTTATAATATCATGTTACTCAATGCATATTTTTGGACGTGTTCACGCGAGCTGCTGGCACCTTCCGTACCGCTCGCGAACCAAGCAGACTGCCAAAAATCGCCCTGGCGAAAGTTCCGGATAGGAATTTAATCCGACCGAAACCGGTGCTATCCGAGACTATCCGGAATCTGCCCCCTGTTTAATCCGAATTTAATCCGGGTCACTTTGTCATTCCGTTCCAAGCCATGCCATACCGGAAAATTCTATCCGTTTTCATCCTCAGTCATTCCGAGACACAAATGTAAACCGTTCCATTCCTCGATTTCGATCCGAACGAATATTGTATACGAAATAATAAACATGTCGGCAAAGTTTTAGCCTTTATAAAATCATGTTTTTTCAAAAATTATTTTATATGTGTGGGTGGCTGCGTGTACATGTCAAAAAACCGAATTTCAAAATTCTGAAACATTCAAAAATCGACATTTAAAAAGCAGACATTGTTGTTTTCATGAATATTACAGCTTTATGACTGATTGGCTTTTTGACTCACAGTCATCGTTTTTTGACTGTCGGCTTTTTAAATGTCGATTTTTCAATGTTTCGGATTTTTGAAATTCAGTTTTTTGACATGTGCCCGTCCGTGGCTGCCAAGTCTATACATATCCACCACTGTCGCGCCAGATGGCATTCCATTCCGTTATTCGTGCTATCAAAGGAAGCATAGGAAAAAATGTCAGCTTTTATAAAATGACTACACGAAAAAGGACGCTGGCTCCCGGACTATATGTATATGGAAGGAGGAAAATGAAAAATAGAAGGCCACTGTATGCATGCAATCGAATTAGGAAGAAAATGTATGCAGCGTTTTTTGTAGAGAATTTTCCACTTTACATTTTTTGTTTGAAACATTTTTTCATGCCATTTGTATTTTTCAAAATACATATACTAAAAAAACACGTTTGTTGTAGTTTTTTCAAGAAAGTGGCTTCTATATGTCCGTCCGCCAAATTTGATTGTTATATTCGTAATCAGGAGGCAAAAATACGTCTAAAAAGTGTCTTTTGAATTTCTTTTGAGAGGAAGTAGTTTTTGAAAGGTAAACAGTATTTTTTTTTATATTGCCACTTTATTCAATATTTTGTCATGTTCGCATTGAAATTTTTTAGTTTTGTGATTTTTTTTCAGATTTTTAAAGATACCCGAAATTTCTAAAAATTATCCTTACAATTTTTAATTCAGTTTTTTTGGTTGAAGGTGCAATTGAAATTGAAAATAAATATTTGTATCTTAAAGCTCGTCCAAAAATCTACAAAAAACATGTAAGACAATATTTTTTAATATCATCATTTTGCTTGCAAAAAGATAAATATCGCAAACGACTGAATAAAAAAAAAAAATCATTAAATAAAGAATAACTTCGTTAATCATTGGTATTTTTGGATTACACATGGTATAAATGACTACAATTTCATTACTTTTTAATACAAAAACGGTAAACATAAAATTAAAAAATGGTAGCCCACTTCTCATCCCCCAAGGGTAAATAATTAAAAGCAACATTTATTCTTACCATAAACTCCCTCTTTCTTTTCAACAATTCGGATAACAGCCGTTCTTAGTTCACATTCGACTTCGCTAGCGTACTTGTTTAGCTGAAATCGAAAATAATGCACTAGGAATTATGTAGATCCCTGAAGAATCAATTGTAGATACCGGTGCAAAAATTTTAAATCCGTGACGGATCTATAATGGATCTTCGGTGGATCTACTCGGTCAAAAGTTTGTTTTTTGAAACGATACCACACTACCTGTGGATTTATAACAGATCTAATTTTCATCTACTTTGTATACCAAAAATTCTACCGCTGCTTTTAATTAAATTTTTAGAAATGCGTGATGGTTTTTGGTACACAAAAGCATACTGAATTTCGTTTCAAGAAGCAGACTTTCGACGGAGTAGATCCACCGAAGATCCATCAAGGATCCGTCGAGGATTTAAAATGTTTGCACAGGTATTTACCTCGACGATGGATGCTTCGTTACTGATATTTTTGTACTTGACGTATTCTTCATTGATCTGCTTCCGTGCAGCTGCAAAGTTTATTTAAGTTTTATTTAATAATAAATTATAAAAGTGATGAGAGGAACTAATACCTTCTAGAGCATAATCATCTCCAGCAAATGTTTTCAGTCTTGTTCGATGCAATTGTTTGAAGACTTTCAAAACCTTATTACAAAAATTTATTTATTATAAGTAGTTGCAAAACTGTTAAAAAGTGGAGAAAACAAAAAAACAATGAAAACAAAAGATATAAAAAATTCTAACCTCTCTCCGCATTGTTGTCATCTGTTGTTTACAATTTAGAACATATGATTGCTGGCTGATTGTTGTCATGGATTCCATTCAGGTAATTTCAATGATACCAACCACTTTTTGAACATTTCAAATTCCCCACTATTGCTGTCCTTTTCTCGTGCAGTGTTAGAACAGCAACGAATAATGACAGATTGTCAAATATTTACATACCAATGTAAACAGAAATACCTTGAAACAAATGAAAATCGTGATACTTTTGCTTTTGTAAATAACATAAAAAATAAAGCTGCAAAAGTGAAGAAAAATATCACTCATCGATGATGTTTTCTTGTGTTTATATAAGGCAACGTCTTGCATATACAATGTTATTAGGAAACACATAAAGTGGTTCAAATAATTTGGAGTTTTCAATATTTGGCAATAATTAAATTTACTCCGATTCAAATACTGTTGCTCATTTCAATGTAAAAGGATTTCAATTTTATAGGTAATCGTTTTAATATAGTGAGTAAACTTTTTGTCTTTTATTTACTTTATCGCAGAGTTCTTTTTTATGATTGCAGCATCGATACAATGAGCGAATGTCCCAACTGTGGACAAGCAGCGAATTCTGCTCAATATAGACTTATTAAAGATACTTGCGGACATACGAAATGTCGAATGTGTTTATTATATGAAGAAAAGGGATGTAAAGCTTGCGAGAATGAATTTACGATTCGATCTATCGGAAATTTTGGTAAAAACTCCAAAAATTTAAACTGGATTGATACAAACAAAAGTTATTTAAATAAAATGAATCAATACATATTTTAGATTATTCAACACCTTCGACAAATTTGCTGCATAGTACAAATACCGATATAGGTAATACAGATTGCAGCAAAAACTCGAGATTAATTCCTGTAAAAGTTTTCGAGGAAGATATCAACAATGCTAAGGTATACAAAGATGAACCAAAGGCAATTAATAGTTATAAGTTCAAGAAATATAAATTGCGGATGCCTGAAGAACATCATCCTAATTCTTTAAAGGATACACAAAAGGTTATAAATTTGTATAATTACAAACTAATTTAGTTAATAACATTAAATGATCTGCTTGTGTCAATGAAATCAAATTCAATAACTCACATCGTGTAAGTTGACGTTTTGACGTTCAATGTCATTTTCAAAACTGCGACAAAACTGTGTGAGATGATATAAGTTGTTAAAATAAACTCAGTGTGTCTATAATTTTTGACGATGCGGTAATTAAGATTCCCTCGTAAATAAAAATGTTTATTTATTTATTAAAAATATGCACAGGCATTAAACGCCCCTTTTGATTTGATTTCATTTCATTTATTATGCAGTGATCCGGCAGACCGTGTGCAAATTATCTAATAACAATACATAGATTCCAGAATTAAACATTAGACTTATATACTAAACTAAACCTAATTTCGCTCTATAAACAGGACTAAATTACTCGCAATAATAATATAACAAATTAACAAGAATTAGCATACAGTAGACAAACTGTACCCCTTAACATAATAACAGAAGTAAATAATGTTTGTAAAACGTTAATAGACACTTGTATTTCATTGGGTGTCTTACTTTTAATATTTTTACTTTCCATGAACCACACTACCTATTGGTGCTATAGCCAATTTTGATGCAAATAGCCAAAAGCAGACCATACTTTAAGTCATTCACACTCACAGCCGTTAGACAAGTCATCCTAGTCGTTTTAAGAAACTGTAATTTTAAGTTTGTAACTCTTCTTTACTATGTATTATTTTGTACCTAGCCATAAGGTTACGCGATGTTTATCGCAATCCAAGGCTTAAGCAATAAATAAATACAAATACAAAAACAAACTAGTGTTGGCGTGGTGCCTCGGGTCTGTGGTCTGCGGTGCCTGGGTCTGTAACTCCAGGAAGATGCTTGAGTTTAGAGTTACGAATTAAAGTTTAACAAAAGAAAAATTTAATCGTAATATGAAATTAAACAATAATTTCATTACTAATAATAAATTATTGAAGTATTTTTCATTTTAAAATCATTAAACATATTACGCACATACATTATACTGATGAGATGACTTGACAGACATACATAAAATAATACTTAATGACGTTTGACAAGAAAAAACCTCAGATCAATTCGGATTAATAGACTCGGAGAAAACGAATAATTATTCATAACTTTAAACGACAGCAATATTTTTATCCTTTTAAACAGAAATCAGCAATATTAGCAGTAATATGAAATATACTTCTTACGAATGAGAAATATTCATTAACGAATATTTTATAGTGATGAAAAACACTAAATCTAACGCAGTACAAATGATAGTTAAGTTCTTTTTAATAATGATTAAAGCCTTTATGTAGTAGTACTTTTGTCAACATTCTAAAAATTTAAATTTTATAAAATATACCGAATAATACTTTTAAAATAAAGAAATATTGCGCAATTTAAAAAATTACACCAATATTAACAAAAATTTGTATTCATTAAATTTCATTACCATTAATTAAATTGAACAAAAATTTGTGTTATCTACACACTAAAAAATGAAAAAGAATTTTACAAACTCATTGTAATTTCCATGTAAACGGTTTTGGTACCCAACAAACGAAAATTCATTCTCTTCATCATTTCTGAGTAAGTTTTTTCATCTTTTATTTTTTTATAATTCCAATTTATTGAAATTAATTAATTTGAAGCGAAGATAACTATTTTTCTATTGTAATTAATTCAATAAATTGAAATTTATTATTTCATTGAAATTCATAAGTTAAGAAAGATAATTCAGATGTGATGTCATGAATAAATTTCAATCAACCTTCAATGAATTTTCGTTTAATGGGTAATAATTGTATGTTTAATGTAGAGTGTTAACCATTTAAGGTTAGAACATTTACAATATTTTGTTGTTATTTGAGGTTAGAAGTTTTACAATGTTTTTGTAAATTCACCAGTCACAACTGTGAATTTACTGCATTGAGCGCAGGAAAATTACACAATGCTGGTAATTTTAGAGCCCACTTTAAAACTTGTAACATTACGGTTCAAAGAAAACTTTCAACTTTAAACTTGTGAAATTAACCAATGTTAAACATGGGTAATTTTGAAGCCCACGTTAAAAATGGACGCCGTTTTGAATTTTGCCAATCTGATCACAGATTCGCAATCAGCGACTTGGAAAACCCCCCAGTAGTAAGTTTCAAAAGTATCCAGTTGGTTTTACAAAATACATCCACCATATTGGAGACGCCATTTTGAATTTCAAAAAATAGATACAGTGGCCCTCTCCTTATTTTAACTCCTATTATTTTAACTGCGTCCTTTATTTTAACTTTTTTTCGTCCCTTATATTAACTTCTTCCCCTCGTGAGTTCCCCCACCATTCGCCATTTGAAAGTGTTCAAAAGAGTGCGGACTGCTGTTTGCGCTTGCGCATACAGGTGAAGAAGGGCGCAACTATATCTCCTCTCTCTGTTTTCATTCTCTCATATTGCCAGTGGTGAGAATGAGGGGAAACGGTAAAATAAGGGAAGAAGCCGCCATCTTCCTTGACTCGAAAAGTTAAAATAAGGGTAGGGCCACTGTATCAGATTCGTAATCGGCGACCTCAAAAACCCCCGAGTAGTTAGTTTTAAGAGAATTCAGTTGGTTTTACAAGATTCATCCGCCATATTGGATCTGCCATTTTGAGTTTTGACAATCAGATATCAGATTCGTCATCTGCGACCCTGAAAATATGAAAAACCATGAACTAAATAAATAGAAACAATTAAAGAATATATTATAGTAAACAAAAATTCAAACATAAAAGAATTATGCATAGTATCTTTGAAAATCAATAATCTTATTATTAATAATCATATATTGTGTTATGTACATTACATATCTATTATTCTGTTAAATTTATCCCTTTCAGTCACATACTTTTCTTTTCAAATCAAATTTAAAGGTCACTGTACACCAAAGGGTTTTTAAAAATTCAAAATGGCGGATCTAACATGGAGGGCGACTTTTAAAAAAAATGATCTGATTCGCTTGAAAATGCTTACTCAGGGCTTTTTGGGGTCGTTGAATACGAATCTGAAATCCATTTTCAAAAATTCAAAATGGTGGGCGACTTTTAAAAAAAATGATACGATTCGCTTGAAAATTCTTACTCGAGAATTTTCGAGGTCGCTGATTACATGTATGATGTTGGTTTTTCCAAAATTTAAAAAATTTAAAAAAGTGGATCCAATATGGCAGACGTGTTTTCATAAAATTGATGCAGAAATCGAATCCCCACTTCTTTTCTGGGCTATATACTATGTCTGGTTTCTGCAGCGAGGTGCTTATATAATAATGAATATCTATAAATTGTAATTCTTTATTTTAGATTTTGACACAATTGCAAGCATTTTTCAAATACAATGTAGTAAAATCTTAGATTTTTTAAAATTATTTTCAGATTATTCCATTTATTTATATGTAAATCCTAAAAATTAACTTTAAAATTTATAACTAGCGATCATATGAACCCTAAAATAAAAATCCAAAAATCACAAAAATTCCTCTGCCATTTTGAATTTTTTATAATGAATTTTAGATTTGTAATCAGCGATTCCGAAAACTTCAGAGTAACAAGTTTCAGGCCAATTGGATCGATTTTTTAAAATTTCATCCGCCATATTGGATTCGCCATCTTGAATTTAGAAAATTTTATTACGCACATCAGTACAGTTACTATAAAAGAAATCCATGCATTGTTTCATTAATTTTCATTTAATATTTCTTTTGAATTTTGTGAAAAAATTGATTTTTTACGTTTTATAAGAATAAAATTTAATTTATGAAAAAAAATGTGGCGGAAAATTCTGATATAATTTTTTTTAATAATATTGAATGTACTAAGTACATAAAAAAAATGGCGTCTTGAATCTCGCAATCTACGAGTAAAGAATGCATTCTGTACTATTTGTTAATTAAAAATAGTATTGTTATTAACAATTAACAACTATTCAACTGTTTTTTATACTTGTTTATGTCTATCTTATAGATATAGAAACAAGAAATTGTATATTTATTGATAAAAAATCAATTTAAAAAATAGAAAACTGGTAAAATGTAAGTGGGTCTCTGAGAGAAGTCATCAAAAACAAAACTATAATTATTATTATAATGGATGGTTAAAACGATGCTAAACGTTGGAACATTCTATTGCATTGTAAATTTTTGTAAACAATAAACGTTCAAGGAAATGTTAAAATAAAAAAAAAAATGCTCCAGTCGCAATTGAAAATACCCATTTATAACCCACTGTTGACCGGAAGCAAAAAGTAATGTTATTACCTTCAGAATGTTATGAGAAGTATTTAGTTAAAATTTTAGTACAAAATTTTGAGAAATGGCTGAGTTACAGCCAACTAAAATCCCACAAGTTCGATTGTTCGATCCGACACCTCAAATATGTTTTGTTTGTCGCAGTTTTGAGAATGACGACATTGAACGTCGAAACGTCAACTTACATGATGTAAGTTATTGAATTTATTTCATTGGCACGAGAAAATCAACAAATGTTATTAACTAAATTAATATTGTTATCTATCATATGAAAAATTATTTATTTGAATATATTCAATTACAAACATTTCAAAGTTTTATTAACATTTCAAATTTGTTACGACTATCAGGATTCTGGAGAGGAATTAGAGGTTTCAAACGTAAGTTTTACAAAATAATGATACAATTTTTATTTGTCAAAGTAAATAATCCTGAAAATTCATTACAGAAAAAGAGATTCAGCGACTGGAGTCACATTGTGACAATTCCAGGTAATCCCGAAACTTACAAATGTAATATATGTAATAAAGTATTTCGTAATAGAAAAGGAAGGATTTACCATAATGGATGCGTTACTGGCATTCGCCCGTTCAAGTGTAATATCTGTGATAAAAGTTTTATAAAACGGTCGCATTACGAATATCACGAAAGGATGCATACCGGTTACAAACCGTACAAATGCCATATATGCAACAAAGCTTTTCCGCAAAAAGGAAAACTTAATCGCCACATGTTTTCTCACAATGGTAAAACATTAGTTTCGTTCCGCAGTATATAGTTTGATTAGTTTCAGACCACATTATTTTTTATAGAGGAAAAAGAACTGGCGTGTCAACAGTGTGGAAAAAAATTTGGCAACCAAGAGTATTTAAAAACTCATTTAAATGTTCACAGCGAAACTGCGCCTTATGTTTGCAAATTTTGCCCAAAGTCATTTCGACTCATGAGCAATCTAACGAGACACATCAGATCACATTCGAGTAAGTTTCATTTATTTAAGTGCCATAAGTTTATAAATACAATAAATTTGAAATTCTAGACGAAAGGCCATACAAATGTGATCAATGCGGCAAAACATTTAAAGAAAAATCACTTCTCGCAAGGCACAAACGGACCCATGAAAAGGACCGACCATTCGGATGCGACAATTGCACTAGAGTTTTTCTAAGCAAGTCGGAATTGAAGCGACACATGATGGTGCACTCGGGTATTTTTCATTCTTTTATAACGAACATAGTTTATAGATAAAGTTTACATTAGAAATTTTATTTTTAGAAGAGAAACCATTTTCCTGTGAATTTTGTCACATAGAATTCCGAAGAAAGGATAACTTAAACCGTCATATTCGACATCATCATATGGAAAACTCAAATACAGAAGATCCGGAACCACCAAAAGTTAAAAGTAAACAAGTTGAAAAGGCAAAGAAAGTTTCAAAACCAAAGCAGAAACAAAAGTCCTCTGCAGGACAAAAGATACTTCCGAAAGTAAACGTTGGATTAAGTTCGCAGCGGCCGATCAATTCCCGATCAGACGCAATGGGTAACGTCACTTCGGTAATCCGCACCATAGGGTCGGTCAGCAATGCCGTTCCGGTTATCAACGGACCAATTAGTATCAAGAAGTTTCCGGAAAGTGCAGAACGGAAAAAGACTTTCACTCATGTGGAACCTATACCCGTAGCCGAGGCTGTCGATATAAATCGAAGAATCGAAGAAAAACTTTATCCGCAAAATGCTACGAATCGAAATTATTTTTGTGATTATTTGCCAACGGAGAGAATCAACGACGAAAGTGTCAATAGAGTTCCGACTATTCAAACTGTCTTCAGTATGCATTGGCGTCGCAGGACTGCGGAATCTTTAAAAAAAAGATAATTTCCTAAAATTGTACATAGAGTTTAATGTATTGTAAAAACTTTTAAGTATAAAAATGGCAACGTTTGTACACAAGTCAATAATTCACATTCATAAACACTCGACAAAGTTGTAAAATTACTTATAAAATCTGTCAATTATCGCTATCACGATTCATAGAATCGTAATAAGAAATGTAACAGCAAACTTGAACGACTAGAGCGCATCAAATTCACAATGTGAAGTTTATCATTTGCGCAAGGTCTTACCAAATGTCAGAAATTAAGATTTTAAATTCCTGACATCTGGGAAACTATAATTATAGTTTATAGACATTATGTCAGTCAGTTACGGACGAAGGCGTATTCCACACCAGCCTATCTTCGTAAAATCTTATAACTACTTGAGGACAGGCGACGTTTGCTTCTTTCGCAGTTACCAGATCCGTTTCTTCCGTTCCTTTCCTACGAAACATTAATACTTTTATTTAATTGTTCTATTATTTTGCAAATAAGTTTATTACCATTTCATTAGAAACATGAGTTCTCCGTTCACATCGGTAGCTCCAATGATTTTTTCTGCTTCGAGCTTACGTTTGAAACCAACGGATCCTTTGTTCTCTGCCATTTTTTTTTTGAAGGACTATCTATTAAAGATTTAATGTGTAATTCTAGTATTAAAATAATATTTCTAGAGTTAATTTTGTTTTTTGAAAATTTAATATAAAATGCGATTCAAGTTAGGAAAATCTATTTACATTAAAAATCGTTTTTCTCACGAAAACTTGCACACCTGGTTCTCCGTTTTTCCGGAGTGCCAACGGATTTTCACGATGGAAGGGGATTTTTGGAACATGGACAACTATTAATCACACACGTTTATAAGCGTCGCACATATAGCATCTGTTTATGCAGCTGACATTTCCGTAAAATTGTTTACTTCCGGGAAACATGGCGTTCAAATTTCCCGCAAAATTCGTAACTTCCGCTTTGGACTTTTTTCCGTATTATTCAACATTTTTCTATCTTTTATGATTTTGAGAATTAACAAAAATATATGAAAGCCTTTTCGAAATTTCTTTATCATAATTTACTGTAAAACGCAAAGAAAAACGATATAATTCTGGTAAGTTAGCCCAGGTTATGGACAACTTTCGAGTCAAACGAATGACTTTTACTTTCACCTGTTTTAGCATTTTTAAACGTTTTAATGAAATTATCAGTATTTGGATTAAAATGGTTTTAATTATCAGTAAGATTTTTATGTATATTAATTAATTTTAATGGTATTGTAAGATTTATTGGGATTAAAAGATGTTTTAAGTTTTGGCGCATGCGCTGTCGTAAAACCGAACAGATGCGGAAAAAGCCGAAAACCGGTCTGCCATCTACAGAGCTTCTCTATCCTCCACTCCTCCACTGTCGTCATCGATCAGTTGCAGGTGTCGGGTTGTTTGAAGGTCTTCGTAGTTCAGCGACGCAAAAGCAAATTTTAAGAAGCTATTAGACAAAATGGTCAAAATGGATCACGACGTAAGTTTAAAATTTCATTTGATTACTTTTTTTTATATTTTAGTAAACGTATAATCTTAGTTTAATCGGATAAAAATGGTCGCGAAAGTGTTGCTAAGGTTTCTTTGTTTATTCGACAAGAACGCGTATATAATTATAATCCTTTTCAAATTTACATTTAGAAATGATACAAATGTCCATAGTAAGGATAAATTAAATTTATTCGACATTTGTTACAAACCTTTGGCGTCACTTGGAATGAAAAATGGCCGATCGCCATTTTGCATGGCGTCGTGCCGAGTGGCATCAGACACATGGCGTCATTTTATGAATTACTCATTTTCTCGAATATTTTTGTTTTTGGATTTTACTGTAAATTTTAAAAGGTTTATTTACTAGTGACGCCAAAATTTTGGGTAGTTAAATGTTGGATAGGGAATGAGCTCCATTTTCATTTATTTAAATTGTTATTTATCTTAATAAATGCATTATTTACAATTGCAGAATAAAAATGAATATGTAATGTTAAAAGTACTTCGTAACTTGTTTGGTATATACAACTGTGTAAGATGCTATAATGAGCTTGTCATTACTGATAAATTTTTAACTTCGATTAAATACAAAATTGTTGATATTTACAAGATTTAATAAAGAGCTATTTTGATTTAGTACTACGATATATACAAAGGCATACTTCGACATAGATGTTTTATTGATTATATTGTCAATATCTAAGCTAGTTTATACTTTGCATTTCTGCAATAATGACTTATTTCTGGATGTCAAGATTATCTTTTACTGTATTAACTTTGCAATCTACTATATTTAAACATATACTTAAATGCATTTGTATAAAGCATTGCTTTTATGTTGACAGAATATATGTCTAGTAAATTCTGTTATATTTGTGCTCGTCAGCCAAAAATACATCAGTGGCATTTTTGTGTTTGATTATGTCATGATGCAGTATATGAGGAAGCGTAGCATTGTATTTCATAATATTTATAAAACATTCATAAGTTATATATTTTTTTTGGCACAGAGACAGAACTTTTGCATTAAAAAATAGAACAAGAAAACTTGATTTTTATCTAAGCTTTCTCAATAATGCCTTATCTAGTTTATTTTTAGAAAGCGCAAAGTACTAACTTCATTTACCCAGCAATCAGAAATGTATTGAAATGTATTAAAAATTTTGAATACATTACAATACATTTGAATAAAAAAATAATCCCAGTTCACACATTTAATAAAAAAAAAATTTTTTATCGACTGAGAATCGAACCCTGGACTCCCGCACAACATCGAGTCGTAATCATTTGACCACATTTGCTGTTGTAAAATGATGCGAAACTAACACATAGTTCACTGTAAAAATGGAAATGAACTTTACAAATTTATTGTAATTTTTAGTAATTTTCACACGTACAATGTAATCTTTGGTAATTTACCATGTACAGCGTGGATACGATTTTGACACATGTATAGCGTTGGGTAAATGCGTTGCATTGTAATTTTACCAATTTCATCATGGGGTATTTACAAAACATTGTGAAATTCCTAACCTTGCATAGGAAATTCCCAAACTCACCCAGGTAACTTTTATACAGTTAACAACTTTCATCTATCTTTTTGTTATCAGTGTTACATTATCTAATCGATGACTATAAAACGTGACAGTTTCGAGACGTACATATGTATATGAAAAAAAAGTCAACTTTTACTTACATTTTAAGAATTTACAAAAAGATATTGGAATTAAGTTACCGTTTTCGTATACTGTTTCGAGTTAACCATTACAAATAACTTATTAATACCTTTTGGTTACCCCAAAGGTCATGTCTAAAACGTTACTGAAAAAACGTTAACTTTCGATAACAAAAAAGTCACCGGTGTTAGCTGGGCACATAGGATATTTACAACGTTGAACGTGGGCAAATCACCTTTTTTTCACAAATAAAAATTACGATAGATTTGTAAAGTTCATTGCTATTTTTTAGTGTTGAAACATATGGAGTATTTATGCATTGCGTAAAAAAAAAATAATTTCTTAAATTTATAACCACTTTCTACATTTATGTAATAATTTACTTATGGACTTTTGAAAGGAATGAATGGATATAGATAATACATATTTTTGTTGGTAAAATAATTTTTTTTTTCTAAATTATGCAATATTTATAAAACATACAAATAAGTCATAATATCTCTTGGTAATTTCATAAATGAATGTATTAGAGTTGATGTTTGTTGATATAAACACGTGTTTCTGTTAGTGGAGTAATCATCACCAATTTTAATAAATAAATTAATATACTCTATTTATCATCGATCGAAAAGTAAGAAACAACTGCATTAAAAAATGCATACTGCTTCTTTTTATGGCGTTTCAACTCTATAGGCCAAATACGATCTTTTAAAGTTTATTAATCTTTAAATTACTCGTTTATACGAAGAAACATTAATTCTAATCTGTAAAACATTACGAGATATGTGAAATTTGACAAAATTTTGACAGAATTACCAAAGCAGGGATACCCTGGTGCGATGATTCAAAGCCACTATACGTAATTAGAAAATTTTTTAAATTAACGATTTCTAAAATTATGACATTTTTTAATTGTGTATGGCGGCTTTGATTCATCGCACATAATGTCAAAATTTTGACAGATTTCATGTATCTCATACCGTTTACGAGGTATTGTATAATTTTGAAAATAATATATTTATTTTATCACTAAAAATATTGCATTTTACACTTATAAAAAGAAAAAAAGAAATTTGAAACAGTTTTTGCTTCACATAGCAAGCAATTGTTCGCCGTACGGGTTCCTCAAACGTAAAATAGCGATTAAAACTTGAAATTGTTAAGAAAGGAAAATATATAAACAAGAACACTTTTATTACATCTTCGAAATTATTTATTCATAATTTCTAGACAATTTAGTTATTACTAATTATTTGTAATGATCTGCAAACTTTGTTAAAGTGAAAAAAATTGCACTTTTTTCAGCCTATGGCTTCCGTATTGAAAACTGTGCACAATACACTGAAAATATACTGAACCTTTTTTGTAAAGCACAAAATTTCCTACAAGAAAGTCGGGAAGTGCCCTGGTTTATCGTTAATAGATTATCTGTGAATAAAGCTGAAATTTTGTCTTCGTATAACATTTAATAAGATAACAATTAAATCGCTACCTATAAATATGTAATTAACATAAATAAAAAAAATTCATCCAAAAGTGGAAAAGATTAGAAAAATTCAAGATTTAAATATCGATAACGACTTCAGGCAAAAGTGAGTTCCATGCTCTCCGCAACCGAGTTATCGGAGCATAATACCCGATATTCGCTCAATTAACCTCCTCAATTAATATTATTATATTATATTGTCAATAAATATTCTCAAAGTTGTAATAAAAGGGTGCTTTTCCATAAAATTTTCTTTCTTAACAATTTCAAATTTTAATCGTCATTTTGTGAAGCAAAACTGCTTCAAATTTCTTTCCGTGTAGAAGGGTTGTTGTATGAGCATTGAAAATTAAATATTAGAAAAGTTAATTTTATATTTGTAAATAAAGAAAATTTAATTTTGTATTTGTAAAAAAAAAAATAATGGAGTAATTATTTGAATTTTAGGATGGAAAGAATGAACCTGAGCACGTTAGGAAATTGTTCATTGGAGGGTTGGATTATAGAACCACTGATGATTCTCTAAAGAAGCATTTCGAACAATGGGGTGAAATTGTTGACGTAGTTGTAATGAAGGACCCAAAGACAAAGCGCTCAAGAGGCTTTGGCTTCATAACTTACTCAAGAGCACATATGGTTGATGATGCTCAAAATGCAAGGTAAAAATATTGAAACTATTATAAAAATATTTGAATAATCGAAATATAATATTGGTAATATTAATATAATAAATGAAATTAATAGGCCTCATCGCGTTGATGGACGTGTGGTTGAGCCAAAGCGTGCTGTTCCACGGCAAGAAATTAATAGGCCCGAAGCTGGAGCCACAGTTAAGAAACTGTTCGTCGGTGGTCTTAAGGACGATCATGAAGAAGATGATCTGAGGACATATTTCCAAGGTTTTGGAAACATCAATTCCATTAGTATTGTCACGGACAAGGAATCTGGAAAGAAACGAGGATTTGGCTTTGTTGAATTTGATGATTATGATCCTGTTGATAAGATCTGTCTTCAGCGCAATCATCAAATCCGAGGAAAACATGTTGATGTCAAAAAGGTAACCTATTTTTACCCTTTTCTCTGTGTATTACATTAAAATTCTCTGAATGATACATTGTTCAACTTTATTAATGATATTTCTTTAGGCCTTGAGTAAAGCCGAGATGGCATCTGCAACTGGTGGCGGTGGCGGTGGAAACCAGGGTGGCAATCGCGGAGGCGGCGGTGGTGGCGGCGGCGGTGGCCGTGGACCACGAAGTGGAAATCAAGGAGGTGGTGGAAGCGGAAACTGGGGCGGCCGAGGTGGAAACCAGGGTGGTGGCGGTGATTGGAACCAAGGTAACCAAGGTGGTTATGGCGGAAACAATCAAGGAAACTGGAGTGGAAACGGACCCTGGGAAAACCAGAATCAAGGTTTATATCAAAACATGTTTACTTTTAGTAATAATAAATTATAGTAGCCCTCTTCTGTTATTAAACATACCTTTAAAACTGTTGAAGGTGGAAACTGGGGCGGAAATCAAAGTGGTCAAGGTTACAACAGTGGCGGAAACTGGAACAACGACAACTTCGGAGGTGGATACCAACAAGGATACGGCGGTGGCCCAGTACGAAACAACTTCAACTCGGGTGGACGATCGGCACCTTATGGAGGTATGTAAATAAATTGGTTTTTTCGTTTTTTCTAACATTCTAAAAATATGTTTTTAAATAGTTGATAACGTTTTATTAACGTTTAATTTACAGGTAATCAAATGGGTAACAATTCGGGATCCGGATATGGTAACCAGGGATATAACAATTCTGGTGGCAATATGAACCGAAGATATTAAACCTTTTACCAACTACTCTTTCTCAATCGGTATGTAAAGTTTTCAAAATATTGAAAATAATTTTTGTCATTAAAAAAATGCCTTAAAAAACGTACAACAGGCTGAATATAAAATCTAATTTTAAAAATGTGTACGTTTACAAGCAAAATTAAATTGATAAAAAAGTTCATACTGTGATTCGTTTTCGAATCATTAAAAGAAAAAAAAAGGATTGTACATAATAATGAAGTGAAAAAAGAAAAATGAAGGCATTATAAATTTTTACTTACCTAGTATATATTCAATTTTTTTTTAATCAAAGCTAAAAATGTTAGGAATTGAGATCCACAAAGATGGATAGTAGGTTGTAAGAAAGAAAATGTTTACGAAGGAGATAAAATAAGGACTAGTAAAGTCATTGTTTTCCCCTGGTGTAACCTCTAGGATAAGATATTTAGGAGATAGTTGAGTACATTCAATTCACTTCAGATAGAGGCCATTTTTAAGGTGTGAAATAGTGATAAGAAGATTTTTAAGGAAGATAGAATGGACTTTTATTAATTTTGATAGAAATAATTAATGAATTTTGTGACTTTTAAACCTCAGGTGAGACTTTAGTTCGGAGCAGGCAGGGCTAAAAGTCTAGAATGCAGGACCAGGCAGAGAACATTGAGGAAACAGGATCGAGATGTCAAGGAAGCTTGACCAATTGAAGGAGTTACTAAAATATTTTTAGTAGGCTCGTTTCTGGTCACCACGCGTTTCTCAGGAGAGGGAAGGGCAAATAGATTAAGCAGCCATGAGCAATATAGGATTTACTTGTCATTTCTCTCATCGCTAGTAAAAATACCCACGAAAATAGGTTTGTTCGAATACTTGCCGATAGACTCATGATACATCAATATTATACAGGGGTGCGAAAAGACTTCTATCTCTCATTTCTCTCCATTATTTGGCTGTTCCACCTTCACGAATGAAAGAAGTGAGAAGCATTTTCAAATACAGAATGTCCTTTTTTGAGTAATTGATAAATTTTGTGAATTTTAACTAACCTTCCTCTTCCTGACTGTACCTGGTGATAAAAAGACAGTTTTGTCATCTCCTTACTTCTCCTAAATGTTCTCTGCCCAGTCCTGCATCCTAAAAAGTCCTGCCTGCTTCAAACGAATCGGTACCAGGGTATGACGCAATACATTGGTACTCGGATTACGTTTTAAATTCACAGAATTTATTCGAAGTTTAAAGGCATGCCCAGAAACAAGAGTACATTCTAGTGATAAAATCCATCTCAGCACTGAAATTCTTGAAATTTCCAAGTAATTAATATCGACACACATCTATTTTTTACAATGAAATCTTAGCTTCTACTTTTCGTCGTGACAGCCAAATGTTGAAATGAAGTAGATTTGCAATTTGTTCGCCTGCATATGATATGAATTTATCATAATGGTCGGATACACGAGTCGTGTAGCATTTCGCAGGTTGAGATCGTACATGGTTTAATTTTTAAGTTGTAACGTTCTAAAAGTTAGATAATAAAGTTGATCAACGCCTTTTTTCACGATACATTTCAATCGCTAGTTTTAGGAACGGTAATTATTTTCATCCTCGTTTTTTCATGTAGTGTTGTGCGTAAGGCAGAGAAGGACACTGTGTAATGCAAGACTAGATTATTGTACCAGGTTGTGTGCTACTGATATGTAAAAGCTGAATTAAATGTAACTTGTATATATCGGAATCGAAATAGTTTTCTTGTATTTCTTCGAGTTTTATTTCCTGGTTTTTCTTTAACAATTACGTCGTAAGAAATATTTGGTATTTCGCAAGTGATGTCGAAGCGAAGGGGCTAATGGAAGTTAGCGAACAGTTAGCGAAAGGTAACGATGGTTAGCATTAGTGCAAATTATCAATTTCGGTCTTTGGCAACGTTTGGCTGAGTTTTGACAATTGAGGAAGATTTTAGAAGACGTGGGAGAAAGAAAGACAGGCAGATAGCTGAGTCTATTTTACGCAGGTAGGAAGTTATAGATTAAAATATTTTGCTCTTATATAGGTAAGAACTTTAGAGTTCTTTTTAGGTTAAGAGTTATCGCACAGGCTTTTTATTAACTCTTTCAGATTTTTTTTTTTAAAGTTTTTATTCAGTATTGAGATAAAAGAAAAACATTTAATGAATTTTGTCCGTTTAATGAGTTTTGTTAACCCTTTAACCCCCAAATGTACAATTTTTTTTTTATGAAGTTTAACACTTTTATCATTTGAAGTCGATGAGAAAAATTCTGCAATAGCTATTTCTTATTGGCTAAAAATATTTCATTTTAATGGTGCATTGCAAAATTGTTTAAATTTAAAAATAAAAAAGTTATACACTTTTAAAAAAAAAAAGAATAAACGTGAATTTTTTTGGTTTTATTTTCATATTATTGAATTTTATTGTGGCTTGTGGCATCGGAGCATCTCTAAAAATCACAAATATTAAACGCGGGTATTTTGAAAACAAAATGGCGACGAAAGTGAAATTTTATTTGTAATATCACATCCATGCATGGAAAAGCGAAATAAATTAAAACCATTGTACAGAACTTGGTATAGAAAAGTTTTTGAGGTCGCTGATCACGAATCTGAAGTCATATTAAAAATTCAAAATGGCGGCGAAATTAAACAAAATCAATCTAATTCATTTGAAACTTGTTACTCGGTGCTTATTTGGAGTCACTAATCACGAATCTGAAGTTAGTTATTAAAAATTCAAAATGGCGGACGAAATTTAAAAAAATCAATCTAATTCATTTGAAACTTGTTACTTGGGGATTTTTGGGGTCGCTGATCACGGATCTGAAGTTAGTTATTAAAAATTCAAAATGGCAGATCCAATATGGCGGGCGAAATTTTAAAAAATTAAAGAATTCACTTGAAACATTTTTTAGGATCACTCGAAACGAATCCGGGATCAGTTTTTAGTGAATAAGTGACAAGTTTCAAGTGAATTCGATTAATTTTTCAAAATTTCACCCGCCATCTTGGTTTTGCCATTTTGTATTTTGAGAACTGGCTCCAGATTCGTGGTCAGCGACCTCAAAAACAATTGGATACCAAGATCTGTACGATGATATTAATTTATTTTGGTTTTCCATGCATGGCTGTGATATTACAAATATAATTTCACTTTTATCGCCATTTTGTGTCCGCCATTTTAGAAATTTGTTTTCTAAATACCCGCATCTGATAGAAAATTCATTTTTGACACGATATTTATGACTTTTAGAGATACTCTGATGAAATAACCTGTAATAAAATTCAATAATATGAAAGTAAATAAAAACAATTGATGTTTTTTTTTTTTTTTTTAAACGTGTATAAGTTTTTTGTTTGTAAATTTAAGCAATTTTGCAACATATTATTGGAATGAGTGATCTTTGGCCAATAAAAATATTGCAGAATTTTTTTGATGGAGTTTAAATGCCAAAATCAGTCAAACTTCATGAAAAAAATTGTACATTTGGGTGTTAAAGAGTCAACCATTTAAAAGTGTTTTAATATTGAACTCGCACTTACTTACTTTTTATTTTAAATATAAAGGAGAACTTCAAAAGTATCATAAAGTTTTAAAGATATTTGTCGATTTAATATCTTTTTTAAAACACAAGATTAAAATAATTCTTTAAAATAAATTGGAAACATGTTTTATTTTACTGAAAGAGTTAAATTTATAATTAACATTAGTACTCATGCCGTGTGTTAATTATTGCGTGCATTTTTTTTTTTTTTGGTAGTAGAATTTCTAGGAAGGTTCACAAATGTCAAAATATTAATTTTTATCAATAGTGAATAGAAAACTAGTCAAGAGTATAGGAATATTTTTCAAATTTTATCATCATTTTGGTTTTTTAAACTTTTTGGAACCCAGAAAAATATTAGAAACATTATTTTATTCAAAATTCATGAGGTTCTTAGAGACTGGTTAAGCATTAGAGACACATTAAGGAAAGGTACAAATGCAGTTTCAGATATATTTAGTAAGGAAAGTATAATCCTAGTGAACCTTCTCTTTGAAATGCTACAATTATTTCTTTAATATTAATTTTAGGTAATGTTAAGAATAATATAGGTACACGGTCAACTTCAAGGTAGATATTTGAAGTTACTTTTATGGTTTTGACATTCGACAGGACGAAAAGTAAGGTACAGAAAAGATTGGTGCACTCCAAGTTTTAAGGAAACTAACAGGGTAATTCGAGTAGGTGCAAAGATGAACTTTGACCCTTCGCGATGGATTATGAAAACTAGAAACATTTTTGAACAGCAATTGTGTGTGTGCGTGTGTGTTTGTAAGTTCTCAATGTTATATTCCATTGCAACATCAAATCTGAGACGCATATATTATACTGGTTTTTTCAAAATTCCAACCATTTTAGAATTTATGCATATATCGCACAAGAAAAGAAAATATAGAAATAGAATAGAACCATTTAATATCTCCATTGATAGTTGAAACAATTTTATAAAAATTACTGAAAGAAAAGATAATTATTGAAATTTAAGTTCAGTTTTAGAGAGGTTTTGTTTGTACAATGAATACAAAAATGGAATCTTTGAAAAATTAATGACAATGGAAATATTTAGTGTTGTTGATTTAAAAAATTGACTTGAGTTTAAAATAATTCCGGAAACATTTAAACAGAGTTGACAACATTTTTTAATCAGAAAGTAACGAAGAAACTTCTGGAATGTTTTGATTGTTACATAAGAATATAATATTTGTGTACTTCATTGTCGCCAACAAAACAGCTAATTGCAAAGAAAAAAAGAAAAGAATAATTACTTTTAATTTTTGTACACTTATTTCTATTTAATTATATTAATTGCTGTCTTTCATTTTCATTAATTTCTGGTTTGATGCTCCGGCCTAACTGTGCAACGAGCCAAGTGCTATCGTGCATTCAATGCCGCCGACACGAATAAGCTGTCGCTGGTGGAGGTAAGTCTTTCGAATTTTGTATCAGCCATTTCCAACATGATGATTTACTAATAAGTACATCAACGAATGTATCATTCGTGGTGATGTACTTTATTTTTATAATACAATGTATACGAATTTATGAAAAATAAACGATATTTAAAAAGAATTTAATAGTGTTACTTTTGTACGAATCTTTTCCAAATGATCCTATAAAAATTCCTGTCAATCTACCTTTTTTAACAAATTACAAAATTTGTCTTGGTTTAATTTGAAGGACTTGTTTCTTTGTTTGTTCAATCTACAACTGAGCATGAACATTATTTGACAATATTTTAAAAATAACAATGCAGTAAAAAATCAATAAATTTTAAATAAAAGCAAATAATGTACACGCATAATCTCTGTTGGGATTTAAATTGCTTAAATAAAAAAAAAAGGTACAGAAGAACTTCACTTTATTGTCCTACTCGGAGTTTTGTCTTTCACTTTGTTCGACAAATGCGCATCGTTCCTTGCCCTGCGCACCTTCTAGCCGACACAATTCGCCCTGTTAAATCCGCTACGCGCGACTCCACCGGCGAAAAAATAAACTACTGAAATGGGGATATGTGACACTATTTATATGGGGAAACGGCTTATTTTGCGAATAGCTTTTCCAAATGTCATTTTTAAGCAAACTGATATTTCCAAATTACTTTTAGTCTTTGAAATGCCGTACGATGAAACAGGAATATCAACCGAAAAATGTTTGTTTGTAAAGCTATTCGCAAAATAAGCCCGTTTTCCCTTATGATTAGTGTCACATACCCCCATCTCAGTAGTTAATTTTGTCGCCGGTGGGGTCGCACACAGCAGAGGGTCTCTAAACTTAACATGGCGAATAGGCACGACACTGCAGTGTCGATTCTATGCAGTTCCATGGAATTACGAAAGAAGGAAGAACTAACCTTACTTGCGCTAAATACGTGAAGGGAATCTTGCTAATAATGAGAAGGCGCCAACAAAGTGGAGGACAATAAAGTGAAGTTCTGCTGTACTGCAAACAAGAACGAAATCTAAGGGGAAATATGTTATTGAAGGTAAGCGGAAATAAATTTGCCCGAGGAAATTTGTCATCGACCGACGAAATGAACTATTAAACTATTAAAAATAATGTAAATTTGCACATTCAAGTTCTAAACAGGAAGCACGGAGATAATTATCGAGTGTTTTTACAAAGGGTCACCTTAATCGGAAAAGACGCCAAGCTTTATCGTAAGAGATTATTGAGGCTTGATATTTTTCTAACAAATTTCGAGAGATTATAACCTTGATTCGTTTCATAATATTTTTGTACAACGCTGCATTCTTTGTTTACTTGAGACCCTCGCTCGTTTACTACACTCATTGCATTTTCCGGTGGTTTCATGGAAAAAGTCTACGTATATCACAAACGAATACTGCAAAATATAACCTATCCTGTGAATTTCGTTCAGTGTATCAAAGAAATAGCTTTCCAAGAAGAGCGAAAACAATAAAGGGAAGCAGAAATTACCAAGCGATTCTAATAAATGTACAAATAATTTTTGATTCATATGAACGGTCACAATGACGGTGTCATTAAGGTGTATGTATTATCTCTAGACCATGAAGTTTTCCAGTGGTTTATAAAAATTGATTAAAGCATACAAAACCGATACTTCACCATTTCCGTATCGAACATAGTGCAAAACATAGCCAAATTACGCTTGGTTTTTCGCTGAGGATGAAATTTAATACCAAAACTAGTGTTGGCGTGGTGCCTCGCTCGCTTCGCTCGCTCAGAAACTTCGACCCAGTAGAGAGTCGGCTATTCCTTCATACTCGTTTGTTTACTAACAGCTTTCAATTATATTATAAAATTATATCGATATTTGGGGGTCCAATCATATTTAGGTCCAAGTGGCTTCGATAGATGTGTTACAACAATATAGTGTTTCTTATATGTATGAAAATTGAAAATGAGCATTTTCAAAACTTCGACCCCGACAACGGGCCAGCCGAAGTATTAATAAATAAAAGTTGCAAAACACTTACTTCATACACTTGTATTGTAATAGACTATTCGATGCATATTACATGTTTACAGTGTTTTACTGAAACCGCGTTCGCGGCTGAAATTTTTACCGAAGCTTCTTTTCATATTAGGATACAAGTTTCCAATAATGAACAAACATTTACAAAAATGCTAAGGTTTTTTATAAACAATCTAATAAACAATTAACGGAGCTGAAGAAAGGTCAAAATTTACCCACGAGGGAATAGTGAGTTGAACAGTAGTTTTCAATAGTTTGAATACTTTTCAAATGGGAACTAATAGTTAGAAAGTTGCAAGCACGAGGGAAACGGATGAAAAACTATCTTTAAGTCAGCAATTCCAATTATTCGCGAAGATTATAATGCAAGATGAGTAACATCTGAAAAACGAACAAAATCGATGGAAAAAGTAACAGGATTTTTCCAGGGCTATTCAATGTCGACCTATATTTGACCTTGATTATAACCTTTAAGGTCAAATTCAATTTGTTTAAATGGGAACCTCTTTTTTATTGCGGATTTGGAAAGGGCAGGAAATTTCACGTTCAAATATGACCTCGATCATGACCTTAAAAATCATGCCAAGGTTAACGTTATTTTCTTAAATGGAACCCTTTTTTACCCTGGATTGGGAATGACCGCCAAATTAAGCTTCATTACGTCAAATTTGCGAAGTCGTTAAATGTTGTCAAATATTGAATTGTCCTGAAACTATTTTCTTAGAACTCTATTTTTATGGTCGAACAAATATTTAAGTAGGCGTTGATGCCGACGACCTTGACCGTTTTGAACTTCAAGTCAACTTTCAAGGTTATGCAGAAACTCCTTACTTTCGTCCCAAATCTTACGTAATTATTAATTTGTTTTATTTAATGTACCCGAAAGGCCGAAAATTACTTGCAAGGTTACATTTTTGGGTAAGTACAAGCGATTTATTGAAAATTATTGACAATGCTTCACACAATAGTTGCAGGATTTAACTGGGGTCAATAAGTCGTCACCTTGCGTTTGCCATTGGGGCCAAATTTGAAGGTTGGTTCAAGGCCAAATCGAAGTTTTTAAACGAAAATCCTAATTCATTACCCCGGATATGGAAAGAGTGGAGAATTTTACGTTGTAATATGTAGCGAGGACAAAAACGACCTCCTCTAATGATCATTCAAGATCAAAGCGTTTTTTATGCTGAACTCCTGCAATTCAGTTCAGTAGTGAGTTCTGCTCAAACACTAATTTCCTATAATACTCCGGTTTTCAATCGGCAGTATAGTTATTTAAGATTTCTTATAAAAAATAATAAAAATAGAGTTCAAAGAAAACAGTTTCAGGACGATTGAATATTTGACAACATTTGACGACTTTGAACATTTCACATTACGAAAGGTTCCTGTTTAAACAAAATGAATTTGACCTCGATATGACCTTCAAGGTCAAATAAAGGTCGCCATTGAATAGTCTTGGAGAAACTCTGATATTTTTGTCTAAAACGCGTAATTTTCGATATAATTGGGTGTTTTTTTAAAAATGGAATACCATGTATATTTCAATGTCTAAAGCTTTATAGTATTCCACTGAGAGACTTTACTTACCTGATTTTGTAGCACCATAATTTAGAATTCGGGTGGTAGTACCTTTTCCTACCCTTATTGTTGTAAACTGATCAATAATGAAAAAGCAATCCCGATATTCGGCGTCTATGTACTCCTACATGCATCAGTTCTAATATTTTGTAGTGCATATTATGAATACAGAACCATCTTAATTAACTCCATATAGAAACTGATGCGCAGCATTACCTAAAAGTAAGACATGTCAAAATTGTTACGGACGTTATATACATTCGGGGTTTTATCGATTTTCACCCCCTTGCTTATCTGGTAAATTTTAGGATTATCTTGGAAAATTTGCTACACAGTTTTGTAAATAATAGAAATTAAAAAAACAAGTTAAGGATTATAGAATTTATTTATGGCGATTTTGCAATAATGTAAACGACAGACGATTCTGGTATGAACACAGAATTAAATCGTCTCGTCTGTTAGTAACATATCTAAACATTTCAATCAATACTTTATGTCGAGTTTATATGTTAATAATAATTAATTTATTGTTCTATAGTACAATTTTTAATCATACATTCAGTCAAGTCTTCTTTGGTACAAAATTAAAAATTTCAATCCCACGAACTAAAGTCGTGTCTACTTTGAGCATAAATATGTTCGTTCCGTTGCCATTAGTATAATTGTTAATTATTTATTTCTCCTATTTTAAAATCCGTGTAATCATTGTAGTAAATATCCTTTTCGATAATAATGAAATTTGAAAATGAATTAATATGTTCTTTTCGAAATAAGAGAAGGTGGCAAGTTTTTTTATATCCGTGTAGAGAGTAACATTCGTTTTGAAAACGTTTTGTTAACAATTGAATTTTTTATGAGCAAAGAGTAAATGACTTGGTTATTTTATTTTTGTTTCAATACTTAATACCTATTTTGTCACTATGCGAAATTTACTCATAACGTTTCAACCTATTCGCGTACCTCTTCGGAAACTTTTACTATAATGCAAATTATAAATAAACTTAAAATCATTTACATAAAAGACAATGTGTCTGTGAAAGTAAGAAAAATATATGATTACTATTCTTATTCCAGTAAAGGGCAAGATTGAAACGTAAGAATAAGAATAACAGAATTTTTAAACCGTTTCAAATCAAATGATTGTTGATCTTAATTTCTGCGAATTGAATTTAATATTTTCTTATTCATTTCAAGTTTTGTTAGTAACACTATCTGCACAATTGTTAGACGACGATTTTTCTGAAATTTGGATATTTTGTAGTACACAACAAAATTAAGAGACTAATTTTTTTTATGGCCGTTGAAACGTTATTTGGGTGGGAGGGGGGGGGGGGCAAAGAAAAAAGTGTGATAGAGAAATTGCGATTTCTGTGAACTGATTTTATAATTCATAATTTGCAGTTTTAATAAAAGCTTCAAGTACTAATATCTCGATTTTGAAGGGTACAGAAAGCGATAAAGAAACTTATTTTTAAAGCATAATGGCTATTTGTAGGCAATTCGATTATTATACAAATAAATTATTAATACTATTGTCTCATCAACAACTTCGCATCGTCTTTACTATTCTTATTACTAAATATATGTAATATTCATAATACAAATAAATCGTTTAAGTCATTATATAATACATGTATTTGTTAACCGTACGAAATATATTGTTAGGACGAAAAGAAATCGAATGTATGTTCAGTTATCGAAATTCAATGTTATTACCAGCTATTTAAATTTTGTTGATTTTAATGACACCAATTAATGTGAAAGTATATAAATATTGTTAGGAAAAAAAAATGGTTAAATAATAATGTTGTATTTAAATTGTACGCAAAACTAGCAGTAGGATAGAAATATTTACACCCGATGGTGCCAAAATTTTACCAATTTAGATTCAGGATGTTTAATGTGGAAATTACTCCATTAGATGTTGACAGAATCATAATTTAAGTAAATGGCTTCATAAATTATTTTTATCTCTATTTCTTTAACATGCCTAGAATATGAGGTCACAATTGAAATTGAATCTTTCACTGAGAGAAATACGAAAACATTTTAGTACTAAATGTTGTGGTAATTTACTATCAGTTTAATTAATACAGTACAACTTCACTTTATTAGCGGGATTCCCTTCACGTATTTAGCGCAGGTAAGGTTAGTTCTTCTTTGATCGGCTGCGGAAGGTGCGCAAGAAACGATGCGCATTTGTCGGAAAACAAAGTGAAAAGCAAAACCACGAGTAGGACAACAAAGTGAAGTTCTGCTGCGCTACGAAAAGTAATATTTAATGCTGCTGTAAGAGTTTCTAAAATTACGTGTAGATGCTTCTAGTATTGAATTCTGCGAATATCATTCGGCTGGTATTTAACCACTACAAGTAGTAATTTATATCAGTATGTTTTCTCAGCGATGTACGAAAGATATTAATTGAAAAATGTAAGTAATAGACTGTGTCATTAATGAAAAAACGTTGGATCAAAATTTCAGCACCGAACAAGTAGATTTATTTTTTGCAACGTTCGATAATTTTAAGAACTGTTTCAATCCATCCTGAAATTATGTTTTATGCGTAACAAATACGTAAAAAAAGGTGATTGTCGGCATTTTCACTACCATTTATTCGATGAGTTTCGGTTGCGGAATGATTCGTCGTCGTTGCGGATTCTGAAGTAAGACAACAACTGCAAGAGCTGCTGCTTTTCCGAAGACTTTCCGGTGAAGATGAAAAACTTGTTGTCGCTACATTGTCGGAAGTTGGACTACAATTTCTTGGCAAACTCTCGGAAGACGAGGAAGAATACATTGTGTTTGCGGCTTGCTCCGAAATCTGATTGCAAACGCAGAAAGGAAGCATTCGCCCGCAAAGTGGACATGTAGGAATCATGAACGAATTGGCTAACCTGAAAAATGTTAAATATTTCAAACCCGATTGCAATGCGTGACATTAAATCATTTAATTTATAGAAAAGAAGTCCAATATTTGGGTGTAATTTTCACTTTCGAGTTGAACCTCGCCATCTAGCGGTTACTACATGAATAACTATTATATCGATACTCCAGTCATTTAATGTAAAGTTATAAACTGGACAAATTACCTCTCAATCTGTTAATTTTTACAACTCTAGTTTCAAACGAAATACTTAAAGTATCTTAATCGGATTTTAACATCTTAATAAAATGTTTGCTTTACGTTATTCGTCTAATTTATGTTCGTATAGTATGAAGATCTTAATATTATGAAATTAAAATGCTACCATTTTAGACCTAACTAATTACTACCCTAAATTCGGAAATAATAGAATGATTTGGTTGGGTTTGACGTAGAGTTCCAGGTATAAATAAATCGCCGTTGTAAATGTTATAAGTAACGACTGTTCGTTTACAATTATAGAAAAATTAAATTTCAATTATCGTTTCAATCTATCTTCCTTTGGTTCTTCAACAGTTGTCTATTAAATTATTTGCAGGTAATGAAGATTTATGGAGTTCGTGATAAGCGAGTAATAAATTCTTTAATTGAAATGTGTCCTAAACGGTATTTAGCGTGCAATTTGATATTTTCTTTCTATTGTCTTCAATCACCGCTAATTAAAGCCACCCCAGGTGAGGGAACTGAAATTGATTTATTTATCACATCCTACATTCTTTGTGTCCGTTCGATGCTTTGGTAATTCATTAAAAATGTTATTAAACTGTAAAAGTTGCTCAAAATGACACAACAAAAAATTCACAGGCAAATGTCCTTAATATTTAATTTAGCATTATGATAACAAAGTTGTAAAAATTCAAAAGGAAAGACAATCTGAGTAAACATATTTAGAGTTCGGCAATGTATGGGGAAGAATGGGAGAAACGTTTAACATCTATAAAACATAGTTTTTCTGATTGACTCTTCATACTTTTGCGATTTTGTAAGTTCTAAGTTGAGTTCGCGTTTTTGTAGAAATATATAAGTGATCGTAAACAAGTTATCAATAAAATTCAAAACAACCAAGATTTTCTTTCAGGCTAAATAAGGAGATATTCTGAGCCAGAGTTAAATTCGTTCATCATCCTTATATGAAATTAGATTTTTTAAAAATCGTTATTAATTTACGTTATTAATCGTTATTAAATTTTTTTTATTAATCGTTATTAGTTTTCGTGCAAATAACCATCATACAAATTCATTCAGAGGATGTGTTCGCGTATATATGATTATACTATATTTAGTAATATAAATAAATTAAATAATCCAGATGTACTTGGAATAATTGAGATTATTATAGAATATCATAACAAATGGCAAGAAGAAGGAAGCGGAAAAGAGGCGACAGATTTTAAGAACTTTATTTACTGTGAAAGGATTCCGATACAGTATCAGACATTTCGTATAGATGTAATCATTTCTCCTAAGCTCCGTTCAATGTTTCGTACAGAAAATATTAGTTTTAATGATATGTTTAAATGTGTAAAACTTGCAATAAGTAAAACTGAGCAACGTTACGAGAAAGAATTACAGAATACCGATATATTAAACGACATATCCTCTTGGGTGCTGAATATATGTTAAAGCTAATTGAAAGAATGTCTTGCAATGGTTGAAGATTGTTTCATTAGTAATTTAAAAAATAGTTGCATCTTATCTTAAATATTCATCATCGAAAATCTTAAATATTTATCGCTTCAAAAGATCGCTTTATATTTTTCCATATGAATTTTCGTTCTAGGCAAGGGATGGATTAAGAGTAGACTTACACTGAGAGAAATGTTGGTTTACAATTAACGTAATAGCTTCATAGTAAAGCTAACAGAATGTAGATTTTGATCTTAAGGTAAGATATTTTATATTTTTTTATAATAAAGAATAATTCTCTATTTCTTTTCGTTAAATGTTATTTTTGTCTATTGCTAAGATTTTTGCATTTTTATAGTCAATATCGTTTTATTATATCGCCAACATTATTTTTGCGTTTTAAATGTTTTGCATGTCCAATGTATATTTTATTACATTGGAATGGAAACAGGGGATTTAATATACCGCATTTGAAGTTTTCAATATGGTAATACATCGTTGTGGGGTTTGATTTTATTATATATAAGTTTAGAAACTAGGTGTATTTTTTTTTTCTTAAGTCTATTTTGTAACGATTCTAGGAAATTTAGTTGTAGAAAAATACAGTTCTCGATGTTAAATGGTTAAGGAAAACTGACCATAAATGCAGAGGTTTTAAGTTTATTCTAAAAAAAAAAAATAAAAATAAATTTTGGAACGACATTAAGACAGTATCTGTTATCATTTTTATGTTCACTATAAAATAATTGTGCAACAAATTCAAGAATCGCAGACATCAAGATATGGCTAATTTGGACACATTTTTTGTAACGGTTTTCATTGGAACAAACGTGAAAACGAAGTCTGTGAAAGTAAATTCTTATAATAGTATATTGTGTGTCAATGGCGCAAAGGGATGCAGGACGAAGGGGAGGGACGGGAGGCCTGACTCCGAGGATTGAAACGGAGGACTTTTAACCGATTCCTTCATTCTCGTCCATGATATACACGATATTTTTTGTCAAACCTGTACATAAAAAATTGCGTCTTTATAATGCCATTGAAATACAATTGGGGGAGGGGGGTGCGAAATCGTGAAAAAGGTGAAGCGAGCTCGAAAAAGTGAAAAACGGCCGGTGAAGTGGGCGCGAAAATACGAAAAGCGCCCGGGCAGACCCTAGAAGGTGCACGCATTGAATGCGTTTCATGTCGCACGCTTTGCCGGCATGTAAAGGAGCGGTTTTTATGAAGATGCGACAAAAAATATTATTTATCGTCTTAACATTTACTTTTTTTTAAAATGTTTATACTTGCCTCTGAAACGTATACACTATTTACATTTACAGTAATGCACAAGTGATTTTATGTGTATGTATCGGAGAATTGCAGTGGTATTTATAAGCACATTACGAAATTGAATAGGAAGCTATTAGATTCAAACTTAGATCCACATGCGGGTTTTACTGAAACACTTGAACTCCGAAACTCAGGTGCTACAGGGAAAAAAGATACAAATCTACCGAAGTAAAAGGTATCAAAATCACGGTTTATTGACCGTTAGATGGAGCTGAAGGATGCGCACGTGACGAGTGAGGCATCAGGTGCAGATTGAACGAATAATAAGGCTCTAGGGGTGCGAATCGCATGATCTAAATACCTATGATGAGTGGGAGATTAGTCATCATTCAAAAACCACGGGTGCAAATTGTTGTCCACCATAATCAAACGCTTGTCATCCTCGAAGGATCAAGTTATCGATGATTTGAACTATATTTATTAGTGATTTATTAAAGTTTTATGTGGTTATTTATAATCCAACGCAAGGTCGATTGAGTGTACGTTGGCGTTTTATTTCGCACTATACTTACATATTAGCAAACAAAAATATCTTATGTAATTGTTAATAAGATCTAGCTTTAATTCAGTAATTAATTTAATTCTTAAGTAATGTTATTAGAAGAAAATACCCTAAAAATACAGATTTTTTCGCATGTTCGTCACACTAAAAGAATGGAAAGTTTGTAGTATAAGAAAAAAGGGTTAGATTACACCATTATGCTATTATACTAATCATTGTATAATTATTAAGTTATAATCGGTTAATTAGCAACTTTTTTGGATATAAATTTTCATTTTCATTTTCCTACTCTATTATTGTTAGACGGTGAAAATGAATTATTTTGAATCACATAACCACACTATAATAACGAGATTACGGAATGTTACTTTAATTTTTACGTATTTTTTGTAATTTTTTAAATGAGCTTTCTGATCAAAATTTTTATTTGGACTAATTTTTGAAGGAAGTATAACAAAATCCTCTTTTTGAGTTTAAACTCATTTTTTTTGACAGGTGGAGAGTTTTTAAAATTAAAAAAAATCCTCTATTCATTCAGTTCTGAATACTATTATAATAAACCTGGATTTCACCGATTTTATATATCAAATATCGTGTTCAAATTAATCGCAAAAAGAACACCCCTGAAATACGTGTAAATGTATATATAATCGAGGGACGTTATAGCAACATTGATGTTCTGTGAAGGAAATTTGATAAACAAGAAATTTTAATACATATATTCAACCCAAAAAGTTACAAATTACACTTATCACAATTCTTCAGGAGGGCCTTCTTCGGAAAGTAAAATCGATGAAGAATTATTCAAGTTACTAACGAGTTGGAAGTGGTGATTCCTTTTGCCTAGAGAATGAAAATATAATTTGTTTTTTTTTGTAATCTATTTATTCTGGCCTTTCTAGTTCATAGTCCTTCAATACATTATATTATATTTATCCCACCGAAGAAACTAAAACAAAAATGCTTTATTCAGTTCATTTGAGGTTTCGTTAAAGATGCGGTAGAAGCACCAATTCTGATGTCCGGAGTAATTTGAAGATGTAATTAGGAAACATGTTTATGTTACGGCAGAAATAGACTATTAATAAAAAGTTGGATATATAGTGTACGATAATAAACTATTCAAACGCTGTTATGTATTGCATAAACTAACCAAAATGTCGACTGCTGCTAATTGTTTGTAGCCGGAAAGGGGAGAATGGTCGAGATCAATAAAACATCAATAAACTGTATATTGAAGCTACAGCACCAACCTAATGCGTTGATCCATCCATTCGGCTGTTTTGTCAATTCTTTTCTCCTTAGCTCGTCGATTTTGAAACCAAATTTTAATTTGAGTCTCCGTCAGTTTCAGTGCAACCGCTAATTCGAACCTTCGACTTCTTGAAATATAATTTCTGATCTTGTATTCCTCTTCCAGACAATGGGTTTGGTCGGTACTGAATGTCGTCCTTTGCCTTCGAGGTCGATTTTTTCTTAATTTACTACGTCGAGCGTCTAAAAATATGTTTCAAAATTAGGAGATAGGCGATTATGTAATTTGTATAGGCTTTATTTATTTATATCAGGAGATTGAGGCGAAGCAGGAAAGACAATCAGCTGGAAGTCTGATAAGAAACGACGTGGGCATAACGAAACATTTGATGCAATGCATTTATGGTATGACACTAAACGAAAAAAGTTGTAGCGAATTTTTCGATCATATAAATTTTTGGGCGATAAGCGGCTATATAGGGGTGCAGCACGGCGCCTTCTTGATTTTTACTGCAATCCGACCAATTATTTCAAATATAAATATTTTAATGCAATATTTAAATTTACGTACTACATTAATTGAAAATATGAAACTTCATTGTGAATCATTCAGAGTCTTCTATTTTCAAACTTTTCCAGTAAATTTTGGATATTTTTTCCTAAAATTGCGCAATTTTTACTAATAAAGTTAATTTCTATCCATTTCGAATGTAACACAGCAAAAAAAAGCAAATTTTCAAGAAATTATATCCAGCCTTGTTAACATATTTTCAAAATGTTGCAGATCAAGATTTTTAAATATGAATGTAGCACTTAAACCTTAAAAAAACATTATTAATACTGCTTTGCCTCCCATCGATACCTATACCTATAGGTTTTGCGTTATGAATATTATTATTAAGTATTCTTATTATTCTGTTTGTTTCTATTATTCGTATAATTTCGTTTTGTTTTCATGGCCTAATTAAGTCAGAAACACAAAAATGCAAATAAAAAGGGTCCACAACTTCGCCCCAATACATATACCCTATTAAAAAATCGATGTCGCAATTATGAAGTAATAAACCCCAACAAATGTTGATCAGCTTTAAACGTACTAGTCATTACTCTAGAAATATGCAACTAACAATTGGTATAAACAATAAATTCGAACTAACAAAAAACTCATCCTCATTTTTTGCAGAGCTTTTTAAGGTTATTTGGAGTTCATACTTTAACATTTATTCGTGACAAAAATAATACAAAAATATTTCTAACCTGAATTAAAATAAGTTAGGAGTAGAAATAACTGCACATGTATTTTTTGGGGGAAAATATATATCATCACCAATATTTTGAGAGATGGTATACTTTTTTTTTGGTGAAACGAGACCCGAGAAATGATTTTTTGAAAAATGGAGACCCCATCATATAACATCATCATCTAACTTAATGATGGCATCGAAGATCCAACATTTTGTATCGAACACGGGCTCTTAAACACAGCCTTAAAGAACATCTTAGATAATGCACGCATGTAATATGCATAAGTATCAATGTTACGGTAAAATACGAACAGCAACCTCCAAATATCCTTATAAAATTTAAAAAAATTCAGGATGAGTATTTTGTTAGTGCAAACTTTTATCAGCAATGGCCAGTTCCAATTTTAACGAATGAAGTCTGAGTTTAAAGATTTTTGAACATTATTTTTCAAAAAAGATTTGACAAAAAGGGTCAAATATCCGCTCCTTTTTAAGAAGCGATATAATATAAAATCCCTACGTCTTTCTCTAATATTCTAATTTTTTTATCTTCTTCCAGAGTAAAAACTAGAGGAGGGTTTTCCAGCCCCAGAACTCTAGAATAGCGGCAGACTTACATTCAGGCTCATGCGCAGCCACTATTTGATTTCACATCGCAGGAATACAATTTGTATAATGATTTAGTTATGTAGATAATAAAGTCCGCTAATCATAATTTAAATTTTGTTCCTTGTTTTCCCGCGAGAACCTTAAAATTGAGTGATTTTTCGACGAGTGGTATAAATCCTTAAGTCGGTTGATAAGTCACATTCGGGTTTTCCTAAATCCCGTCATTGTCAACCAAGCAGTAAAATAGCACCTAAATAATACTCAATAATAATAATATAAAGAACCAAAATCAAAATATAGTACTAAATATGTCCAAGATTATTTCCAAGCGTTTTCTGCGATTTATATACGAAAAAGGATTCTGTAAGTCTCGTGGAGTAATTCTTACAAAGCGTTTTTATGACCTCACTGCCTAAAGATCATGTATTTTGACGATATAATTTAAAGCTGGCAAGTTTCTGTGGCAAATCGTCGAATTGCAAAATCGAATTGCGTAAATTTAATTAAATAATTTTTGGAATTTGAACAACTTCCTTAATGACATTTTCCATTTCCACTTCGATGGAGGTATGAAGAAAATGCATATAAAACCTTTTCTTGTTTGTTTGTTTATAAATAAAACCTTTTCTGCAGAGAATTTGATGTTCTGTCCCTTTGTCAGAAACATTTTTTTCGTGTTGTCTTTTTGAAAATAAATTGCAAACAAACGTGTTTTCTTTCAGTATTTTTTAAACGTTCTCCCCGTAATCTATTGTCGATCTAAAAAACTAATCAAAACTAAGTTAGACCATGCCAAACAAGAACTTCGGACCAACTTTTTAATCCGACATAAGCACAAGATTACGGACAAATATTATTTTGTATGATCTGTAGGATATGAAACGTCAACATTTGATGAAAAACTATAGGGTAATTGTTTGATCGAGGTGACCAAAGTTATTACTTCGTAGACCTATGGTGAGGGTTGTAGTAATAATGAAAAGTACTCGCTATTTTTGAGGTCGCTCTTCAAGCTACTGAGGTTCAAATTGAGTTTCAGCTAGTAGGATTTATAACATGGCATCAATTTGAAGAAAATTGTCAACAAATTTAGTAATATTTAGGCTCATAAATTATTTTTGAGCTATCAGAATATTGGGATTCTATATTGATATGGTGGAGTAAGGTGGATACAATATTTGAATTTTAAGAAAAAATTGTCTCAAAATGAAAAAAAAATCAATTTTTATCTAAGTATCTTTAAGATAAACCTTTCACTTTGATTTTGACATGAAATACATTATTGGAATTCAAGTAAAAAAATTGTCATTTCAGGCGTTAATGATTTTGGGAACAATTGCATATTTTTCGAGTCTTTATATTGGCGAATAATATATTTAAGGCTGCACACCAATATAATATTCACGAGGTTTGAAGGGGTAATGCGAAACGCGACAATTTGAAATAATTAGGATGTACGGTAAACGATATTCCGGAAGTCGACGAATCTCCAAGGCTTCGCGCTGCAATCTGTCGATGCGGAAACAAGATCCTGGTTGTTCTTGGTTCTTACCGCGAGAACAGATTTAAGCCGTCTGGCAATCGAGAAATTATTTTACAGTGCGGAAATACAAATTGTCACTGAGCTGGAAACTTGGGTAATTGTGATTTGAGTGTATAAAAGGAATGCAAATAACACGTGGTCTTTCTTCTCGATATAAGTGGATGCGTATGTTTATTTTTTGGTTTCATCCGTTTTAACATTTTTGTTCAGCTTTGTTTTATACATTCGCAGCATCTATCTTAACGCCATCAATTGACGAGGATTGAAAGCAAATTCATGCACAAGGCTACATTAATACACTGTGAAAAGTAAATGCAAAATTACATTCCCAAGTTTTTACAATCTTGTTGACATTTCCCATTACTATTGTTGTAAAATTACATGTTTCTAGTAAATAGCAAACGAAAACAGAAAGAAATTTACCACAAACGTGTAAAATTTACAGTGAAAATGTAAATTTCAGTGCAGAAGGTGGAAATAAAAATACAGTGGTAATTTTATGTAATTTATCGATTATGTAATTTACATCGATTATGTAATTTAAAAAAATGTAATTTTACATCGCCTTAATAATTTTCAATCTTTTTCATGCAAAATTAAAAGCGGAATGTTAACTAATTGTCGATCACTGTGGTACTACTGATCATAAGAACTGATTCTTTCCAATTTACAGTGTACTTGTAAAATTACATCGATAATGTAATTTTACTACCCCGTCAGTCTGTAAAACAGTTACTGCTGTGACTCGCCCTTTTGCATTTTTGTATTATTTTTATGTTGTAGTCTTATTTGTAACTGCCAATAAAGGCGTTATTATTATTATAACGTTGAAATTTTACTATGTTGTTGAAAATTCACAACGATTTTCACTGGTATTGTGATTTCCACCTTTTCACTGTAAACTTACATCGAAATTTGTTACAGTGCAGCATACAAAAAATAGTAAAATGCCTTTGATTTTAGTGAACTTTTCGAATTACACTTTTTTGACGTTTTCTGACTCCTATTTACGAATACAGCAATGAAATTTGGTGGTGGACATGCCGAAGCTGCCAACTTGAAAATGCGCAAAAATCGCGTATCTGTTTATTTTGAAAAATACAAATCGTACGACAAAATATTTCAAATAAAAAATAGGGAGTGGAAAATTCCCTATCGACAATTTTTTATTTTGATCGTCATATCCGGACCTGCATGCGGTCACAGGCAAAGCAGTTGATTATATAAAATGCGAGTGTAATATGAATTTTTCGAAAATACATTAATGACTACTTTTTGTGCCGAGAATTTTCTGCTCAACATTTTTTATTTTGAACATTTTTTAACGAGGTGTCCCAGACAGCAACGTGAGTCTCATATCGCTCTCCATGTGCACTCATAAGTGAGAGTAAATCTCATTTATGAGTGTGCATATGAGTGCGATTGGGTGGTACTATAGGAGAATGATTGGAGACTCATAAATGAGATTACTTTTCTTTCAAAATCTGCGCATGCGCAAGCCATTAACCGAGCATTCAACGCAACGCCAATTGGTTAGCCATCAAAGCTATTAGCCAATCATAGATAACACTGTACAGGTATCATATAACACTCATTTATGCGTGACTTTTCGCGCTTGCGCAATGCATTGCACTCTCACTTGAAGTCTCATGTGAACTCGTATACGCACTCACAAATGAGATCTCATATATATGAGCCTCGCGTTAGACTCACGTCTTGCTATCTGGGGTATTTTTCAAAGTGAACTCGGAACAACTGACAGTGCCACGGTCTCCTATCAAACCCTAAATCCTTCTACAATCGTAACTAGACGTAATTTTCCCTATTAAGTTGAATCCTCCTGGATAGATGGCGACTGGACTACGAAGTCTTCAAGGCGTGAGTCTCACACTGCCCGTATGTTTGAGATCTCATTTATGAGTGCTTATGTAAATGCATATGAGAGTTCAGGAATGTGTAAAATATATGAGATTGTACTGCGCATGCGCAAGAAATCTTCGCTTCTACGCACATTCGAGACTTTTGTGATACTTGTCCCAGATAGCAACGTGAGTTCATAGAGGGTGCATAATGCCACTCATAAATGAGACTAAAGCGCACGTTAACGCTCCATGTGAGTGCTATTTGTGTCATCCAATCAAATGACGATTGTCACTCACATATATGAATCTTGCTTTATTGAACAACATGCGCATGCGCAAACCACTTCCTTCTTGCCGCCCGGGCATTCCTCCCGACGCCGATTAGTTGCGCACCAAGCCAATCATGACAAGTATCACAAAAGTCTCATAGGTGCGTAGAAGCGGAGATTTCTTGCGCGTGCGCAGTCCAATTCCGTATATTTTATTTATTTCCGAACTCTCATATGCATTCACATAAGCGCTCATAAGTGAGATCTCAAACATTAGGACATCGTGAGACTCACGCCTTGCTACCTGGGAATGTTTATCTGGCGGAAATCAATTCATGGAAGCTGCTGTACTTGGACTATAGGTTTTTGCAGTTCCTATATTGCGGCCAACAAATGTAAAGTATGGCGACATCTCTTAAGACGATCTGCAGGTCTCGCAAATTGATTCATTTATGAAACTTTAAAAGGGGCGATATCACGCGTTGAAAGGATAATAAATAAATAAATTTAGCCACAACTTTTCATCTGCAATTGTATGAATGAATTCAACACTTTTCCATTATTGGGAGATGAACTAAAAAACACAGAAACTATAAGTGGAAAATGTTATCCCGCGGTGATTTCTAGCCTACAAGATTTCAATACAAATTCTGTCACTAAATTCGTTAATCTAAAAACCTGCAATATACGTTGGATTTTCACATAAAAACCATGGAATATTGAGTTTTATTAAATACGAGAGTGTGAACAAAAATTGAGAAATATCCCATCGATCCAATTCCTAACGATTCGACAAATTCTGGTGTGATTACCGCAAACGAGTGTAACGAGACGAATTCAATGTATTTACTGCAACAATACCATAGAACGTTTTGCTTCGTGGGTTTGCGTTAAAGGGAGACAGCGAAAGGAGAGTAGGATGGAGGCAGATGAAGATAAAATGAGATAGAGAGAGAAAGAGACAAGCAACATAGTCGCCGGATCGGGGTTTATCCTCGCCTCGCCACCTCGTGGCGATATTGTGATGAGATTATGATACGCAGTTGGCCGCGTCTCAATGTGAGGAATATACACCCTCGTATTTTCCTCAACCCACTTTTCAAGTAACGCGCGCATCGAACGACTTTCGCGGCTGTTGTGTGATATAGAAGTCCTCGAAATCTCTGTCTCTCTCCCTTGCTGTCTTTCTCGGTACTACCTCCATTTTGCCATATTTGTCACCTTATCATTTTACCTCGTCTTACTTCCCTCCTTTCTTTTTTTGGTCCTATCCGTTTTCTTATAAAAGACCACTAATTCGATGAATTAAAAAAAAACATAACAGGTTTTGTAAAAGTTAGGTTATGAAAGGTTACGGTGCGGTTGAAATGTACGTTTGGTCCTTACAGAGTCCAGAATGAAATTCCCTATATAAGCCATATCTTGTATCGTTTTGGTAAGCCTTTGGATTGGACGCTTATTCGAAATTTAAAAATATAGGTTAGGCCTTAGATGTATATTTACCTCCTGATCACTAAGGAGACAATCAAAATTGGCGATCGGCCGTATTCTTAATAAAACCTCCAGAAACGGTTTTTTGTATTTATCTTGAAAAATACGAGTCTGACAAAAAAATATGTTAAACAAGAATGTAGATAATTGAATTCTCTACAAAAAAGGCTAGATACATTTTCGAAAAAGTGACTAATCCAAATATTGCCATCATTTTTTTATAATATAATCCTGGTAAAAATGGAAGCGTATATACTCTAAGCCTACAGTGAAGCGTAAAAGAAGCGCGGAATAAATATGTATAAAAAATTAATTTTCTCGTTTTATGTTTTTGATATGATTGTTGCTGTAAATACCGTGGAAAAACGCGTTTTTTCAGAATAAATTCATATTTATGTAAACTATACGCACGTTTATTTAGTATAGATTTAGGGTGTTTGGGGCCGCTGATTACAAATGCAACATTAATTTTACCCTTTTTATTAAATATAGTAAAATCAAGTCGATTAAAAATTGTCTGTTATAATTTTGCTATTTTTAATGTAGCAAAACTATTTCGAAAGCAGTGACCTCGAGTAACAAATCAGCCATTTTGAACTTCGAAAAAGTAACTCCGAATTCATAATCAGCGACCTCAGAAACTCCCGACTAACGATCGAGTTTCAAGCGAATCCGATGAAGTTTGAAAAATTCGCCATATTGAATCCGCCATATAGAATTTTTGAAAATTGACTTCACATTAATAATCACCGACCGCGAAAACGTTAGGATAATCATTTTTGTAAAAAAGCTGTTCATGTGAAAAGTGTATACCAAAGAGTTAACGGGACTTAAAACTGATTTATCTGCACGAAACGTACAGGAAGTGGTAGTTAATACTACTTTTGGAATCAATTGAATCGCTAATCGTATGTTGTAATTTGTACGACACGTATACTTTCAGTGACAAACAACTAAGCGTTTAAACATTCGCGAATCTCTCATATTTATTCGTCTTTTATGGCATTACCGTTGATTTTACGAAGAAAAAGCATACAATTTTTTGTGTATAAAGAATTTGATGAGCTCTATCTTTTTTGTTGGAAGCAATTTTTGTGTGATTTGTATTTTTTATAGAAATGCAAAAGAACCTTACTTCAGCTTTTTTCGAGCTCCCCATCATATAGTATGGATCGTGTCCAAAATTTAGGTCATGCCAAACTAACAAAGAGGTTGCACTTTAAAATCGTCATTACTGTCCGCGAGAAATCGCGAGACAAACAAAAATTGCCGAGGGGATCAAATACAATACTTCGTCCAGACCTTAGGTAACATTTTTGTACCCATTCTAGAAATGCAATAACATCCAAGATTATCTAAGAATTATAAACAGATTCGGCAGGGTGAGGAAAGAAAAGTTTTTCTTCTATTTCTTGTATCTTTTGTATGCGATTTCTTGTTTATTACTTTTATTTCAGAGTATATTTATACATATAGATGTTTGAAAAGTATTGTAATTAGTTCTGCGGGTGGCCCACAAGAGGCCGAAACGTTGAAGAATAAAATATAAAATCAAAATATTTTGTATTATATTAATTAACGGACCGTTGCAACAAAGTAAAGGAGTATTCAATTTTATTTAGGCTGCGGTCGAAGAAACAACACATCCTGTAAAATTTAATATTGTTGGAGCACATTTTAACTATTTACAAAATGTATACAACCTGCAATATTTTGCTTATTTAACATTTTTTGCAATCACAGAGAATTCAGAATTATCGTTGAATAAGGCGTGACTAATGAATGGAATAGCAATGAATTTCGTCAATGGTAATTGGTGTAATGTATCCTAACGTAGCCTACGTGTAGAGTTATTTCGCAGGCTAACACTGATGCTGACCGTACTTTTGTGGTATTACGGCTGATATTGCGAAGAAACGTACGCTCTCATCTTTAACATGGATATAACAAAGCCATACATCAATGACATACACACAATAACGCTAAATGTTAGGGTTGTGATTAGCAAACTTACTTTATGCGTGCAAAAAATGCCATCTACAAGAAATTCCTAAAACCTAAATTTTCTATTCCCGTATATGTAATGATAGCTAGAATGGTACATGTAATTAAATATTTCCTTCAAAGAATATGCGGTAATAGATGAGGACAATAAAGTTGGTCCAGCACTTAACAGGCGGATTAAAATATAAAGCGTATTAAGTAAATTTCATCAGTACCAATTGAAATACTGCTAAATATAGAACACATATTTATTTAATCAAAAGTGCATTTTTTTAACAAATAATTAAGTTGACTTAAAATTCAGTTTTTGCCTGTGGATACGCAACAATTCTGCATTATGCAAGCAATGTTATTTGTACATTCCACATAGGTTCATCATACACGGAGAAAAATTTTGTTATAAATTTTACCATTTCATGGTATTTTTAAGACAGACTTGCAATATGAGAATAACTGCTATTTTTCTGATAAAAATTGCTGTAAGTTCTTGGAATGTTTACCAGAAAAAATGGCAATTTTTCTACAAGTATTTTGATACACTGATTTCAGATACGTAATCAGCGACCCAAGAAACCCCCGAGTAACAAGTTTGGCCACCATATTAGATTCACCATTTTGCATTTTTCAAAATTAACTTCAAAATCGGAATCAGCGAGCCCAAAACCCCCCAGGTATCAAGTTTGCAACAATTTTGATCGATTTCCATAAATTCGTCCTCCATATTGGATCCTCCGTTTTGAAATTTGAAAAACTAAGTTCAAATTTGGAATCAATAACTCTAAAAACCTTCGGGTACCCAGTTTAAAGTGATTTCATGCTAGTCAGTAGATTGACTTATAGTCATTGTAGAAAATGTTGTTGATTATTTGTTGATTAAAGAATTTGGTTGATTAGTAGCCATTTTACAAAATTTGTTTATCATTACTTCTTTGTTCTAGCCCAAACATTTTCGACTCTAAATTTACACCCATCTGAGATATTCGGACATGGGTAATGATAAAAAAAATAACGAAAAGTGAAAAAAACCTAAAGAAAATCGTGATTTTTTTAAAATAAATGCTCGTAGTTTGTTTATTTTTTAATTGGCAGCAATTTGCGATACACCATTCGAAAGAGCGGGGTTTGGGCAATAGAAAACGTCCATTCCAACAATTTTTTCATGGCGTTTTAATACAAAAAATTACTCACAAACTTCATTTTAAACTTATGTACATTTGGTCCTTAACGGGTTAATGTTTCCAGTAATCTATAACAATTTTTCATTTTGTTTACCGTTCAATTTTTGTAACATTTTTATTATGGGATAAAGTAGGGGAGGTCGGGGTATTATTGGACGCGGGGTATTGTTGGACAGCGCAATATTTTTCCCGTTTGTAACGCTTGGAGTCTCCATCAACTAGCATCGACTCGTCTCATCATAATCTCATTTTCTATTAAGTACTTGACTTATTTTGACGCATTGTTACTTCACTATCATATAAAACAAAATGTTGATGCTTGTAAAGTGTTTTTTTCACTTAGTGTTTTGGTCATTTTTACAACATTTTGCGAAGAACCAAGTCACGTAAATATATTTATAATATTCTTGGAACTATAAGCTTTTGACGCATATAAGAGTTTTTGATGAAATTTGCATTGTGTTATTTGTACGCCGCCATTTTGTAAAAATGAGCGTTCAGGGTATTATTGGACACTTCTGTGATTTGGACACTGATGCGAAGGAAAATACTGATTTCTGCATAATTTGCATGAAAAATATGCCCGAGAAAGAAAATCGCCGAAACATAACCCATTGTATCGCTTGTGATCGAGGTGTTCACTTGAGTTGTGTCGGAGCAAACCGGAACACTTTCACGTTCTTTACTTTATTTTATTCATTATAACATCTATATTCTTTCGTTTTTATTAACAAATAAACGTTTTTTAACAATAATTTTCATTTTTTTTATCGATTTACAAGACTGTCCAATAATACCCCGAGATTTTTTAAATTCTCAAAAACCAGTTTTTTGCGCCAGCTGATACAGAGTGTACAATTTTACACAATTAGGTCAAATTGCTGGTACCAAATGAAAGTTTATTTATCGTACCGCAAAATCAAGCTTTGCAATTTTGAGATAAAGCAATTTTTGTTAGATTTTCTGGACAAAAGAAAAATGTGTCCAAGCATACCCCGACCTCCCCTATATTAATAACACAACCGCATGTAAGAAAAAGAATAGTAAAATATTAATTACTGTAGAAAATACACCCTTTTTGAAAAGTTGTATGTATATCCTATTTTTTAGGCTTAAATTGGGCATAACAGTAAAAAAAAGTTTTTTCTTGAAATAAAAAAAAATACTGGTTTTATACGGTTATTTTCCCGTAAAGAAGAACATATTTTATGGAAAATATTTTTGGAGATTTCAACATTTGTAATGGAATCGATCATATTGTAATAAGAGGATCCTAGGCCGTAAAATAGAATTTTAGTAGAGAGAGGACTGTCGATATCAATACGACGGTTCACCTTTTAAGGACACAATGTTGAATTACGATTTGCACAGTATACAGTACTTGATTTAATACATACGTGCAAATTAATCCATTATAATCATCTTCCAAGAGTCATGAAAAAAAGGAAATCTTTTTGTGTTAATTATCCATTAAACTTGGACGAATAGAAAACTGGAATTTCTGTGAAACGGGTTAATTTTCACAATTATCATGCAATTTGCGATTTTGTTGTATGCTTATTGCCTGCACATGCCCAATATCCAGCAAACCTTGCAGCGCAACAGGCGAATTTTCCGATTTTGCTACATTTCTTTTCTAAAATAGCCGAGCGATCGTCGCGTGTATATTCATTGAATAAAAGTACCGGATGAAAAGATCCAAGGATTGAAAACTCGCTCCCGAAAATACAAGCGCTCAACAGTCAATCTCGTGCGTACGCGGACAGGTGGTCTTATTCGACGATGTCGGAGTATGCATGTAGCTATTTCACGGTAAGAAGATTTCACGCGATGAATCCGGCCGTATATGAGAATATTCGGTAATGTCCAGTTTACATCCTCTACCGTCATCTTTCATTTCTTTGTATGTGGGCTTTGCACAGATACTCGTATATTGTAATACGATTTGTGCGGATTTTCAACAGCGAGCGAGGAAACATTTTCCATCCTGAAATATGCGCTATTGTCAAAATATTAATTGAAATATCATTGACGTCAATAGTAATCGATACGTCACGTTGCTTTCAAACAATGAATGGCTTTATTTTGATGAACCATAAAACCAAATGAGTAATTTAATCATAATTTCACACGAATGAACACATTATTCAGCATAGAACGGAATATTAAACTTATATTCTGATTTCCTGAACATTTTATATAGCATGATTTTGATTTATGGCGTAAACCAATGTCAGGATGCATGTAAATTATTTGTCGCGAGTTTTCATTCCTTTCTATCAATCCATTTTTTCAATTTACAATAATGGTGCCGTACTGATGTAAGCTTGGCCATTGCAATGAAGTTGCGTCATCAATGATGACCAGTAGGCTACAATAAATCTGAACCCAACGAAATCATTAGCACCAACAAAAATACTGTCAAAGCAGCAACTCTAACACTGTCGGCCAACCAAGCATTCCCTCAAAATGGGATTGTTCTACACCCATCCTGTAGATTTTGCAACAGTGGAAATGAAACTCGTGGACCTGCTGACATCCTGCGTAGATATTTGCTAGAAAAGAACAATGTGATACTCTGAAAAGACTCTGAAAGAGCTTGTATGAAAAGGCTGTAGCTATTGGAACTTTAGTCAATCTGCAACGAAAGAAAGTTAGCACATAAGCCACCTGAAATAAGAAAGGGATTTTCCATTTAAGGAAATGGCAATGCTTACCCGATTTTAGGAACTATTACGCCCAAAAATTAGGCGAGTTTTTCACCTAGCCTTGCTGGTGAGAGTTCAACGGTTAGTGCGCTCTGTTTTGGGGCATCATAGTTCCCAAAATAGGATAAGTTACCGTTTCTCCTTAAATGAAAAATCCTTCTTTTATTTCGTGTGGCTTATGACCCAACTTTCTTTCCGTATGGGTTCGCCGTAATAGGATCAAGTCGATCTGGAGTGTGCAGGCCCAACCATATAAGAATATAATGATAACCGGTAGAATTTTGCTAAAATTGAGGAGAATGAGGTCCCATACCGACCAGTTGTGATCGTAGGGCCGCTTTGTGTTTTCCACAGATGGTGCTCACGTCTGAACTTATAATAATGTGACTGGAACGATGTCATAATATTAACAATTTGGACATGGGCTCCGACTATACTGCTAATTTGATTAAAAGGATAAAACATGCAATTAAGGGAGAGGGGGGCGTAGAAGATGGTGTTTTGGGGAATTTTAGAATATAATACTTCTCCACTGTCTTTTAATGTTTATATCATTAACAAGTTTCAACAAAAAATATGATCATACTTAATGACTTGTATCTCACACAACCCAGAGAATAAAGAAAGTACTAAAAATAAATATAAATTCTAAAAATTAATAAAAATTTGTTTGAAAGTAGAATGTATAAAAATCCTGAAAACGATAATTTTTGTTCAATCTTAGTGTGGCAAAAAATTTATTTGAATTTTAAGAAAATAATATACAAATATAAATCATTGAAATTGTACTGATTAATTTGGAAAATGTGATTAACAATGAAGGGCTTAACCCCACTTGTACCTTTTGAACAATTTTTTATTTATTGCCTTTTTTAAAGTATAACAATCTAAGAATATGTCCTTAAAATTTTAAGTTGATCCAAACCAAATTGACAGAGATGTAAGTGTTAAAAGAGTACTTTATGAGTCCTTACGTAAAAGAACTGAATTTAAAATTTTACATGCGTCTTTATCGAAATGATATATTTCTGAAATCGGTCATCAAAATTACTTAAAAATTTTAGCCGTTCTTTTTAAAACTTTTATTAGTTAGTACATAAAAATGTGACGTTTAATATTTTGATTTTTTTTATAAGGAAGGTCGTTTTGTAGCCAAAAACTTTTTTTTATTGAATATCGAATCATTATTTTTGACTAACTGCCATTTTGTGAAAAACACATAGTTTTCACATTCCTACGATCAAAAACTAGTTCATAATGTTATTTAACTAAATCAGCATTGTTTTAGATGATCCAACTCGCCACAACGTTGGTCACGCAAAACTACATTTTTTGTTTGACACATTTTTTGTCGGACTCGTACTTTTTAAATTAAATGCAAAAAAATCACGTTTTTTAGCAATTTTTTTGAGATAGCGGGTTCAATACGTCCGAGCGCCAAATTTTATGGCGATATTCGTTATCAGCAGCCCAAAATACATCGAAAGCATCTGGCACATTTCATTTTTGGGGTGCGGCAGTTCTACACTTTTACCCAGAAACCAATTACGAGCATTTTTGTCACTCATTTGCGGACTTTTCGTTAGGATGTCGAAAGAAATGTATCCAACCATTTTTGTAGAGAATTTTCCGCTCTACAACTTTTATTTGAAACATTTTTTCGTCCGATTCATACTTTTTCATGTAAATACAAAAAACTTCAAAAAACGCCCTTTTTGGCTGTTTTTTGAAGATAGCGAATGAAATACGTCCGACCGCCAAATTTTATTATCAGATTCGTAATCGGCGCCACAAAATACGTCAGAAACATGTCGTACAATTAATTTTTGAGGTGAAGTAGCTCTTCTGCAACTTTACCATGGAATATTTTTAACTCGTTTTGTACAAAAGTGGCACAAAATTTGTTGAATTTGTTTTCAACCTCCGATATAGTTATGAAATATAGATTTCTTATAGTTTTTGGGTATACTCATGTCAAGTCAGTTTTCGATATCATTTTCCATTTTTCAAATATGGTCACTTAAACTAAAAAAAGCGAAAACTTTTTAAATAAACTGCAATTTTTATTGCGAAAGAATTCCGGGATAGTATTAGGCCTCAGTATCCCGTGGCATAATGACTTTTACTAAAAGTTGCTCAATATTATGAATTCAATTACAAAATGGCGTTCACAAAATGGCTCTGTTGATATTGAATTTCTTGGGTATTTGCGTTTTGTTAAAATTATATTTCTTGTATCTTGTTATGTATTTTGATGAATATGTAGAATGTTTTTGAGGTAGCTGAATAAAAATCCGTTATTAAATATTGGTAATTAAATATGGCGGATCCGATAAGACTTCGAAAACTTGTATATACTAAATACCGGACAATTTTTTTTTAATTTCGAAAAGAGCATACATAAAAAGTAAAGGAAACCAATATTTTATAACAATATCTGAAAGATATCCAGAAACTCACGGGGGATGAAAACCGGTGACAAATTTTGTCGCTTTTTGTTTCGGGGCCAAAGGGGTTAATGGAGCAACTTTAACTCATACAAGTTGAGAGATTTAATAATGTTTTGGGATTACTTTAATGATGGTTTCCATTGATTTGTCAATTTGTTTGGACATTATCGTGTATGACATTTAAGTAAGAAATGTTACGATGTAAACAAAAAATCAGTACGATGATAGACAGAAGCATCATGTATATTTGGAAAACCATTCATAGTCTTTTACGCACTTTTCCGCAGATAAAAAATATTTATATCTGAAAAATATACGTTTTCCTTATACCTGCATACACAGTCGTTCAAGTTAAATTTACAACGACGTAAAGTTTCTAATCTCAAATACGGATATTTCGTCACATATGAAAGCGTTTTTGTAAAACTGTGCACTCTGAAAAATGTTCGGTTGCTTTGACTGAAAACCCTAGTTGTTTTTGCCGTAGTAACTCAAATATCACTTCGGAGATGATCAAAAAATCAGAATTAAAAATCTAAATCATTGAAAATAAATTTTTTATAAACAGGTATCGTTTCTGCATGTCATTAACAATATTTTTGTGTTGTTTCTATCCTTATTATTATTTATTTTATTCTGTAAATTCGCTTAAACTGAAAAAGTAAGTTTCTTTTTCTATTTTCAAGGTTTTCGTATTGGAAATAGTGAAATATATAACAAAAAAATAAACTCGATAATTTATTTGACATGTAAAGGTTCAAATATTGACAAAAACATCTGTACAGATTTCTATATAAATCCAAGTATGACATTTTGCACAGTATGTATAAGCGCTTGTGCCTTTTTTCGTCTAGATGATTGTATTTGCATAATTGTACGCCATTATTCTAAAATGACTGCACTTGAAAGTGATCATTACGGACTACAATATGGACATATACATTCAACATTATTGACAAAGCTACAAAGAAAGTCTTTTTTTTTATACTTATTAATGGATTTTGTCAAAAATATTGATTGTGAATCAAGCTTGGCAATGTCCAAAATGCAGAAATTATACTCTTGGTGGCACTTAACAAGAGATTAAAATACTCGCAACTGATACGATCGGAAAAGATTTGTTCAATGCGATAATAGTATAGTTACTTCCGATAGTTTTGTATGAATGAGTTCTCCCCTTCATTATTTCACCGTCTTCTTATAGTCTGCATCTTGAAACTGTATTATTTTAATTTATCATTTTTATTTAAAAATAAATGTTGTCCAAAATCGATGCAATGTTGCTACAACGTTTCCGTAACGTTGTAGCGCGGTATAAATATAGGCATTAGACCTATTATCCTCATGTTTCAACTCATTTTTATAAAAATATTCTACTCGACAAGAAAATTAAATTTCGACAACCCCTAAAATTTGTCCACCTTGCTGTCGGTTTATCCCAAAATGGACATGGGTTTTGGGATATTTTTCGCTGTTCCTTTCTGAATAAATTTCATATATTCTTTAAACATTAAAAACCCCACAATATCATGGAAAACATAACAATTGGATTGATTAAACTTCAAAACAAACAGCTCGAATCCGTTTCCAATGGATTTTGGTAGTATATGAAATAACTGCAATATGAAGCAGTGAAAAGGTTCATAGGATATTTTAATAAAACTTCTTTATGATTGAAGACACTCATCTGCTATTTATATAGTTTTAGTGCGGTAATAAACATATATTTTCTAGTCTTTTTCTATAGATTCCCGGGTGTTATCCTAGATACTTAGTTTTTATTTATATAAATCTATTCTTTGGAATATATTCTTCGAACAAATGTTGGAAATGGTTGTTTCCTTATTTCAGGACACAAAAAGAAAAACAAGTAGCAATGACGAAGTTAATGTTGATTATGAAGAAGACGAAAATGATGAACATAAAAAAGATTATTTTTAATCATGAAATATTTGTCGACTTTATACACGATGTTAAACACCAAAAAATGCATCGAAATAACAAAGGTTTAGTATTGTTTCACTTCATTACTTTCAAAGTTTCATAGCAATTTATTAAAATGTGAAGTTCGCTTACAACAAAAAAACACAAAACACAGTAATGGAATAAAAAATTAACTCTTATAAACGTTCATCTCCTTATGATAGCGTGTAATGGCAGTATATATTTATATTTTTGAGTGTCGGACACGTATAAAGTCAACTATGTCCGACGAAAGGCTAACATCCAAGCTTTATTTAATATATACATTTAGTCTTTCAACTTCATATGATTATTGTAATCCATCATTAAAAAAAAACAGGTTTCGTATTCGTATTGCCACAAATTCGTAATGTACTAACATTTTTTTGATTAATGACAACCGCATATTGACTTCGCCATTTTGAATTTTACCATTTCTACTACAATTAAGGATTCAACGTCAAGTAAATATTTATAAATCAGTGAATTATTTCAGTCATATTGACACCGACATTTTGGAATCTACAAATTTGACCACGTTTTAGAATCTTGTGACCCAAGAATCTATCGAATACAAAATTTCAATATAACATTGCTGTTTTAAAAACTCTATCCAACTTTTGCATGCTGATATTTTGACTACAACTTAGGGCGACATCAAAAACATTTCAAGGTCCCAGTTCCAATCGAATTTCATGGCTGATTTTGGCACTTTTTGACACTTTGCGATAGGGGAAAAATAGGAATAAAATCAAAACAAATAAATTGGTATCACTTACACGCTGGAAATCCAGGAAAGTGATGAGGCGCAGGTGTCTGCAGCGAAAAGTCTCGAAGAAGATTGGTCGAATGCGGCAAAAGTGAAGTATGCGCTGGTGCACCCCCTGCGTACAGATCATGTGGCAAAAACGGTAGTCTAAGCGACGGTAAGATTGGGTTCCTGTCGGGTCTTCCTTCCCGAGTCGCCTCCTGTTCAGATTCTTGAAATTTGACCTTTGGATCTTCCGATTCCGATTCATTGGACTTCGAACGCTTCTCCTCGGTGTCTTCCTCATCGGTAAGCTTCGGCTCTAAATGCCCGTATATCCGGGCAAAAAACTTCCTCGGTGACGATGGTCTCGTTTTGGTTTTCGCGGACATCTTTTCAAAGTTTGCACTTTAATTCAAACAAACCATAATTGAAAAGTCTAACAGTACACATCGTAATCATCATTTTGTCTTAAGATGTTCTCCAGTTTAAGACTTATTGAAATCACGTATTTTTAACATAAATGTCGTTTTTTTATTGGCAATAAACAAAGGCACATGAACAATATTGTCACATTTCAAAGAATTTATTTGTGTTTGTCTTTAGACACACTTTAATTTATATTTGCAATGACACACACTTGATTACCACTGTGCAATATGGCAAATTCCAAAATGACTTAAGAAACACCAAAAATGATTTTGAAAAAAAATTTGTTCGCGTGTTTACAATTTTCAGTTGTCAAAGAGGAATGGACTTTGTACGAAGTGCACCCTGTCGATCGCATCCTCGTGCTGAGAGGACCTCGAGTTACCAGGGAAAAGAGGGATGTCCGACTAAATCCCCCACCAGATATTTTTCCCCTTCCTGCAATTTTGCCGGTGGAACCACCTCCATCATCCCTTCGCTAATTTCGCGATTAAGCCAGACCCGCCCCTCTTTCGTACGTCGGTGCACGTAATCGATGCATTTTGTCTCATTTTTACCTCAATTACGCTTTTTGTCCAAAATTACTATTGGAATGTATTCTTCACAGTATATGTATGAATACTTACTTTTTTTCGACCCGAATATGTAAAAGTCACAAATTCGCTAAGTTGATCAGGTAATAAATGGAGGTAAAACTTTGAATTTATGTATGGAATTACTTCGACCCAGACTAAGTCTGGACGAAGTATTGAATTTGGTCACTTCGGGCAAAAAAATTACCATGTAGTTTCTAATCAAATGTCGACGTTTCAGACCCTAAGGAATCCAAATCAACAATAAAAAAATGTGTGTCCGTGATCTTGTACGTACGTACGTCCGTACGTCCGTACGTCCCGTTTTTTGTCTCGCGATAACTCGCGAACGGATAAGCGTATTGACATAAATTTACCATTCTACTAAAAAAAGTCCATTACTAAAAAAAATTAGCCCCAATTAAGTTTCTTTGTAGTTTTTTGCATTTATTTTGAAAAATACAAATTTTATTTCAAAATGTTTCAAACAAAAAAGATAGAGCATGAAATTCTCTACAAAAAAGGTTGTATGCATTTTCTTCCTAAAGTCAACGATAATGCCATAAAAATTGGTTTAAAATGCTTATGATTATTGTCTGAAAAAGTATTGAATTTGGTAATCGCGGCAAAAAAATTACCCTATTGTTTTTCATCAAATTTCGACGTTTCGACCCCCTACCCCCAGGGGTAGTCTTTGCCAGCTCCTAGGGCGCGGTGACCACCTACGGGCGCAAAGTTCATTTACGCCCTTGATACGAAAATAACTATTTCGATATATCTAAAAGATGTCTTATAGATATCTATAAGATATCTGTCATAGATCTTTTCGACACTTTCAAGATATCTTTGACGAATTATATGTATATATATAGTAAAACACAGTAAACATGTAATATGCATCGAATAGTCTATTAGAATACAAGTGCATGAAGTAAGTGTTTTACAACTTTTATTTATTAATACTTCGTCTGGCCTGTTATTAGGGTCGAAGTTTTGAAAACGCTCATTTTCAATTTTCATACATATAAGAAACACTATATTGTTGTAACATATCTATCGAAGCCACTTGGACCTAAATATGATTGGACCCCCAAATATCGATATAATTTTATAATATAATTGAGAGCTGTTAGTAAACAAACGAGTCTTAAGGAATAGCCGACTCTCCACCGGGTCGAAGTTTCTGAGCGAGCGAAGCGAGCGAGGCACCACGCCAACACTAGTTTGTTCTTCAATTATAAGACATTGGTGTATGTTGACAAGATAATTAAGTGTTCAAAATCATGTTTTGAATTAATAGTTGGAAATTTAGAATAATTCTTATAAATTAACGATGATAATAGAGAATTTGCGGGTATATTTCCGAACAAAAACATTTTTTTAAATTAATTATTTTCCCTCAATGTGGATACACCGAACAAAATTGATTGAAACTGACTCCTTTTTAGCTATTGGAAAGAATTCAATAGGTTTTCGACTAAATTGCATACCTTGTAATAACTACATAAATGCATTATTTATAAATAAAGTATTTTTTATACGAAACTTAAAGAAACTAAAGCCTACTTAAAAAATAATCTTAACATTTTTTTAGATCTTCTGATAAAGGTAATATCATTGTGATCGTCAGTGAGAACGACTATAGCAACAAAATTGAGGAACTACTATAGATGATAAAAGAACGTATTGTGCATTAAGAGAGAACCCACTGTGTAACTTAAAGATTATTCTCAAACATGCAATATTCTTCATCAATGGAACAATAATAACTATTTTAACAAGAAACATTTCAACTATTCCTTAACTTGAACCGACACTTCTTTAACCAAATTATATGAATTACCTAGTAGTACCTAACTCACCTAAGTTCATAAAAAGCATTATCCACTATAAGCTATCATATATCTGCAATCGGTACTCTCATTTACTATATTGTTAAACACTTAACTTTCATTTTTAAAAAATACTTCAGTCTTATATTAAGAATAGTTAGCATTTAAAAAATAAATTAAATAACATTACTATTCTTCATAATTATAAATCAATATCACTTGATGTCACATCCCTTTTTATGCTCCTAAAGAACATGTACATCGGGAATCAAATGCAGATATGATAAAATAAGATAACATTCTAGCGTACATCTTATTGATTTTATAAACATTATTAACATTTTAATGCATAATACTCTTTTTAGTTTTAACGCCACAATATATCGCCAGATATTTGGGTACACCGATGAGTTCTCCTATCTCTTAAACACTAGGAAACGTTGTTATGGAAGATTTTGAAAATTGTTATTATTCACTCGACTGTTCTATTTCCGGTATGTTGATGACATATTTACATATATTCCGGAAGATAGACTAAATGAAATGTAAAAATTTTCCACTCGCATCATAAAAGTCTTTCACTCATGGAATAGGAAATTACAATAGAGTGAGTTTCTTAGAATGATCTATTATTAATGCGAATAATATTATAATTACTGATTGGTATCATAAACCAAAACATTTTCTGCTGGTCTTAATTTGAAATATTTCCATTCCCGTACTACAAAGGTAGCTATGGTGTATAAAACTTAATCGATAAGGCGATTTTAGGTTCGTATAACAGATTTCCTAACAAGAAGACCAAATTAGTTGTACAAATTAAAAAAAAATAATAATTATCCTAAAAATTTCATCAAAAACATGTTTGGTAAACGCACCTCATTTCTAATCTTTTTTTACAGGATAAACTTAATATGCTTAACAATTCCAACTCAATTAATAACAATGACAGGAATAATAATGTGATAAAATTTTTCTTTTTGTCCCATTATTATTTACAATATTTCCATAAAAAATCAAGTTTAAGATTAATATATACAGATATTAAAAAAAACTACACAATAACAGTACCGTTTACAAATTGAATTATTGCAATAGCAATAGGGATAAGTGGGACAGTCAAATCGTCAACTAGGCACACATTTGTCTGAACATAAAAACATTAGTAAAAAGTTAATTTCAATCAATATTATATCCGAAACAGCATTTAGTCAACAGCATGAATTTAATTGGGATGAAAGACAGATCTTGAGTAAAGAACAAAAATTAAACAAATGTTTCAGAAATGTACAAAAAGTACCCTCTTTAAATGAAATAGAAAATATCTAGAAAGTATACAATATTATTACCAACAAATTTTAAATCGATGCAAAGTTGAACATTTTTAAATTTGAACATTTCCAACGCTATGTATACATTCGTTAATGAATCCTTTATTTTTCATGTTGTAAACAATTTGAAAAATGAATGTAATGAGTCATTCGTTAACAGACTTGTTTTTGACTTCTCAGAAAAACGTATTTTTTGAAACTTGTTATACTGTTTATTAGCGATTAAGGCGTGATTTTCTATATTTACGATTGTGCAAAAAGTGATCTTTTGATTACTAATAAACCATTGTTCAATTGTTTAGTTCTGAACATGACGTTAATTGAAAGTTTGAATGTCAATGAATATTAATTACACACTACCACAACATTTTATTGTTTTTAAATTAATTTGAATCAGAGGAATCTACGGATTTTTTGCGGCTGACAACGAATTAATTACCTAGTACTAAGTTCGCCTATCATGTCAGGATTTTAAGATGTCTGATATGAAAAATAGCCAAAAGTATCCTTTTTGGCAATTTGAGGTTAGGATATGTGAAATATCTGACGTCAAGGGTCAAATTGGACAACAATTCATTTTCACACCCCAAAAATCTATATGATCCAGTATCTCTGATTCAAGTCATATCCCCTAACAATTTTTTTTATAATCTCCTGTGTAATTAATTGCTGAAGTTACTTCAGTAAAACTAAAACAAAAAACAAAAAAAAAAACTAAAAATATATCACAAGACCGCAACATTTTCTTTTGATACAACTTGAATGAGAAGTGGAGGATCTTATAGATTTTTGGTCGCTGAAAACGAATACTTTGTCCAATTCAACTAGTTGCTTCAGATTTTTCACATACCCTAACCATAAATTGGAAAAAAGTACGCTTTTGAATATTTTTCGGATCAAATATCATAAAATCCTGACGTGATGGCTCAAATCGAACAACGGGTTCGTTTTAAGTGGCCAAAAATCTATAAGATCCAATATTTCTGTTTCAAGTTATCTCGAAACAATTTTTTGTTGTCCTATGTTATTGTTGTTTTGAATGACGACCTAACACGGAATTATCGATAAAAAAGTAATACGATCTTCTTATTTCTTTTAGAAAATGTAGCGAACTTTACAAATCACTTCGGTCAATTGTTTAAAATAAGTCGAGTTTTTTACCAACAAAATGTTTGCATAGAAATCCAATAAATAAATCTTAGTAACGTGAAAAAAGTGACTGTGGACCTTAAACGTGATCTTGTTCAAAACATTATTTTTTGTTATCATGAAAGGCAAATGTGACTTTACTTCGGAAAACAATGTGCGAAATCACATACATCGATATTGAATTTTATTTAAGTACAAATAAGAAGAAATTCTTCGAAATACGCTATAATTCTCAAAAAATGTTTGAATTCATCGATGAAAGTAATGAAACGAGTGTTTATTATATTTTTTGGAAAAGGACTACAAAAAGTTATAATTTTAAAAAAGAGATAATTTTTTAAAGGGAATTCTTAATCTCGAATTTACGCATATGTGCTCTCCAGTAGATATTTTGTACAATGAATCGGTCCGAAATATGTAAATGCAATCCTGCTCGATCGCCAGGTGCAAATATGATGTTGCGGTAAGTCGAGATCAAAAGAGATCGAGTAGCGATATTGTTCATTCTCACTTGTAATAGGTTAGGGGAACTAGCAAATAGATTATGACCCCAAATTCCTTACTTAGCCGTTTATAACGTAATTATACTCTTGTCACTGCTGATTGACTGATTTTCCGATGCGTATACATCTACATTACTAAAATAGCATATAAAATTCGGAGTACGATTCTCGAATAATTTACATCTAAGCAGGTGTTGCCTTCTCCAGATCACTAATAATTTATTATTATTTTACAATCTAAATTTCTTGAAGTGATAATTCACTCTTACTATTAGTACTAATAATTTCAAAGGGTATGATACACATAGTTTTCGGGGTAGCTGATTACGAATCCGATGTCAGTTTTCCGACATTCAAAATGGCGGCTCCAACATGGTGGACAAAATATAGAAGGAACTGTTGGATGTGTTCTAGATTTTCGACAAAAATGAGGTCCAAAGTGAAAAGGTCGAATGACTGCCTTTTTCAAAATTTTCTAAAAAGAGCTTATTATTAAAGTAGATATCCATCTCATTCTGTAAATTTCTTTAAAAACACTTCTTAAAGTGTCCTTTGTATTGATACTTAGGATAATGAGCTTTCGAAGACGTCTAACTCGAAAGCTCTTATAAAGTCAAACTTTAAGTGGCCATGATCATGATTACCAATAAATCATATAGCCATTTCATAAAAATGAAAGTAGTAAATAAAGCGTTTGATGCTCACAATCTTATTAATATATAATACAAGAAAAAGTACATACCTCGGAGAACAAAGGGTGTCAGTTCTGATTATTATTGTGTTACATATATTTTTTCATATTAATTGTAATCAAATATATTATTAGTAAATTCATATGCAGGTAAATAAATTTTATTTTAAATAGCTGTAGTCATTCAATAATATTTAAAAATTTCCACATTATTCTGATACAATAAAGATCTAATACATAGCAGAATTTGCAAAACAGCACCATATTCAAGAGGGCTTGCAGATATCTTAAAATGTACACATTACGTAAATCACTTTTGATGAGATTTTTCTATTTAATAATTTAGAAGTCAAATAAATTTTAATCTTCTCAAAAAATAAATTTTGAGTGACAAGTTTATATCAATCAACGAGAGTAATTATGTTTTTTATGTAATTATTTATAACAATCGAAAGAAAATGCGGAATATTATTGCTAATGATCAATGTAAATTTATTGCTGGGAACTTACAGATTTCTAACCATGAATCTAATATTAAAGGTGCAGCTAATATTACCTAAAACATTCAAAAATATGAAATACAAACTATTTAAGGGAAGGGTCTAAAATTAGCCATATGAAACAGTCGCTTCAAAAATACAAAAATAGTTAAAACTTTTTTTACAAAACAAATTTTTTTTACTGGAGAAAATTAGCAAAAAATTATTTCCTTACTTTTGAAATGGAATTCAGTGGTCTAGAATAAAATATGTAAAGAATTTTTTGCGCCCAAATAATTTTGTTTAACCTTACAATTTTTTTTTTTAATTGTTAAAAATCCATTTGTAATTATTTAGGAAATGTGTTTTTATGTTTACCCTAATTATTTTTTTAATACTCCAGTGATAAACGAGGGCATTATATCTCATAAACAGCATTTGTTTTTAGTTGTTTCATTTCATTCGTTTCTTCAATTGTCTTTTGGTCTGATTCATAAATAATTAACTAGTAAACCATAATAACTAACTGCAATTAAAGGAAAATTGTTCAACTATTTCATTTTTATTTTTAATGTTTTAAAAACGATTGAAAATTACACAACCTTAAAACGCTTAATGTACGCCTTTTAAACGAAAAATGAAAATACGTGTATTTACAATACATTCCCTAAATAATACGTGAATATTCATCCCTTAAAACACTTTATAATTAGAGACAATCGAATCATTTAAAGGTAATTATACACTCCTGACTTGTAAACTAGTACGATAACAAATGAATCCATTTTATTAAACTCATGAATGGCAGATGGGTAAGCCGTTTCTTATTATTTCGAGAATGCTGAAAAAAAATTGAAAATTCGTAAGATGAGAATTCTTGTATAAGTACTTGGTTTTCATTTAGCGAGATTTGTTCACGGTCATCTGGACAGCGAGCAATCTGTATTCTTTTTCTTCAATTGGAATCAAACTGCGTCGGTTCTTCGACTCAATCTTTTAGTTTCCCTCCATATTATCAAGAAATTGATGATCCTGCTTGATTTTCTCGAACTAATTACTTTTCCCTTCCTTACTGAAAAGCAGGAAACCTATCTTCCTCTAGCAATCAATATCTCGTATAAATTATACGAAAATATTTCTATTCAAGTATTATGTGTAAGTGAAACATTAAAATAATTACCAATTTTTCATATTTATAATATTCATTTTTCTAGAAAACATCTACAGTTATACAAGAATAGAAATGATAAAGTAATTTATTTTAGTTTCATTAATGTTCTCAAAATAATTGAAAGTTCTCGTTTTGGAAAAATGTATAGAATACGATGAATTCAAGCGCTACGATTTTCTCATAGTGTTGTTTCATTAGCTATTTATTGAAATGGGATAAACACGAAAAACTGACAAAATTGGCATTGTTTTACTATTTTGATGACTATATCAATGAATGAAAGTGACTTTAAAATGAGCCTATTTTTGTTAAGATAACTTAAAAAAAGACAAAATTTTGCAAAAAGAGTGATCTTATTTTTAAAGTCCAATGGTACACCAATTAAATTGTAGTCATTGGATTCAATTTTGGTACAGAATTTTTTTACTTGAAATTTCATGTAGAATACGTACCTGCAATACGGTCTGTGAGTTATAAGACACCTTGTATATATTTAATATCCGTGCAACCTCAATCAGCAGAATAAGATTACAAAATAAGTTTACTAATCATAACGTGAAACCATTAGTATAGCATAGTTGAATTTTAAGTAACTGCTGCAAATTCATTTTAATTGCCTGATTACAGTAGGATAATGTGTAATTCAGAGATACAAATAATTACATTATCAGTCTACAGCTTACATAGCGTCAAAACTAAAATTCTCAAACAAAATAACCAAGTGCATTTTATGTTTGGCTAATTTGAAATTCAGTATTTAACTTGACAATATTGGTACTCACGGTGCATCTACACTGAAAGAAGGAATACCTTAAACCGTAATAAAACGATCAAAATTCGAAATCGTAAAGTTATTTTATTTTTAATATATACTTTTGTTATACACCAACAATATTTGTGCATAATTTCAGAGGTGTGTGGTTATTATTTTTATGAAAGTCCAAAATGAAAACATATATGATCATTGTTTTCTTGGGAATTATTCGATATAATCGAACAAATGTTTTTTCCTCTTAAAGGTATAATCGGATAGAATACAAACGTTTTATTTTTGGTGAAAAACATTTATTTATTAATTTATAAAATAAAGTTCGAACACAAAAAACTGTTGACTGCCAAGTGATTCTAGCTCTCCCGGTAGTCTAAAACAGAAAATGAAAAAAGATTATCAATCTACGTTTTCGCCACTATCGCCGGTACCTCAATTTTTTTATTTTTTCAATAAATGGCGACGATTTTCATGAAAAATAAAAAAGTACACCTTTCTGCGCCATAAATAAATCCGAACTTACAAGTTAGAAACAAGTTATCAACAACTTGAGTTCCTGACAATAGCCGTGATATTGCGGTGATTATTGTGTTAAATGTTCAAGTCGACCGTTTTCTGGAAATAACCTGCACCAGGTTAAAAAATCTCGTATGACGAAAAACACGTTTAAGGTGTTTGATGTAGTAAAGTCAAAGAAAAAATACCTTTTCAGTTAATTAGCTAATAACCGTACCATACGCGATTCCTTACACTTCGTCGAAGAGCTCATAAATTACCAAAAAGTGCAAAAAACAGCGATTTTTGCAACTCATCACATTAGAATGTCTTCTTAAAAATCACTATTGTTTCCAGGTGCACCTGAAAACACGACAAATCATAAAACAGGCACTTCAAAAGCCCGACATTAAAAAACCTGACATTTTAAAAAACAGACATTTCAATACATAATGATTGAATTCTAAATGTGCTTAATAAATAATCCGGGGGTCAAACTGAGTTGATTTTCAAATGACTTACTAAATCCTTTGGTCAAACATTTTTGACCTTGAAATGATCCTCCAGTGAGACATCAAGGACCATGACCTGAGATCATTTTTTTGTGTAGTAAACGCACCAATCGGAGGTGTCTGTATTTTGAATGTCTGTTTTTTGAAATATTTGGTTTTTTAATGTCGGCTTTTTGAAGTGTCTGTTTTGTAATTTCTCGGGTTTTTAGGTGCACCCTTTTTTCCAGTTTACGGATTCAGTATCGAAAATAGTGCAAGATACGTTAAACACGTACTCAACCTTTTTTGTATATAGAGCACATTTTCAAAAGGGTTGATGAATTAAAATATGCTTGTTTTGATGTAAAAAATAAAAATGATACAAATTAGTGTCGCGTTACTTGACAAAGTAAAAAAAATTATTTCGTATTAACTAGATGTTCGGTTACTTGCTGTACCTATTGAGTCGAATTTGCAAAACGTACATTTACAACGGAATAATTATAAGAACATCACGCAATGACGAATATGATTTACAAAAACGCGTCTATTAAGTTGGACCCAATAAGTAGCCAAAACTTCGGATAACGTATTAAATGCATTAATTAGTACAAAAGCAGTGAATAGTATATTTTGTGCAACTAGAGATCAAAAACCTATTCTCCCTTGTTGCGCATACTATTACCTCATTCCAAAGCGTAATATTTTACTTCACAATACAGGCGGGTGCAAACTACGATTTTACAAATTTTGTTATTTGTTGAACATTATCCACACTCACGTAATAAATAATATCATTCAATAAGTTACGCATAAAAATGTTTTGAAAGAATGAGCATCCTTTACATTCGTAGAAAAAACTATTATACACTTGCATCAGAAACTACTATTATATCACTATACAAAACAATCGCTGAAGGTAGTTTAGGTGCTATTAATGAAGGAATATAGAGTGCGGGTCGAAAACCAACAAATCAAAAAGCCGAAAGTCAAAGTCAATATCGGTTTTTTGACTGGCGGCTTTTCGATTCTCAGTTTTTTGACTATCGGTTTTTGATCCGTCGGCTTTTTGATTTGTCGGTTTTTCGACCCGCACCCGAAATATATAATACAAAAATGAAAGTCATACAGAAATTATATGTTTATACACACGGTCCCTGTGTTTTAATTAATAAGCAAATTGTGAAAATACTAAAAAAATTATTTCATGGCAGCAGAAAAAAAATTAATTCAGTTTCTTCAATTTAAGTCACAACGATAAAAGTGTGTACTTTTAGTAAATTAAACAAACAAAGATTTCATAAAGAAAATATTATTACAGACAACGAAAATATTGAACGAGCCAGTGTCCGTAAAATTACAGAATTTGTATTCATTATCGTGCAAAAAAGCTTAAAATTCCAGTAATTTAATCTTCATTAATTCGAAATTCGTTAATAATTAGTAGCTGTTGCCTACAGGAGAGCTGCTCCATTCATCGCGCTGAATCCGGCAATAACAATAATCGTCGTTTCGTGGACGTGCCGGCACGCTAATATAGTAGATCCCTAACACTGGAGGAATTATTCCCACAAAGGCGAATTAACAACTGGGGTGGGAATCGAGGGCTGATCTGTCGCACTGGTGATCTGCGCATGCGCAGCTGGTCCCGGTTTCCCATTGGTTCTCTCCTAATTGCGTCCACTTCCACGAGTGTCTTCATTGGCTCGATCCCCCAGGTCGTAGGATTCGGATGCTGGAAGGTGCGCCTTTCTCGTCTGTTCCTTTCAGACACATCGAATCTAGCATTTTCAGAGCACTGCAACATTAGGATTTCCAAAAAAAAAGATTTCTTATCCATCCATGGAGAAAGTTAGCTTTACAAGAAGCTTGGCTCTAGATAGTCAGACCTTACCTTGGATTTGTCTTGTAATCTCGCTTGAGCCAATGCACGATTTGAATACAAGAACTGCGCCGTTACCGAAAATATGTACATATATCCAGTTCAAAATAGTTTAAACTATAGTTACCTTATATTCCCTATCGAGAATTTTTCATTTGTGTGCGTGTTTTAACGATGGTTTAATGATAAGTATACCATTATAATTTGACAGCATTTTCTACCGCATTTTCTTAGTGATACTAAAATAATATTATTTACGCCACTGCACTGTAACTTCGATTTAGTTTATTATTTTAAATTAAGTCCGATTTTAATAAGACTACGGTCATTGAATAGCTGATGAGATTTGGAAACTTTTTCCGAACGGATATATATCCATCTATAACCGAATTATGGATGGAATTAGGTTGAAAAAAAGGTAAAAATTTCGAGATTGGCAAAAAGTGAGCATAAAGTGGACCGGGGGGTAGTCCAAAGTGGACCAGCCCAGGTTCTTCTTAATTTTTTAAAAACATTCGCTCTCTTTTATTTTCAGACAATAAAGAAGCAAATTCCCTATTTCTGATAAGTACAATGACAGAATGAAAAGACATTATTATTGTGTAAATGGAATTTTTCTGTATTCACTTGAAAAAAAATGTTATTCGTAACATAAGACAATATAAAAATATGGTTAATTTTGAAAAATGTCAATTCGAATCAGCAATAAACTTGTACCTGGAACATGATATTCGCGCGCAGTTATTCTCAGTGATATTCCGAATTTCATGGCAATAACAGCCAATTTTCTATTTTCAATATTTCTCTTCTGTCTTTTTCTCACATATCCACCACCCATATTAAATTGAAAAAAAAAATATATCCAGATGTCCAAATGCACTGTAAAGCTTAATAAAACGCAAAAAGGGCCGATCCACTTTAGAATCCATTATTTATCTAATAGCTGATTGAGTCTGAAGGAACACCGTTTTGAAATTAAATATAATTTTTTCAATCCCGGAAATAAGTTCTACCGACTAAGGACGCCTTACGATTAGCGAACAAGTGCACAGCCCTCGACATAGTCTTAACTCGAGACAAAGAATCTACAATATAAACTTGACAACAATCAGTGGCGCTAAATTTGAAATAATCGACATGGTCCGTTTTAGAACATGGTCCGCTTTAGGCCCGTCTCCCCATCTTTTTATTTCATTTCAGATTAGTACAGAAGAATAATTTACAAAGCAGTGAGTACATCGCAGAGACAGCACTTTACCGATAAAGGTAGCGTTTTTTAAGGTCCCATCCGACTTGCCGAGGAACTCTTAGATATTTACGCACTTGCGATAAAAGGGAAAATCCTATCATAAAAGTGTAATGCATCTTAATGGATCCAAATTAATCTTTCGAACTTCGTACTCCATTAAAAATAACCATACCCAAAATGAAACAAGCTGTATTCGTATCTGAAATAATAATATTTGTCTTTATTGGACACAATACAAAGTACAAAAGAATAAGCACAGCTAACGCTGCTTTGCATCCTGTTACTAAATCTAATGTGTGCTTTTAGCTCAAGCTTTTATTTAGTCGAAATTTGTATGTGTATGTGGGGACATATCTCTAGAGTTTATACCTTTGGAAGCATCCCAAAAACGTGTTTTTGAAAGTAATTTTTGTAGCATTTCGTAATAGTACATTAAGTGATATTTTGGAGTGAATATTTTCAGTCAAAAACGTGCGCCAAAGGGTTAAACTGTTGTAAATTGGCAGTTAATAGCCATACACAATTCATCCTAACATGGTGTTTAATATTTAATACATTTCAAAAACAGTTTAAAATCAATTTAAACAATTTAAAAGTTACTTTAAGACATTAAAATACATTAAATACTTGTTAAAATATATGCAGAATAAAGAAGCGCTAAAAGGATCACGTACTCTACAAAGGAAATATTAAATAAACTAACATTAAAGTTTTCCAGTCTATAAAATAAACTTAATGACATTTTTTATTTTCTATCTCTTAATTCAAAACAAACTAATAATTGGTAGCCTTAACAATGTAATGCAACATATAAATAGAAGTGAATTTAATTCGGTATTTTCTCTCTAGCTAGATTGATTTTTCATAAACTTTTCATTTAGAATAAACATATGAACATTACAGATATAAGCAATTCACCGGAGTCTTCGCCAGCGTGACAGTTTAAGGTTAAATGTATCCATGAAATCTATATTTTATATGCTGATTTTTTCTCGGTTTTATTAAAAAACACAAGTTGGTGAACTTTTATCTATCTCGTGATACTTTTACAACACAGGAGAAATTATCAACGTTAAGAAAATCAATGTACACTGAGGAAAAAGTACCAAAACGCAAAATAGCATTCAATAGAATTTCAAAAAGTGCTGGATTACTGAGAGAATGTTTACCGAGTCCTCGTCGACGTACGGCGTTTACGAAGTTAAAAACTGACTTGTTTACATACATTTTAGCAATATTTGAAAATAACATTTATTTTTTAATTTTTAATAAACCATTTGTTCATTTAATACACCAATTTTTGTATATTAGATATTTCGATGTCAGGGATATAAAATTAACTTTTACGCGATATGAACACCAATTTCGTTATAATGAGTAAAATAAGAGTGTATACCACGAATTTGCAACCCAAAAGGTTTGACAACTGCTGTTATATTCAATTCCCGGAAATTCGGGTGTAAAATCGAATTTTACGCGCATTATTATGAAAAAAATATTACAACTGCATATTTACCTAAGCATTACTGGCTTAATTAAAATAATTTAATTTACCACGAAATTTTAAAATTATGTATTCAAACAAATTCATGCAGCAATTTTTGTTGTAAAAGTGGGACAAAACTTTGGGATTCTATCAATGAAGTTGGAATCTTAATTCTTGATATTGATTCATGCAAGAGTGACAATCAATTTGTCTAAATTCAATGATAAAATTAAACTGTCAAATAAAACTGAATATAATGATTTAGATTAATGTTTGAAACAAAGTTTTTACATTTACCCTTAGAATTTTGAAATTAATGTCAGAAAAAATTCTGGATTTTAATTTTATATAAGAATTTATTGTTACAAAAGAAATAAATTAACAAATTTTCATTACAAATAGAAAATAAATCGGATGAGCACGTGAAACTACTAAGGAATTCATCGAATCCGATAATCCACCAACAGTCCAACGAGAGATGGCTGGCTTTAGCGCTGTTTTGTGCACTTTCCTGCATCCAGTGTTGCATATGGAACACCTGGACTCCCATTGCCGATTCATCAATAAAAGCATTTCCATCTTGGAAATTGAGCCACGTTGGGCTCCTGTCAAACTGGGGTTGCATTACATATCTAACATGTTGCATTCCTTGTTGCTGGCTATTGCATAAAAAAGGCAAGTTGATGAATTCTCTAAATATATCTGTTCTAAAATGTCTATATTATAATAGCAATAAGTGAACATAAATATCTTTATGATGAATTATCTTTAAACGTTATTACTTTGCACTGGTCCATGTCCTGGGTTATATATACGAATCGTATTATATAGGAATATATTGTATATTTTAAACAAAAAATATATTATATACGAAGCGTTCTTTCGAAGTTGGCGGAAGGTTGCCCTATGTTATGTTCCCTCTCTTCCGCTACTTTCCATTGTTCGTGTATGTCCGTCGCGGGTCATTGTCACTGAAGTGTTTCGAGATTTGCCGATCCTTGCCGAATATTGAGCGAGTACCCAAATAGCAACGTGAGTTCATATTGGGCGCATAATGACACTCATAAGTGAGACTAAAGCGCACGTTTGTGCTCCGTGTGAGTGCTATTCGTGTCCTCAAATCAGATGACGATCGTTACTCACATATGAGTCTTACCTTATTGAACAATTTGCGCATGCACAAATCACTACCTTCTTGCCGCACAAGCATTTCACCTGACGCTGATTGGTTGCGCATCAAGACTGTTAGCCAATCATGACAAGTATCACAAAAGTCTCATTTGTACCCAGAAGCGAAGAAGATTTATTGCGCGTGTGTAGTCCAATCCCGTATATTTTACTCATTCCCTAACACCCATATGCATTAACATACGCACTCATAAGTGAGATCTCAAATATGAGGATATCGTGAGAATCACGCCTTGCTATCTGCCAAGTCATAGTGTGATCACCAATCCGCAAATTGTTCAATAAGGTAAGACATATATGTGAGTAACGAGCGTCACCTGATTGGAGGATGAAAATAGCACTCACATGGAGCGAAAACGTTCGAACTCGCGTTCCTATCTGGGTGGGGAGCGAGACGCACAAACGAATCCGTGTGTGCATTATTATCGCAAACAGAATGTATCCCTCTAGCAATAGTATCGAGAACTAAATGCCTATTACGAATAAAATACTCGTTTCGTGTCATAGAACGTGTTCATAGTTTTATATTATTATAAATTATGAAGTTTTAAATAAATTTGGCAGATCAGGAATGTTAAAAATATTGAAAAAGTATCGATAATAAGTATTTACTTCTCCATATTATTGATAGAAAGTATCTTTACCATTGTATAACATAAACAGTTTAAGGCGCATACAAACGAATAAAGTGGCAAACGCTTTTTCATTCGAAAAGTCTCCGCTTCTACGCATAAATGAGTGCTCTATGATTCCTGCACTGTGTTTGGCTCTATGATTGGCTAATAATTTTGATAACTAACCAATTGGCGTTGCGTTGAATGCGCGGTAAGTGGATTGCGCATGCGCATATTTGAGAGAAAGGTAATCTCATTTATGATTCTCCAATCGCTCTCCATGTGTACAATCCAATAGCACTCATATGCTCACTCCTAATAGTACATTACGATACAAGTGCGCGAATCACCTACACGCACGCGTATCGTATACCATTTTTTTTAACGTGTGAGCTAAGTGCCCACTTAAGTGAGCACTTAGCGCACGGAGTTAAAAAAATGAGATTTACTCTCACTTATGAGTGCACATGGAGAGCAATGTGAGACTCACGTGGCTACCTGGCGTCCTTTGAAAACTCAAAACAATAAACATTCGATATACAGCACGGCGCGGATAGTAAATGAACAAGTTTAAATAAGCTTAAAATTTATGAAATTCAAGGGTCGGGTATTCATATGCTCACGACCCACAATTAAATGTGTGGCACATACAATTCACATGAGTATATCATTTTATTGGACTTTTAGTCTCTATTTCGCGAAAAAAACATAATGTTAGCTCATCCAGGAATATATCCATACTCATAAATGCAATACTTGTAAAAAAAAATAAGGGAGACATGTGAAATTTAATCACTTTAAATAATTACAAAGCAACTCTGTAACGTCGGGCTTCAATATTCATCAATCTTTTTATCTATGGTATTTTTCCTGTATAAAAACGAAATGATATATATCAAAGCAATGTCGTTCATGTCCTGGGCGTTAAAATCACAAGACTCCACAGTTTAAAAATTCTAGAGATTTGCTCGTAACGTACATATACCGTTTTTAGGTATGTAAGTGATTCTGTTAGTCATATCTAATATATGGCTTCAATATGCCAACTTTTATCGTAATTCTTGCTATTGTGAAAATACTCGAAGTAGTACCTTTTAGTCACTGAGAAGTAACTTTAATACAACTTTTAGTTGCCCACCCAGGAAAACAAATAGTCCGTTTCTAGTTTCTAGACCTCATCTTGAAGGTGGAACAGTAAACAACTATTTGCTGACCTTTCAAATACATTTTAAGTCATCTCAACAATTATCGACCATCTACTTCCAGTGACCTGAACGGCACTTTTCATGTTATCTGCATGTTTATTGTTAAGAGACTATTAAAATTTTGTTACCAAACGTATAACTGACGACGAGGACTATATTGTAATTCACCATAAAATTCATAACCATAGATTGACATGTTTAGAATAAATACACTGAAAGTTGTTCCAAAATGAATTTCGTGGCCGAATTTTTCTGTTTGTTAGAATATGGTATCTCTTATTTTTATATTCGGATTTAAACTGGTCTAACCGAATAATTAAGAATTGTTAAGAATTTATTCAATTAATTAAATTTCATATTATTCTTTAATTTCAGGTCTCGTTTTACCACTTCGACTTGCAGCTATTCTGTCCACGATTGCCGCATTTATTCGGTGTTTATCATCCGAAGAATGGGCGTTTACTATGTCAGTACAGTTAAAATAAAATAAACTATTAAAGTATCTGAAAAATTGATAAATTATTTACTAACTTATAGTGAATCACACGTTGCTGCAGTTCTAAATGGAATTTCCGGGGTCATCATAGGACCTGCAACGGCATTTGTTTCTGCCAGTTGGTTTACATCTGGTGAACGATCTACGGCAACTGGTAAAATTTATTATTTTTTTTCCAAGTCATAAAATTAATTAATCTCATGAAACCTGTATTATTAGGATTGTCCTCAGCATTTAACCAGTTGGGAATGGCTCTTTCGTACTATATTGGTCCGGCAGTTGTCGGAACACCATTTTTAAATACCAGTGTGATCGTTACTAATCATCAGGCTTATGAATCGAATCAAACAGAAAAGTTGAAGATCGCAATGGCCGAAAGAGGTTTGACGACAAACGATTCTGCACTTCATTCCGCGGACCTTCGAGTTCAAATTATGTCATTGATGAGAATAGGTAAACAATGCGATGAATTTAAATGTTGCATTTTAATCAATGTCGTCAACAACATCATCATATCCACCACACGCCAGCGTAATCCGACTCATCAAAACTCCCATTATTCTTTCTTATGGTTGTATAAGATGTAGTATTATTATTTTATAGTATTATTGTCTGGGAACTTGATTTTTTAGTTTCACTGCTCTTCAGCAATGTTAACAATCTGCTGATATTGGCCAATGGGCATTAAATGTAGTATACTTTGCCCCTATACCCTTTTCTTTTCCAAAAATCGTGCAAAATATATCACATTTTTTTAAATGCCCGCAACCTCAGCTAACTCTTCCAACTTCATTTTACTGCCACTTATAAAGATTAGGTGGATTTGCTTCACGATTTACACATTTATAATCTATTTTGGCCTTACAATGAGAGGTGCATGTTGGCTCCTGAAAAGTCCATTTTAAATTCACAAAAACATCGATAAACTATTCTCGAAGGAGCCGCTGTGGGTGTAAATATTTCGGCAACTACAAGATTGTTCACAAATTTTGTCCATCAACCAACATTGTTTGATCAAGATACAATATACCTGATGATCTATTCTTTGTTTGTCAATATCTATGTGGTGAATCCGAAGTGCTTTATCCGATATAGTGTTATCCCCTCTCCCTACCACTACGCAGCTATTGATCTTCAGATGGTGAACTCACCCGCTTTTCTTGTTGTCATTGATTGAAAATGCTGTGAAATATTCAACCACAAAGAAAATATAGTATTGTTTTAATGTATTTTCCTGTTGTTTATTATAAACAATTTCTAGGTTGTTTGAAACACTGAAACGTTGGAATTTGCTGGAAAAGCGTAATTTTGATAGTCGGATTGACCGATTCTAATGCTTCGTCCAGATCTACAGTCTTAGATCGAAATAATTCTACGTTTTTATACAAAGTTGTTTGAAAAATAATTAAATTGAACCCTTTTTCCAGAATTTGTCGCACAACTTCTGGTCCTTTTTGGATTTGTCTGCTTCTTCCCGAAAATACGAAATGCATCTGCTGAATCTACCGGAAAAACTGTGGAGTTGCGATTTCACGAATCAATTCTTCGACTCCTAAAGTAAAAAGCTAGTAAAGTAATTTGTATTCCCATTCTTTTATTAAAAAATAATTATTATAATAAAAAATCATTTTATATCAATTAAAAAAATTCAGTTGAGTATATACAAAAAAATAATATTCACTCTCCTGTAAACAGTAAAAATATATATTCATCTATAAGAGATGATATTACTTCATAGCATTTTTGAAATTTCAATTGATTATATAACCAACAAATTTAACATTCGCAGTCCTAGAAAAACAAAAATATATATATATCGAACATCTTCATTGTTATTCTTGTAAAAGTGCTCTTACATTTTTTTATTGTTTGAAAAAAAATCGATCATCCCTTGTGGGGATCGAACCCACGACCTTTGGATTAGAAGTCCAACGCGCTATCCTCTGCGCCAAAGGGACTTCAGCTTAGAATCTCCAGAAAGCCATATTTCAATTCAATTAATATTAATCAACATTTTAAATTAAATTATGCATTACAACTCGCATGTCTTTACTCTTTCTGTATTGCAACATCCTAGGCATGTTGTTATTTACGCACAACCACCACAGACGTTTGGAAACATATATTTAATTTTGTTGTTGTAAAGAATTACTTTTTATTAAAATACACTTATTGTACATAATGTTCTGTCACTTTTGAGACAGTTTCAGTCATGTTTTGTGAATGTTTAATAAAAGAAATGAATATTCTTACATTAGAAAACTTTGATAATGCTTCTGGAAACAACCTAACGAAAATACTTTGTACCACCCAATAACGAAGTGGTTTGTTAATTATTAATTATTGAATTGTACTTCAGGTATAAATGCTAACAATGCTATATCAATAAATGTTGCAATAAATTTCTAAATCCTTCACGCCAAAACTGAGACCAGTTTTAAAGTTTAAAAATATATATTTAGGCACAGTTTTTGAATACATAAAATTAATAATATTCTATTTTCAAAATGAAAATATTAAAAATAATTTCCTATTTTTCTGTACAGGAATAAGGACATGTGGCTACTTTGTACTTCCGGAGCATTGAGTCAGGGAGCAACTGGACCTTGGTTCGTTATGATAACTATGGCCTTTGGAAATGCAATCACTCAGGTCACTAACCCAATCTTTCTGAATTTTTTTCTTTGTTCTTGTATCTATTGAACAACATTCAATTCTATTGTTTTCCATTGTTGGTCTACTACTTTTATTGCTTAATGTGAGATACGATAATCATAAACGACTTTTAATGATTGAAGCCGTGTTTGACTTAGTAAATTAAAAATTATCTTTTTCCTTGTACTTCATTAAGAAACTTCGTTATCAAATGTGATACGACTATAGTCATTCAATGTATACGAATGCTCATAAAGCCATTTACTATATCTTCTTGCCTTGAGGCATGTACTAATTAACGATTATTAATTGCATTTCACTGGAAAATTCTGTCACATGTCATGAAATACAAAACAAAACACCTTTTCGTTGAATCTAATCAAAACATTCTAGACAGTAGCCAATTAAAGCAATAAAAACATTACTCTTATCAGCTTCTAATAAAGAGCCACTTAGGAGTTTGTTATGGATCTACAAAGAACACGAAATTTTGTTACTTTTATATCAATTGTTGAACTATAAGAGTTTTATCCTTTTATTGAATTATCAGCATCACTATAATAATTAATGAATCGTTTTGACTCTTCTATCACATTCCATATTGACATTGTCGTGGTTGTTTCAATCATTTGGTCAAACCACGTAATCATTTTACATCATAAAACCATTACACATTATAGTTTGGTCGTTTTGACCTTGTGGCCAGATGAAATACACAATGGTTCGTGCCGATGGTCAAATTCGTCTCAATTTCTCTTTTTCCTAATTTTGTACACATTTGGCTTTTTACTATTTGTACTCTCCCAATTCGAAAAACTCAGTATTTGAATCAGTGAAAGAATACTCACTATTGGGTTAGTGACTTTCATCATATTCACTGCCTAAACAGTGAAAAAGTGAATTTTCACTGTTTCAAATTCAGAGAGTAACTGTACGTTTTATACAATTTTCGCTAAACAACATTAAACAAATTTGTTACTTTAACCAAACGTTGGCTTAAACAGCCAGAACGTCACCGTCTTATGAAATTGTCAAGATTGCATTTATGCTATTAGTCGTTTTAGTCTTGGGCGTTTTAGCGCTGCCATATTGTAGATTACTGGAGAAAATTCGAACTCTTTTTACAGAATCTGTTTTACTCTTTACACTTTACACTTTTCTTTTATAAATTTGAGTAAACTTTATCAGAATAAGTCGAATTTATTATATTAGCCATTAGTCTTCTCTATGTAACCTGTATTTTTTAACTATATCCTGCCAAAATGTCCTAATTTAAAACCAATTACAGGGGATTCCACAAAAAAGTAGTTTTATATTTTTCAATTAATTTTCTGTAAATGAAATATTAGATATGCATTTGAAGTGTGCATATTTTAATTATCCGTCTGTTTCTTGCGACAGGAAGAAGCTGACAAGTTGGCTCTATGGACGATATTAGTTGGTAGCGTCCTAAGTTTGGCTGCTTCTCGTATTGTTGACGTTTTTCAAGGTAAGTTTACGTTCCACGTTTCTTTTTGCCCAGGCATTTAATTCACTTTACACTAAATTTACAATATTCCTTACTAAAAAAAATGTCCAGGTCACCACAAGGTTGCAATTTACCTGCTGCTTGCTATTTCATCGGCAATGTTTCTTTGGGTATTGCTCCTGGATAATCGAGTCCTTGTGTTTCACAAAAATGAACTTTATTTAGCGGTTCTGCTAGGAATTTCCGCAAGCTGGTCAACTCCTGCTCTTTACCTCGAACTTGCTTCAGAAATTTCATTTCCGGTGTCTGAAGCTATCGTTGGAGGATACTTGATCTTTCTCGGAAACGTCATCGGCATGATCTTCTACTTTTTTTATTTTATTCCTTCACTAGGTAAATAATAATGCAGCATTATTATATGTTTGTTAAAATAATCTGTATAAATTAATAATTTACCAAACATTTAGGTGAACATTGGTCGAGTTATTGCGTGTTCATCAGTTTGACAATTTCGTCCATAATGATAGTTTACGTTAAAGACGAGTACGTGCGAACACAAATTTAGTAAGTTGAATTTCTTCATTATTATCAATGATTTCTTAAAAATAGCAGTTTAATATTTTGGGGGAAAAAAGCTTTTTTACCATTTTTAATACGAAACCGAAAGAGAAAAATAGCTTCATTTCGGAGTATTCTCTAAAACAGGGTTCATAAATATTAACATATATCGACATAAAATATATTAAAACATTAATACTCCCTATACTTATGGTGCTTGGGAACGAGAAACAAATCACATGAAAATGTTGAGAAAATCTTTCACGGTACACTGAGAAAAATTGTTTACAGTTGATGTAATAGCTTCATAGTAAATCTAACAGAATAGATGGCGATGCAAAATTTGAAACCTTATGACGACACGTTTTTTAAAAATGCACTTTTATTACATTGAAGATCTGGATGAAAATTATCATACAATTGAATCGAAAATTAAGAACACGATTAATAATAAAATCATGACTTTTAAGCAAAAAACTGCAAAAAGGATGTTTCAATTTGAAACGCTTTTGTTCCTATTTATAAGACATTTTCGAATATCTTATAAGGAGACTTTATAAATATAAATGACTTTATCTATAGGCTCCAATCGCAGCATTAACATATACATTGTTGATTACATAACCTAAAAGTGTTTTTTTTTTAATTTTATTTACAATCTGTTACAACAACAATGACAATAAGTAAAATTTTCTAGCTATTACAATAACATACGGTACAAAGTATGAATACAATTTTTACATCACTTTGACATATTATAAGAGGCTTACGTATTAATCTTGAATTTCTGAAAGTAACTTGGAGCAGATTTCTTGAAAGTTGGTTTGGGTATTCGTTAAGTATATGTTTATATATTTCGTTCTTGTGTTTTTGACCTGTTCCGCCACTGATAGCAGGCCAAGATCTTTGCGTATATGAGTTCGTTAGGTAAAAACCATGGTGCGTCTACTATTTTTCTTGTTATTTGGTTTTGGAACCGTTCGAGGATATCGATGTTTGATTTGGATGCTGTTCCTCACAGCTGCATACCGTAGATCCACACCGGTTTAAGAAAGCACTTATAAATGAGGAGTTTATTGTACATTGAAAGCTTCGATTTTCTTCCTAGTACCCAGAACATTTTTCTTACTATGAGAAACAGGTTTCTTTTGGTCTATACGTGTTCTCTCCATGCGAGTCGTCGACGATCGTGAATACCCAAATATCTTACTTTGTTACACTGAGGAACAGCTACATTAATTAAGTATACCGTGGAATATGTATCTTTGCGTAATGTAAATGTTGCGTTTACAGATTTACCTTCACTAATCCCTATTCTCCAGGCCTTATACCAGGACTGAACTTTTGATGATTTTAGTAGCTGCATTTTGGTCTGTATCTATCGTTATGAATGCGATATCATCAACAAAGGTTGTAGTTGTCACATCGTTGGATGTTGGAATATCTGCAGTACACAATAAAAATAGTATTGGGCCACGTACACTTCCGTGTGGTACTCCTGCTGTAATAGGATAGGGTTTTGTTATTTCTCCATTTATTTTGACTTGAAACGTCCTATCAAAAAGTGTATTTGATTGTGTAAAAATGGATGAATATTCATTTTCGTTCAAATTGCGTTCGAATATTAACCAATTAACGCTCATGAATCTATACGTTTTTCTTTTTAGCAAGATTATTTAATAACGAAAGCTTCGGACAATTTCAAATCAAAATTTTCAAAAATTAAAAAAATAATAGTATATTCCGCTATAAATTCTAAGGTATTCCAAAAGTTGATAGTTTTCGAGAAAAAAAATTAAAAATTGTTGTAGTTTAGGATGTTTTTTCTCGAAAATTGTGATCTTTTTGAAAAAATTGCTCAGAACCAAAATTGCTTAAAATTTATCACGGAAAATACTAGATTTTTTTTTAATTTAAAAAGGTACCAAATATCTCAAAATACCACCACAAATATCAGAAAAAATTCCATTATATTTTTCGATGAATTCTAAAAACTTGTCATTTTTATTACTATTTGGAAAAACTCATAGTTTTCGTGTTACAGTGTCCCAAAATTTTTCAAACAAATTTTCATCGTGGACCATTTTTAAGGACGTTAAAATGAAGTCGCGCAAAAAAGTAACATTTTTTTTCTTAAAATTCGAAATTCCGTGTACTATCATGCATAGTTTCAATCCGTCACGAACGTTCAATACGTGATCGCTTTAAAAAATTCTTTTCAATATAGAATACATATTATTTTGATAAGTTTTCTTACGGCACTTTATAATTTTCAGTATTGAAAAATTATTATGTTCAACATTATATCAGAAAAATTTCAATAATTTTGTATTCGTTATCAACGAACATTTTATTTTGTTAGAGTACGCGTGTAACACAATTATCATATTACGTCTTAGAAATTAATTCACGCTGGTAGATTAGTAGTCGGCGTCACGCGCGGTTTGTTTCATGTGCGCCACACGCACACAAGATATTACAACAAACTTTCGAAACTGAGATTTTAATTTTTCAATGAAAATAATAAATATGGTGTAAAATTCGCAAATGAACTATAACTATGTCTGTAAAGTCAAAAAGACAGGTAACTTTGAGATAAAAATATCAGCACTTTCCTGTAGGTCAACATTGTTATTGTATATTAACTCATATATTGTAACATTCAAGGAGCGTTCGTTGACTGTGAATAAAGCTTACGTTAAATTTTGTCGTTTGTACTGCGCATGTCAACAATGCGTCGAAAATCGCAGAGAATCGAGTAACTGCGTGTGTGTATGTTTGTTTATCTCTGTTTCGGTGAAACTGTAAGCCGGTAAATATATTACATGTCACGTAATAATCCTAGCATTAATATTTAAAATTCTTATATTAACTATTAACATAACAAATTTAACCGAATCACAGATTACATGATATAATCATGATAAAGTATCTAACGTTAAGATCAAAATCTAAATATTGTTATCTGTACTATGAAGCTATTACATTAACTGTAAACATTTTTCTCTCAGTGCAGGAATTCTTCCTGTACCCCTTCCAATGCGTACAAATGTTGAACTCTATAATATTCACGCTTTGAGTACTTCTACCAAACTTTCGTAGAGCGGAATGCATGTTTCTTGAGCGTTTCCCAAACGCCAATTTCACGCTTTATGAACTCTTACTGGACACTCATATTTTTACCAGGGTGGTGATTAACGACAAACCGGTGTCAAACTATTGAAAGATTAAATATCTTAAACCATGAACAGAATAGGTTATGTTATATTCGAGAGGAGAGTTGCCGAATATTTCCGAAAATACTCGAATCGACAATCGTAAACATCTCTTATTTCCGAAAATTGTTGACCTAAGGTCAATTAATTTCTTTGGTATTTTCTAGATACCGTTTATATAGTAATAAGAATTTTGAAAAATCGATTCAGGCGCATGTTTATTTACGGTTCTGAGTGAAAATTCCTATCTTATCGGCGGATCACTTTAGAATTTCTTTAAGTAGAACGAGTAAATACGAAGAAACGTGAAAAAAACTTCAACTACCCAATAAACCAGAAAGTATGCGGAATCGATATTTTGCATTCTGTTTCTTGCTAGTGGCGTTTTGATTATCTGACATTCTTATTCGAATTTATACTATTTTATATGAACTGCAATTCAAGAATTCAATTCATTCAATCTTATACGAGACACCGTATCTAACCTTTTGCTACGGATGACAAAGATCTTTGTCGTTAGGAATTTTTTCTGACTGCGGAAGGAACGCAATCTATGTCATAGGATACATTAGTCTAATGAACTCAATATAATGTATCCAATTTAAAAACTGGACCATTTCTAGACAGTCTAAGGCAAACCGAACAAGATGCCGCTGCCCTTTTCCAAAAACATGATGTCCAAAAAGAGATGCAAGTTCTTAAAATACATATAGCTGTTTTTACGATTTTGTAAAAATCATTGTCATGAGCTCGGACATCGTATTAGGTCAATGTCTGCATTAAAAATTAATGAAATCTTTTGAAACTGGACACCCGTGGGTTTTCGAAGTCGCTAATTACAACTCTGATGATATATTTTGAAAACTCAAAATGGCAGATCCAATATGGGGGATACATTTTCCAAAAATCGAACCATTTGGCTGGAAAACTGGCTCCACTCAGAGGTTTTGATGGCCGCTAATTCCAAATATGATGATATATTTTGAAAATTCAAAATGACGGATTCAATTTTTAACCTTCCTCCATTAGTTTCGATATACAGCATCTATACGCATATTACCACGAGTAGGTTGGAGAAAAGTCTTCATAGGGTTCTCTTTTTAAAATTATTTATTTTTGATATAATTTTAAAAATTTTGTTGTATTTCTTTTTATGTTTGGTTTTTAAAATAAAGACTGTAAAATATTGAAATTAGTGTTTCTTCCCACATGTAATACGATAACTCGGCAGTTCATCAAAGAACAAATTTGCACGGGATACTCTGGATAGATATCCCAAAATAATAAACTCCATAAAATATCTCTGGAAACTAAAAATATAGTTTTGTAGCTGTAGCATCGAAGAAGTTTTTGGTAAAAACAAAAAGTTCGGAATAAATTTTCTATAAATAATGGGTGCGGATCAAAAAACCGACAGTCAAAATCCAACAATCGAAATGCCGACAATCAAAAAACCGACAGGTCAGAAAATTACTGTTCTTCAGACGATATGTCTATCCTTTTATGTGTCGGCTTTTTGACAGTCGGTTTTTTGACTGTCGGTTTTTTGACCTGTCGGCTTTTTGATTCGTCCGTTTTTCGACCCGCACCATAAATAATGACGAGAGTGTTCCTATTGCTCTAACAACCTGCCACAAGCAGCATTTGTTGTCCTGCGCTCTATGGGAAACCTATGAATAACAAATTGCCGTAATTTTAACATGTAAAAACTGACATAAGATTAGTAATCATTCTTTATCAGAATTTTGATAAAGGCGTCCGCCATATTGAATCCGCCATTTTAAATTTTCCAAATCTGACTTCAGATTCATAACAAAATTTGACTTTAGGACATCATCAGAGATACACATACACTTTCCTGACATATTTTTGTGCGCTGAACACAAATCCGTTTACAGAATTTTTCCGTCACCCTCCATTTTCTAAATATCCGTCATTTTGTATTGTTTCCAAATTCGTTTCTTTTGAAATTTTTTTCTTTGCAATAGAACATGATAATTAAATGTAAGACCTCTTATTTTACGCACAATTACTTCCAGAATACGTGTGAATTTTTCCAGATAGTAAAAAAACAGTGGTTCTTATTGTCAGTGAAAAATCTCCAAAGAATCACTAAAAAAGACAACATTTGGGGTATTTTTAGGATAAAAAATGCGTATAACTTGAAAAAATAATCTTAAAAATATTCTACGTCCATAGTCCTATAGTAGTAAAATCATGCTTCAATTACTGAGGCTGTGCGTCTATTTAAGTTTATTTAGATTGAAGATATGAATTTTTCCCGATAAAGTCGAATAAATGTAAATTTAGTACATGTGCGCTGGAAGCAGTTGCACCGAATACGAGAATGATTTCCATACCTTTCGCAATATTCAAACATTTTGCAGCACTTTTCAGCGTATTTTTTCATATATCTATATATATTTGATTCGGTAAATCCAAAACCACCGAATATTACCGCCGAAAATTAAATTATACTGAATGCCTCTGAATACAAATAGGCGTATTGAAACCAGTCTATCCGAATCCAATTTACTCCAAAAATAATATTGCCGAAAATAAATAGTACTCAATTCCTCGGAATCTAAAAAGGCGAATTCAAACCAGTCTCTGCGAATCCATTTCAATCCAAAAATAATATCGTCGAAAATAAATAGTACTGAATACCTCTGAATTCATGAAGGTGAATTGAAACCGATCCCTGCGAATCCAGTTGAATCCAAAAATAATATTGTGAAAAATAAATAATGCTGAATGCCTCTGAATACAAATAGGCGTATTGAAACCAGTCTCTCCAAATCAAATTTATTCCAAAAATAATATCGTCGAAAATAACGAATGCTGAATGCTGCGGAATAAAAAAAAGCGAATTCAAACAAGTCTCTGCGAATCCATTTCAATCCAAAAAATGATATTCTCGAAAGTAAGTAATGCTGAATGCCTTTGAATTCAAATAAACATATCGAAACCATACTCTGCAAACCCATATAAATCCAAAAATAATAATGTCGAATACGACTAATGCTGAATGCCTCTGAATCCAAAAAGATGAATTCAAATCAGTCTCTGCGAATTTATTTGAATCCAAAAATAATAATGTCGAAAATAAGTATTGCTGAATGCCTCTGAATCCACACCGGCCTGCGCGAATCCATAAAAGGTGGCATATCAAATCATGATAGTCCAAAAAGAAGCTTTTTATATATATTTTTTTCGAAAAAGTGTAATTGAAAATGGGATTTACTTGGATTCAAAGGCATTCGCGGGCATAGGCGTGAATCCAATGGAATCCCTTTAAAATTGCGAATTCGAGAGGAATCAAGATAATGCGATACATTTGGATTGAAAGGCATTCGCAGGCGTAGGAGTGAATCAAAATGAATCCATTTTAATCAATTTCAATCGATTTCAATCTAGGACAAATTGCGATTTCGCAGGGATTAAAATTTTAAATCCCTCCGAATCCTTTTTCGATTGCTGAGTAGTTTACAGAATCATCATTTTATTATACATTCAACATGAAAATACTTTAAATTAATTAATTACGCACAGAAAATTAATCTACATAACTTTACCTTCAGCTTATCAGAAGTTTCTAAGCAAGATCTTCACCATATGACCGATGCTGAGCGTTTATGGATTTTACGAGAATCTCGAGGGCAAGACACCCATTTCAAAAAACATCTGCGAGAAGAAGAAACGCACTCAGAAGCAGATGATTTAAGTGATTTTACGTAATAATCCAACAATAGCATGGAAGAAAATAACAAGCATAAAGTTGTACATTACGATTAAGAAATGATTGTATACTATTTTGTCCACTTTTGATATAAATATGCTTGAAAATCTAAAGTTTTTATTGTAATAGATAGGTAGGTATGTCAGAATTCAAAGTTACCGGCCTCTGTTTTACCAACACTACTCAAAACAACAATCGAAACTAATAAGCATATATGTATATGCGAATTTGCAAATTGTTTTCTCCTGGTCGCGACATTAATTTCCAAATTTCATTGTTTTGGTGCCTATGTGGGTCTTGTATTCGGAAATATTGTTCGGGCCACAGTCAACGCTCGTTGACAACATTGTCACAGCTGTCAAGTCGCGATTTTCGTCAAAATCGCGTCAGCTGTTCGATGCAACAAAGCATCCGACGATGTAAGACGAGAAATTGTTATGCGTCATAGTGGAGATATGTTTGTGTATAATTCAGCAGTTGAATGAACGCAATTTCTTATCCAATCCAAGATATTTAGGATGGAGAGACAAAAATCACGCCAGGTTAGGTTATGATTATAATTTAAAATATAAATATGACCATTAAAAAAACCCACTTCGTATAAATGTTATTTATTTCATGTACCTTTTGTTTTTCGTACTGTAGAAAAGAAAAAAGGATCGCATCCGGTCCTCGACACTAGAACGTCAGATACCGGATGCTCCTACTTTGGAAGAGTTCGAATGCCTTCTTGGGGAGTCACCGACAAATTACCCAAGAGGCGAAGGAATCGAGAACATGGAGAGTGAGTTGCACTCGGCTGCTATTGACATGGAAGTGTACGAAAATGAATCGGAAGAAAAAATACCAAATATCAAAGTTGAAAGTCAGGTAGACGATGTGGATGGAGTTCCGACAGCTTCTGCACCACTCGTGGAAGTCGATGCCGAGGATGAGATTGTCACAGCAGCAAGTTTGGAAGACGCACCCACTGCTCCAGTTATCGATAATGTTCTACAGCTGTCTGTAGCAATGGTTCCAGAAATTCGGAAACCTGTTAAACTCGAAACAGTTGAAAAAACCGAAGTTACGAGCGTAACTTCCAAAAATACTAGACCATTTACGGAAGCAGAGTTAGCAACGCTATATAGTAATCAAGAATTGGCATTGGTCGATACGTTTGTAAATGAATTTGTTGATGTACAACTGAGAGGAAATGTAATTAGACAGCAACATCGATTGCACGAGCTGCTGATGAGTTACCTTAGAGTTAGAAATCATTTGATTGTTGATTCACATGACTTAGAAAATTTGAAAAAAACTTGCAAGGTATGATCTTAACCCAATAACGCCCAAATGCACAGACAATTTACACCAACTTCAACGCTTATTTCCAATACGAAATAAATTTCGAAAAAAATCATACTTACCAGATTCTACCATTTTCAGCGTCACTCTTTAGTGGTGGAGAGAAAATTGTAAAAAATTCAAAATTTATCTATGATTTTAGCATATACAATAAGAAAACAAGTTTTTTTCAGGGCGCATTTCTTACAAATATCGAGTTTTCGATACCATATCGTGCTTTGAAAGAACTAAAATATATTAGAAGGGTGCACTCCATAGTTCTACTTAAAAGCTACACTGGTATATATTTTAAATTTTCTGATGTTAAATCCAAAATGGCTACTGCAACAACGAATTTCTATTTAAAATTGAACAATTTTTTTTCTTCAAAACCATACGCTTTAGAGAAAAATTTCTAAGGACAATTTTGTTTTAGAATGAGTCAAAGAATACCCTCGATTATTTTCGAAATTTCGAAAAACCTAAATTTTGCAAAATGTTAGTTGAAAAATCTAAACAAAATTTAGGGCATTATTCAACCAATTCTAAGACATTTTTGTTCTGTGCAAATTTTCTCTAAATTGTATACTTTTCCAGAAAAAAAAATTACTAAACTTTTCTAGACATCTAGACCAATCATTTATTTTCTTGATAACTATAGTCTTTAGAGAAAATTTCCACAGAACAAAAATGTCTTAGAATTGGTTGAAGAGTGCCCTAAATTTTTTTTAGATTTTTAAATTGACATTTTACAAACTTTAGGTTTTTCGAATTTTCGAAAAATTTAAAATTGTAGCAATACATTTCGAAAAAATTCGAGGGTATTTTTTGACTCACTCTAAAACAAAACTGTCCTTAGAAATTTTTCGCTAAAGTGTATGGTTTTGAAGAAAAAAATTGTTCAATTTTAAATAGAAATTCGTTGTTGCAGTGGCCATTTTGGATTTAATATCACAAAATTTAAAATATATACCAGTGTAGCTTTTAACCACTTCAATGGTAACGGATCATATATGTATAAAAAAAATTATTGACAAACGTGGTAATGGATCATATGTGTACATTTTGCAATAACTTTTACAATTCTTAATGAATTTGCATGAAACTTCGTATACCAAGATATTTTGGGTCGCTGAATCCGAATCTGTCGTCAAAATGGGAAAATTCAAAATGGCGGATCCAATATGGCGGCTGTAAATTTGCTAAATTTATTAAAATGTGCAGGGCACATTTTTCTTTATACGGAAAACAACTGAAAATTGTTACTCGGGCGTTTTCGGGGTCGCTGATTACGAATCTGAAGTTAGTTTTTGAAAATTCAAAATGGCCGACCGAAATGCGAAAAATTACCCAAACTTTATGAAACTGGGTTCTCGGGGGTTTTCGGGGCCGCTGATTATAAATCTGAAATCAGATTTTGAAAATTCAAAATGTCGTTTCCAAGATGGCCGACATAAATGTAAAAAATTTACTTGATTTTGATGAAAGTTGGTACTCGGGAATTTTTTGAGTCGCTTATTACGAATTTGAAGTCAGATTTTGTAAATTCAAAATGGTGGATCCAAGATGGTCGACATAAATGTGAAATATTACTTGATTTTTTAAATGATTAATTAAATGTTAAATGATATATTTTAGGAAAAAATGGAACCCGTATTTCACCGTTTTTCGATATCTTAAGTACAGGGCTGTACCACTTCTGGCACTTTTTTTTTTTTTAAACAGCTACCACTGAAGTGGTTAAGCAGCACTATCGAGTGCACGCTTCTAATATACTTTAGCTCTTTCAAGGCACGATATTGTATAGAAAACTCGATATTTGTAAGAAATGCGCCCTGAAAAGAACTTGTTTTTTTATTATATATGCTAAAATCATAGATAAATTTTGAATTTTTTACAATTTTCTCTTCACTACTCGCAAGAGCGAACTCGAAAATGGTAGAATCTGGTAAGTTTGATTTTTTTCGAAATTTATTTCGTATTGGAAATAAGCGTTGAAATTGGTGTAAATTGTTTGTGCATTTGGGTATTAATGGGTTAATTTTCTTTCGTACAATTTTCTCGTAATGTAATTGTAATATTTAAAATTTAAATCGTTTAGGAAACCCAGAAACAGTTATGGTGTTTGGATAAAGCTTCTGTGACGGAAAGTGGAGAGTGTCAGGATGGAAATCCTGTCACTGCAACTCACGAATACTCAATCGCTCATTTTAACCAACAAACTTTAGTTGCTCTAACACGTAACCTATCTGCAATCAAAGAATCTCTACACAATTTTCAAGCTTTATACTGTTACGAAGCTGAAACTTTACGGCTTCAGATCGAACATTATGTGCATCGGGTGTGTTCATCTTGCAAGGGGTTTGCAAATCTTGCACAAAATGCACCAGTCACTCTCATACAGGTATTTATTGAACACATATTTGTTATATTATCTAATGCATTTTTAGGTATTGTTTAAAATTCGTTCATTTAATTATTTCTTCTTTTTTCAGGCTGAAACGTCGCAAACAGCTCCGCAGCTGATCGAACTGCGAATGTGCATTACAATCCTATTCAATTTTCAGCGGCGTGTATTAAAGGATGGTAAATTTGTGCTGGACACCAGAGAATGGCTGGGGAAACTTGTAGCAGTGATGCTTCGAGTAGCCACATGGCAAGATCACCTGTTTTTGTTAAGTCATATTTTAAGATGTCCTGGAGGAGTGGCTAATTGGGCTCGAAGTTACGTACAGGTTCCAGTTCCCGTTAGAGGGAAAACATCAAGTATTTCAACGTTGAATGACCCATGTTTAGATCACATAGTTGCACTGCTGGCTGCTATCTTGATGCCGGTCAAAGAACGAGAAAAATTTCTTGAACAGGTAATTTTATGCGTTAATTAATATAAAAGATTATATTTCATGCAATTTATTAAAATCATCTTTAAAAAATCGATTTTAAACCAAAATTCCATCGAAATGATAAACTTAGACAAATATTAAATAGAAATACAATTCTTTTAAAGATAAAACAATCTATATAAATGAAATAACACTGGAAAAGAAACATAAAATGAAAAGAAACTAATCGAATGTAGAATAACATTTAAGGTGGAGATTGTTTAAAATAATTAAAAGAAAGCGAGGAAAAACTATATATTGTGTGAAATGATAATAGTTTCATTTTAAGACAATATCTTCTTACTGTTGTGACATAACTATAATTATTGTATACAAATTTATTTTGCTACAATCGATTTCATCAAAATCTTTTGTAAAAATAATATATTCTGTTAAATTTTAGTCAAACTGTATTCGATCAAAGTTTTCAGGTGTTTTGGACTAATACTCGAAACTATACTAATCTAGTGCTTTTATTTCTTTCATCTTTTAAATGTATACTTATTTTGTTCGTATATTACTATCATTTTATTTAAAATTGTTCGCACAATAATGCATTTTAAACATAAAAGAAATTATCATAAACTTACAAACCATGAACTAAACAAAAATTAAATTGACTTGAATTCTCATCAATTGCGTTTCTCTCTTTGAGTTTTCTCTATAATTTTGTTGGTTTGTTATGGAACATTTCCAAACAAGAGTCTTAAAGAATAGTAGAGAATTTTATGTATTTAATACTGTACACATATTGCAAATATTCTTTGTTCGATGAGAATCAACTAGCTTTATATTGAATCTCTATCGAAAAAAGTGTAAAGAAAATTTATTGCAATTTCGGCATACGAATTGTCATACAAGAGAGTAGTTCTTCATACAGCCGCTAGAGGCACGATCGTGATAATTGAAACTCTCCTTTCTTTCTCGCTACAGTGACGCACGTCCGTTTCATATGTGGGGCATTACACACCAACTCACCAGCTTTTGAAATTGACCGGTAGATTTTTTATTCTTATAATTTGGTAAAATAAGTATTTTGCTCACACTTTTTCCGATTTTGAAAGACACTCACTGACAAGTGAGAATTTTTCAAAATATGTTTTGAAATTATCAAACCCTTCTAACTCGGTTGTTATGCAGTAGAACTTCACTTTATTGTCCTACTCGGGGTTTTGTCTTTCATTTTGTTGTCCGATAAATACACATCGTTTCTTGCGCACCTTCCAGCTGATACAATAGGGATGACACTGGAAATACAAAAGAGGGAAAAAGAACTAACCTTACCTGCGCTAAATACGTGAGGGGAATCTCGCTAATAATGTGAAGGTGCTAACAAAGTGAAGAGCAATAAAGTGAAGTTCTACTATAATTAAATAGCAAGTAAACAATAATATTGCTAATTTTAAAATGTAGTTTCATATGAAAATAATAATAATAAATTCAACATTTTTTAAAAATGGACATTTTTATTAAATTCAGAAAAAAATCAGTAATAAGTACTGCACATGTTTTGGCACCAAATTTTGTATACCACATAGTGTATTGTATTCTTTTCTATAATAATGGCATACAAAATGTTTATTGCTACATATAGAAATAACAAAAAAAAACTCAAATGTAATTGTAATTAAAAAAAATGTATATGAAGTATTTCTGGTCGTTAATGACGAATCCAGGGTCAGTTTTTAAAAAATAAAAATGAACAGCTTTGTTTCCAATTTGTTACTCGGAGGTTTCTGGGGACGCTCAATGCGAATCGAACCTTAGATTTTCAAAATTCAAAATGGCGGATCCAATATGGCGATCGACAAAATAAAAAATTTATTGGATTTAGTTGAAATTTGTTACTCGGTGGTTTCTGGAGTCGCTGATTAAGAATATGATATTGTACTTTCGAAATTTAAAATGTCAGTTTTCAAATTTTTGTACGACGTATTGGATCTGCCATTTTGAATTTTGAAAATCTCCGCCGGATTCGTAATCAACGACCCCGAAAACCCTCGGTTAACAAGTTTCAAGTGAATCTGATCAATTTTCAATTTTTTATCCGCCATATTAGATCCGCCGTATTGGATCTTCCATTTTGAATTTTGAAAATCTGAGATCGGATTCGTAATCAGCAATCCCGAATATCTTCGAATAACAAATGTTAGCTTTTTTCCATATAAGGAAATACATATGTATGCTTCAAAGGGTTAAATAAAGTAGTAATATTCGAGGAATATTTTTTTTAACTGAGGGCTGTTGTCGGGCGGACGTTTATCTTTTTGCCATAAGACGTATAATATCTTTGACGTACACATAAGAAATGTGTTATTATGAGTGCCATTCCATTTTAAAACGATTAAGTTTTGGAGTATTTTTTTGACATCGAAATTTTTTAATATGCTGGAAATACAGTATTCCCCGTCGTAAGTTATACCGCCCAAAGTTACATATATCTAGCCTAAGTTATAGATTCGACTTGTCCAAAGTTATGCCACTCTCTTCCTCTCCTTCCCCCACCACATTGTTTCGCTGAGCCACACTCGCTCACGATACACACATACAGAAGCAGTCATTGCACGGATATAAACCGAGTTACGGAAGTGGGGAAAGTGAGGGGCTATAACTTTGGATAAATTTCCACCATTTTGAAAGAACCGACGGTATAACTTAGGATGGGGACTACTGTATCTTATTATTGGAGGTATTTGGTGACAAATTCACTCTTGGAAATTTTTCGACATCGGCTAAAATGGCGGAGATACGAGCCTTCAAAATTTGAATATTTTAATATTTTGTCGGGTTTCAAAAATTTATATCTCGGAAAATACTCATCGTAGCGTAATTTTACATATATAAAATATTGCCAGAAAATACTTCTATATAAAAAAAAACATTGACTTCTAAAAAATTAATTTTGAATATTGTTATTGGTAATTGTTATAAACAAACTGTGCATATTGCCGGGCGGCCAGAGTTAAAAACTAAAAAAAAAAAATATAATATAGCCAACCATGTTTTCTTTCGAAATCCGTTGAAAAAAATTAGGGTCCGTGAGAATTGGCACCGTAATAAATAAATAAAGCGGCAAATGCCATAGCGCTCGGAGGAATAGAATACTACCGAACGATAGGCGCAGTTCAGAATATTCGGGTTTTCGACTACTACGCTCGGCCATTAGTGAAGTTTGGTGATATATTGGTCATACCAATATCCAAATCGTCTACGATTTTCTACAAATTCACCATTGCGATTTCTAAAATTTTGTGTTCTCATATGCAATTGACAACTTCGAAACCCCCGAAATATCAAGTTTCATAGAATTTAATGTAAATTTTTCAATGTTATCCTTCATATTGGATACGCCATTTATAATTTCAATAATTTCAAATATCTGAAGTCGAATTTGTAATCAGCGAGCTCGAAACCCTAAAACCGGAAAATGCTGTTGAAGTCAATGGAAATTAAACATTTTTTTCGTCGTTTTCAATTTTAAAATTGTGAGACCAGAATCGTAATCAGTAGCGCTAAAAATATAAGAATCGCTATCATTAATAGTGGGGTCTTTCACAAATGACTTTTTTAATTGTTAATTTTTTTATATTATTTTGTTTATGATTACACAGCCCCACAAAGAAAAGAGGGTTGAACTGGGAACTAGACCACATAGGTCCGATGTATTTTAACCACTAAACTCGATCTGCAATAAAAAGTGCGTTTTCCCGCTCGTTGTCGAGAAAACCTAAAAAAACTATAAAAAACACGATTCATCAGAGTTCATCGTAATTGAGATATATTCTTCCTCGGGAATGCACGCGAGTTGTCCGAGAGGGGGAAATTATAGATTTTTCATTGGTTGGGCATAAGCGGAATTTCATTGTTAGAATCCGACCCACGTTACATCTAAAACACGTTTTTATAGCAAAAAAAAGCTTTAAAAAAAGGAAAATTATATTTCTCTGGTTGCAACAACATTATTTCGATGTACTTTGACCTGGTCAAAACTGCGAAAAACAAACACGTTTCTACTAAAACAAGGTTCTACTTGATAGTTTATTAAGTTGTAAAACTCGAAGAGTCATATGTTTTGTGTTTAGTTAATAAAATCATAATAACTCCTTAATTCTTAAGAGGGAAGAAACTTATATTTATACATGATTCGTAATGTTTAATCATACAACATCTCATAACATTAATAGAATTTGTTAAAAGTAATGGTTATCGTAATATGTTCACAGAAAATGTAACAAAATAATGAACCACAATAATCCGTAAACAAGAAAATATACCGAAAAAGGTAATGTATAGGATAATCTCAACATTCAACAAAAAACGTAATATTTCATACTCTCATAAAACTATTTTTAAGAAACACATTAAAGTAATAAATGTAATATAACTCCATCCATAAAAAACAATCTGAACCAACATTAGTCATGTAAATAGTTGATGTTTTTAAAAAAGTGCCAACAGTGACATGTGTGTCTTGTACCTAAAATATGAAAAAAAAATCGGGAAACTTATAACAGAACAGATCAGAAATCATCTGCCATATTTAGAGGTAGTTAAAATAATGAAAATATTTTAGAAAAAAGCATTAGAACGCGAAAAACTTTTCAAATTTAAAGGAAAATCTGTATTCTAACATATATGATACAAAAAAAAAAACAATAAAAAGTTCCATCATTGTGATGATTTTTTCCAGCATCTTTGAAATAACTCTAAACCATTCCGGAGAATTTCAGACTTCAGAATGAAACTTTGGACTGCAGTAAAACATAAGTTACATATTTTCGTCTTTGTTATCATGTTGTGACTTATTTAACTCTTTGAATCCGATATCAGTTTCCTGAAATTTAAAATGGTAGATCCAATATGGTGGAAAAACTGTCAGAAATTTGAGAAAAGACGCTAAAAATCTTGTGCACTATGTAGGATTATTCAATGATAGGTTGCCAAATTTTTTTAAAATTTGTCTACCTTATTGAATCCACCACTTGACAGTCGAAAAACAAACAGATTCCTAATCACGAACTTCTCTGAAATTTAAAAAATTTTGTCTCCCATATTGGATCCGCTATTCTGAATTTCGAAAAATTAATATCGGTTTCGGAATCAGTGACCCCGAAAACCCCTGAGTATTGTTTTCCATGAACTTTACTTAAGTTTTCAGAATAATGTTCGCCATGCTGGATCGTCCATTTTGAATGTCAAAAAATGAATCACGGATTCGGAGTCACCGACCTCGAAAAAAAGTAACAATATTTAAAAGAACACGTTAATTGCCGAAGTTCTTCGGAATTACATTAATCAGAAAAAAGTAACGTTTTTAAGCGTTAATTTGTTTATAACAAACCCAAAACTAATATAATAACGATAACACTGACAAATATAAACCATTATCACATTAAAAATGCAACAAAACTACCACTATAGTGGTGTATGGGGCTCAAAGGGCTCATGAAGAAGTGAACGTTAATATTCATACATTAGGAAGTGTTTTTTTTTAAATCGACCGTTAAATTTTTTCTCCACCCTTTATATATCTTTTTTTTTTGTCTTTCCTTCGTTTTTAATAAATTCTCTCTATTGGACCAGTATACACCTAAACTACTAATGTAGTTCACATTTTAAACCCCTTTCTTTTCGACAGCATTAGAACTTATATCTCACTGTCGAAAAGCGTCATGCACCTGCTTTTATGAACCAGAAATGATCTTTTGGTTATTTTGCGAGGCAAATGGAGGGTCAATTCTTTATTGCGCTTGTAACAATATTTAAATGCATATCTTTACTGAATAATACATATCGAATAGTACATAATGAATTCTTAAAAAGTCTACATTATTTATAACGACTATATTAAATCCAGCATTTTGAATTTTATAATTGTAACAAAAGATTGGAACACTCAAAGAATTATATAATAAATATCTCATCACGTTTGCAGTTTTTTTCCTATGCATATGCGTATTTTATTTTTCTTATTTGGTAATCTTTACATTCGTGAACTTTTTACCAGGGCTTTTTATAAAAATAAGATTAATGCGGAATAATGTTCGTTGGAGATTATCAATAATTACACATCCCAACAAAATTTGTATGCCCTATAATAAGAGTCGAGCCTGATAAGATTTTTGTCCCAGAACCCACATATGATCATCAAAATATCCAAAAGGCTCTAGTTTTAAAGATATTGAAGATCAAAGGGTCAAAAAATTCGATTTTAGATCTTTTTGAGTATCTTCTCACAGACTACAAAATATCGTTGTGCCACCGGTCAATTTTCGTATATGATTTTTTCCGCAGAGCCCAAATATGTAAGCCAAAATATTGAATTGAGTCTACTTTTGCCCATATTCTAGGTCAAAGTGGTAAAAAATCTTGTTTTAAGACATTTTTCATATCTATGCTATAGAACGCGATGAAAACAATTAAAAATTTGCGATTCCCAATATGTCCGTCGAACTTTTTGAAATTCAAATTACTTCATACTCATTATCGTCTTAACTACTTTTCCAAAAAACTGGAACTTTGCATTTCTTGAGTTTTTTGTCGCGTTATGTAGTACAGATGTGAAAATGTCCTAAAACACGGTTTTTTACCTCTTCGACCTTCAATTTGGGCAAAAAGTAAAGTCAATTCAATATTTTGGCGTATATATTTGGATTTTGCGGGGGAACTCTTATGAGAACTGTCTTTTACTGTTGGAACAACATAATTTTTGTTAGGATGTGCATAGATGACTGAAATTGAATTTTGTATCCCTTTCACCTTCAATATGTAAAAAGCTTAGAGCCAATTGGATATTTTTGCCGTCATATATGGATTCTGGAGCAAAAATCCTACTAGACTCGACTCTTACTTACAGGGCAACATGAAGTTCTCAAACTTTTGTTTGACTGTGTTAGCATTATGCAAAATAAGAACTAAAAGGATGTATCAGAAAAATTAATTTCTGTTTTCGATATAATCTTCATTTATTTAAAGTACAAATTTAAAATTCATCAAACCAGCATTTGTCTAAACATTTTTTTATCTAATTCTTAATTGAAACGAAGCTTCTGATGATATTCAGGTCCAAATCAGCTTGCAAGACACAGGAAACAATCCGGGTGACACCGTATGGGTGATGCTAGACGAAGAGGGCGAAGAAGATGAAGATATTGCAAATACCGGTGCCAATCTTTTTGAAAGCGACCTCATACTACTTCTGCATCAAATTCCTCTGGACAAGTTATTCGAACAGGCATTGTACATCGAACGTCATGACAACAATTACAGACAGGATCGAAATTACGTCACGGAACATCATCTCTTGCGAGTTTTCGCATTTTCGACAGTCATTGTGAGACTTTTGAAAAAAGGCCTAAAAACATATGATTCGCCGCGATACCGTCAATTAGCAAAAAGACTCAGTGCTTTAATTCGTGATGTTGTACAATATGCTAGCGACTTGTGGGAATCATTCGACAAAAGCCAGGTACGTTTTTAATGTTTTTTTGCAGTATCCTGGTACAAACTAAACTTTCGAAACGATCTAATGATAAATTATAGACACGTGTTAAATATTTCAATTTTCTTTATGATCCGTTTTCGTGGTTACATTTTGTGTAAAAATGAGAATTAGTCAACACTTGTTCCAGCTACTTTAGCAGAGTGAATGGAGTTTAATTTAATATTAGTAAAGTAAATACAAACTAGTAATTAGTCGATATTCGATGGTGATTTATGAACATTTTAAGTTCAAGTGTAAAATTGCATTCCCCTTAAAACTTTCCTAATTGTATCGACAATGCTGAAGCACGATCCAGAGACATCATTCGAGAATAATTGATTAATAAAAAAAAAAATATTTTTGTTTTACTTTGCCATTGTAATTTTGCCAGGAATCGGTTCATAAATGCAATTCTACTAAAGTAGAGCAAGGTGCTTCTATTTATATGGTTCAGTTGAATGCCACTGAATTAAATATTATTTTTCGTTTGGGTTAACACGAATTTAAGATTAATTTGTTCTTCCTCTAGATCATTGATCCCTCAATGATTGACCGCCTGCAGATGGAATACGACTGTCTTTTTCATCGAGCAACTTTATACATATATTCATCTCGCCGATTAGGAGCATGGCAATACTTGGCTGCGATTCCTTACAGGATCGTGTCCTCATCCACCCTCTGGCAGATCTTTTATACGCTGCACACTGACGTCGTTCCTAACGATTCTCTAGACATCGACACTCATATAAGCGGTAAGCTTCCTCGTATTTTATTCCAAAGTAAACTAAATCTCTAATGTTAAGTACAACGTAAAATTAATAAATCATAATAAAATGTAAACTTATGAAAATGACAGTAAGATAAAAAGAACATAAATCATCGTTTAGTGGGAAAATCGGTTTCGTTTTGTTGCATCGGTATTCGGTTATTTAGTTTAATCTGCTATAAAAATCAATATACATTTTGAAATTATTCTCAGGTATAGAAAATGTATTTTACAAAATTAGTAGTAAGGTTAGAAATTTTTGTGGTTATGTGATCTATATTATACATATTTTCAATTTAAGTGATTTTATGGGGGGTTTTCAGAGTGGGAAAGAGAACTGAACTCACCGGCCCTTCAGAAACAATTCGAAGAGAGGTTATGTGACTTGCCTGGGGACGAATCCTATTTTTTATTGACGACATTTGCAAATATGGCAATGGCACGTAAGATTGAAGATTACGATTTCGTTAGAGAAACTACCATCGATTTGTTTAAAGTACATAACATTTCTAACTTTCTCAAACGTGGTATAAACCCAACATTCGTTTAAGCGACTACTTATTTTTAGATTGGATTTTTGAGCACGAAAACTCAAGACACTTGTTCGAAAGATGCGAGATCTCTTTTATCGAATATAACCAGTAAATACCCTTCACTCTTGTCCGATATTTTAGTTAAACTCAAAGACAACTTCGGTTCGGTTGGCAAGGTAATTACATTCTTTTCATGTAAGGTCGAGCTTTAAATTGATTTTTAATGTATGATCATTTGTGTAGCTAAGTCTATACCTTTTTACGGAATTGAGTATCGATCGGTGGGTACCATGCGATAACGATTTAAGGATACTGTCTAGTTGGCTACACCAACATCCTCTATCGTCGACCGAAAGCCATTTATCAAGATTAATCCTTACACATCTTAACTGGGGATTCAATGAGTATGCGAACTATAATTATATTTAGATGAGTATACTGAATTGTTAATTTTTAATGACCCGTTTTTAATTTCTTAGAAACAGCAGTTTGTTTTTACCCATCGATTTTCATCGCCGAGTCGCGATGTTACTTGTAGATCTGACTATGAAATATGTACCCGATATCCCCACACAATCGGCTTCTTTGTTGACAGAAAGCGTCAAACAGGTAATCATACTACATATACAATATATCATAAACCGTATTTGTCCAAATATATAATAATTGCGTCTTAAGCAAAGTGAGGTTAGAAACGTCAAAGTAGAAATATATTGATAGAAACGTTCAACGCAATTGGTAATAGCTGATACAGATCTGAATGATGACAATAAGAAGAAGTTTAAACGCGAATTACAAGTAGACGGTTTAAATAAATTCGGTACTTTAAGTCAGGATTATACGCGGTTAAACTTTCTGTGATCGTATTCAAACAGCGTCTAAAATCATTAGGTGTCATCCATGGTTCGCCCGCAGAACAATGAACATGCTTTCTCAATCTGGGCCTGGGAAACTATAACCAGACTCCGACTTCATCAAATGGAGCAGTCCGATGCAGTTTCTCAATACTCGATGGTGAATCCGTCCAAAGCTTTTGCGAGCGTACCGGATCTAGAATCAAACGAGTCCCTGGAGATATTGATAGCCAGTTTGAGGGAGAGACAATCGTTTGCAAGTTTCGTTGCCCTTCGAATGACTTTACTGGGACACTCGGTCCCCCTGATCTGTTGCGAGGGTCTCGATCAGCTGCAGATATTGCAAAATAACTACAAGTACGAGCAAATCCTGATCGTTCTATCGAACATTGTTCCATTGTTCATCCAGTGTCCAGATTCATTGTTGAAAAGCGAGAAGTTCATGAGCATTGTGGTGGCGCTTGTCAATGCCGACAGAACTTACATGAAGATGGCTAAGAATCTCATCACTCCAGAATTCCCTGGACCGATTCTCAAAATGTTTGCTAATATGATAGAATATCACGTGCAGACTTACAGGAGGTTATTAATTTTTTACTATGTAATTTCGGTGTCATTATGTACAAATCAAGAAAATGAATTATTTTAGATATTGTTTGCAAACTCCGGTATCATTCGTGGAACTCTGGCTAAAGATTTTGATATTAATACCTGAATGGAACCGTGATCAAAGCGTCATGTACCTCATGGACTTTGTTATTCGAGCTTCGTTTTTCCACCACGAAGCAAGAACCGCCACAGATGTGATTTTCCAAAGTCTGTTCTCGGTAAGATCTGTTTCATTATAGAAAATTTATAAATATAATACTTAATTGTATTTTGATATGTCGTCAGTAAAATATTAATTATGTACATTTAATAATGCGAGTTTTTATTAATAACGATCGAATGATTTAATTAGTTTACGATCACGGGAAGTACCGAGGTGAGTTTAAAGCGTGTTTGTTTGCGTTTTGGTGAATAAAAAGCAGTGTTTTTCTTCGCTACAATACTAAAAATAACATTTCTACCAAATGTAATTAATATCTAGCTAATTGTCCGACATTTTAGAACATCACTACTGGACGGAATTCCGGATCTTTGGGGTCGTTTCTAAGCTGGGCGACCGGATCTTCGCAGTCTTTAAGTCTTTTGGGCGGTTCGGTTCAATCTATTTGGGTCGCTTATGAAATTCTTCACACCGAACAGCAAGAGAAGGAAATGAAGAGCGGTCTTTGGCGGGAACTTTTGCGAGAGCTGTCGTCTCAAACAAAAACATCGGTTGATACAGCTCTGAAAGTATGTGGCGTCATAATAAAGTTATTGTGTGTAAACGTCACATTTTTGAGAATCCCTAAATATTTGATTGAATTCTTAGAAAGCATGTGCAACATTGAAACTGCCATCGTTCAACACGAACAGCTTAGGAATTTATCGATGGTCGCAACAAGCTTTAGACACGCCATTGGATCATCCACTTCTACCTTTACTCTGGCAAAATTTCTTTTCGTTATTTTTAGCTCGAGTTTCCAGCGTTACAGGGTGAGTGATTTATTCTATTAAAAAATAACATTTATATTAAATTGTTTCTAAAATGTGTATTAAGATGTTCATTCATTGTAATGAAATCCCATAAAATTGATGTGTTTTTCATATTTTAGGGTGGTAAGTAAGGGCAGTGTTGGTGACAAATTCTTCGACGGTATGATAAATCTCAGCTACTTCAAGAAGTTGAAGAAACGACTTCTGGATACAACGAAATATTTTCAAGTTAAGGGAGAAAAGGACCTTGATAACGGAAAACCTATAAGTGACGAACGCCGCGTGTTCTATCTCAACACTGCCAAGTATGAACAGCCTTCTTGTGTTTAGACTTGTCATCTTATTTTTAAGTTAATGATAATGTATGTGTTGATAGATTTTACAAAACATTGAGTCTTTGGTTAGAAGAGCCCAGGCTGCATGAGTCGGGATTGTATCTACCAGCTTTGCCGCCACAATATATGGCATCCAAGTTACTTCTGCTTATTCAAGGAGATCAGGTACGATCCATAATTTAAAATATTATGCTTTTCAAATTGAAGTTGATACAGTTATAAAGCCTACATTGTTTTGTACGACATCATTCTCCAAAAAGTATTACAGCGATAACCCACTATAAAATATTCCTCATTACAATATTGAGGTTATAGAAAAAGTATGAAATTTAAAATGTAAACAAAGATAATAAGAAATTTCGTGAAAGTTATATCGGGCTTTTAGTTGATATATCGACATGAAATTTCATTTTGGTGGTATGTTATTAATTAATTCGGTGCATTTATTGATTGAAAATATGATAAAATATGTGAATTAATCGACAATGCTTCCGTAATTCAGCCTCCCACTTGCTCACAAGCCGTAAAATATTGTCCTGATGGAGTCAATGAGAAATGAAAATGTTCAATTTCGGAATTTTTGAAGCGCTATTTTATAAAATGGCCGCTCAAATTAAAAAAGAACTGTTTTTCAGAGAACTCAAAAAGCTTAGAGTAGATATTTTTTGTTCGCTATTTTTAATTTTTTTGTTTTGACTTTGGATTTATACTTAGCGACCCCAGAAACACCGTAGCTACAACTTGTTTTTTGCCCGGACGTTACTACTTAACTAGTAGTTTTATCTCATCTACGCGGAGAGAACTATCGCATATTTATATAATGGGTCACCTCGCATTATTTTTTTAAACAAATTCCTGGCGATTGTTACAAAGATTCGATTCATAATGTTTTTCTACAACGTTGGATCCTTGCTCCTTTACCAAAACACCCATCGTATTTATTAGTGAACCTCTTGGAAAAAGACTACGTGTATCACAAACGAATACTATGAATTATATCCACGGTATATTCCCTGGAAATTTTGTTTCCTGTATTTTTATTTCAATTTTTTATGTGTTATCCAATGTTGCGACTAGCTGAACTGTGCTGATATTTTTATCCATTATAATTCATACCAATTCTTCTTTATTTTTCATGATATAAACATTTAAAAAATATTCCATAACTGAAGACTTCGTACTCAAATTTTTCGTTTGAAATAATCTATTGTTGATAGAAAACTAAAATTCAAGCAAACTAATAAAATCTAATAATATATCACCGATACAAAACAATGGTCATCGATTTCAGAACCCCTTACTCGAATACGTGGATTACTGGTCCGTGCAGCAAAGTCAGTCGCACTCTGTGCAACAGTGGCTACTGTCAACGTTTCGTCATCAGGAAGAGCGAAACGGAAAATCGAACCAAACCCCTACTACACCGTTAGAACCGGCGGATCCATTACAAAGAATTTTTCGCCGATTAAACAGTTATGAACAACCCATCGGTCCCCCTTCGCTGAATCGTAACAATATCGTAATACAACAGGTCTCTAGAGATACATTATATGACCCGGATTCTATAATCGCCGCCGTTAGACCGCACCTTAAGACTATTCTTGACTACGCTCAAACATTCAACCTGATGGTTTCCGAACACACGGCGGTTGACTGCACATTCCTGGAGCTCGTTCCTACACTTTACAAAGAAATTGAAAACCAGGTGTCGCTCCATGCGTTATGCGATCCGGCACCGGCGAATCAACGGCGATCGAGATCCGGAACGCCACCTATTGTTCACTGCGCTGGCGCGGCTGTTATTCAAATTAAGGTTCGATGTTCCACTCGTAAAAAATTTAGCAAGCATTTAAGATGTTTGTTAAACTTGTGTTTCAATTTTATAATTGAAATGTTATATTTAGGTTTCCGAAGCCAGAGTGAGCGATGGTGTTGATCACATGATCAGCCAAAATCGAGCGGAATATGAAAATCTATTAATAAAGGCGAGTCAGCCGCCTCCGAGTAAAGTCACACAGGGTTGTGTCTTTATCGATCACCTTATTACGTAAGTGGATAGTAACATTTTGATCGATATCTAACATGTGGTACTTCTTAGAAGAAATATTTAATTGGTAATCCTTCTTCAGACTTTTAGAGCACGAACTTAACCTGACTCGCACCACGGAAAATACTGCCGTTCTTCGTAAGGTTCAAGAAAGTGGAGTTGGTTTGTTTTATCATTTAGTTCACTTCTACACTGAGGAAGCATCTTTGTGCCCTCCTACAAAGCAGCTTATCACAACGTGTGTTGAAAAATTAGGACAGGTAAAATGAAAAATCTGAAATCTAAAGGTACCTAAGAGTAATTTAAATAAAAAACGGGATTTTCCGCAGTTGTTCATTAGCGGCGAAGAATGCCAAGGTCCTCGCTTACTTAGTACAATACTAGAACGCCCTACGTTAGGCGGACTTCTCGGGCCTCATTTTACTCCAGTTGCTGGCGGAGCTTCGACATTCCTTCAAATGTACCAGACCGTCGTCGATTTATCTACAGGAAGCAATGTAGACTTATGCTTTGTGCTTCTTTCTAAGGTAATATTCTATTATTTTTGAACGTCGTCGTATTTCATCCGCTCTATCAATCCTATCGACTTTCAGTTCGATGTCGGCAGTTGGCTGAATTATAGACGTCCGAGGCTTAGTGAACGTTCGACATTCATCGACCTCGTATGCCGAGCACTTTGTAACATCGGCTTAACGCCAGAGGACGACAAACTAATTTTACACGAGCTGTTTCGCAATCATTTACGTTTAGTACTCTTGCACGAATTTCCAGAGCACTATGGAGAGGTGCTCACCGCGGTACTAAAAGGTTGCGAAAGTCAGAGTCTGTCACTTGACGTATGGCGGGATTTGCTTGGGGCACTTAGTGGAAGACCAAAATCAGCGCCGCCGATTCATCAGTCGAAAATAAGAGATGAAATTCGGAGATACGCGACCGAGCAGCGTCTTCTGTCGAGACAAGAGGTTAGTTCTTAGTTTATGTAGATTGTCTCATTGAATTTGAACTAAAGGTTTTATGAAAATGTAATATTTAGATGCACGATACGGCGATTCTGCTTTGTAAACATTTTATGAACGAACGTCTTCAATATGGCCTGTATGGCCTGTATCCAAAATATCGCGTCTACAATGAACCCTTGACCATGTTTCTCGGAATGGTTGGACACGCCCTGGTAGTGTTGACTTTGCAAGCAGACCGTGGATCGTTAGCCGATCAGTGTAAGTGTAGTAATTCTATGCAATAATGTTGATCGTTATTTTTCAGAAACAGTGTTCAATTAAAACGATGCTTTTTCCAGTATGCGAAAAAATCTGGCCAGTCCTCAGTGAAATGTTCGCACCGTGGATCACTCCTTATTGGACCCGAAACTTACGGGAACCAACTGCTGCGTGGATCCAACAACTGACCGACGATCGGTCAGTCTTGTTGCCGTGGATCATCACCGACGGGCCTTACGCGAATCGCACAGTGGCGATGTTCGTCGAATGCATCCGATTTGTTACCGACACGATGCCAGCTTCCATTAAAGTTCTGTCTTTCCTGTGGCAGTTCTACGTGACGAATTTCGCTCATGCCTCGGTTAAAGATCATATTTTGAATGTGATGCATGGGAATCTGTTGACACTCAACTGGGAACGATTTAATCCTGGTATTGGCGACGTGGAACTGATGGTCAAAGTAATAGATCAATATTTACCGGACAGCCATTTGTTTTTGGGAAGCGTATTCACAAGCGTCAATTGGCCGACCTGGATGAACGAACTGCTGGCGACGCAGCCGCTACCGATCGCAGCTAGAATGCACGTTTGCTTGTTGAGTCTTTTAGTGAAGTTGTCCAATGAACCGAACGTGAGGCAGAGTGACAAGACCGTTAAAATGGTTCAGGATGCAAACAAGTTCGCATGGCACTTGGTGGATGCTACGGCTTATGATCAAGTTGTCAATTGGCACATAATGAGCTGTGATCCCAGAGTTGTCTTGTGTTTGGAAAATGATCAGAATCATCCTCTCGACTTGGCTGTCAACGAGTGAGTATACGTTTTAGGCTTTAAACATAGGAACTGAAATTTTTACTTGGTTACTTTTTGGATAGTTTATTGAAAGTGGCAGCGGCATACGACCCGAATGCGACACATTTCCACCCGACTACGCTCAAAAAGAGACAAATATACGTCCGTTCTTGCGTGAAACTTTTGGTGAACTGCACAACGCGACACAAGGCTCTGGTTTCGACTAACGCTAAAGCTTTCACTGCTGCTCTTTCACGGATGTTGGATGACATGGAAGTCATCGTTACCAACAGTAAGCATGTTATGCCTAGACAATTTAGATGAAATAATTGTGGATTTAAAATGAAAAATATTTCAGCTGTATCCGAGTCGCAACAGGTTGCAGAAGCTGGTTTGTTAGTAACGGAACTTCTGCACTCGGTAAACCAAAGTAATATCCTAGTTGAACAATTGAGGAGTAGTTGGGCTTCTTGGTTGTTGTTACGATCTGCGACGAGTCCAATTCTTCTCGGTATACTACGAGTCATAGGAATCGCCGTCGCGTCACCTTCGACGTTAGGTGAAATAATGGAGGCAGCTTTAGACGCTTACTTTAAGCAAAATGGTAAACACTCTTGCTAGAGTAATATACGTGACTTTTGCTTCCGCGTAATATCTATTCTATTTATGATGTTTAGTTGTGGAAGAAGTACAGCCAACGTGGGCAGCTGTACTGACGGTGTTGCAGCCAATAGTGCCTCGGCAGCCAGCCGTAGAAGGGGTTTTGGTGTCGGAAGGACGAATTCTGGCACTGTACGCGATTTTGTTAAAACGATTGCCTTCCTGCCGTGATATCAGAGAAGAGGGCATGTTACTAATCAATTTAATTGATTGGATTACTGCCATTAAACCTACGTAAGTAATCGTCATAGTATTATCTTACATTTTAGTACAAATTATCGTAATAATATTACATTATGTAATAAAGGCGTAGAGTTAAGTAATTATAAAAGTAAGATAGGCAGCATGTCGGGTCAGATTGAAAGATTTCGAGTAGAAGGGAGACGAAACTCGCGATGCACATTAACGATCAATGCATGATCAAAGCAAGCGAAATCAAATCGCGTTGTTTAATTTGCCTTGCATTAAGAAGTACAAGCAAGAATACAATTTTAAATTCCAAATAAATTTAGTAAATAATGAAAATGGCTTGTAGGTCCGACAAAATGTCTCTTTGTTATAACAATTTAAACCCATTTAGTACCAAATGTCGTCAATTTTCAATGAATATTCTTCATACTACAAGTATAACAAAAAATATCGAAACGCCATATCCGACGTAAAATTTCATGATCTTTCAGAATAAGGCCACAAAATTTGTCTAAACTCAATTCTTAAAAAGTTATAAACAATTTTTACTGACAAATTTTCAAATTTTTTATAAGAAACCGGTAATATACGCATCCGATTCCAGATAGAAAAGTGTTTTCGAGGCCTATAATTTAAAATTTACGTGGTACAATTTTGAAAATAGAGGTAAAAGTATCCATAATGGCGGCTCAGATACGAAAAAATCGTCAATAAGTTCAGGAGTTTTTGATATGAAAATGATAGACTATTAGAAAAAATGTCGGTGAACAAAAAGTTCTTTGAATTGCCCAAAGAATACGAATAAATTTTTTCGAAATTTTTGGATAAATAATTTTTTATGATTTTCAAAATCTTAAAAATCATCAAAATATTATTTTTGTCTGAAATCTGTCAATTTTAAATCGAGTCCCAAATATCGTCAATTTTCAACGAAATTTCATCTACTGTTTTTTCCTATTACATGTATCAAAAGAAATTTCGATATACCATATCAGACGTAAAATTGAATGCTCTGTCAGAATATGGGCATATGAATATGAATGTTACGCGGAAAGAGATTTTTTCAGAATTTTTCGAGTTGAGTATGATGAGAACTAATACCTAAAGGAAAATACGATTGTCTTATCATCTTGGAAACTTAAAAAATCGTTGTTCATGTCGCGGGATTATGCATAGAAAAATGCTGGAAATCTAAGTAGTAATAGTCCGCACCTACTGCGAACAACACACAGTGCGGCCTATTACTACTGAAATTACTGCATTTTCCTGTCTATAATCCGCCGCTTTAAAGGGTTTTTTTTAAATTTTCTCAGATAATAAAACAATCGAATTTTCCACAAGGTGTTAGTTCTCATCATACTCTACCCGAATTTGTCGGTTTCGGCCAAAAACTGCCATTTGTGATAGTCCACTTGTTTACAAATCGCTCTCATAAATGTAAAAACTAGAGACACGAACAGTATACAAAATTATGTTTAGTGATTAGTAATCATTAACACCAACACCTTTGTTACATTAAATATCTGCAAAACTGTCATTTGTTCATAATTTGGCTATTTTTAATTTTCAAATTAAACAAAAAATTGATACATCGAAATCAATAAAAAAATCGAGTACTGGAAAAATCTGTTAATGAAAGGATTGTTCCATTGTGATATACGTTTGGATTAATTTACCACTTAAGCCAGAATTAAACGTTTCAAAACCGAGATGCCCTAACTTGTGAAAATGTAAAATTTCCGAGAATCGAACGATATTACTTAGAAAGTTAATTGTGTACTTAAATAATGCATGAAAAATGTCCAGTTCCATGAAATATGGAAAAAATATTTTTGAAACTCGAAAGATAATTTGGGATATATTAATGCAAATAGTTAACCAAATGTATTTTGAGAATGTAATTTTTACCGAAATTTCAGTGATACGCTAGAAGAAAAACTGCCGCTGTTATGGGCGAAAGCATTGGAACTGATTTATCGCCAGTGCCAGTACAGTGAAAATACGATTATCGCTGCGCGAGCTTTGAAAGGCCTGTCCAGGGCTTTGTTTACGATCGCTGACGACGCTGGTCAAGGCTGGGGAATTTTGGGGGCGATCGGCATCCGAAAGGGATCTCAGCTCTCCGTTAAGTAAGAAACATTTTTATCATTTTTTCATAAACATTTTCAACAATTTTCTCAAACTTAATTTTGAATTAATAGAATTCAAATTTTATCGACCGTATAATTTAAAATTAATGAATTACTATATAGCTTTAAAATCAGTCACTATACAATAGCAATTAACCTTTTCGCTCCGGGAATTTTCCTTTAAAATTGACCTCGCATTTTAGCTGAATTTCATGATCTAAATGGCAAGATCTTATGGAAATTCACCACTCGGAGTGCTGGACCACTCCCGGAAAGAAAGTTGAGGTTAATGTAAAAATTATAAGTGAAGGTTTAAGATCGCTTTTCAATGTTTTTTGATGTGCCGATTACAATAAATATAGTGAAAAAATGTCAGCAATAATGAAAAAGAGTATTTGAGCTTGAAAATTGATGTACCTATGTTTTATGAATCGCTAAATGCGATAAAAATAGTAAAAAAAGTTCTAGTTACCTCTTTGACCTTGAACTTTAAGAATGAAAATGGGTATTTGCGCTAGATTGCACACACTGATCTTCAATGTTCAAAGTCTGTGAAGTAGTTAGACTTATTAACTATAGCAGATAAAATCTAGGTACACAAATTTTCAAATTTTCAAGCGCAAATACGCATTTTCATACTTTGATCTTCAAAATTCAAGGTCAAAAAGGTGACTAGAATTTTTGTACTATTTTTATCGTATTTAGCGGTTCATACAATATAAGTACAGCAATTTTCAAGCGTAAATAGGCATTTTCATTGTTTGACCTTCAAAGATAATTTTAAAGGTCAAAGAAGTAACCAGGATTTTTTTCAATATTTTTCCTAAATAAACCGAACTGGCACAGCCAGTGCTCTCCTTTTAGCCCTTTTAACCGTATTTTGACAACACCGGTGGTGTAGGCTTCAACAATAACAACAATTAAAATTCAATTCAATGATTCTCAAAATTAATAATTTGTTTCAGATGCAAATTTCTAAGCCGAGCATTGGGAGTTTACTGCCTGGCACAATTGCCGGAGTCGAAGGCTGATCAGCAGACGGTGCGCTTTACGCCCCATGCCCCTGGGGTGGCGCCCCTACGCGTTATCGAGGTGGAATCCTTGGACGTGCGACCTAGTGCGGATGCCGTCAAAGCCATGCAAACCCTGGAGTCGTTAGCGACGAACAAACAATACCTGGAGTTGAAGGGCGATATCGAGCAGGCGATCAGGATGATCCGGGACTCGGGGAATTCGTTGCACAATGCCGTCGAGGTTGCAGGCAGTCTCACCGCCGAGCTTTATAACCAGCGATACCTCCATGCTCTGACGGACTGAGCCGAATCTGTTTGCGCTTTTTTTTACTTCTATTCTAATCTAGTCACGCACCATTACCGCATCGCAGTGCAGATTTTTCTAAGTCGGGGAAGAAGAACGAAGTTACGTCGGCGGGCACGTTGCTGGAATGCCCAGAGGCTGTGGATAGTTTTTACAAATTCGATATTTCTGTATTTGTTGCAAATGTAATTAAACGATACGATAAGATTCGAACGAATTTTCACGAGTTGTTATTTAATTTTTACGTTAGGATCATTTTATGATTAAATCGAACTGCAGTTTATTTGTCGATAGTTGACAACTGTTCATTTTTTATATGTAATTATTAAATTAAATTCCTTGGTGAGACGGCACATATATATAAATTGTAAACAAAATGGGAAAACACGTGTCATTCTGATGTGAATGTACACAGAAAATTAAATTTAAACGAAGAGATATAAGGCCAGAAAAATGTATTTTATTATTGCAAATGTGGAAAAAAGAATCCCACCTGTTATTAACTATCAAGACTATTGTACTAAATAGCGTTTCGCACTAGGCTGTTGGCGGTGTTCATCAGTAGGGATCCGACAGCCGTACCCTGGACACAAGTTTCTAAATAATTTGTAATTTTATAAATGTAAATCGTTATTTCGAGTTTTGGGGAAGAAACTTTTTTACAGTTGAAAGAATTACAATTACAAGAATTACATTTAAAATAAAGATTTAAAATTTTAAGCTTGAATCGCTAATACCTCGAACGATTGATTTAAAAAATTGGTTTACCGAGTTGCCAAAACGTTTTCGTAAATTCATAAATTAGTTATCGTTGTATTTTTTTGCAATAGTGCATGCTGGCTTTTATTATCACATAATAACTAAGATAGAAGTTCTTTGATTGGTGGAATACCACTCTGAATAAGAATAGTACATGTAAAATGTTTACTATAAACTCAATATAATAGCAACAATATTAATATGATTATTACGTAAATAGATGATTATTTCTTGATAATACGGTCCTCTTACTGGCATGATATAACGGTTGAAAAGTAAATAAATAAAATGTATTAACTTACCTTCCAATTCATTATAATTTAATATTTTTTATTGAAAACAAGACTAAAATAAAGTAAATGGCCCATTCCAAATGGATACACCCAGCAAAAACAATCGATGGCCCCATACAAGCCGCGAATATGATCCACTATTCTCATATACGACGACTGTAACCTTTGAATTTGTAGAATATTTACTTAAGAGCTACTTATAGATGATAAAAATTACAAGTTTCTGAAATGTTATAAGCTCAACTAATTTCTCCCAAATCGAAATTGTTTGGAAATGTATCGGGAAATACACGGGAAAAATTAACTTATCATTTTTTTTCTGTTGCTGATGGGTAAGTAGTTGTACTTGATCGATTTATTATTTTTATTGCGTGGTTGATGCTCGAGTTAATTATTCTTTCCCTTCATAGTATATGCACTGGGTTGTGCTATTTTTTTTTCAAAGGTGTTGCATTACTATCTACGACTATTGTGCAATCCATTTTTTGATTGGAAATCATTGATTGTTTCATTCTTTACGCGATTTTCAGAATATCGATCGGGTTTTTTCGTATACTTCTTTAGTTTCCACGACATTTCATGAAATGTTGATCATGTGCTCTGTAATTCCTCTAATATGTGACAAAATATAGATTTTTGAGAGACTTGAAGGTACAAGAGTTATGAAACGTGATTTTTCTTTATAATGTAATTTTTCATTTTCCAACGCTGAACTGAAATTTTCCTTCCATTCGTCACATATTTTGCACTTATGAAACATTTTATCCATAGAAACATCATACAATTTTATAATTTTACAATTGCTTTCTTCTATAAAAGTATCAAATAAGTTATGTTATTATTTTGATACTCTTTAGAGATCAAAAATCCGTTTAGTAAATCATCAAGCTTTTTGAAAGGCAGTGTATTATTTTCATAGCCAGTTTTTTTTTAATGCTGAACATTTTCTGGACCTTTAGAACTACACATATTGATTCTTGAAATGAATCTGATATGTGACAATTATTTCGAAGTTTGACAATTTTTATCATACAAAAGATTTATTGAAAATGTTTGTACACATGTGCTAATACTCACGTTGATTACTAATATATATATAACAGTTACAGCGCCTACAAATGGTGTGGGTATATGAATTTCACAATACTCTTAGGGTGAAGTCGATTCTTACCATTTAAGTCGCATTTAGTCCTACCTTTTATACAGAGGAGTCAGAATTTATGAACTGGCCCCTATTTCACAAAAATTCATGAAAATTAAACATTGATCTACATATTTTCATATAGTATTAGACATTAAAAATAAAATCCTAAAAGGATTTTTTTAAATTTATTAAAATAAGAAAGTTATGAACAATTTAAATTTTATGCACCATTCTTTTAAAAAATTCGCAGTTTTAAGAGATGTGGTGAGAAATATACTATATTTATTAATGCATAATTCGACATTTGTTTATTAACAAATCGAGTTATTTTCTTGTTCCAAATCGCAAAATAAATGTTTTCGTTCGTATTACTATTCCATATACATTCAAGATGAAATTCGAAAAAAATGTTAGTATTCATAAAAAAAGTTGGCCAAAACTTATTTTTAAAATTTTCTATTTTTTATACATTACAATCATGAATCATTTATAAACACGTGGATAAATCACGTATTAAAGAGATATTAATAAGCATTATTGATTATGGAGTTAACAATTGCTCAGGTAAACTTTTTAACAATAAAAAATGCGTTGAAAAATAAACATATTTATTTGAAGTAAATGGTATATTTTAATACGGAGCTATAATACTAATTTCACTTTAACATAAACGTTCACTATTAACTCGGTTATAAATTTTATTCCGCATTCGATAAACGATAAACTATAAATGATTAGTTTGTTTAAACAAGAGAAAAACAATGTCCGCTGGTATAAAGTAATTTTCACAAAAAATGTTTCGTACAAAAGATATGTGTTCTATAGAGCCATCGTTGACTCCATAACTAATAACACTTATTAATATCTCTTTAATACGTGATTTCTCAACGTGTGTAGCGCGCGACAAAAACTCTCGATTAAGTACTTGAAATTAAAGAATACTGAAATTTGCTTTTCATCCTTGAATGTATACGGAATTGTAATATAAACGAAAAAATGTATTTTGCGATTTGGAACAATAAAATAACACTATTTGTTAATAAAAACAATGTCGAATTATGCATTAAAAAATAAAATTTTTAAAACCATTGTAAAACATTTAAAAATATAGACATTTGTTAAAAAATCTGATATTTGACTTTTTTTAATGTAATCTCTTAAAACTGCGAATTTTTGAAAAAAAGTTGCATAAAACTTAAATTGTTCATAACTTTTTTATTTTAATAAATTGAAAAAAATTCTTTTAATATTTTATTTCTAATATCTAACACTAAATGAAAATAGATCAATTTTTAATTTTCATGAATGTTGGTGAAATAGGGGGCCAGTTCATAAATTCCGACTCAAAGATAAGCATTACTTAAATCGTAAGAAACAACTATGAATTCCGCTGTTAGATAGTAATACAACACCTTTGAAAAATACTCCTTTTAGTTATTTCCATTTATCTCGACGATTTTTGAAGTAATTCAAAATGTGGCGGAGGGTAAGTTAAAGTTGGTGAATTTCCGCACATTTTAAAAAAAATTCGTCCCGATTGAACAACGTGGGACGAATTGGCGGCCATTTGAAAAAAAATGTGAATTTTAAATCTTGAAATACCGCATTTTCGAAGTAAAGTTTGACATACCGTCACAAAGCCTCAGAAATAAAAAAAGACAAAAATTTCAAAACATTTCGAACACCTTGCGTCGTAATCGCTCGGATTCTCAAAACGCTAAGCCTTGTCGAAACATTTATAATCTCAACTAGTAATGAAATTAACAACGAAAAAGGTAAAAGAAAAAAAGAAAAGGTAACAATTATATTCATAACTATTATAGTTAATACAATTTCGATTTGACAGTTACTTGGAATAGACTGGTATATGATTATGATTTGTTACCATCAATTTTTTGTAGCTGGGTGAATTTAAAATGAGCCAAGTGTCTGGACTTAGGTTCAAAACTGTTGACGTTGAATCGTTCTCATGTTTTAATCGCAAGACTGCAACCATGTCTGATTTGATCTTGAAGTTCTTGAAAATTATGAAACTATACGAGTTAAAGTACACGGAAAGGAAGAAACACGACCGAGTCCTGTCTACGCAGCACTGGTTACTGCGTGGCCGGTTCGCAAATACTTTCTATTTCAACTCGCTATAACTCAGTCAAAAAATTTTGAGAATTTTGAAAGGAATAAAAAATAAAATTGTTCATTATAGTTTCCCAGATCTAGTGCACTAAGAAAAAGTGATATATCTTAATAAATAAAAAAGTTATTAATTTTTTAATGCAGAACTGCGAAATTTGTGTTTTTATATGTTCAGGCGTTTCGTTTATCGAGCGAATTTCAAGCATCCGAAAACTTTCAGCGAGGAAGTTGTTCATTAAGGTATGAACAAATTTTGTGGAAAGTTTCATCTCCATTGCATTAATAGTTTAAAAGTAATGAATGTTTAATGTTGGTCGTGGCCTTGCGCGCATCGCCGTGGCACACATGACGCGCTGGCCGTCGGCCGCTACCTATTTGAAACATTCATTAATTTTAAAACTATTATTGCAATTGAGATGAAACTTTCCACAAAATTTGTTCATACCTTAATGAACAACTTTCTCGCTGAAAGTTTTCGGATGCTTGAAATTCGCTCGATAAACGAAACGCCTGAACATATAAAAACACAAATTTCGCAGTTCTGCATTAAAAAATTAATAACTTTTTTTATTTATTAAGATATATCACTTTTTCTTTCTGCACTAGATCTGGGAAACTGTAATGAACAATTTCATTTTTTATTCGTTTCAAAATTCTCAAAATTGACCGAGTTATAGCGAGTTGAAATAAAAAGTATTTGCGAACCGGCCACGCAGTAACCAGTGCTGCGTAGACAGTACTCGGTCGTGTTTCTTTCTTTCCGTGTATAAAGAATAACAATATTATGTCTGATGATCAATTGTATTGAATAAGTGGGTATTGTTCGATTATACAAAGAACATACAGTCGATATTGACAGGCAGTTTCCATCAAACACTTGATTCGGATGAATTAATCACGTTGAAAATATATTACTTTTTATTTTATATAAAAATCTACATTTATTAACAAAAAATACGCGTTATGGAGAAAAAGCAATCACATGTTTGTAAACGTTGTAACGATAAATGTTTAACAATGATTGAATAGCAAAGAAGACTTTGAAATTAACAATGTAAAGGTTACACGTAGTTCACTGAACATTGTCATCTAAAATCTTTCCCCAAAAATAGGCACGAAAATGTGCAATATCTGTGGAGAAATTCATGCGATTTCCATTTGACTCAGTCTCGGTTGGAACACGAATAAGAGACAGAGTAAGGCTTTTTGAAATCTGTAACAGTATTTATCTACTGTTTCATAAATTATTTTGATTTTCGGACGGGATCCATCGCTCACTCGTAATCTAGACAATATATACGTCTTATGAAAACATTGCGATAGATTCTGTAAGACTATCTTATATGAGTAGTGAACTGCTGAAGTACTCCAAGCACGACGGTACGCAGTGTCTGAAAATTACATAAATTTCTGTTCATACATGTTTAATTTAGACAATAATTGAATGTTTTAAAAAATTCATATACTTACATTTGGTTTGCAGTGTTCCTCCAACCAACTAAATATGCAAGCCGAAAGCTCTGCAAAATTAGTCACCGATACAGAATCAAAGCTTTCAAACAGTCTATCCATTATTGCCTGAAACTAAATCAAGAATAGTGTTTAACATCAATTAACAAAAGAACAATTTATACTTAAATCGTTAAAAAATGTTTACCACTTGGAACTTTGTCTCGTCAGCAACTCGCATCTCGGATTGTCCAGGTTGAGTTTGTTGTGCTTTAACAATTTGTTCATAATTAGTTTGCATTATGCGCAATGCAACAACTTCCTTACGAAGTGCATTTCGTTCTTCTTCCTGTTTCTTTTTTTGTTGAAGAAGAAATTGAATGTAATCAATTGACTTTTGAAGAACTGTTGCTTTCGAAAGTTTGTATCCTGTCGTTTCGGTAAGCTGACACGATGGTACAAGCTCTTGTAAACAATCATAGCCCTTCTTAATTGCATCCCTACGTTTTTGTTCTGCTTGCGTATGAGCCTCTCGCCGACGTTCTTTATAGCTGATTGTGGAATTCTTGTTATCACTGTCTTCATCTTCTGAAAAGGAAATATTTTGGTAATTTCTTATACTGTTCTAATTAATACATGTGCCTATCAGTTCAAAGAATTATAAAGTATTTTGTATAAGAGTAATTCCACAGATTTCTTGACATAGTGGGCACTGGCGGTTTCAGACTTATCCTCACCCTTTCGAGTATTAATTTATGAAGAGTTTTGGACAAAATACAGTTAGATTTAAAATTTCATCAATTTTCTATATATTGCTAGTTATAAACAATCACTATTTACGCACAATGTGCCAAAATTTTACTATTATCGAAGGGTACTCGTATAGAAATCTTTACATCTTAGGGCTATATAAAAATTAAGACTGTTTCTATCTTTCTCAAAGTCGCATGGAAATAAATATTAGCATACTTAACAAGTACTCTTTTAAAAAATCTTAAGTTAATGAGTGTGCCTCATGTTAAAAAAAAGTTATTGTCCCAAATACTACAGGTACCGATTTTTTCCAAAAAATGTTTTTTTTAACCCTCCTGCGCACAAAGCCGAGTATACTCGTCCAAACGAAACGTGCCCGTATGCATGAGGACGAGTATACTCGGCCTAACGTTCTTGTTAATAACTTTTGATCAAAGTAACTTTAAGATGCGAATGAAATTGCAAATTGAAGCTTAAGGTTTACAGATTATGATATAAATAATTTCAAGCCTGAATTTTAAATATTTATAAGTAAATAATACTATAACTTATTGACAAATTACGACTAAAAATGATCAGTTTTTTTAAAAAATTGAAAAATTGAAAAAACGGAAAATTATGAATAACTATTCAAAAAGGTGTAATACAATTGTATCTGTTCATAAAAATTTCCTTTTTAACAATTTCGAATTTTAACCACCATTTGAAATTCGCCAGAAATCCTGCAGTAGTTGTTACTTCCCTGAGCAGTGGCATTTACTTCAAATTTCTTTCCGTGTATGAAGAATAAACGAAAAAACAAATGACATTTAAGCTTAATTTAATTACCGAAGTCAAGTTAGCTTTTAAAATTATAAGATAAGCAATATTTTTAGCGGTCAGGACTCTCAGTGGTCAGGGGTACCTGAAAGTATGAATGAGCCTCGAAATTGTTATTACAAACAAATGAGACAAAAAAAAAGTTTTTATAGCCTAAATCGAAAGCTGAGAGATGAATGTTTCCCTGGCGAAAAAATCAGATTGAAAAGGAATGACTTTCATTCCGTCTTAGTCCGTTTCATGCCGTAATCTGTCCCCTATTCAATCCTGGCCATTCCTGTCGAATGTGTTTCGGAATGACTCAGGATTCGTTAGGATTGAACTCACGGAATGAAACGGATTGCAAATCGAGTGAGAATAACTGAAAACTCGTTCGGATTGAAATGGAGGAATGAAACGGATTGCAAATATGATCCTGAATGACTCAGGATTCGTTCGGATCGAAATCGAAGAATGGAACGGTTTACATTTGTGTCTCGGAATGACTGAGGATGAAAACAGATAGAATTTTCCGGTATGGCATGGCTTGGAATGGAATGACAAAGTGACCCGGATTAAATTCAGATTAAACAGGGGGCAGATTCCGGATAGGGTTGTGTACACACAAAGATAATTAGCCCACTTATTATACGATAATAAATATTAACTGCGAAATTTACCTATTTTTTTTTAAATGTTCATTTTATGAGTTTGAAGCATAAAAACTTATGCTATACCTTTAAAGTAAAGACCAATAGCTTCCTATTCTCAAATTTAGTTTTAGATAGTGTATCATAAAAATATTATAAAATTAGTCAAAATCTATCTTTACATTCTTCGAACTAATTAAAGGTCGGGCTACAAGATTCTCCCCTACTTATTTTTACTTTAACAGCAGCATACGATTTAATAAATAAAAGTTAAAATACCTGTATTATGAGCAGAAGAAGACGGAGTATTCACAGATCCAGTGCTACTGCAACGAGAGAAGACGTTTCCATCGCCTGGACTATTCGATTCGTGTTTCATGTCACCGTCAGATCCAGTGCCTCCGTTGCTTCCTCGCATACATATCACCGAATGCTCTACAAAACAAATATTCTGAGAGATGAAAACATTGCAAACATAATGTAAACATAATTACAAAATAACATTTTAAAAAAATATCAATTCATGAAACTTAAATCTGGGTCTAAATCATTGTTTATTTTTCTCGAAATTACATTAAATTGAATTAAAAAAACTTACGTTCCTCAATTCCATCAAATTTCGCAACTTCTTCCATGTCAACAGCAGAGTTTTGACTCCGGGAGTCGAAGTCACAGAAATGCAGATGTCAGCAGAATCTTTCACCTCCATGCCTCCATCAATGACGTCATGTTAGTGCATGCGTGGAATGCACATGTATGTACGTCATACACGCGAAATTTATATCACGTGACCTAGTTAGACCAATCAAAAGCTGTCTTTTGAAAATGACGAAAAAATAAAACATATATGTGCATAGAAATTTATAAATGTTGCATCTGCACCAAAATATTTGATTTAAACGGATCTGGGTTCGTTTTCTAATTATTTAATAATTTATTTTATTGACAAACACATAATACAAAATTAAATAATCATTTACAAAAAATATTTAACTCAACAAACATATACATACACGTTAATGAACTGATATCGAATAGTTCATTAAAATTAACATTTTAAGACGTAAATTTTATTTCCGCCTTTTTATCTCTTTTGCTCACAGATTTGTGACCAAAAATGTAATATCGCAGCGGTTTATTGGCCCACTCTTCGCCAGCACTATCGATTCCTATCCTTGGGCATTCCACAATTTTTATTTCTTCTTCGATCTCGCAACTTTCTATCCACATACTTTTCCAACTGCATATAGAGTATTTATTGTGACTTTTGTCGAGTTGAAAGCCAATGCAAAACTTGGAAGGCCCGTTGCACAACTCGTGAAGTTTAAAATTCTTCATAGGCTTTTTAGGTACTTTTGACGTTTGCCTCGAAGTGCGGTGGTCAGTGATGCATTCGATACCTTCCATAGGCTCGACTGCTCTTAAGAGAACAGCGCATCCTTCACCTAAAAGTTTTAAAATCAATTAAAATGAATTACAATTCTAATTTTTTATACAAGTTTACTATTCTATCCAAAGGAATTCTGTTTCACAAATGTGTTTTTCGTTAAAATCGTCTTTATCTATGGCAAAAGCGGAGCAAATTTCTTGAGGGGTATTACAAAGTTGATCGGCAGTAAAATTTTTTATTTCTTCAACCATTTCATTTCCTTCTCCATCTTTTTTCATTTTAGTATTTCGTAACAATTCCATGTATTCGATACCAATCAATGGCTTTACAGCTTTTATAAGTACAAATGAATCTGCTTTGAAATATTTAATAAAAATCAAATCGTTAATAATTTAACTACAGTTAGATTCTTACAGGAATAAAAGAAGAAATACTTTTCTTGAGAATGTACCGATAAGTGCGTTAATTAAAAAAAAATTGTTTAGATTAGTTTGATTCTAATCGTTTGATTCTAATTGATATTTTCTTTTGTACCTTGACTTGAAAGGTTGAAACAATGATACATGCCATAAGTCATGTATACATAGATAGTTCCAGGTGGCATGTACATTGGAATGTTACGAGGTGTTACTCGTAATTTGTAAGTGTGAGAAGCCTTATCGATACCTCCTAGATAACTTTCGGTTTCCACAATTTTTCCTTTCAATATTGTCCCGTTTTCAAGTTTTCGCACCAAAATTTTACCTATAAAAACATAAAGTAAGAATACTAGACAGTTTTTATCAATTTCTTGTAGATACTTACCAAGTAAGTTTTTAGCTAGTTCCTCTGCGGGTGAATCAAAAAATGAGAATGGAAGTCTTCTTTCTGTGAGTTTCTTTTCTAAAAGAGTTAATGGTGGGTCTTCTAACTGTTTCAATTCATCTGTCATTCCTTTCAAATCGACTATTGCTTTTGGAATGTTCTTATGTTCCGTTTCATACGGGATTACATTGATTGTGGGTACATTTTTCTCTATTGAATATACATCTTAAATATATTCATGAATTTAACACTCGGTGAAGTTTTCAAATTAGCAAAATTATCGATTATCCAAGTTAAGGAAAAAACTAACTGCAGTTAGTCTTCGTATAACTATAAAACTGCGACAATGTAAAATATTAAGTTCAGTTCAATTACAAAAATAAAACGGGGAAAAAATATATACAACGTGATTGCAATTGCAATACAATGTTTCGCGCTCTGAAAATACTTATATGGACCAAAATGGACTCGACTGTTAATGGGTTTAATTAATTTATAAAGTCCCTCTAGCGCTAAAATTTGATTTTAATATTACAAACTATTGCAGAAATGCGTTTCGCACCAGGATGCCGTATGTGTTCATCAGCAGGGTTTTCGGCATCCTTACTCTGGACGCAGTGATAATTAATGTTGTAAATGAAAAAACGAGATATTTATTTTTTTATTATCATGAAGCAAAGGGACATTGCTTCCGATAATGAAAAATAATAAAATTTGTTCAAAACTAAAAATTTTAGTCTTTTGAACACATACGGCATCCTGGTGCGAAACGCATTTCTGCAATAGTTTGTAATATTAAAATCAAATTTAAGCGCTAGAGTGACTTTATAAATTAATTAAACCCATTAACAGTCAAGTCAATTTTGGTCCATATAAGTATTTTCAAAGCGCGAAACGTTGTATTGCAATCGCAATCACGTTGTATATATTTTTTCCCCATTTTATTTTTGTAATTGAACTTGTATATTGGGTTTTTATTTGGTGACCGTCTTACCAAGCAATCGCATGGTATTATTATTAATTAAAAAGTGGTCAAGAAGTTAATTATTATATTTAAACATACCGTTTAATTGTATCAATATTATGAGTTATATAGAGATAGTCTTGAAAATGACAGCGACGCTATCGAAATGTCGACTACGTGAACAGAACAGGACCAAGTGTTCATTTTTTAACATTCCTTGACTAGGATAATCGATCTAGTCAATTTTTCTAATTATACATCTTATTTATAGGCTCATTTTAAAAGTTATATCTGTAGTTAATAAAAATCGAAAGTTCATACTTGTTTTTAATGATTCATAGTTTAATCTTCTTTTTGGTACTCGTTGAATTTTAACATTTTTACATATGCTATTATCATCTTCTGTGGAATCTTCATTTTCAATTCCAGAATCAAAAGGCTGCATTGGCTTCTCGGACGAATTGACAGTTTCCACGTTCATTTTAGATTTTGAATATTGTCTAGAAATCTGAGTTGACAATTAGATATTAAATCATTTAACATGGCACAATTTTACTAAATCAATCGATAATGCCTATTATACTTTTTTAAAATGATTTTTAGTAAACTTGACGATAATTAAGTGACATATAAAAAGGAATAGGCATGAATACCATCTTCAAAATGTCTTCTCGACCACTTGATGAATATATTGAAAATTCTTATGAAGAATTTTAAAGGTTTCTCGGTGTGACGGCCTATCGAATAAAGACTATATAGTTTTTCGAAAATGTTTCGGCAACCAATGTGTGCCTTCTTCAGTTTATTATTAAATATGTGAAAAACATAAAAAGTTTTGCCTTATAGTTGTAAATGGTAGCTAATCCGGTGCAAAAAATTGGTGATTGTTATATGGACAAATGTTGCGAGAGTTCAAGATATGATGACGGGGTGCTTGTTGGAAAATTGCACATATTATATCGACTGATTTTACTAATTTTTGCACGTGAATTGTGCGAAAGGTTAAGACATATATAATTTAAACAGATAAAAACCTGTAAACGAAGCTCCTTAACGTTAGGTTTATTTACATCTCCGTAATTATTATGACAATTGTTCGAAGCTTTACAACTTTTCATTGCATGGATTTCTGAGGGTAGAAAAAATGATATTCTTCTCACATTTCCTACAAAAATTGTATTAATTAAAAACAATTTAATCTGTGTTTCGCATAATATTAAATGAAAGAAATTATATCCGAAGAATTTATTATATTTGAGTCGATCAAATACATATTTTGTGATATACCTTTTTTGTAGTATGATACAGTATAATTTCGAGTATAAAACCATTTCCAAAAATTATTGTTTTGTATTTATTTATAATAAATTACTATTTAATCTCGCGAGATGAGAAGTTTAGTACTGGTATAAAAAGGAGCATTAAAACTTGGTTATGTTGAGCATTTGTATACAAACAATATACGAATTTCTCAGTATTGAATCATGAATGGCGATTTTTACTATATATCATGCGCACTGCATCCATGACAGACTGAGAATTTAAAATAAAAATATTTAAATTTGCACGTCAAAGTACCAAAATTGATATTCTTAAAAAATACACTAATTTTGTTATTTTTAATAAAAAATATTTATTTGTATGAGTTATTGGTATATTTATAATTTATTTTGACTATCGTAAGGAAGACTGATGTCAAAATTAATCAAAATAAATTCATTTAGTTAACTACTGAATACACTAATAATATAGCTATAAAATATGTAATTATGATATTTGAAGTGTAATATATGGTACATACTTATCATTTCTAGGACTTAAAAATATTCTTTTTCGTAGATTCTCTCTATTTTGTTGTCTTTACTCTCACATCAGAACCATTTTATGGTTATGCAGAGACATTTTCAATCAATATATTGACTTTTTAAATATATGTATAGTTGAAGATTCGAACAAATTCAAAATTTACTCCAATTCATTCAACCAATCAACCAATGGGAAATTTTTGTTCGAAAAAGCATTTTTTAACGATTTGAAATTTTCATAAGCAATTTAAAAATTTTTTTTTTTATCAAACGTCTTGATTTAAACTCTCTCAATTTTCAAGGTTTTCAGTCAATCCTAGACTTATTTCATTCAATTTTGTAATGACAGATTGTTATAAATAAGAAAAGTCGATAACAAATAGAAATAATTCATTTTTTTTTTCTCAAAAAGGCTACCCTTTTTTTCATCCAAATTTTCAGGATTTATAGGTGCAATCCATTTCAAACCATGCAATCCAACTAACTTCAAGTTGTAGAATTAGCTGTCCCTAAAGTATGTCATTCTCCATGAAAAATAAAGGGACAAGTATTTTTTTATTTTTCATAAAAACTTTGTTTAACGAAGTTATCTGGATTTGATCTTTGAAAGATGAAACTTTAGAAAAGCACTAAAACAACATCGTTTGGTTCGTAATTTTTTTTCTAATTAATGTAATTAATTTCTTTTCTTGGATATTTTCGGGGGCCTTATCTTACATCAAAATCCCGTTTGAACATTTTAAAAAGCTGCAAAATTAACAAAATGAGAGGTGCGAGGATTACCCCACGAGGATTACGCCATTTTGGCACTTCACGCAGAAACATTTGTGGAAGATGTACCTAAGAATTTTGAAGAAATTTCAACACGTATCGATAAGGATAAGTGGACACAAGCAGTAAAAGAAGAAATGGATGCTTTGTTAGAAAATAAAACTACTTCAGCAGATATCAACATGAGCAAACTGAAGCCCGATGGAAAGGCCTGAAGAGAATTCTTCGCTATGTCAAGGGAACTCTGAATTTTAACCTTTGCTATAAGCGAAGAGGAGGAGAAAATCTGCATGTTATGTTGATGCAGATTTCGGCAGCGAGTTAAATAGAAAATCAACTTCAGGATTTTTACTACAAGTATTTGGCAATACCGTTTCATGGACAACGAAAATGCAAAATTCGGTTTCGCTGTCAAGTACAGAAGCTGAATATGTTGCTTTGGCAATAGCGGCATCGGAACTGACTTGGTTAAAAAATCTCCTGAGTGACTTCAACATTATCAGCAAAATTCCACCTACGATTTATGAAGACAACCAATCCTGCATTCACCTTCTTTCAAAATGGGAACACAAGAGACTTAAACACATTGATGTAAAATATAATTTTGTTCGGGATCTGCATGAGAAGAAGCAAATTAGAGTTGTCTATGTCAATACCAAAGACCAACTGGCTGACATTCTCACTAAGCCGGTTCCAAAAATTCAATTTATCAAGTTATGCAACGAGATGGGATTTCAAGAAGGGAGAATAGAAAATAAGAAAACATAAAATTCTTAAATTGAGGGGGAGTGTTGGGATTTGACAATTTCAATGTATTTTATTGTGGAATAGTTTGTTATTTATTTTTATATAATTTGAAATAGTTATCTGAAATTCAAAAGCTTGTTTTCATGAATTCCAGTGGTTAACAAAACAAAGAGGGATATGAACTATGTTATTTATCTTGTATGTAAACCGAGCCAGTGCTTAATCGTCTCTCTACGCTTGCGGTTGTATATATTAATTTTTCATGAATAATAACGGAATTTATTTCAAAACGAAGTGTGCTTTTATTCCGGAAGCATATCCTAATTCAACAGATTCCGCCTATAATCATATGTACTACTGACCATACATATTTAAAAATATTTACAATCTGTTTTTTATTATCTTCGATTCTGAGATTTTTGAGATTTCAATTTAAATTTCAGATTTCTAGTTGTGTCTTCGTGTTTTTGTTTTTAAATTTATAATACTATTTTTTTAAATATAGCGAAAGCACGTCAAATATGCACATAAATGCTCCTGCCCACTGTTACGGTGTATGGAAGAATCAGTCAGATATTATTATACAACCATGTTTTCTGATAGATGTTTTTCGTGAACTTTCAGAATCTGGGTGTAAATTAAAAAAAAGCATTTTTGCAATTTTATGGAAAAAAGTGCAATTTTTTAGATTTTTTTTTGAAATTCCAAAATTTTTACAGAAAATCCGTTGAGCTAGAGGTCTATAAAACCTCTAGAAATCGTGCACTTACTATTTTCCCAACTTGGAGACTCCAAAATTGGGGCCGAAGTTCAGAAAAAATAATGAATGATCATTAAGTTTTTACTCAAAACGGAATCGCTTTATAAAAAATTCACTGTACAAAAAGTGTTTTGAATCAACCAAAGAATACGTGTGAATTTTTCCAGGACGTTTTGGAAAATTTTGTAATTTTTCCGGAATATGGTCAGCTCCAAAAAATTGAAGTGGCTCGAAACATCTTGGAAAAATTCGCACAAAGCTCTTCGAATAATTCTAAGCACTTTTTATTGTATGAAACTTTTTCGTCAAGCTAATGGGCACATTTGGCGTTAATGAGTTATAGTACATTCTGATACATGTGCGGTAAGTTAGTGATACGAACGCAGTTATCACTAATCCGCACGAGTATCATATACTCCTTTTTTTAACTCCGTGCGCTAAGTGCTCACACGTTAAAAAAAATGGTATACGATACAAGTGCGCTAAGTAGGTGATTCGCGCACTTGTATCGTAATGTACTATTTTCAAACACTTGCGGAAAGGTCGAGATTTACGAAAAACTGTGCGATAACATCTATAACCATACAGTTTTCCGTGGGAAATGGATATTACCGCACAGTTTTGAATTCAATGGTAATGGATCATTTTCCGTACATTTTTCCGCGCGGTAAGCAAGAATTTGAAAAAAAAAACACTGAAAATTTGGAGGAAGAGGAAGATAGCCTATTCGAGAAACAAAGTTTTTTGTTTAAAAAAATGAATTATTTCTGTTATTTATCGACGAAACATATTCCATCATGAAGGTGATTCTTGATATACCATCGGACGCCTGCATGATTTGAGATGGATCTAGTCCGGTATCATAACGAAACTTTTTCAGGGAGATATGTAAATTTTTTATCACATCAAATTATCACAAATTAAATTCAAACAGAAAAATATTGAAATAGTCAAAAGCCTTTTAAGAACTATTCATGTTCCATGAGATATAATTATTGATTGCTTACGAAAAAAGAGTTAATAACATTTCCAATTACCTGGTTAACAACAAAGTTAACAACAATATTGCTTATTTAAAAACTAAAAGTATTGCATGTTAAATGTGATTCGGATTAAATAATCCACGAAATACTGCTAACTAATGTTGAAAAAGTTTATCTATTCCCCTGGTCTATGCAATGATTGAAAATAAATAAATAGAATATTTTTAGTATAAAAAATCATTACTTTATAAGATATTATCAGTTTTACAGACCCATACCAAGGGAATGACCGGTGTACCACCTTCGTGAAGTTGGCATTGAACTCTCGTCTTAATGTACATGTGCTGGAAGTTTTTTGGCAGCATTTTTACAGTAAATGGATAGTAAAACGTATGTAAAATACAGTCGGATAGTAAAATACAGTCAGTGAAAGACGAATTTTTGTACTGATAGTTTTCTAGATTGATTCCCACATTTTTCTCTTCGGGAGTTCGAATCGTAAACACGTCGACACGATCGCTCTGATAATTTCGAGTAAAATTCGAGATCTTATGTTATATTACATCCGAAAATTCAATCTTAATTATTGTTGATGAATTTCGTTGACACGTGCCTTGGTTTTCATAGAGTGTTGATATAGCGCAAGCGTAACACCATCGATGTTTATTTAGACGAATTTCATTGTCTTCAAGCAATATGCAAAAATGGAAATACAATACACGTAGATACATACATAATATCTACCTATCACCTCACTGACTTCTGGACGTGGTCGCTGTAATTATCAAATACACATACAAATAAGTTTTTCAAATTAGAAATTATACGTGAGCTTGTAAAGCTGCACAATATAAGTTCATTTAAAATATACAATGCAAATAATTGTTTTTAGATAAATAACGTTCTGTTATGCACAGGAATGAACAAATTTACTATTTTAACTTGCGGATTATCACATGATAAGTACTTAAGAGTTATTTATCAACAATGAATGAGTGAACTCCTTTTGACTTCAGCTGTTGCTTTGTATGTGACAAATCTGAACAAATTTTTACTTCTTGTGCGCAGCGTGCACATTCTTAATGATAACCGAAGAATATTACACATCTGATGGTGAAGTTCTGTGCTCATCTGTGGCGTCGAATACAAAACAGTAAGGACCCATGGAAATGCTCAGTAAAGATAAAAAATTTGATAAAATTCTTAAGGAACTTGAAACATTGCAACATCGAATGTAAATCGCAACCAATCATACTGCTGCTGTAAGGGTATTTTAAGAAAAATATAACAATTGAAGTCGGTGACCTTCAGACTTTAACCAATAAGACCATTTAATCTTATGCAGATCGAGATCGAGAAATTGAATTACTTCATGAAAAAATTCACAGTTACAGTCTCGTATGTAAATTTCTGAGTACAAGGAACACAGTTGTGAGTTAACCATTGATGGAATCCCAGAGCATGACGATGAAAATCTTCCCGGAATTATAATTAGCTTCATCGTTGCATTAGGATGTTAAGTCCGTGAAGAGAATATTGTACACATCGAATCACTCCAAAGCTGTAATCAAATCATGCACGTGTGAACATGCCATCGACTCGCAACTTTCGTACGATGTTTATAACATCGTACTAAATTAATATCATCGTATTAAATATCACAAACAAAGCCTGATAAAGGGTATACATCAACTGAGATTGATTCCAAGTACATTACTTCGGAAGTTGACATCAATTACCTCCGCTCGAAAGACGTGTACAGATGATTGCTTACCAAAGTAAGAGAAAAAGTCAAGGGACGTGGTTTTCACGTGAAACGTCAAAACCCTGTCATAACGGTACATTGTCCAAATCAGCAGCTCCGACAACCATTAGGTCTGACGTAGATCTTGATCAGTTATTGTAATGACGCCAACTTTATGAGGATGAATCAAGTACTCTCACGACATCTGCTTCCGTTTCTGCTACTTTAACATTATCTACGCCACAAACTGCAATTACGTCGGCTAGTCAAGAAACCGCGCTTGCAATGTCCTCTCTTAGAGTCTATCATAACAATGCGCAATCGCTCAAAGCCAAATATCGGTTGTCAGTACTTTGCGAGTTTTTTTAGAGAGAATATTTTCACCTTAGCTGTATAACGGAGTCTTGGCTTCATCTTCTGGTATCTATATCTCCGACTTGGCTTCATCCTCTTGTAGACAGCGATACTGCTAAATTAGAAAATTAAATTTTACATCCATGCAAACGACAAGGTAAAGAAGGAAGGAAGGTGAGGGAGTTGGAGTCTATATACATAATAGTCTGCATGCTAAAATGCTTTGTTCTGCTTCTCAATTTCGCTCAAATCTTATGCCAGATCATTCTTCTAATTCCATATAGAAATAACACGTGGCGACTCACCTCACTCTTATTACTATCTCTATACCACCTGCCTAAAGTCGCAATGTTACGTGAAGTTCAGACAGAAATATGAAATTGCACCTTTATACTAATGTTATTATTTAATTTTGATTTAACCCATTAACGCTCAGACGGACGGATTTTCAGTATCAGTTTGAACATCGATAATTTCTATAGAAATGCATTTAGAAAAATTTGAGCTCACCTGTTTCCAACGTAAAATTATATGCTCTTTCAGAATCTTTTAAAAGTTATACACGTTTGTCTGTAAAAAAACATGGTTTTTTACATTTTGTTTTTCGTTAAAACACCACTTTCACCTGGAAATTACGTTCGGAAACATATCTAAGTTGAAAATATCGCGTCCGTGGACCCCCAGGATTAAAATGTACTATATCAGAATTCATAATTCAAGGTGGCAGTTTTGAAAATGGCGCCTAGAAGCTAAAAATTCTTTTTAAAACTTAACCATTTTTTTTCTTAAAAACTATAGACTTTAGAAAAATTTTTTAAAGAACAACAATGCTTAGGAATGAGTCAAAGAATTCACTAAAATTGTATCAACTTGCAATAATACACTGCTTGATTTTTAAAAAATTCGAAAAATCGAAATTTTGAAAAAAAAAATCATTTAAAAAATCTGAAAAAATTTGAGTAGCTTCTATAAATAGTTCTAAAATATTTTTGTTCTAAGGAAAATTTCTGTAAAGTCAATAGTTTTCATGAAAATAAATTATTAAACTTTTCTATATTTCAAGACCAATAATTTCTTTTCTTGGAAACTGTAAGTTTTAGAGAAAATGTTCTTAGAATAAAAATATCTGAAAAATATTTAAAGAACCTACTCAAATTTTTAAAATAACTTTTTCCAAAATTTCGATTTTTCGAATTTTTGAAAAATCAAGCAGTGTATTATTGCATGCTGATAAAATTTGAGAGTATTCTTTGACTCATTCCAAAGCATTGTTGTTCTTAGAAAATTTTCTCTAAAGTCGATAGTTTTTAAGAAAAAAATGGTTAAGTTTTAAAAAGAATTGTGAGCTTCTAGGCGCCATTTTGAAAACTGCCATATTGAATTATGAATTCCTATATGGTACATTTTAATCCTAGGGGTCCATGGACGCGATATTTTCAACTTAGATATGTTCCCAACGTTATTTCGAGGTGAAAGTGATGTTTTTGTGAAAAACAAAACGTAAAAAAACATGTTTTTTAACAGAAAAACGTGTATAACTTTTTTCGGTTCATTTTATCGAAATTTTATTGAAAGATTCTGAAAGAGCATACAATTTTACGTCAGAAACAGTGGAGCTCAATTTTGTCTAAAGACATTTATATACAAATTATCGATGTTCAAACTAATGCTGAAAATTCGTCCGCCTGAGCGTTAATGGGTTAAACATTAATCTATTAAGCGAAATTTCTAATAGATTAAAATTCCTACTTGCGTGAATTTGGGTCAGGTTTGAATTTATATATTGTTCCTTTTCGTCCCACCCAGCGTACATTGGAGAATACAAATTGGATGTGCATTTTCTGGTTAATGACGCTGACAAAATCATTTCATCCCTACAGTGGGAAGGCCTAGGCGAGTCCAACCACGGTGTTATTAAAATACAATATCGGATAAGGGTTTCTCATGTCACTGCAATGCCAGAAAATAGAAAAATTTTGAAGCTAATTTATTTTTACGCGATTTATCAAAGTTGGGTGGGATAATTTCCTAAGGTCACCTCCTGTTGATACTAAGCAGACCTTCCTAACTGATGTGATATTGACAAACCTTGATGCTCATGATCCAATACAAAACTTCAATTTCAGTAGACGTTCAGTAACATGGCTAACACCCGAAATTGAGTTATTAATGAAACATCGTAACAATTATTGTACAATAAGCGTAAACGATGCATTACTATTGGCAGATTAAGTACACCTTCGTAGCTTTTTACGTAATCGTAAAGCTCGAGCGCATGAGAAGTATAGTTTTTCACGGCAAAAAGATTTAGTTTTGCCTCAAAAGAACTGAAAAGAATTAAGGCGCTAAAGAATAATGAAGAGTCAAACGGTCTCGTGCAAACTCCCAGGTACTTCCGAAAACATTGAATGATTTTTTTCTATCCATTTCCACCTCTGGTAAAGAAGAACATGTAAGGACTATATTTGCGGACATAGCAGGTATGCCACAAGGATCAATCCTTGGTCCACAAACTCTTCTTGATTTTTATAAATGACGTATGAAAGATCATCAAGAACTCATTATATCTGGTTTATGCAGACGACTTGCAGCTACTACTTCGTTGCAAACTCTCAAATTTAAGAAACGGTGTTTATTTATAGACAGATGTCTGTGTCTATACAGCACTCAACACTATGCCCCTGATGAGGACTTGATAAAAAATCGAAACGTTGGACATAAATGTTAGAAGTGTAACGGCCATTTGGATATAAACACTGTTTATTAATTTCACAATTTATTATTAAATAAGAAACATTTAAGTATCTCAAATTTAAGTACAGCTATTGGGCAGATTAATGACGATGTTTGATCGATATTCGAATGGTCCAATAGAAATGGCTTAACAATGAAGTTAATGAAAACTGAAGCCATCCTAATTGGATCACTTGGCCATATCAGAGCCTTCCATCCCCTTCATTATCAAAATATTATAGCTGATGGTGTAGTAGTACCTTTGGTTAGTGAAGTATGTGATCTCGACGTCACGCTTGACTCCACAGCATCCTGGCGAAATATTAATAACATTTCCAGACGTGAAAATTGCATTTTACATCGACTTAAACATAATAAAAACTCGCTTTTCAGAAAGGTGTTGCACACCTTGTTAAATTCATTATTACTGAGTAATGTGTTTCAAGCATATTCGATCAACTTTTAAAATATCGTATCGAATTCGCCATTATATATTTGGGAAATCAACATCATATTCGTATTCGGTTATCACAAATCCCTTCATGTGAAAATTAATGTTTATTTTTTCGATTTGACCCCTTCCCCCATTTTTGTTTCTTGTTATTTATGAAAAATAGTTTAATGGTCAATTTAAACTGAATCCAAGTGACACCACCTGAGAGGGACGCCTGTGAGCGGTATCATCGACTTTCAGGACAAATGTAGGTGTTTAATATGCACTTAGTGATAACGTCTTTATGTTCTTAGTTATTATAATATCAATATTGTAATACTCAATCACAATATTGGTTATTCTGATGAAGCAGCAGCGTATCAACTATTTGCTGTGAAGGCGGTGATTAAAAATAAATACAAATAAGCTATACACCAAGATACTAAAAATGTAATGAATTCTGAGTGCCATGTTCTACTCCATTCTATTGCTTCTAATTTAACTCGAATAGATTTAGTATGTAATACATTTCTGAAACTATTTGATGCAAATTTCCTACAAATTCGGCTCATAAATATGATTTTTATCTACATTTATATTTTGTTCTGCGTTTAATAAACATATAGAATATTGTAAAAGCAAGGAAATCACTCTGGCACGTGATAATTACAATTATTATTTAATATAAGGTCGCAACATCCTTAGAGACATTAAAACGTCAATATTCCTTTGTTCGGCACCTCAATTTCAAGCTTGCTCTGACACAATATGTGAGAAAAAAATCGAATATCGTTTCACGCTTGTAATATTTCAAACGAGACACGACGCGTGGTTATATTATAGGTTCATGTTTTCATGAATTTTTAGTTCTTACAAGCAGTAACCGAATGAGCACTGATGGAAGTTATTTACTTATATTTGATTCCTAAAAGAACATACTTATTTTAATCAGAATTGAAAAATCAATTAAATTTCCTTTACCACACCTTCACTAATCACTGCGTTTTTGGAGCATGTTTTAAAATAATTAATGTTCAATCCTTCTGTACCCAGACAGAAAAATAAAAAAAGGTTCAGAATGTTTTCGAGATGTGCTCTAAAAGAAGTCAGATGTCCCACTTTTTCAGGGTTTTCTGAACATGGCGTCAATATGAGATCTTTATGAACTCATGTTCAGAAAACCATCAGAAAGGGGAAATCTGACTTCTTTTAGAGCACATTTCGAAAACATTGTGAATTCTGTTTTATTTTACTGTCTTTTCAAAATCAAATGAAAACAATAAACCGTGACAGTTTTCTTTTACATTATAAAAACTTTGTTGACTTTTTAATATTAACTTTTAATATAACTATTATTATTTTTGTAACAAATAAATTTTTTCTAAATAACAAATAATTCAACATTTCATTTTTTACTTATGTTAGAGCATAACATGGTTAAATTCATTTTTTTAAAGCATCAGCTTATCAGCTGGTTATTGCTCATTTGCCGCAATAAAGCGAAGTAGGAACCAGCAGTACGAATAATCTGAAACACAATAAACAACAATTATTTAAATATAAACTACCGCTTTCAGTATGATTTTTATAACGCAGACAAAACAACATTTTCTAAACGTAAATAAACCACGTGGCTCGACTTGCCATCAGCGAGTTGCTGCTTCAAGACGAAATCGAAATAGTTATTTTTAAGGCGAAAATTCTATTCCTAAGATTCAAACATTATTTGATGCAATAGGCAAATAGTTTTGGCGCCTCGATTTGCAAGCGTAAAATGTCCGTTTGTTGACGTGCAAACGTGCAAATGCATCATCGTCATCATTTAATATTAAATTTATTTTCCTTCTCCTAAATTTTGTAAATGAACATAGCAACATTTGGTATTTATGTAACGTCTTTTGGCAACAGACGTAATTTTTGTTTTTGGAAAGCAACATAGCAATTTCTGAAAGTCTGAATGGATTATTTCTAAATTGTCTATATTTTTTATAATTATCGGCTGCATTTTAACAAATATTTGTAGAAAAAGTCTTTCAGTGTATTCCACAAGTATTTGAAAAAAATAAAATACGAAACAAGTGCGGATGGCCATCGACTCGTGCTTTCAATTTTGCAGTCGTTCAGTTATCACTAATTTACTGCCCTTGTAGCATAACGTACTATATCAATACATGTAATGTTTGGCAGGAAAAAAATACCTTAATCTCATTGCAACAATATCAAATAATTAGTCACTTACGTACAAACTCAAAAAACTAGTTTGGTGCCCAGAACCAGAATTTTGGTTACTGAGTCCAAACAGTTTGGTTGCTATTGACTAGGCCGAACTGACTAATTATGATACTTATTGAGTTTAGTTGGAGGAGTTAATTTCAATCGAGCAATTTAATTTGGTTTACGAAATGCACGCTGAGTACCAACTCGCCAAGGTGGCCGACGAAATTTGTATAGAAGTTGCTGAAGGCGATCAAAGTATAAATGTATTCAGAAAAATGGCTGAGATTAATAATGTGTACAGATGATTTACTGTATTGCCGATTAGCTACTCCACAAGTGTTCTGGGCACCAAAGTCATGTGGTACCAAACCGGGTTAGTTCGTATTCTTACCAATCACTTAGTTGTGCTAAACAAAGCAGAGCTAACCGTATCGGTTGCCTCAGAATATTAAACGTATATCTTTCACTGCTCGGTTATTATTGACAGTGCTCAAATGGATAGACGGATATTACTCAAATATAAGTTCTACGACACCACTGTCATAATCATTACGAATACTTACATCGGTCATTTTACTCAATGACATCGTTTGCCAGGAAGCAGCTGTAAGACGACATTGTTTTTGGGCTCTAACAATAATGAAGCAAAGATCACGTCGTTGTTTACTCGGCAATTCGTGCCATGGTATGTCGAGATAAACGGCATTGCTAACTGACTCGCTTTCTTCCATAATAATTTCACCAGGCCAACACGAGGTAAGCATATCGATGAACATAGTACCTAAGTAGAACACGAATTTGAAATCTGCTTTACTCGCGCCAGCAAATACGGCATAACCACTCAAGCAAATTTCAAAACCACTCAGTAATAGTTGGACTAAAATCATTGGGCTGAAAAGTTCGTTCATTTCGTAAGCGATGCTGAAATAAATGCAAAATATATATTTCTCGAATAGTTTACTTCTACACAAAAGCGCATTAAGGTATTTATTAAATTTACCCTACTTCAGCATTTTACGATGATGGTCGACGCATTGAACGATTTCCGTTCCTAAACGCTCTTGGTCAGAAAAATTGTCAATTGATGTGCTCAACTGCAGTCCTATGCGTCGCAACTTTTCTCGAATGTATGCAAAGTGTGCACTGATGTGCAAAACGAATGTCATCGTTAAAGCACCCATTCCAACAACTCCAAAGCAAACGGAAATCGATGTCACCATTTGCAGTATAAATGTTATTTCGAATGTCGGCGATTCTTGAATGTCGACTCCGTACCTGTTTACCTCAATAAACTTTACAGATATTCTTTATAATTTTGAAGCAATAGAATTTTATAATGATGACTATATTCGAATGATAAAAAAGCATGAAAGGTGGCACTGCTGTATCAAACATTTATTTCATCATCAAGACTGATAAATTGTAAATCTGAACAAAAAGGTAGAATTCAACTATTGTTGAATAATAATTTTTTTCGTGTATATATTATATTCATTCTTACGTGATTATTTTTAAGGACCTACGGAAATTCATGATCTCATTCCATTCGATTTTATACCACACATACTTTTCTTCTATCCTATACAATATTCCAGACATTACACCCATAAAAAAAAGTTATCTATTGACAAGAAAGGCCTTTAATCGCAATAGTTATTAGCCAAATTCTTTTCTTAATTCAGTAGTTTCCTGATTAAATTAAATGGTATTAAATGTTCATAAAATTATAGGATATATTCAACATTTCCAAATATTTAGTGCACTGACATATCTTTTTAAATCACCATTCGATTGGAGGGATAAATCTTTCTGATAAAATCTAGATATGTAATGTACCTGGCTGATAAATTTGTGTATTACTCAAAAATTAAATGCTTTAGGGTAAACAACCTGAATAGAAATAAGGCCCTGATCAGGCGCATTAAGCTGTGGTCAGGTCCTGTTTAGGGCCTTAATCAATTTCTGCTCGGGAATGCTTATAGTATTTTAGAGGAAGCTATCCGTTCAATAGAAGATTTGTTTTATCTTATCCAGGTAGAATTAAGATAGTGTCAAGGTCAGAATGAGCAAATTATGTCATCGACTCTTGCATCAAATCGCAAGAATTTCACCCCAAAATCAAGAAATGTTTATTTGGTCAATCGTTTTGATGCGTGCAGCTTGTTTTTCTCTTATTTTAGAATGAAGAAAAATTTAATTTCGTTGATTACAGCGCCATCTATCTATATTTATTACAGCATTTTTGTCAAAAGAATATGAATGTGCAATTAAGGTCCTCTGATGTCGCGGTACTGTATTAATACTATAATTTCTAAGAGCCGACTTTAGAATAGTATGTGAGAAAACACAAAGAAATGATCACCATAATAAGGAGACTGTCTAATGGGACTGTATTAGGAGATTCACGATGACATTAAAAATAAAATGTTGGCTGCCTTCATGGGTTGTTTTCATATTATATTATGCAATATAATTTTTGCCAGTGAAGCTTTGACAATGGACCATTCGAAGCTCATCTGATTATGTAACATTTTATAGTATAAACATTGATTGCATTTCTGACTGGTGGTCTTTTGAGTGGCCCATATAGAAAGGAGAACTTAAACGACGAAAGCTTGTATTGACCCAAGAAAATGTTCACTCAGGCGTTTTGCAAAACTCATCTAGTGTAATAATTGTTAACTGAATATACAAGAATGTGTCCTCTGTAGCATGCACAGTCGATCATTTATGACTTATACAATGGTTTTCCAAATTGAAAAATAAGTCTGAAATAGCCTTTACTGTTTACCGTCCGCAACATTGAAAGTAGTTTGGGGGAAGCTTTGTATTGCAGGTGGAAACTTTGCACCAACCCCGCTTACGTAGGCGCATAGCTGCACTCGACCTCGTTCAAATTTGCTGGCAAGCATATTCATTCTCAGAAAAATTTCTCTTTAGTTTTACTTCGTTATATCTCTTATAGTACGAAATACTTATTGCTGCACCTGATGATATTAATATTTTCTTTGACCATTGTATACAATCTGTGCGTCTCTTTAATTTGAAATGTTTTTTTGATTTTTCAATATTCAACTGGACATTTCACGAATATCATCCGATAAAAAAATCTTTTTCCAACAACTTTGTTTTTTATGTTCCTCGAATATTTTTATTTTTTCTATTTTTTATTTTATTAATTAATAACTATAGCATCTATTAAAGAGCTCAAACGATCCTGAGGTGAAGATGGGTGCTGAAAACAGGAGCTATTTCTAGCATGAAGTGAGTACTCATAATCAGCGATGACACATTTGAATGTCTAGACATAGGGGATCATATTCCAAGTGGCTGAAATCATTTTTGGTCTCTTTGTATCGTATACAATTAGACATACGTTTTAGTACAATTGTACTAAATTCTGGTAACCCCCATTCATATTGGGCATTGACTTTATGTTATTTAACCCATTAACGTCCAAGGCAAGGTGAAAAATGAACTACAACATTATGCCTCTTATTTTGTATGAAAGAACGAATTTAAAAATTTATCTAAGACCACTTTTGACGTAAAAATGTCTGATTCTAAAGCTACAATTTCGTTATTGTTAACTCAAACAAAGTGATGGCATATTGTACGAATGGAACACATTTTTTAAGGAAAAACAAGTTTTTAATCATAGTTTTTGCATGGAAATAGAGTGAAAGTTTAAATGGAAATCCAAAATATCGCGTCCTCGAATCGTCGGCCAGGGAACAAAGTTCCGAAAATTAAAACCCTGAAAGGCTAAAATTTCGATATTGCGTGAGTCCAAAGTATTTTAATTTGCTTTCTTTTTGCCAAATTTTCAAAGACAAAGTGAAGAAAATCACGCTGGAGCCATGCTATATCGAAATTTTGGCCTTTCGGTGTGTTGATTTTCGGAACTTTATTCCCCGGCCGAATCGTCAGTTATCAAAATCCATGGTTGCTGATTGTGAATTCAAGTTGGTGGACAATAAAATAGGGTCCTAGGGTCGAAGCTGAATGTAACAACCTTTTAGACATTAAAAAGCCGCTAAAACTTCAAAATAAGTTCATAAATGTGCGTACAAAAATATATTTTGGAATGCTCAATACGAATCTGATATCAATTTTTGAAAATTCAAAATAGCAGATCCAATATGTTTGACATTTTGAAGAGTTTCCGAGGTCCCTGATTGTGAATATGATGTCGGTTTTACAAATTTAAGAGAGGCAGATGTATTTTCTAAAATTCATTCGTATTCGGCAGCCCCCTCCGTCCAATGTCTGTGTTCTCAGTTTCACGAAAATAATTCAAAGTTTTAATGTTTTTTAATGTCTCAGAGCCTCATACATTCTATTTTATCGTTGGAAGACATTTTGATGTACACGCTCTTAAATGTCAGAATCCGCAACATTGGGTTTTGATTGCTGAATTTTTAGCAGAATAGAATCTCAAAGAAACCAGTTAACAACGGAAGATCTCTGACATCTCTATTTCGTTAGGACTGCGAAATAACATATATATATATATATCAAGCTACATATAATTACTCGTATAGAAGTATGTAGCTGTTATGGAATACTTATGTTCCCATTTTTGTGTGTCATGCTTATAACAATTTCATTTAACATTTATGTACAAAATATTCTCTCGTTAAACAATCTTAAAAAATCTATCTGTAAAGATGTATCTGATACACCCCTATCGTCATATAACCGGCACATATAACATTTGTATGTAACATTTATGTAACACATGTTCTTTCACAAAGTATTTTTCTTTTAAATGTTGTAGTTGGTGCATCACAAAAGTTCGGCGGCAGATATATATAACAATTCTACGTAGCTATTGTGTAATAGATCTTATATCCAAGAGATTTTTGAAAATTATCTAGTGGATACGTTTTTAATATAATATAATAGGTATTCCAACTCGACAAAGAATATTTATATCACCATATAACAACCATCATATTTTGTATTTAATACATCGTTTGTTGTTCCTAAACTTCTTTTTACATGCTGACCACCACGTCTTAAAATCGTTAGAAGAAAAATTATGAGATACAACTTATATGTTACGATAGACAGAAAAAAATATTATATTTATATTTATACATTAATATCTCTGACAAATTGTATAACATTAAAATTATTAAGAAAGGGATGAAGGCAATTTTGATTAGTAACCTCAATACAATGATACGATGTAACCTTTCTGTAATCTTAATGTAAAAGGTTTCGTGCTATTATGTACATGAATCATTCACGTAACCTCAACAAAAGCTTAAAACAATGTTAAAGGGTAATCTGAATATAGTGTTACGCTGTAACCTCTTCGTAACCTCAATAAAAGTCTAATATAACGTTGAAAAAGTAAACTTAATAAAATGTTATGCAGTGAAATGGGGAAGGGGTACAAGTCGCAATGTTGACGAATGAGCAGTAGCGCTTTAACGAGCCAGAACCCGCATAGTAGTAGTAGTAGTTTGTTAAATGGGATGCCAATAATGACATTACAGTAACTTTTATTCTCATACAAAGTTATATTGTTGATCATTATCGTGTAAATAAGCGTAGTGACACTAAACAAATTATATATTGAATAGTACTGCAGTCGAACCCCCGTTAATGAATACAGTGGTCCCCCTCTTAAATCATATGTTTGAGGACAAGATGGAGGCACGTTCCCATAAGTCATATTTCCCCTAGCCTCCCACCACTGGAATTTCCACTTGTCCATGCGCACACACACACATACAGTAGTATGTACAGAGCGAGCCTTTCAACCTGCGAATGGTGGGAGAATCCCTCAGAGGAAAAATATGACTTAGAGAAAGGGAAACATATGCGTTCGGGGGTATATGACTTGAGGGGGACTACTGTACTCTGTTTACAAATATTTCCGTTATCGAATATGCAGACGTTGCGTTAACGAATAATTTCCGCTCTGCCGGTATTCCTACCTCGAAACTATAGGAGTTTTGACGATATTGCGCATACGCTGTGAAAGAATACAGATTCCATCGAAGGATAAAACGTTGAAGGTGGAGAGTTGATATTTTCTCATCAAATACTTGTTAACAGAAATTTAAATGCTTCGCGTTGTCCCAGTTGACATTCAGTTATATTATTCTAAATCAGATGTTAGAATAAAAATGACACAACTTCGGAATCAAGTAATAAGAGAAAATATCACGATAAATTAGTTCAAACTACCGAAAGCTGCAATAAATCTGTCAGTCTTGATAAATGAACATACGACAATAAGATTTATCAAAATTATTCTTAATACTTACCAAGCCTCGAAAGGGAGAATTCTTTCGATGCGAGTTTCATTTGAATTGTATATTTCGTATTTTATCCAAACAAAGATAGAATGTATCGTGAACGTTGTATTGACATTTATCGCAACAATAAAATAAAGAATACTCCAGGTTTTAGCGAAGTATGCCAGCTTGACGACAGACAGTCGATCCGGGGAGTCTCTGCTGTTGTTCCAAAGTTCTTTAGTAATTTTGAATAAGCGCAAAACCCTTTTTCGCCTAACAATTACGTAAGCTTCTTTGAGAAAGGTCAAAAGGAGACCGCAAAAAAAACATCCAGCTCCTTCCGAATAAATGTTGCAGACAGTTGACGATCAAAATTATGATAAAGCAATAAAATAAAACTCATTTTTTATACAATATAATTAAATACGTATATTTTAATTCTATTAAAAAATAATTTTTATTAGGTTTGAAATGGCTTACCAGCTATTACTTCAATGTTACCCCAAGAGTGATAAATGAGTAATGCTTCCGGAATCAAGAAGAAAGGTAAACTACACAATGCGTAATAAGCACGAAAATGAGAAAAGATTCTGGTGACTGTAGACGCATCTTCTTTTACCGGCCAGAACCCAATGTACCAGCAAATATACTTCGTTGGCCATACGATATCTTCAAATTCTGGAATTTCCTGCAATTCTCTTTTTCTTTTATAAATAAATTGCCGAAGCACTTATACCATAATAAAATGAACGCATATTTGAAATGCCTTATTAAGAAAGATATTTTAAAAAATCATATATAAATTGAACTTTGAGCAGATGATGAAAAAATGTTGAAGACTTGGCGGAAAAAACTGATATGCAACTTTCGGACCTTACCTTATGGCCATTCTGATGAGAGTATCTTCAAGACAATAAACTTTTTATCGAAATCCAATATGATTACGGAGCGGCAAGAAAATTACAAAGAAAACGACTACAATGTCGCGAAAGCACTTTCTTACAAAAGAAATGGGAAAATCAAGGGTGATATACGAACCTTTCAATCAATGTTAATAAAGTATTAATGGCTTGATTGCCGAGTGACGTGTATTTTAGCGTCGCTCGGTTCTTCACGCCCACATTATGTTTCGTACTTAAATCGATTTTAATATCACCTTATTATAATACTTTGCTTATGAATACTTTCGTGCCGACAAATTACAAAGTACAAGACTTCGGAATTCTGATATCGGCTCAGATTGGGTTTTTCTTCCATTCAACGAGTAGCGTTCTTTTAGACGACTTAGGTATTTTCTGAATTATTTTGTCTTAAGTTAATTTATTTTATGCGCTTAGATGTGTACAACATTATATACAGTTTCTACGACTTTACATAATACACAGATGCTATGTACATTTAATCTTCTTGTCATGAACGTCATGATACAAAACAACATTTGACGGTAAGAGTCGAAATTTCCTTTGGTAGTTCTTGTCCGTCATAATTAATAATCTCTATTTTAGAAAAGAATGACGCTTTTAACTACGTCCGTAAGTTTTTTGAAGTTCTAAAAGACTTTTCCCTTTCGTTTCTGGAACGAAAAAGTATACGAAAGGAACCGCGAGAAACATTCCCGTGGAAAACATCCAAAAAGCGTACGGTTCGCCCATGGACGACAAAATGGGTTGGAACGTTCCCGAAGACAAAGCGGCAAACAAAGAGGATGTACCAGACATGGCGAATCCGGCCAGGGATTTCACCCTCGTAGGAAATATTTCACCTACCAACGTGGCAGGAACTATCCCCATGCCGAAGGGGTAGCTGAGATTGTAGATGACGAGAGACAAAATGGGAAACCATGATAACGATGACATGTCGAAATTGTTAGACAACATGTAGAAGTGAACTCCAACTAGGAATAAGGCTAAGGACATTCCGAGGGTGGAGACGAAGAGCAGGCATCGTCTACCAAACTTGTCGACGAAGAGGGTGGCTCCGGAACCGGCAGTGAGCATGCAGAAACCTAATATTATAACGACGGTACTTGGTGTCATGTTGACTTTGCTCTTCGTTACTATTATCTCCATGTAATTTGTCAGTGCGTTGTTGCTGCCGAAGTAAATGAAGACGTTTAGCATTAAAATGATTACGGCACTTCTTCTGTTGGCTGCAAATGATAAAATAACTATTATCATTAACAATATATAAGAATAAAAATGGGAGATGATGAGGTATGGTCAAAGTAATTGTGATACTGGTGCTTAACAGTGATGTTTGATGATGAATCATTCACCATCATCCATTATACTATTTATTAAGGTATGATTAACGCAAAAGTGCACATATAAGCGATATATAAGGACCTTAAATGAATTATTAGCATTTGTCTGAAAATTTTGAATATTATAATTATATTCCGGGGTTTGAACCTGGATACTTTTAGTTGCTGGTCGAGTGCTCTACCAATGTCTATTCTATCTATGTTCATCGTAAGACATTTATATATACCATATATTTATTTACATAGTAATACATGAACGTTAAGAACCATTTATTTAGATACTAATGTAAGGTGTGTTCTAGTTGGAATAATTCAGTTTTCTTTTCCGTCATACATAGAATGAAATGGTGTATGAAGAAATGGTCCATTGATATAAGGTTAAAGGATTTAATATGTGACCAAAGTAACGCGTTGCACACAAATCATATGTGAAATCTAAAATTCGAAGGTAAGTGTTTCTAACAATTTCTAGATTTATGGACAAATCGACAAAACTTTTGACAATGGAAAAAAATAATACTAAAAAATCGGGAACAGTCAGAAAAATTGATGAATACTTTATTTAGCATTTAAGATGATCATTTATTGCTCATTAATCATTTTACGGTGGGGGAAAGGTGTTTATGATATTAACATTATGCAAACGATTTTGATAAAACTGCTCGATCACTATGTCACCTCAAAAAAGATTATACTATATTATTTTTATGTATTTTTGCCTCCTGATTACGAATATCATAATAAAATATGGCTGTCAAACTAATTAAAATCGCTACAGTGAAAAAAGGAATACTTATAATACTCAAATACGATGGCAGGCGGTTAGCTATTATAAAAACGGGGACCAGGGGGAGGAGCGTCTCCCCCTCCAGCTCAACTGGAACATGCTCTTTCTATACCTGAAGCTGAAATTTCGCTTCATCAAATTGCGAAAGCAATATGTTGGATTATAATCGCAAAAGAACCGAAAACAATTTTTTATACATTATTTCTGTTAATTTAATTGCAAAATAGTATATTATGCCTCAAGAGTGGCATACGCTATTTTTCTCCCGACCCGAATCCATTACTCCCGCTGGCGACACTTTCCGTCCCTAGGGAGTAATGAGAACGAAGTGCGCATGCGCACTGGCGCCCGGGCGGAATCGGCAACTTTCGTCCCGCGTTTCAGGCACGGAATACGGACATTCCGACGCGGTCGGGAGAAAAGAATGTAAATCTCTTATATAAGGTAAATGGACGTGGATAAGATAGTTGTGAGAAAAAATTTTAGGTTTAAACGGTCATCGAAACAAGAATTATACGTAATTTATAAACGTTTTATATCCTAGATTTGTACTATAAATTAAACGTTTATTAAACCACCGAGTTCTAATTTGGTAATATTCGTTTTTGTTCTTTCCCCAAGGTCATATTGATCCACCATTTTAGACTGTCAAATGTTGCACATTGGCCGAGTATTTACAGCCAAAATAAAGCTTTACACTTTAGTGGAAATATCATAATTATTCAGAAAAATACGTATTTTTCTCGACATTTTTAATGGGATAAACTATACAAAGCAACAAATATTTCGCCATAAACTACAATTATTTTATCTACAATTAATCACAACTGGGATCGGAGCAAAATTAATAAATAACATTTTCTTTTCAAACTTATTTTGAATCATGGGAATAGCTAAAGCATGTCTGAAAATAGTTCATCAGTAGATTTTATAATAATACTGACCATAATTCTAACGTACTAGTTATGCTAAAAATTCGTTAAAAATTACACAAACCACACACAAAAATATTGCAATATAATATGCATCGGTGGTTGTGGTTCTAAAATCTGGACAGAATGGGACAAATAAACGGTTTTCTTGTTCTAAAATCTATAATGTCCACTACCTCACATAAAAGTTATCTTCTAACAATTCCTGTATATATATATTATTAGCTAAGTTACCATTTCCTCCCTAGTATAGTATAGAATGGTATTTTAATTATGTCGTCTTAACTGGAAAGCCGTAGAATATTTTTTTAAAACACGTCTGCTATTCAAGTGATTCGAAGTGTATTCAATTCTTTAAAAACATAATAATGCTATTTAATATTGCTAAACGTTTCCGACTTTGCATTATTACAAAATATATTGTATTATTAGTCAATTGATGACAGAAAAAGATTGTCAACTGTCGTGGATCACGTTGTAACTCTTCATTATTTACAGATATATTGACAGCAGTGTATACGTCAGTTTTTAACAGCAATCTCTGTGGCGATTCGTCTTACTTATGGAGTATAATAACACAAGAACTTGAAAGCAGTAAGAAACATTTTAAGAATGTTTATGGAGGTTATTATTAAAATGACTAAACATAATTTAACCTTATGAGTGTTTTACGGAATATTCCTGTTTTTTAAGATTGTCATGGATATTTCTGGATCTCTCCAAGAATAAGAGTATTTTAGAAATGATCAAATTAAAATAGAAAACTAGGTTAGTTATATTTTGAATGTATTGCAAAATAGTAACGTTTATCGCTGTTCTCAAAAACGACTTATACAACCCCCGGAATACATCTGAATAGAATTTCGATATATACGTATTTTTTACTACATACCTGATCCAAGAAATTCTTTCACGCGTTCAAAGAGTGTAGCGTCGGAGTCGCTAACGCAATCTTGAAGTTCCTGAAGTTCTTTCTTGACATCGTCGCATCGTCGAAACCACTTGAGCGATGCTTCAGCTTTGACGAGGTCCCCGTTGATAACATGCCGGTAGGGAGAATCCGGTATCAAAGAAAAGAAGATGATAAAAAGAATGGCGGGTACGAGGCTTATGTATCCGAAAACCTTCATCGGTATGTAAGGACCCATGACGTTGCCCAGAAAGACTCCGAGCGTCTGAATCATTGTATTCCAAGACACCTGGAAATGACAACGTCAGCGGAAACGGCAGAAAATAGAAGTTATCGAAAAAATCGATAAACGAAGGCAGTCGACAAATTCTAATCGATTCATTAGTAATAAATTGTTCCACTATTCGAACAGTTCAAAAAATGGATGAGATTTTGACAGACTTCGTCATTCGATGCTTCGATTGTATAAATTCGTTGTCTTCTAAATTCTGCTCGCCAAAGTGCCCCGAATCTTCGGATCGGCTATTTCAGCCAGGTGAGGAGAAAGTGACGTCCATATCATTCCGGAAGCGAAGCCACAGAGGATTCTACCAGCGTATAACCAAGAAACTGAAGTGGCAATGGTCATGCATATCCATCCAGTCGTTAAAGGAACCCCGGCGAAGCAAATTACAGTCTTTCTCCCAATTGCATCTGAAAATAAATATTTTTTATATACTTTGGTAATCATCGTAAAGTTTATAATTAATTTAACCTTGAACAATGGCGCTGACAAATGCACCAGCTATTCGACCAACGTTCAGTAGCGATGCGACCCATGAGGTTACAGCTTCCGACAATTGTCCAATTCCATCCACATCTTGCGACGAAAGTTTTGCCAAATACGGGGACGCCCATCCGTTTGCTAATCCAACCACAAACACTGACATGCTCACTGAAAATATAATTTACGCCACGAGTTATCGTTTATCCTTTTTAGAATATTGTAGATGAAACCAAATCTTACGTGTACATCCCGCTAGTCTTTGATACCACAAATTTTTGGATTTTGCCATTTTTGATCTAATTATGAAATGGTGGAGTTCAATGATACCATAGCCTTATTCTAGATCCACCATGCACGAACGCAGCGAGACGACACTCGTCTATCATGGCATTCGTTCTATTTCTATCAAGGAAGTGAACTGGAAGCAGTTTGAAAATTATATTTTCCACTGCGATAAGGTCACTGTTTAGCACCATGATTTACGACATTCCCAGATCTCGAGGTCTTTATCTCTGAATTGTTGTTTGCTCCGACGTACGATTTACCTCGTGGAACGTAGCATCTCTTTTATTCATACCACTTTTTGCGAAAACTGCCAATTACGTCTGTTACTGACAAAGACTTAATTCCCACATTAATGTTCATTGCAAAACTTTCAATGGATAGTAGGTTAATTTCTAAATATAGTTTGAGTTTGCTTTGGTGAAAAAGTCTGTCGGTTAATCGCAAACTCGCGAAGGATTTAGGGGCATCGGACATTAACCGATAAGTTTCACAAAGAACAATGAATTCTTATTACAACCATTTCTGTGAAGAGTCTTATCGAAGTTGTCTCAAATGGTTTCGAAAAAGATAAATTGAAAAAAAGCTTTTTTTCCAAAAGCATTTTACTACAAAAAATGTGTAAATACTTTAATTAGCTTAGTTGTTAAATTTAGTCAATCCAAAAGGATTTTAAAAGTAAATCTAGATATACTCCACCACGTGTAATATCATTTTAAGTAGCGTCATTCCAATTAACTCATCGCCACCGTTCAGATAAGATCTCTAATCGGATTTGATGGAGTATTTGCAGATTAAATTATAACCGACTGGAGAATGAGAAATAAAGCATTTAATGGGGGCAATTAGATGCCTGTAAGCACACTATTGACATTAATAATAAAGTCTAAGAAAGGGGATTTTAAATAATCCGGCCATCGATGACCCAGTTCCTAAAAATTGAAACCGATTTCAATTCTTCGATATGGATGACTGAGTTGTATTCATGATGACTGTTATTCAGAAATATACTTTATATTTTATATTAACCCGCACAGAAAACAGAATATATCCAAAGATATATCCAGAAATATAATTTGGAAATATGTAAGATAGATGTAACATATAGCCGGTTATATCCAAGATATACCTAAATTCCAGATATTTTCAGCGGATATATCTGGCATATATATTTGATAGTGTACTTTTTGCCGAAATATATCCTCACTGAATCAGGATATATCCGGCATCTATATTTTTTCCGTACGGGAAGGTTTATATTCCCATAATGTTATTGATGACACACAGTAGGTGACCAGAAGTTGTAAAAAATGTCATTATGTATTACATCATATGATAGAACTAACAATATATTTAGATTATTGCCGAGTTTATTATTGAAATAAAATTTTACGGATTTATCTGTATAATTTATGATTATTGCGCAAAACCTGCGTGGCGTCAATTACAGCTCATAGCGAAATCATCCTATTTAATGCTAAAACCAATTACGTGGCAATACTATGATTGAATTTCTACTGACGTCAAATCACACTTTGCATAAGATTTATTGTAAATGCATTTATATCCGAATCAAATACGCTATAAAACACAAAGGAATACAGTTGCTGTCAGTTGCTGATGTGTTCAGTTACCCCAATAAGCCCCAAAAGGACGAATTTTTCTTGAACTTGTCAGCTGTAAGTTCTGACCTTAAAATTAGAAAGAAGTTCACTTATTATAGGTTATGAATGCTTTTGAAAATAGTTAATCAATATTATGATTTGAAAATTTCGAAAATTGTCTTCCGTCATATTGGTTTTGCCATTTTGAATTTCACAAATTTGGCATCAGATTCGGGATCAGCGACCCTAAAAACCCCGGTATATCGATTGTTATAAAAATCAAAACATTTCATAAATTTTCGTCTGCCATATTGGATCCGCCGTTTTGAATTTCACAAAATTCATATAAAATTAATGATCAGCGACACGAATAACTTTTAATAACACACATTTTCAGCAGGAATTTATCAATCTAACTCATTAAATATTGCATTTTGAAATTTAATTTGTTTACCTGTACACGTTTTCATTTCACAGTAACCTCCTCATCCAATGTTGGCTCAAAATTGTTAATCGAAAAAAATACTTCTTATCAAATAATCGATTGTATCTTTTTTGGATTGCATTTTCGAAGAATTGTAAGGTCAGAATCGGAGTATAATCAATTTAACATTATAAATGTAGCCTGGAATTGTTTCACCGTTGATAAGGCATCATAATTGACTGCCTAAAAGTTCAAGAAAAATGTATCCTTATGAGACGTAATGAGTTAAAATGGTTACAAAATAATTCCACTCACACGGTTTTTATAAAAGATTTTCGGAAAGAGTACAAAACTTTACATCCGAACATCCTATGAACGACACTTTGGTCAAGGTCATTTCGGGGGAACTTGTCAATACCGAAGTTTGAGAATTTTTCCTAGGTATTCTGGTATCGTTGAATTTGACCTTCACGGTTATTTCAAGGTCGATTATATTTTTTTAAATTGGAACCCCTATTTATACATGGTTTCGGATATTTTGATCAAGGTCATTTCAAGGTAAAACTTAAAAGTCCCGGAACGCGAATTAAATTAGCCGAAAGGTATTTTCCGTGAAAATCATACTAACAACAGTCACATTAAAAAATAAGAAAAACCGAGATTTCCATTAAAAAATGAATAACCTTGACATTAGAATAATCTTCAAGATCATGTTCGAGGTCAAATTGAATGGTGCCATCAAATGGTCAGGGCAAAATCCTTTTAAACATTTATATTGACAATTTCTTCACAATTTTCGCCGAAAATGTTCTCCCATCGAGATAATTTACCGTTTCCTCTATTTTTAAGTTTCATCTTGAAATGACCTTGACCAAAATATCGGTCATATCATATTCGTATGTAAAATGTTGTGCTTTTTCGAATCAATGAAAAATAGGGGTTTCCAAGCAAAAGAAATCAACTTTACCTTGAAATAAGTATCAATGTTTTGTTCAAGGTCAAATTCAATGATACGTTTAAATAGCCAGAGAAAAAACTTGTTTATTGTCCCGCCAAGATTTATCGTTCTGGGACTTTTGGATCACTCTGTTTGTATAAGATACGAGTAGCTTTACTCTGTATAATATACAGAATTTTACAATTTTATGGCGTTATTCATTGTCCGTACTACAGCAAATTCAGTATATTTATCATTTTTGTATATTACATTAGGAGACAGGGATACATTCAGTACGCACTAGTGCAACCAGTGAAAAAGACTATTAGAGATTTACCATTTTAAAAGTAAGTTTACAAATATTTAACCTCAATTATTTTGTAAAACTTCATTTAGAAATGTACGATTATCAAATCGAAAAAGATGTATTAAATACAATTCAGACTTCAGGTCCTGAAACGAGTTAGTTGACACTTTTCAATTCTTTTTTATTACGTGGTTTTGAATTTATTCGAAAGAATCGGCTTCTTATTAACTGAATTCATCTAAAACCACGAAGTTACGGAGGCCTTTCTTATCCATACCAATTCTTTGAGATTAATAGAAAAGTTTTACACTCTATTCGTTTAAAAAATTGCGATGATCTAACCTATTTATAGAATGACAAGAATAGAATTAAATTCATATTATCAATTCTTTTCAGTACATTTCGATACTTTTTGTCAAATAACTCAATTGGAAGAATTTAAATGTTAGATTCTATTGCATTCTTTTTCGTTTACTGGATTCAGGGATTAGATTTATGTCCAACATTTCTTTCCTTACCTTCCAAGTAGATATTAATTTTGGTACAGGGTATTCTAACAAAAAATTTGTTGTCAATTAAATCCTACTTATATGACATCGACGTTGGCATGTCACGAATATAGATTATATTAATTACACATCATTTTTGAGTATATCTACTGTGTAACATTCATTCTAAAAAAGATATGGGTGTCACAATGTTATTTATTTCACCACTTGATGTTCGATCAGCTATTTTCTGCTCTTAGTGGGTTTCCTTCTCATCATCGCCTATACCTAACGTAAATGTACTAGAAATCCAAAGACGGATCGGATCGGGAACAGATCCGGATTACCTGACATCACGCACACACATATATATCAAACTAAATCTGGATCGAATCAGGAACGAATCCCGATGGCCTAATATCCTGGTACGGGATCCGACACGGATCCGAGGTTGGTTAAGATCCTGATCCGGTAGGGATTCGGGAATCAGATCATGTCAGATCAAATCAGAGAATGTTTATACGGGATATCAACTGCAATAACTATTGTACATATTGCTATACATATTGCAAAACTTAAAACGCTCTTCTCTTCGCGTACTTGGTCGAAATATAACCCTTAATAATTTCTTATGACACTAAATTGTGTTCTTATTCACATTGCACTGCAAATATATGACTTCACGTGCACGTTTCTATTCATGTCGTTATGCCTAGATGGCGCTAGAGACTTTGAAATATGTTGCAGCTTTTTATAATGAAAATGGGTTGACGGGTTAATACATCAGGACATCATTTCGAACATACATTTGTAAGTCATTAGACATTTTTGTTGTAAAAAATAGTATTTCCGATTGAAAATATAATTTCTAATGATGGTGTAGCTAAGAAAAAATCATCTGTGTGTAATTACCTTAAAATGTTAATATGGAAGTTTCGATATCTCAGGCACGATTAGAGAACAAAATGCAAATATCTGTTTTTATAATGTATTATCTTAATATCTTCACGTCCAATATGTATGTTTTGTAAAATTATGATTGATAGACATCTTATTTGTACACCGATAAAATCTAGTTTCATCCAGATTTCTTCTACCGAAGAAATAAAACTGAATTATTCGTTCGAAATTCATCTAAACCAAGAGTGATTCATTAACCAATAATATATTACGTCAACGCGAGTTTAACTTATTACATTAATTTTGTGAACAATGTAGTACAATTTTATAATTAGATAATGAACAAAATTTCTGCAACCAATTCTCTTACAGTACATTTCAAGTATATGGGTGACTGTTTTACCGATTATATTATTTAATAACCCTCATATCCATATAAAATGTTTACAGTAATATTATAATTATAATTGCATAATTATTTCTTGGCACGACGGTCTATTTACAGTTCGGGAGAAAAAACCAAAATTGAAGAAGTAAACATGCGTTACGACAATGCTCGTTAACGCTGCACTTAAAAATTATTGTTATATTTATAGCCCAAAAATGAGTTATTTTACTATTGAGAAAGTGAAACATATCCTGTCTGTTAAGTGTAAAAAAAAAATAATGTTAAACGCGTTCCGCACCAGGATGTTGGGTGTGCTCATCAGAAGGGTTAACAACATCCTTACCCTGGACGCGATTTGTCATCTAATTAATGACTTTTTGAATATTTCGTTTTTTGCAAAGTTTCGGGATATAAAACTTTGCAAAACGAAAAATGCAGTACAGTAATTTGAAATCACTTACTTTTTTCAACTTTAAACATTCACGTTTATTGTATAAACAAATCTGTCGAAGGAATGCAATCCAGTAATAAACTTATATGCACGCCTAAGATCTTTCTAAACTGAAGTGAAAAAATTCAACTTTTGAAAGAATTAATTTGAGATATCTTCTGAAGCATATACTATGGTAAAAAATTATCGCAGGAATAAAATACTTGTAAACCATATGTCGAAACTTTTTGGATAGAGTCCAAAAAAAAATGGGCACTAAATGAGCGATCCTTGGATTGAGAATGAACGCGTTTAATACAGTCCTAGGGTGCTCATTGGGTGCTCTTCCTTGATGTGCACAATTACGGCATAAAATGGGCAACCATTTTATCGACAGGATGCTCATGCATTATATGAGTGAGTATCTAGGAAACTCGGATTTATACACTGATCGATTCAGGCTTTCAATCCATCCTCGTGTTATTGTGTCTGTTGTGCGCTCTTTGGTTATACCTCATATTCTGTATGCCTCATTAATTTGCTCAACCTATTCTCAGTTGGATTTTATTTCTTGGGCATAGTACAAAGAAGAGCCTTTAGGCTTATCTCACATGGAGCACATAAACCATAGTTATACTACAATTTCTTAAAAAAATCTCATTTTCTTCCATTCAGTCAATCCACAAGATTATCGTGATGCTCTGGTAGTTTATCACAAAATGATGACGACAATCAACATTATCAGCAATATTCCCATTCTGATCTAATCCCTATGCCATTCATGACTCTAGTGTTAGACTTCAAAATACATTTAAAAGTATCTATGCGTTTTACGGTCCTGTATCGCGGTTTAATCCTTATCTTCCCCAAATGAGGAAAGTACTCAAACAGCCAAAAGATATCTTGAAGAGCTCTTTAAGAAGTCTTAAAAATGGTAAGATGTCTTAAATACTTATCAGAAAGAGCTTTTAAAGTAGTCTTTAAGAATATTTATGCGTCGATTTTAAGAGCTCTACAAGACCTCTTAAATATGGGGTCTCAGAAAGTGGTCTTATTTGAGAGCTTTGACATATAAAATAAATAATATAAATGAAAAGCTAATTTCTGAAAATCACAGATTCTATTTTAATCTTAATTATTAATTTATATAATTTTTACATGAGTTCCTTTTTATCGTTTTTATAGTGATATACTGCTCTCTAAATTTCTTGGAGTGAAATTTCACTCCAGAAGAGTGAAATTTCACTCTAAAGAAGAGTGAAAAACGAGCCACTACCCTTGGAGTGAATTCTCACTCTCCGTAAGAGCGAATTTTGCACTCCAATGATAAAGTGAATTATTCACTCACATTAAAGTGAAGTTATTACTCGAATTGGAGTGAAAGCTCACTTCCATTGGAGTGGAAGTTCACTTCACTTGGTGCGAATGAAGACTTCAATTTGGTGTGAAATGTCACTATAGTTGGAGCGAAGAGTCAGTTTAATTTGAGAGGGAAGTCACTGTTATATACTAGGAGTAAAATGTCACTTCAATTGAAGTGAAAAAACATTAAATTGGAGTGCGAGGTCATTGCCATTAAAAATAAAATTCACTTTAATTGGAGTAAAAAGTTACTCTGTAAAATTGTTAGATCCTAAGTACTATGAATATATATAGGTATATATAAAAAAGGATAAAGGATTTGGAATTGTCCCCCGCTTTAATGACTTAGATGTCTATTCGCGGGTCGGCTCTCGGGTGGAGAGGTATAGGATGGACAACACATATACATTATACATGACGGAACAGGACAACACAACACCCACCCAGAGCCAGTCCCCCCCTCCCCAATATCGGTACCACCAGCAGATTCGGCGGTCTGTGCCTTAGCGAGTACGACGCGGGGCTTATCCCATCTTTATCCGAGATAAGACCCACGACGTACCGTCCGCGGATAAGACGCTGACGGTACCGATAACTGCCGACGGGGGTCGGCAGCGGTCCCAAATTCGAACCTTCGCCCAGCAAAGTTCCCCGGTTATTCCACACTGGACATAAGTAGAGAAAATTGCACGGTTGGGGATTCGAACTCGGGACCTTCGCGACGTTCAGTTCTAAAACTGACGCCTTAGCCCGCACGACCATCACGCCGACTTATATAGGTATATATAGTCAGAGAGCAAATCGTTACTATTTCTGCCTATTCCGTTTTGAACAATAGAAATCGTTTCCAACATACTAATAATAATAGACCTGAAAAACACGTTAATATATTATATATAGCAATATATAAATAATCATTTTAAAGTAATGCAATATAAGATTAAGAATTAAAAATTTTTTTGTAAAAAGAAAACATAAATTATAAATGTTGACTCTTAGTCACAGATTATTTACTATACTTACCGGTGGTAATTTTTGTCTGGATATCTCAAGCAATACGTTGTCCATTATGCTTGTCAGTAAGGTTATGTGTAAATCTTTTAAATATTACACGCAGTATAGTAACAATTACATATATGTATTTATTATTTACTCTCCAAATTGGGCTAGGTTAACCAATATTTTGAAACGATCAACGAAAAGCTTCTTTTTTTAACGATACAGAATCAAATTCTAAAAGTCGTTATCTCGTGAAAAAAATTCTAGAGAAGAAAATGTCAATTTCTTGAACATTACTTCGCTGAAAATAGAGGGAAATATCACTCTTTTTATAGTGATATCTCACCCTAAACTTGGAGTAAATATTCACTTTAATTTTTGAAGTGAATTTGTTCACTCATTCATTTATAGTGACGGACCTCACTCCTAAAGAGTGAATTATCACTCCAGTTAGAGTGAACATAAGCCTCACTCCAGAATTAGAGTGAATATTTCACTCCAGGAAATTTAGAGAGTGGATGGTGATTACATTGAATATACAATAATATAACAATATAAAATTGTGATATTACTTGTTAAATATCGAAAAAGCACTTACATTTTTCATTATAGCTTATCACTCATCGGTTTGCATATGAAGCAAATATCGCTAGATCTCATTTTCGGATTCAATAGCACCTAGCGGTCTCGGGAAGTAGTGCAGAGCTCACCTCTGGGAATCCATTTCTACAAGAGAGATCATCTTTTTTCGAATTACGATTTTAAGAAGTTCTTACTACGACATCTTTAAGAGCTCCTTTTATAGATTATCATAATTCTGACCTCTTCAGGAGGTTTTTTTAAAGATATTTTTGGACTGAGCTCTGGACGAACTCTTTAAGAGGTATGTACCGTATGGGTAGGTACAACTTCTGCTCAGTTTCTGCAGTAAAAATTTTGAACGAAATTTTAAGAGTGTACATTTTTAATGAAAAACATTATTTTTCAGTTCAATAGCATTTTTTACAGACATATATGGAACCCCAATGGGTTCCCCGGTTTTACCAATCTTTGCCGATTTAGTGATAGATGGCCATGAGACAATGCATTTCAAAATTATCTTTCATTTCAACCTTTTATCGTCGCTACGTTGATGACATTCTGACATACATTCCAGAGGATAAAGTCGCTGAAATGGTGAACATTTTTAACTCCTTTCATGATCGATATTAATTTACATATGAAATAAAAAACAATAGTTTATATTTTTTTAATTTACTAATTATTAATAAACATAACAAGATAATTATGAATTGGTATCATAAGCCTACCTTTTCAGGTAGACTTTTGCATTACTATTCTAATCTCCCAATCACCCAGAAAAAAGCTATTATTTATAATGTAACAGATAAAATAATTAAATTAACTAACCCAACACACCATTAAAAATAGCTATATCGTTATTACTAACTTACGACTACCCGATGGAATTCATCGAAAAACACATATAGAATTTTCTATATAAATAACTTTGAATAATACTAGTACGGGTAATAATGAGAAAAAAGCATTCTCAAAATTCCTTATGTTGACAATTTATATAAGTTATTTATGTCACAATGCAACATATCAACAATACCAATAATAAATAAGAATCTGACTATCGTAAAAAAAGGACAAGATTTGACTTGTATTTATCAAATAATTATATATTATTTGGATTTTACAAAAATCGAAGTCAAGCATGAAGATTTTCGTTGTGCAGTTTATAGTTTTATCTACATAATAATTGATGTTTAATGTCGAATTAATGCCTCGTCTTCATAAAAAATTTGTTAAATGTAGCCAAAACTGCATATTGATTCATTGGTAAATAATTATTATGTAATGGAAATAAAGTACCTATCGAATCCGTTATATATATAAGTCACACTAATTTATTTAATAATTGGTTATACATTGCTGGTTCTGCGCGTATAATACATAGCTCTTAAAATATGCAACAAAAAGCAAGGCTGTATTTAAACCAAGAGCAGATCAAAGGATGGACTGTATTCTCGGTCATCGGCTTAATGGAGTCTTTCTTGAAAAAAACTTTTGTGCATGAAGTAGAAAATCCTCGTACTATGCATCACTCTTTAATCTAAACATTTTTAATTTAAATGTAATATGTATCAAAGCTTTAAATGTAATACATATATGGGACATTCTCTGCTTATCAGAGTCCGTCCTATCCATTTTATTTTTTCACATAATTCAACGAACCAGGGCTTAAAACATTTTCGCTGAAATACCTACTTTTTAATGCCGTGTGGTATTTTGCGAAATTTCAAAATGACGAATCGGTGCAGCACTCGAAATGACATAAGCCTATAAAAGCAAGTGTACATGTTTAAGAAAAGTGTTAGCTCCGATTCTGAAGTAAAAATTAAGAAATTCAAAATGAATATGGCTAAAATAATGGCAGAAATGTCATTTGATGGTGGTGAAGCTTTGCACCAGGTATTTTCTGGATCACTTGATTCGAATGTGATGTCAAAATTCAAAATGACCATTTCATTATGAAAAACCACCATTATAGTATTTCGAATCTGAAGCCAAAATTCAAATATTCGCAAGTCATGAACCGATACAATTCAGGAAAAGTATTTTCCATACAACGACGGAAAATTTTAATTTCGATATTTCAAAATTCTTGTAAAAGATGAAAAAAAGTATTTGTTATCACTGTAATGTTATTTAATTCTACACAGCCTGTTTTCTGTGTAGCCTGAGTCATCTCTGTCCATTTTTTCAGTAAATCGATCTTAAATTTTCTCAAAAACATACCCGCTATATCAGAAACAAATGTCTCACATTGATAATTATTTAAAAATCTTCCACAGAATTAGGGGTAAATTGGAATAGAAGTATTTCAAAGCTGAACGTTGCCTCAAAATTAATTTACGCTATTTAAAGTTAGTTGTCAAGTCTAGATATTTACTTTATTTAAAAAGTTGCTGAATTTAAGGTAGACTAATTTTTAATTAATTTGTTTTCTACGATCAAAGTATTCATCAACCTATATATAATATACATAAAATTATTTATTGAAAATGTCAGTAGACATTAGTTTTTCTGTCCATATGTTTGGTTAGTCACGTAAAATTAAAAGTATGGTTTAAAAACAACTTATCTGAAGTACAACTATTAGTATGAAATGTTTCCATATACTTTCCAGAGAAGTGCATGTCCTTTTCCACTAAATCAATAACGTCGGGAAAGCAGTGCTCGCAGGATACTGGTTAATACTGAAACCTTCTCGAATATCAGCAGTCGGTATTTTAATTTCCTTTAATCTAATGAAGTAATTCCCTTAGATATTTATTATCATTATAAAGTCTACATAATTTTGCTACGCTTTGGGTGGGATACTATCTACATTGGCTTTCATCAGTTACAAAGTGGGCCACATCTGGGAGATCTGGGACTACGAAGCTCATATTAGCGTTGTTTAGCGATGATGAATTAACAATTTCAGTACACATGGTCATAACCAATAAGGATTTTTTGTTCCAGGAATTTATTTAAAAACATTAACATATTCTTATCTGTTTGTACTATATTATGCAGTAAACTAATTAATCTTTGCTGCCGTATGATCAGTGTTGTGTTTAAACTTGTCAAGTTGCCAAACAACAATGACTTATTTAAGAGTTCTTTAAGATATACTAATATGTCATAAATACTGATCTGAAAGAACTCTTCATCCCAACTATTCAGACACACTCGCTGATGAGAAATAATTAAAAAATAACGAGTAGTTGAAATCGTAAGTAGGATTTTTCAGCGTATGTATAAAATAATGTGTTCTATCAGGCAAATTACATTAGATACCAAATTTCTCAGCTTTTTCATGATGGGAAGTTTCACGATGTTGTTACTGACACTTTAGAAACAATCAAAATGAAGAGTTGCTCTATTTTGCGTGTGTATAAAATAACGTTTACTTTTTAAATATTGGCAATTCCATGAAACTATGCTGTGCATTTTGGCATTTTTTAATCTGCTGTTCGTTATTTTTTAATTATTTTACAACAGCAAGGGTGGACAAGCGATTAAGTTCGAAGTTGATGCATATAGAACCGGAGTTCGATTCTCGATCGGGGAGGTTATTTTTATTTTTAATTGGTTTTAATTTATTCCAATTGAACGCTACAGCACGCTTTAATGTAAAAAATTATGCTTACCGTACACTTGCAGATATTTTGAGATATATCGTTTCCCTGAAATAAATTCAAATCTCATTTTACCAAAATATAAGATAAACATTAAGACTTCTTTTTAAGCTCGGTTTTGATATTCTTGCAGAGGTCTTTTATAGGACATATCTTTAAAAATAGCTTTTGAAGACTAAAATTCAGTTGTATAAAATATAATGCATTACTTGTAAATGTTATCTATCAACTAACATTGTGCAGTTCTTTTGTTTTTTTTTTACTTTTTATCACTTTTCAATCAATCCCAATACACTAACAATGTTTTTATTTTGTTCATTCAAAATCTTTGTAACTTATTTTCTATTTTTTATACCATCATTCTATTAGAAGACTAAAAACAATTAGAAGCAATCCATATTATTCATTTCGGTGAGTATATTTTAATATTTCTAATAGAATAATAGATTTAGAAGTTGGAGTTTATTTCTATTTTTGATTATATTCGGTTTAATTGAGTTGCGAAATTATATAACGTATTGGCTCGTATAGAAGATTTATATATAAGTTCATTTTTAATCGACATTATTCTATTTTTCAATCAATTTCATTATAATTATTACGTCTATTAAAAAAACATGCATGAAATTTTATGAAAATATAATGGAAGCAAATTTTAAGCAGGTACATTAAATATAATTAATGTTTTTCATGAAAATTTCAATATAGGCGTTTCATTGATGAAATGTAATGTACGGTACATGAATTGTAATGAACTATACATACAAAGTTTCATTAATGCGATTGACCAAGGAATATTTTGGCTAAAATATTTTAAATATTCCCAATGGAAAATTTATGTACACACAAACAAAAATAAACAATTTGGAGAATTATTAAAGTTATCGTAAATGTTTTTGTGAGTATACTTTATTAAACGAATAGCATAATTTATTCAATTCAAATGTATTAATCCACAAAGTCCAGTACTAAAAGTATCTTAAATCAGTCTCCAATGCTTCCATTATTTCTTTTCAATAATTGATAGATTTTCTCTGTGCATTAATGGATCAGGTTTTACTATTCATATTTTCATAAGCATACCCGGTTCAAATAATACATCCTATAATAATACTCCTGCATCGAGCCGGATTCAATGTTTTGTGCTCAAATGTATTTTAGATAGTGTTTCATTGTTCCCAATATTTCAGACCGCTATTTTAAATGCAAAGCTTGCATATTAAATTGAGGTATTAAATAGTAAATTACCTGTAGCTCGCAGACTCAATGTATATTTTTGTACAGAAAATAAATGGAAGGTTATTAATCTCTCTAATATCTTATGCAGATTTGTTTGAAAAGTCATAAATAGTTCGTTTCGTTTGATAAAACTATGGATTCAAATAACAAAAAAAGTGCAAAAATGGTCAAACATTTAAACTAAAAATATTAGGAATATATCCATGTTCGTTCTTTGTTGTAACTACTTTTAGTAATTGTTTGTGCTTTTTATGCATCGACCAGTCGAAAAAGTTCGACTTCATATTCCTTGATACTATTGGAAATTACTATTTTTATTTTATAAGATGCCTATTTACGTTAGTTAACTGATAACTATATTCGTTTGTCTTTCTTAAGAATAAAATATCGACTTGTCTCCATATAATTAAATAACTAAAGTAACTGTAAAAACATTAATAAAGCCCTTAAAAATATCTTGAATAACACATTTTTTAATAGTTGCGGAAACTGATTTATATATCCTTAACAATGTACAACACTGAGTTACATTACTTCTTCGTATAATACTAAATAATGTGTAATGTATTTTAATTCGTTTACTGATAAAGATTTTGTTATGTTAATAACGTTCTTGTAGGAATTTCGATAAAATAGTTCTTGTTGGCAAGTCTAGTTTAAAAGATAGAAAAAATCTGAATAAACAATTGGTAATTCTGGACCACAAACAAAAATGTTCAAAGGTTCCTTTGACTAGACATGGTATTGGTTCTGATTACGAATCTAATATAGTATTCGAATTAAAAAAAAAACTTTATAACGATTGCTTACTACGTCACAACTGTCAAAGTCAGCTTTTTACAATAAAATACTCATAATCCAAGAAAAAAAAATAAAAACATTTCTCAGCCGTTTCATAACAAATTACTTTACCAATGAAATTGCAATCCAAGACATAAAAAAGAGACATCAGGATATGTAGAGTAACTCAAAATACTAGTATCCCAAACCGCAGTCAAAATTTCCTATTTTGATAAAAATAACAAAATTACGACCTAAATTATATCGTACAAGGGAAAATGCCTTTGAGGTATTTTTCAAGACTTATTGCGACCAAATTATGACGTTAAAAATGTTCTCATGGTCAACATGTATTGGAGGTGTATTTGTTATTATATATTTATCAAATTTCAATCCATCAAACAGCCATGACAGTTTCGTAGCTGTTGTGTAACATTTTAGTACATAGTTTACTTTGAACTTGTAATCTGTCTTGAAAGTCAAACGGCTGGAGGGAAAAATTAAGTCATCTTTGATAGTGAAAATCGTTACTACATTCCGGAATCAAGTAATTGTTTATTTGTCAAAGTATATAACGACACATTCGTTACTTTCAATGTTAAAATATAATGTTTATCATCTAAGCAGTGGAAAAGTATCTGGAGTAAAAGAGATGCTAATAAAAAAAAAGCAAACAAATTTCATAGGTTGAGAAGCACATTCAGGCATCGTAATGCCGTGAAAGTTGACATGCCCCATTAGTTGGTAAATAATAACCTATTTTCAACTTCTTAGATGAAAATCCTTGATAGCATAAAATTATACGAGTACGACTCATCCGCCGCCAGGGGTAGTCACGACACTTGTACCTCTCACCTACTCTCACTAGAGAAACGGATTTCTATTTGGTAACTCTTTTCGGCAGATGTCTGACAGAGACCGACTGACCTTTGCTCCCTCGATACATGAGTGTTCTAATGTTCTAATCGTGAATGTCCTTTTTGACAATTGTTTTTCTAGAATGTTGGCAAAAAAACACACTAAAATTCACTCCACGACTCAGGCATTTTTACATACAGAAACTGATGTGAAACTTGATTCAATTTATCATATCGCGATTTATCGATTATGTAACCGTTCGAGAAACGAGAATGTTTGCAAATTGTCGGTGGAAGTTACTATTTCAAAGACCACAACTTTTAAGTAAAAACTATCTAAATAAGGAATTTTACTTTAATCCAAAGTAAATTTTACTTACATGCCGAATATTTTACTTTTAGGACGAAAGTGAGAATCACGCATCCCAGATTAGTAGATATAGTATAACTTTAATTTTGCAAAATTTTGCAATTTTGAAAATAAAGGGAAAAGTGGTCAAAAATTCTGAAAAAATTTCACCGTATTCTTTGATCGAGTCCAAGAACTTTTTGTTCAGCGATATTTTTCCCGAAAGTTTATCATTTTCGAATAGAAAATTCCGGAGCTTTCCACTGATATTTTCGTGTTTTAGCCGCCATTTTGGAAGTGTCCAACTTTCAAAATTAAAGATTCGTGGACGCAATATTTTCACCGATCAAAGATCTCCTTAACCGCTTCCGATATGAGAATGCCGATTACATAATATTTGTCAGTGAAAAAATCTGATATTTTTGTAAAAAACCAAGCATAACTTTTTTGGAATGGTCTCGATTGATTTCTTAATGGCAGATATGGAAAGATCGATCAATTTTACGTAAGATATAATTGGTTTCGATTTTTTAAAAATCCGGTTTCATATAAAATACCGACCTTGAAGTCGACCGCGAAAAATTGTCCATTTGGTCCATAATGGGTTAAAATAGTCTTCTTCAGTCCTTTTGTCGCAAATGGAATCCACTTGCGGCACGCAATAATCCATTTACCAAGTGGAATAATCCTCTTGACCGTATAACAAGAGGATTTCCACTTGCGGCAAGAGGATTCCGCTTGCGACAAGAGAACGTTTTAAGAGAGGCGAAGTAGAGCTTTTCAGTTTCTAGTTTATTATTATTTATTTAATACTATTGACGCACGAATATAGCTTAACAAAAAAAATTAAATCACCAGTTCTGAAAACCATTTTCAGTTTTTTTTTCATTGACATTTAAATAGCTGGGTCTAACAAACCGTGCCCGAATTCGAAGAGTACATGAGCTAAAGGTAGCATGCTCGAAGCCACTAGTTAGATGGGGCATTCGTTTCCATCATATTATCGTGATTCAAACTCTCATCTGTCCACGCCAGCTGCTAAATTACGAATATATTTTTAATTAATACGTATTTTATCGGCGAACATAAAAATCAATCATCGTTTATGGAATTAATGTTTAGGCATCATCAGATGTTGCAATTTCAAATTCGGTTGCAGTCACCCGGAATTAGGGAAAGGGAAACTTTCCGTTCAGTGAGCATCGAAATCCCACCAGCCCAGTCGCATTATTTTCAAATTAAATACGCGGCGAGACAGAAAATAGGAGTGGGACACGAAGGACGTCGAGGAGAAGCAACACGGCAAAGTGGAATAAGGCGGAAGGAGTGAATTAGCGCAAGACGAGAAAGTGGATGTAGGGGGAAAAATAAAATGCGACAACTGCGCTCGTAAAAAACTGGAGCGACAGTTTGCAGAAGAAGGAAAATGCGCTGCGGCGAAAGTTACGACGCTTATGAAGACAGAAATAACACAGAGATGTATTACCTCCATGGAAAGATGGAGAGAGAAATAATAATATATGGCGAAAAAGTTCAAAATACATCGACCCCAGTAGATAAAGTCCAACCAATTTCAGTCCATTCGTATTCGATAATATTTTACGAAACCTCTTCATTCCTCAAAATTTATTGTCAATGCTATTTTTCAGGTCCTTTCATAGTCATATTTACCGCTGTTTCATCCCCGTTTTAAAATTGCAGTGTATTCTCCTTAACCCTGTGAGTCGCGTAATTCCGGGTGCGGGTCGAAAAACCGATAAATCAAAAAGTCGTCAGGTCAAAAAATGTCAGTCAAAAAGTCGACACATCGATAAGTGGACAGTCATATTTTGAGTCAGTTTTTCGATTCGCTCCCGCAATTCGCTAAATAGGCAAATCATTGAAAACTTTACTAAATTCTTGGGGTTGTTGATATGGAATCTGATATCACATTTTTTAAATTCAAAATGGCTGATCTAATATGTCGAATACGAAATTTCGAACGTTTGAAAATCCTCAGAAAATAGACACTTGGGGGATTTTGGGGTGATTCCCGGACATTTTTCCTAATCCATTTTTCCGAATGGAAATTTTTCCTAATAGCGGTTTTTCCGAAAATACAAAATTCCTAATCGAATATTCCGAAACCGTTTTTCCTAATGTTAATAATTCCGAATTTCCTGAAAAAATTAAATTTCCTACAATAATGTGATAAAAGACTTTTATTTACACAATTACAATGTTGTGTGCCATAGCTCGTAAATAATCAATTACACGATTGTCGCCCTTGAAAGAATGGTATTCACTGGCAATACTTGTGAGCCTATTTTGAGTAGATAGCCATTTTTTTTTGTGCTGCCTTGACATTACGCCCAAGAGTTAGTTCGGCTATTATTGTTTCGGAGTCAGCTTGCTCTTTAATAAATTCAGTTAATGCAGAGTATAGATCAGGGTGGTGTTTTCGAAGTCCATCATAAGTTTTTGGGGGGCACAATGTATGGAATATTTTTTTGTAGTAGATGTAACCGTTGATATGTAACTGCGTACCAACAGTTTCGGCCATGACGAATTACGGGAATTTAAATGACGACAAATTTGAATGACGACTTGAATTTACGGTTAAAAATTGCCGAATATGTCAAGAAGTGTGACTGTCAAATGTTACTAAATCGATTCGTCAAGGCAGAAAAGAAACATTTGATTCGGAAAATGGTATTAGGAATATTCGATTAGGAATTTTGTATTTTCGGAAAAACCGCTATTAGGAAAAATTGTCATTCGGAAAAATGGATTACGAAAAATGGGCGGGAACCTTTTGGGGTTGCTGAATGCGAATCTGGTATTAAATTTAAAAAATTTTAAGTAGCGGATCCAATTGATAATAGATTTTGAATTTTGAAAACTACGTATAAGAATCATATATCCTCGGGATTTTCACCTGATATCCAGACAAATATCCTTACAGATTACTGGAGAGTGTATTAAACATCATTAAGACATCCAAGGAACATAACAAATTTGCCTTTTTCCTATATCTTGGATGTCCAAAAGATATCCACGTAATATCCCAACGCTGAATAAAAAATGGATTTTTTCAAATCGAAATGTAATTGATATTGCACTGATTTTTGTTTTAAATTTGATTTGAAAGTAATCTAATATCATTTAAAGATGTTTAACCAGAATTAATTTAAATTGACATGGGTCAAGTGTGGCAACAAAAACAAACCCGCCACCACTGGTTGAAAATGTTAGAAAAGGCGGAATAGAACCTTTCGAAGACGTTCTCTGAATTAACAAAAATTGTAATACCAAGCAATCCACTCTTGAAAACGTTGAGGGTGTCCAATGTATGAAGGAGGAGACCCATCAACAGTCCGTGGTAGAAAAATGAAATTCATGCAATTAGTCAAATCCACCAACATTCAAAAATTTCTGCAACTAACAATAAGAAATAAATCCCTGGAATCAGAAATTACATAATAGCTCCAGTTCTACAATACACATAGATCATAAGATAACGAGAAGTTTTATTGTCAATTTCTTTATTATTAGTTTTCAACCTGATGTGTTTTACGCGGAGATTGGAGAAAAACGATCGAAAAAGCGTGTCCCTCTTTTCTCAAAGCATTGGTTGATAACACGACAGGTCAAAATATCAACATTAAAAAAAAACCGACAATCGAAAAGCCGACAGTCAAAAAACCGACAACTGACAATTGCAAAACCGACAGTAGAAAAAACAACTCTGCCCGCTTATCGATGGGTCTATTTTTGTATGTCTGCTTTATGACTTGGTATTTTTGACCTGACGGCTTTTTGATTTGTCAGGTTTTCAACCAGCACCTATTACAGTTTGCTATTTCTTTAGATGCTCGGGTTTTTGACAGTTTTTCTCCAATCTCCGCGCAAAACACATATCGTGAAATTTGAAAATTCAGACACTTTGGTCCGAATAACCGATAAATTCAATTGGTAATTTATTGAATACCACCGGACGATAAATTCATTTCTGAATTTAATTAATTAAATTTGAGATTATTAAATTAACATATGCAAATTCCCACCTAGGTTGCAATATGCTGGAAATTGAAAAAAAGCGGTTGAAAAACAATAACAAAGGAGTTTACAATAAACTTCAGCGTACTATATCAGTATTCTACGCATGTTGTGCAGCAAAAACGTACGTACAATTTCGGTTTTCAGAGATTTTTTATTTTCTAGAAATGCCGACTACTTCGTAAATGTCAGCGGACTCTATACGAGTTGATGGATTTCAGGAGTGGTATGTTTTCTCGTAAAATTTTCCATTTTTTCAGAAAATATTTTCGAGAAGCACTATTCCGCTGTTTTTTTAACATGTTTGGTCGGTCATAGCCGATAATCATGTTGTTGCTTTTTTGTCTCGAGATATATATTATTATTATTATTATTAATTTTAACATACAGTCATTTCTTTGAAACTGCAACTCTTTTATTCTAACAAAAAATGATTATTTCTACTATTTTGAAATTTTCAATTCGGAATATGTACCAATAAGTTTTCGATTTCAAACAGGTGCATCATCCGAAGGTTTATCAACCTTTCTAAAGATATTATTCAAAATATGATTTACACTCCCCGGCAATCACTTTTGCCATGCCAAAGCCGAAATTTATTAAACTTCAAAGTTTAATATCTTTGCGAAAAATTATCGTAGCTAAAAAATCGAACGGCATTTCAAAGGTTATTGCAATAGCTTTCATTTGAGCAGAGAAAAAAATCGAAAAGACGCAAAATTCAGATTTTTATCGATAAAAAAACAACAAGAAAAAATACGATATTTTTTATCTTTAGTTAATTGTTTTCCAATTTGAAACGAATAGCAGTAGGGTAATGAAACTAACGGGGTTTTAAAGGTATGGTTTTTACCTTTAAAATGATCGCTCGCCCATTTTTGTGCGACCTTTCTGACCGGAGTTATGACTATTTTTATGAAAAAAACATGATTTTTTTTATTTTCTTATTATCTCAAAAACTAAGAGAGATAGAAAAAAATGTTACCTACAAAAAATACTCGTTTTTAGGTAAAAAATACCAAAATAATGTCAAAATTTTAAAAATCAAAAAATTTGTTGTTTCATTTTTTTAGGTAGAATTTTTTTTTAATTTCTCATTTTATAATACAGTTTTCTTCACACCGGGAGGAAAGTTGCTGCTTTCCTCCCGCAAGCGGAAGGAAAGATGCCGCTTATCCTCCCGGTCATAAAGAAGTAAAAAAGAATGCCTCAGACTGCCTGTTTCTCACCCTCGGCCTCGCCTCGGGTAAAAATTACACGCAATCTGAGACATTCTTTATTTTACATCCCTCGTTGAGTAATATACTATTATAATACATTTTATAATGAGCAATTTATTGTAACATGACATATTATGTCATATGTATGTGTTCTGAGTACGTTATAAAATAAAAATTCTACAATTAAGAAATAAAGATTTTTGTTGTTTATTGAAAGAATTTATTATGTAATACATAAATCAAATATATAATAATTTTACAAAACATTTCGTAGTGCCCAATAATGCAGAAAAATATTTCCTTATCATTAAAATATTGATGAGTACATTTGTAAAAGTAACGCTACGTTTTGTTCGTACACATAACTTTGAATAAACAACTATATTACATATAATGAGAAATAACAAAAATTTCTATCTACAAAAAATGAAGAAAAAAGTTGTTTTGATTTTTAAAATTTTGATTTTATTTTGGTATTTTCTACCTAAAAACGAGTATTTTTTGTAGGTAACATTTTTTTCTATCTCTCTTAGTTTTTGAGATAATAAGAAAATAAAAAAAATCATGTTTTTTTATAAAAATAGACATAACTCCGGTCAGAAAGGTCGCACAAAAATGGGCGAGCGATCATTTTAAAGGTAAAACCCATACCTTTAAAACCCTGTTAGTTTCATTACCCTACTGCTATTCGTTTCAAATTGGAAAAAAATTAACTAAAGATAAAAAATATCGTATTTTTTCTTGTTTTTTTTATCGATAAAAATCTGAATTTTGCGTCTTTTCGATTTTTTCCTCTGCTCAAATGAAAGCTATTGCAATAACCTTTGAAATGCCGTTCGATTTTTCTAGCTACGATAATTTTTCGCAAATATATTTTAATAATAAACTTTGAAGTTTAATAAATTTCGGCTTTGGCATAGCAAAAGTAATTGCCGGGAGTGTATATATTCGGTATTTGGTATCGATTTGATATTACAAAAATTTATCATTTTTCGGTATATATCAAGGTAGACATCAGACATTTGACCTGTTCTAACGATACAATAATTCAAAAGCGTTAAATACAATTTTCAAAAATTGTTCGAAATTGTAACAAAACATTATAATTTCCTTAGTATATTTCTTTACACCTATATCAAGACAGTTTTTTTTGTTTTATGTATATCAAAATAATAACCAGGAGTGAATCTGCAGATAAAAAAACAAAAATATGAATTAAATTATTCGACTTACCTATCCAACTACCATATAACAAACAACTTTTTCTTTACACCTATATCAAGATAGTTTTGAGTTTTTTTTAATCTATTTTTCTTTCGAATTATAGCTTACGAATCAAATACAATCTTGAAACTAGTGTTGGCGTGGTACCTCGCACGCTTCGCTCGCTCAGAAACTTTGACCCAGTGGAGAGTCGGCTATTCCTTAATACTCGTTTGTTTACTAACAGCTTTCAATTATATTATAAAATTATATTGATATTTGGGGGTCCAATCATATTTAGGTCCAAGTGGCTTCGATAGATATGTTACAACAATATAGTGTTTCTTATATGTATGAAAATTGAAAATGAGCATTTTGAAAACTTCGACCCCGACAACAGGCCAGCCGTAGTATTAATAAATAAAAGTTGCAAAACACTTACTTCATGCACTTGTATTGTAATAGACTATTCGATGCATATTACATGTTTTTCTAATTACTGTCTGTATCGTTATGATGTTATATATATACAATATATATACATATAATTCGTCAAAGATATTTTGAAAGTGTCGAAAAGATCTCTGACGGATATCTTTTAGATACTATAAGACATCTTTTAGATATATCGAAATAGTTACTTTCGTATCAAGGGCGTAAAAGAACTTACGACCCGTAGGTGATCACCGCGCCCGAGGGGCTGGCAAAGACTACCCCAGGGGGGTAGGGGGTCGAAACGTCGAAATTTTATGAAAAACTATAGGGTAATTTTTTGCCGAGATGACCAAATTTAATACTTTTTCAGACAATAATCATAAACATTTTAAACCAGTTTTTATGGCATTATCGTTCACTTTAGGAAGAAAATGCATAAAATCTTTTTTGTAGAGAATTTAATGCTCTATCTTTTTTGTTTGAAATATTTTTTAATAAAATTTGTACGGACGTACGTACGTACAAGATCACGGACACAAATTTTTTTATTGTTGATTTGGGCTCCTTAGGGTCTGAAACGTCGACATTTCATGAAAAACTATAGGATGATTTTTATGCCCGAAGTGACCAAATTCAATACTTCGTCCAGACCACAGGTCTGGGTCGAAGTAATTAACATTTTTGTTTACTTAAATTTATTAAAGGCATATATGATTCGAATAAAAGGAGTTTTCATATCTGATATTGACTGTTTTTTTTTTGTTTTATTTATATCAAAATTTTAGAAATTTTTTCTTTTTAAAGTATTTGATTAAGGACCCAGAATCTTGACATTCTCATAATCGACAGTGCGATAATTGTCTATACGATGTTTAATTAATCCCGTGTGTTTTGCCATTTTTTTCTCATATTTATTATCGTTTTAATTTTAGTTTGTCAGTTTGATCGATATATTTCTTATCATAAAATTTACAAGAGATTAAAAATATAGAACACCACTCATTTTCATTTTGTCTAATTTATCTTTAAAAGGCCTAATATGTAATTGCAAAGATATCTTTCGGTTTTTTGGGATATCCATGTGATATTTCCAGATATTGCCTGCGGATAAATAAAATTCCATTTCGACTGTATTTAACGGTGTATTCAATGGATATCCTATTAATATCCCGGATATTCCGAAGGTCAACGGGTCATTACTACGATATCCATGATGTAACTGATCGAATACTAGTTGTACTAGATTCGTATTCAGGGATACGTTAAAACCTCACGTAGTTATCTTTGCGAGGATTTTGAAATAACATTTTTTATTTCTTAAATTTGAGAGAACTGTAGATCGTCTTTAGTGATGGCGCCATACTTCACATTTGTGTATGAAATGTAAGAGCTGCAGAAACCTACACAATATTTATTATAAACAACACAAAGGGTGAAAGAAAACACGTCGATGTACTTATTCAAAACTTTTTATATTTCACTCAATTCAGCAATGGCTAACGAACGCAAATCGATTCTGTTGATTTATGATTAGCGTCCCGTTATTAAAAACCACAATCGTGCGTAGCAACTACGTCGATCCGAAAACAGTTTTAGACTGTCATACCCAAGTGACATGTCTCCGATTGGTTCGAATTTAATTTGAATATTTTAAACCTTAGATGCACGATCTCCATCAGAATTTCGATTTACAAATAATTTACAATATCAGCTCTCCCTGGCTGTTCAATTTTCCTGGTTGTCAGCACTCCCTGGCTGCCAGCTCTCTCAAGGTGCCAGCAGTACCCGGTTACGCACCCAACCACAGGTTACTTATTTACACATTAAATTTGTTTATTCCTTAGTTACGTTTCGTTAACCTTTGTGCGTCTGCAGCCGTCTTTTAGAAATACCCACTCATAGTGCAATGGCATAGGGAAACTGTAGAAAACCTACGCCCGGGTATAGTATACATAATGTACATAATTTTAATTGGAAAAATACTGTAACGGCAACAATATTGATGTAAACAATATTAATTTTTGTATTCATATATGGCTTGACGACAAATCGATGACAGCACTTACTGTGTAGATATACATAAGACGATCGAATAAGAAGATCAGATTGGACCTTGTTTTCAGGACTATCATCTGCAACCAGTCACGGTGATTTCGAAATAGTCATGGATGTTTGTGCTATAATTTTACCAATATTTCAAAAAATAACGATGGATGGTCTCGCCGGTTGCTCCGACCAGCTTCCGGGTCCGTAATTACATACAGAACATGTTAAATGTGAACCAAGCGGCACTCGAACAGACGCAAATAGACGCTTTATCTGACTGTCACAGGTGAAATATAAATTTTCTTGCAAACTTACACAGGGAAGACTTATAGGGTTTGAAAAGAGCAACAAAAAAACTCGGGTGCGCCTTTATCGTATAATTCAAGGAAACCGTAATTTTTTATTAAAATTGTAAATTTGTTTCACTAATAAACCCGAAACCTTGCCACTCAGATTTGGAGAAAATTTTAACGATTTAACCCATTTTTGCCAAACATGAGAAGACCCAGTTACGTCAACAAGTTCAGTTTCTGGAATAAAAAGCATTTTTTTAAATTTTCATAAGATGTATTTTCTACTATTTTTAAGTATGCTAAATTGATTCTCGATGAGAAGATTGTCCTATGAAAAAACAATTGTTTATACACATATTTTTCAAAATAAAATAAAAATGCCAGAATTGGTATTTTTTAAAAATTTTCACGATTTTCTCCACTGAAACGGGATATAATCAAACAAATGCACGCATTAAAAGTGATCCGGATTTTTAGACATAAATAATATGCTAATAGAATATTTTTTAGAAATGGCCGGTTTCAAATGTCCACGGAATGAAGCATTCAGAATTCATAATTCCTTGAAATAGAAACTTTTTTACGCCATTTTGACCTTTTGACGTCCAAATATGTATACCTAATATTCGTAATTATCTGACACATATATTCAACTTTGAAAATAATAAATATATATATACAAAAAAAATATACAAATATTGAAAATATAAAAATTCGAACGTGACATTTGCAGGACATTATACGAAAAAGTATAAAAATATAAATTGTATAAAAAAAAGCCTATATGGGTTTAGTAGCCCCCAAAAAATATATTGAATTATCATTAAAAAAAAATCAACTACGGGTAAAATTCAGGTTTTATATAAAAATCTACACCTGAAAATATTATTTTTTTTTTGTAAAAAATGGTGAAAATCGGTATTAGTAGTGGTTTCTTCCTAATTTTGCCATCGGATTCAAAAAGAGGGCTCCCGAAAACTGTAGGAACGGTAATTTAGATCAACGCCCAACTGTATTTTCATAAAAAATGTTAAAACTGGATTCAACGCAATGATTTTGGTCAAGTTGGGCATTGACCCTCCTGTGAGCAGACCCGAATATATTCGTCTAAACACGATTGCCTATATCATTGTAACGGCATAATTTTAGATCATCAAATAATTCATTAATAAAAATTGAAGCCAGGAATCTGTCACACGCATGTTATGCTGTTCCATTTTAAATATTTACTAATTTTTATAAATAATTCCTACATAGAAAGAACTCATCAATTTATATATTTCAAAGCCAACCAATTTTCTTGAAAATCATCATGTAATCATGACACTAGGAATGAAAAGGGAATTGCTTGAGAGCATCGATTACGAATCTGACGTTAAAATTTCATAATCCAAAATGATGGTTCCAGTAAGGCGGATGCAACATGGCTGACTAATTTTGTAAAATTTATCGAATTTTTATAAATGGTTATCTAGGTGGTTTTCGGATCGCAGATAACGAATCAGATTTTAAAATTTTAAATCCAAAATGGCGGATTCAATATTTTGAATTTCGCACCACAATCCTATTTTGAATCTTGCACCAGAATCCTATTTTGAAACTTCCATTGTAGAATATTAATTTCCTACACAACTTCTCCTAATGACGCGCCAAACTTCCAGATATCAATTTTTACGAATATTCAATAATTTGTTAACAATTAGTACGTCATACTGAATGCATCATTTTGAATTTTGAAATATTAACTTCCGAATCGTTATCTGGTACCCTAAACCTCTTACGAAACAATTTTTATGAAAATTCGATAATTTTTTACAAATTAATCTGGCATATTGGAAACGCCATTCTGAGTTTCGAAATTTTAACTTCCGATTTCTTATCAACGACTCCAAAACCCCTCGAGTAAGAAGAGAGATTCAAATTCAGTTAATTTTCATATTTTTCACCGCCATATTGGATCCGCCATTTTGAATGTTGAAATCAAATTCGTAATTGACGACTGTAAAAACCGTAATGTACCAACTCATTTTTAAATCAAGCCACAAATAAAATGTGCGCATTTGAAAGCTACTTTTCCGACGAAAATTCGTGCACAGGAGGGTTAATGGATTAATTCCATATTTCTGTCGCACTTAATTGAAGTATTTCTTTTCACAGTATAAATGAATGTCCACTTATTCAAATTTAGAGAGAAATCAATGCGGTATCGGTCGTTATTCATTACTGATTTGATACCCAATCAAATATAGTCGTATGACATAGTTAAATCTGAGTCTTACATTAGGAATGACCGGCTGAACGAAGCTCAGTGTATTTTAGATTGGAGAATGCGACGAGTTCAATATCCAAACCAGCTTTCCAAGTATCCACCTCCAACCCCTCGGAAACACGTGGGAGAAGCTTTCAGCGCCCCATCACAGATGGCAGAGAGCGCTTGTTCGCGACAGAAATATTTTCAGAGGTGAAGGCATCCACTTGGTCGAGGTGCATCGTCCCCTCTTGACATCGTGGATCTACGCCAGGAGTCGGATGGTTCCGTCACCACCGCGATTCGCTGCGTGCGGGGGTGCGCTCAGTCCTAATCGCGCAGCCGCCTGACTTACTTCGCCTAGTCGTATGGCATCGAACGGGAACCTCGGCTGCTCTGATCTCCAGGCAGCTTTTATTGACGTTTCCTCCAAAATAATAAATTCGAAAACGGGTCTTCAAACTTCACCGGGAAGAGTTTTGTGGCATTAAGGTGCAGGATCGACTGTCATTAATTCGAGGAATCGTCTCGCGCGCGGCCATGAACGTTTTGCTTTTTGCCATCTGAAGCTGCAGATGTCGTTGCGATCGCTTCGGTGTCGGTCCACCCTGCTACTTTATCCGAGGTTTATGGCAGGGCAAAAAGTTGAAATATCCGCGACATCTCAAGCATCGGGGATGCTGAGGACCTACATGTATTGTCCTGGAAGTGGATCCGTGTGGGGTTGAGGTAGAGCAAGGCTAGCAGGTAATTCAAAGGTCGATAGTGGAGGGGGGTTGTTGTGTTCGCAAAGCGCTTTTGGACGACGTCACTCCAATTCGCGACGTTTGTGTTTTTCTTTTATCATCCCTTAAAGAAATCGATCGAATCTGAGGAGTTTACTGGTTTTGGATTCAAGGGAGATCTGGTATCGTTTCTTAAATGGGAGTAGCAACGAGACTGGGCAATAACCTGCGGGATAGGAGGTCGAGCTCGGCCTAGGAACAAGCAACGGGAGTGTCGCCCACCATTTTGAGTGCGGGAGGTTATTCGCCGATGGAGGACTGGAGAATGGTTTTTCCGCGATTTTCACGAGACGGGATCATCGGCTGGAAATATCGGAATTGCAGGAAGTGAAGGATCGATTCAAAATGTGGGAAGGAAGCAAAGGTTGGCGTCTCGTGACCTAGGATCATCGCGAAGACGGAAAGTGGGTTAAAGGCGGAGTCTGATGTTTTCTACTCGTAACCTCGATGTTGGATCCGCAGTCAGCTGGCCGTAGATATTCCAAGGCCTGTTACATCTGTCAAATTTGAATCTAAATGCGGAGTGAACTATGCCATCAAATATTAACGAACAGATGACCAAACGCGTTCCCGTTGCAGAAAGTGAACTCGTCACTGAAGTTCTCCAGCCTCGATTCTAATTCTTCGCTGATGGACCAAACATTCGCAAATCGAATTTCACCTGTTCAGTTCTTCTCCATCTGGGAAATGGGATTTTACTCAATGAGTAATTTTGGAGTGCATAACATGTTTAAGAAACATACCGGATATAGGAAACCATTTTCTCGAGAGATTTACGCGCAAGGTACCTGGCGATTGGTGCTGAATGAGCAGATATCGAACTTTTTGTGTTGAAGAGTCGCGTGTGCAGAAAATATAATTTCTTCGTGCACAAGTGACAGTCAAGAATTAGCATTTTTTTTAACGCCGCTGGGGATGAAACTCGTTTCTGATAAAAACAGTGTGTGATGTGATTCGCGAGTGTCAGTTTTTACTTTTGGATTTTAGGGATTAACTGCACGTCGGGACATCTTTTCGGCAAGAGTAAGTGTATTTGTTATTTATACGAATTTTGCATCAAAGATGTAGTAATTATCAGAGTTCTAGCAGTGAAAAAGAAATCGTGAGTAATAAATGGAGGTTTAGAAATATGGATATTAAAACAGGCAAGCGGAATGGGAAATCATAGACGTGGTATAAGCGCGCAACCTTAATATTGTAAAATGTGGATGCTTCAGCTTCGAGTCGCCTGTGGCAGCATCCATTAATCATTTAGCAAAACACGGAAATACGAGCGATATTGGATTACATCGGGAAGAAAACTTTTAATTAAGACTAAAGGGAGACAGGCCATTTCATTTATTTCGATAAGATTTTTATTTGTGTCATAGATCAATTTTTTCAATGGCATATCTTACATCAAAATATTTTCATTAAAAAAAAAGAATTAAGTTTAATTTCTTTTATGTACTCATTTTTTGAGATTAAACTTATTCAATGACATCGCCATCTACAATTTTAAGAGCGCGGTGTATCTAAAGATAAAATAAACCGAAAGTGATTGATTCCAATAGTGCTCAAAATAAAATTTGGTTTTGGAACGAAACGTAGGATAAAATAATTCGGCCATGAATAGAATTTAGATTAAAATGGAAACTTTTTCTGATACACTGTCATATAAACTAGGACGTTTCGATGCAGGATTTAAAATTGTATCCGATTGTAAAAAAGTTCTAAATTAAATAAATTTATTTTATGACCCATTTTAATTGTTTAAAAATTATCAGTTTTGTTTTTAGTTATCTAATCTAGCTTTTAAAAGATAAACGATTTTAATGTTTGTTCTAAAACGAAACTTTAATAATAAAATAATAAGAATTTCGTATAAAAACAAAAAATGCGTAATAAAAAGAGATATGGACATGTGACATCAAAAACTGAAACTATTCTAAACTACATGTTCTGATTATTTTTACCGAAGTATAATCAAAGCAATACCTTAGGAATATGCTTTATTCATGTGCACTGATTCTAAAAATACAATTACATGAACCGAGAGCAAACACATCCCAATATTAAGTACTTGAAAATTTATCGATTTTTTATTTTTACACATCGACGTGAATAAATACAAATATTTCGAAATCTGTCTTTTCATTTCATTAAGTATTTCCTTAGTCTTATTTTTAATATGTAATCAATATTGACATTTTTTTCGTGCTTCTTGGAAATATGATATTAAATGACAATTGATTTTTAAAATTAGTTTTTAATTTCTCATTGAAGAGTAGATTCATTTGTAAATAAATAAGTAGTAATACAAATAAATAATTTACAAACTTCTTGTTGACTGTATAATGCGACTAGTTCTGATAATCTTTTAATACTGTCGTATCATAGACTTTCTGTATTTTTAATGGCTCTTAATGATTTGATTTTTACAACCAAAATTATTGGACAGAAGATTTTGGCTTTGTAAAAATAATTACACCCTAAAGGCTCCTAAGGTGGATGTTTAGTCAAGTTCGACTTTGTCTTAAGTAAATCCATCATGTCCACTCTTATGTCGTGAAATTGCACTTTTTAAAGGAAGAACAAAACTGTCACCTTAAAAAAGCGACAAGGAATGAACATTTGGGCGATTTATTATTAATAATTATTATCCTTGTGTATTTTCTCCATTGAAAAGTAGGTTATATTCGAAGTTATCTTAACCAAAAGTGTCAGATGACACGTATTATTGTGCTTTCACAACATTAATTAGAAATGCGCGTTGCAATAACTTCAGTAGTACTCAAATGAGGTATTATTCTTACTTTAGTATCGAGATTTTTGCGGAACTTGTTTCTGGGTGGTATTATGGATATGTAGATAAATCTCTATTTTGTATTTGCAGTCTACTCCCGCCATTTTGCAATATTTTATACTGCTTGAGAGATACCCGCAAAAATTGCCGGAGTGTCCAGTAGAAAAATGCCCAACGTTTCTCTACGTGTAATTAAATTAGTCAGAAAAATAAATTCTTTTGTCTGTTCTCACTAATTGTAAGTGTATTTTTAAAAATTTTATGAAACAGCTCTGAAAAACATCATCAGTGGCGTGATATAAACATTAAAAAATAACTACTATTTTGGTTTTTTAACACTCAAAAATGCATGTTTGTTTTGTTTACAAGAAATACGTGTCGCAACAAAACTGTCAAATGCTTTATAATGGGAGATATAAGTCTGAAAATTCGTTCGATCAGATTGTGTGCATTGGTTATAAGTTACTGAGTCAATGAAAGTCTCATCAAAACATTTATCAGTTTCTTGTTTACCTGGACATTGGCTTCATTCTAAGTATCTTCATACCATGCGATTAAAATAGTCTTTGTATTATTTTATTCCAATCCACTTTCTACACTGAGAAAACAAAAATTAGTAATATTGATCAAATATGTGGTTACCTGTTAGCAGCGTAATATTAAGTAATTTCAACTACATTTTAGTCGAATTGACTAAATGTTGTTGAATCGGTATCACGATTTAGTTGGAAGCATTAATTTCTAGTTGCATTGACGAAATATTTAAGTGTTAATCGGCAACCACATATTTAGTAAATATTACTAATTTTTTTTCGGTGTAACCTTTTAATGTTTGTGCAATTGATTAATAAACGAACATTTTCATTAACTGACACGGTAGCCTTTGGACTGATGCAAATCCCGCTAACTGTGACTACAACTATGGATCAAAATATTTTAATTTATTAACATTATTATATTAATTTTTATTTTGATTTTCACAAGTAATATTGAAAATTCTTGGAAAGAGAGCCGATGGTACTAAGATTCCCCGTTGATTCAAATTTGTATTCCTTGCGACACATCAGTACAACCAGAACGTGCATGAATGGGATTGAATACCGCATATAACATTTGATAACTTCAAATCAGAGGGAAAAGTGACGTCTTCCCCCATTTCTTTGAGGTTTGACAAATAACAAAATTTAAAAAAAAATTACATTTTCATGGTTTTCTTGAATATCATTGGCGATAACAAAATAAATATTTCTTTCACCTCTGTGTCTTTGTAATCCACCGTTTTCTTACTTTTCGAGTTGAATATTCCTAATTTCTTTGAATCAATGACTCTACTGATAAATCTTTAGAGTGCTTCTCCGTCATCCACTCTAATTTTCAAATGAACGCATTCTTCATGTCGGAGTTTTTTTCGTAAACGATGTCAAAAGACGACTTTGTCTTGTTTTTCAAATTGTTTTTTTTTTTAGTTGGGTTACTGGAAAATACTCATTGAGAACATGGGTCATTTTTTCAAGTTGTAGAATCAAACTTGAAGAAAACAGCTGAGAATCATCCGCTCCTTTTCACAAATCTTTGGCAAAATTTGATTAATTGTGAGGTTGTGTCTACATCGAAGCGAGTGCATACATTCAATCGAAAAAGTGTGCTTTTTATATCATATTACATCTTTTAAAAGCTAAGAAAAAGCTTTCCCGTTTTGAATTAAATTTGTATTAACTGAAGTTTCAAATGTATTTCTCTTCTCTTCTATAATTGCATCAAAATAACATCACTGAATATTTTGAAAACTGTTGCAAGCTTCAAACATGATTAAAAGTAGTTATAATTCGAATGACGTATCTAATTCAATAAATAATGTGGCTTTTAATATGATTATAAGTCTGACCCTTATAAAAATACAACTATTTCGTTTACTCTTTAAATTCATATATGAATTAATGGAAATAAATAAAAACGTATGTAGAACGTATTATACAATGACTACACACAATTTTGACAATCGATTGAAGACTCTATGCATCCAATTTTGGTTTAGTATCTTTTAAAGGTACACAATGCTTTCCTACTTTCATTGAATTAGGTTTTATTTAATTAATTAGGTTTGATTTTGTTCAGTTAAGTTTCTAATTATTGCGATACGAATACCTGAGAGATATCATTGGATTTTTTTTTACAGGTAACCTTTAATTTCCTTTAGAGGCACATTAACCAATTAAATAAAAGCAACGTATAAGTGATTTCTTGGTAGAAACTAGAAATAATCTATGATCCACATAGAGTCTATACCGAAAGTATCCAGTTAAATTAATGGACATGCATAGACCTCGATATAACTTTGTAGACAAATTCTAGATGCTAGCTTGTATCTAGTCAGGTTCGATAAAAGGATTCTAGCTATGACAAGCATCCATAAACACCTAGATAATTATTGTTTTAATGTTTTCAATAGTATTTTTCTTTGTAATATGCAATGAAATATTTTGTTCGATACACGATTATTAACTTTTTGGAGCGCGATTATCTTATAATTGAAACAGTTGATTAACATCTTCAGCACGAAAGCTGGCTCATGAGTGCAAACGGTAGATTATTATGCTGTATTTATATGATGTTTTCTTATGACGTGATAGTGGTAGAGATGATTTTGCTGGCTATTAACCTGTATTCCATTGATTTCATTAAGTCAAATGAATTTGATTGGCCGTTGATGCCGTGATCGATCGATGAATGATCCATATTTCAACTTTGAGAATAAAAAGGATCATTGAAAAACTCCTAACATGCTGGAATCGCTTGATTTGCATTTTGATAAAACGAATGATGTCTAATTTTTCGAAAGAGGTGTTGTAATTTTCATGTGTAGTATCAAGCTTTTTAAGTGATGTAATTGAAGTCATTTGAATATTTTACCGCTTGAGTTAGGCGAAATCCAGAGAATGTATGATAAATAGTTGTAGTAGAATTCTCTGATTTGATATCCTCTCGACGGTAGTACTTTTCTTCCCCAATTTCTGCGCAGTCTATGTATAATAATATATACCTTCATGATGTCAATTTTGAAGATTCTGTGATTTACTTTGAATTTCGTAATTAGTTCAGTTGGTGTTAATAACAAAAATTCGGTTTCGAAATTTTTCTATATTTACGTTAATTATGAATAGATGCTTCTTTATCTATACTTTGTAATCAATTGAAATGTTTAATATTCTCTTAATCTACAGTAACTAGCTAATATATGAGATGTTTTGAAATATTTAAGCAACAGATTTTGAGAATAAAACTAAATTGCAATAAAAATCTACAAAAATATGTTACTAATTTAATTTAATTTATGTATTTTTCGGAAATAATGGACGTTCTACAATAATTAAGGCAGTAATCTTATAATTGGTGCTCAAGTAATACTACAGGATGACTCTTACAAAAATATTAGCATATGCAAGTAGCACATGGTCTTAGTATTTTAGACATCGTATCTATTCTTGTATAACATTAGATCTTAAAATTCTTACCAAAACAACGAAGTTTCATAGTTTTGTAAGATTTGTCAGAAAAATATTCTAACTGCAAATAAAATCTCATTTCTTGTGGGATTTGTTAATATAAAATTCACTTAGTTCACTTAATTTAGGTTATTCATTATTTTCTCTTTGATGGACATTTATTGCAGTTGTGACAATTCTTCTCGGGAGAAGTATCATATTTAATTGATTTTTTTCTATTTGTACAACTCACAAATAAGAAATAGTTGACTTTACCATCTAAATAGTAGGATCTGGCATCTGCGTTTTTTAGTTGGTTTTCTACTTAAATTCTGAGCTTGACTACTTAATTTGTCGATATCAATATATGGATAGGCTAAAAACGATGACTGCGTGTTATCGTACCATCTAGTTAATAGTTATAGCTATTTCTTTCTTCCGAGTACTAAAAAATAATAAGTAATTTTAAGCCTTCTTTATATGCTCAAAAAATATACGACTGTGAAGGAAATCGAAACCCTTTGAAACGTGTCAAGAGCATCATAATGTAACTTTTGTATATATATGAAATTAAAATTTAGTCAAACTCATTTTAAATAATAATATCGCTTTGTTACTCCCTTGAGTACGCTGTAGTATTTTTATTTTGATCTTAAATGACAAACATATAAGATTTTGTAAACATTGCCAACAATACCAATAGGACGAATATTTATGTAAAATATATTTTACAACTACTTCAAATTTACAACAAATAATCGACATGAAAATATAAACAATTATGCCAGAAATATGTTTTACACTGTAAATAATGCACTGCAGAAAATTAGAAACTCGATGATAAATAAGCAACAAATAATACCAATATTAGCAAATATAGCTGAAATAAACGAAGTTACTGATATGCGGTCCGATGCTTAATTAATATGCTAGACTATCAATAATTAGGGAAAGTTGATATTATAATGCAAGTAATATGAGAAATATATTACAGAACCCAATAAAATTTTGTTTCCCTTCAAGCAAGAGTCGATTCTGATAGGATTTTTGCTTCAGAATCCAAATATCACCACCAGAATACCTAATTGGCTCTAGTTTTTGAGATATTGAAGTAGGTAAAAAATTCTAATCTAGTAATTTCTGAGCATCTATTCACAGCTCAACAGAATGTTGTTGACCAACCAGTAAGAGTCAATTCTGATAGGAGTTTTCCCGCAGAATCCTAATAGGTACGCTAAAATATTGATGCGGAGATAGTTTTATACTAAATTGAACGTCAAAAGAGGTGAAAAATCGTGTTTTTGGTCAGTTTTTATATCTATCTAGAGAATGTGACACAAAAAGAAATCAAGACATGCAGAAGAAAAACAGAAAAAAAACCCTAAAACACGATTTTTAATCCTTTGACCTTTAATTTGAGCAAATGTGGACCTAGTTTTTGGTCAAATTGAAGGTCACAGTGGTCCAAAATTGTAATTTAAGACATTTTTTTCTATTTTCTTTTTCGGAAAGTAGCCAAGACGATAACGAGTTTGGAGTGATTCAAATTTCAAAAACTTCATCGGACATATTGGATCCACTATTTTGTATTTCTTGACTGTTTTGGGTCGCATTCCTTATATATGACAAATGGCAAAAAACACGATTTTTTACCCATTTGACCTTCAATCTCTCAAAAACTAAAGCCAATTGCATATTCTGGCAATCATATTTGGATTCTGGAGCACAAATCCTATCAGAATAGACTCTTACTTATAGGTCAAGATGAACTTCTTAAATTTTTTGTTATGGCTATTTTATAAATATGTTAAATAAATTCAAATAACTCGCACTGAGAACAATTCAAACAAATTAATCATAGTATAAGTAAATTGAAAAATAATACAGCCCCAGGGCCCAAGTGATAACTTGCTTAATAATTAAAAAACTATTAAGCATACAGTATTTTACTTACCTAACATAATGAATAGTTATAGTATATGAAGATACAAAAACACCACATCAACTAATTATTATATTATCTATAAAAAAAAATGAAAACATAAAAAACCGTTTTTTAATAATAAACTAATCAATTATAAAATAACTATTACTTATATGGCTAAAAATGTGCATACCGTAGTTTTCGAAGATGCTGAGTGAGAATCTTTTTGGGGATTTTTAATATTCAAAATGGCAGACTTAAATTGGCGACTCAATGTACTTTTGGTCGAAAGTTTTTACTCCATTATGAATTTTTATCATTTGAAATCCCCTGAGTGATAAAATGCAGTTAAACTGTACACAAGGAAAAATCTTAGTTTTACCCTTTTTTTGTATTTGCAAAAATATCATTATCAAAAAATTAGTGACATAGGGATACAGATTTTAACTCCCAACTTTTTAAAATATCATGGAATTCCTTATACACTTACTTATGCAACAACAATAATAAACAATGCTTTTTAATCGAAAACCATTTTTTCAAACTCTGGAATTACAAAGTGTTTATATCCCAACTTACTTAAAGTACAAATCGTGTATCGATCTTTAAATAGTCGAAGTTGCAGGTGATGTAATTCTGAATGCGCCTTTTTAACTAACTTATCGTGAGATTTATTTTTTTATCGACTGTGTATTCTTCCGGATTTACTCTTCGTTGCTTACAGTGCTTTCAAACCCTTGTCTTGGTACGATTGGTTTGTTTTACTACCAGTGCTTAATTCAAGTATCTTCAGAAGTGTTAAACTAGACATTGCAAATAGAAGTCTACAATTGTAAAGAGTGACTTGGATGACATAAAAATTATGACGAAGATGATTATTATGGGGGTGAAAATTAAACATGTCTTCGGTTTGGTAAACATTTTTGATGACTTTTTTTTAATGTTAAGATTAAATTTCCACCTATTTTTTAATTTAATATATATATATATATTTGCAACAGTTCAGGAAAATGAAGATTTCGATTACTTTAAATTTTTTAATCTCATGCATTTTTCTTTGTGCGGCAATTGCTATAAATTATAAATTTAATACTATTAAATCATAATAATAATACAATAGAAATGTTATTTATAATTTATTAACAGTAAGCACAATTTTTTTGTTATTATTTTTTGTTCATCGGCTTATGCCCTGCAATAACTTATGATGTATAATAAATCCTTATAGTTATTAATAATAAATATTGCTTAAAGCGCAATATTATAGAAATAAAAGCTATTCAAATTATGATTTAATAAATAATTGACATATAGAGTATATTCCATTTTTTACAGTCCTCATTTTTTGTTTTGTCTGTGTTTGCATAATTTGTTTACTTTGTGTTTATATTGAAATCTTCTACTATCACTCCTTAATTGATTTTTTCCTGTGTTTAGTGCGTTATTTTCTTGTTCGTTCAGCAGTCGATTTATCAAACTTTTTTTCATTTCTAATCATTTTAAAAATGTTGGACACACATAATTCGTCTACAATATTGATTGTAAATAAAAGTTTAACAAAGGCACTCATGCAAAAGCATTAGTTAATTCATTTCCCATTTTTTTCAGTGTTTCGAAATTAAGATAAAAAGTTCAAAATTAGTGAAATTTTTGTTTACTGGAATTTTTAATATCAGGAGGATTTTCAAAGTATGTAAATATAAGCAATGAATTATTAAAAGTTAAATTTGATTTCTATTAAAATAAATTACCGTACATAATGACAACAATATATATTCAAAAAATTAATCTGTCCATTTTTATAAAGTTTTAATTTTGTGATTTTTAAATCATGTTATCATTTGGTATATTAAATAACGCATCATTTTTAAAGTAAACCGATTTACACAAAGACACTTAATAAGAGAGATTATTTACATCAAAGAATGATAATGCCATCAAAGAATTAATCCGCTTAGCGACGCTAGCATCGCCTGGGGTCTCCTACTCTTCGAACTGAATGTCTTTCCCTCTCTTTCGCTATTGCCGCGTTACATGTGAATAGTGAGAAGAGGTGAATTCCGAAGATAGTGGGGGTAACCAAGCGATAGAAGCGCATCCATGCGGGTTAGCTCCTCCTCACTTTTGGTCTCAATACGGCGACACACGAAATTTGCTAACTACATAGATGCTATATTAAATTTGATAAGTACATAGATATTATTCAAAACTTTGTATTTAGTTGCTATAAGAGTGAACTACCTAAATCCAGCATTTTAACATGAATCTTTGCGTTAACGTCAAGATACTTGTTTACCCTGTTAGGCTGACAGTTTCGTGAGGTCTATTAGACAAAATCTGTCGCAGATAAGTTTAATGATGAACATAACCTAACCTTGTCGAGGTTTCATATTTTGCATCTTATTGAAATTAACTTTGTATATTAAGAAGTTTCATCGTCAAAGTTGTGTATTTCCAGTGGAAATCATCATAGATTTTTGGAATATGACCTGAGTACATCTTAATGCGGATGTCAAGATGAAGGTTTTGCTGCCCCATAGTTCACAATTATGCAATCGAGACGCGATTGAAGATTCCGTAAGGTCAACTGCGACTAATGAGGACTCACCTAATTTAAAACTATTTCCTGAAAATTTGGCAGGGCTGTAAATGTAATAAAATACGGACGACTAGTTAACTAACGTCAGCGTCCTCAGAACGTTCCCCGCCTCTGATGAAGTTCCCCGGAACCAGACCGTACGAAATTTTATCGATTTTTTCTTTCCAAATATTCGGTACCTGGTGCACGGCTTTGAATTTCAATCGTAGCAGCTCAGTGAAACGTGATATCGACGAGGAATATTTTTCAGGGAAATTCATCGTCTGGCTTTATTAGTTTGCCGTCCCTGTTCCTCATTTCTCTTTCCGTACGACCTATACAGCGTGTAGTACCTCGTCTGGTACATTGAAACTTTAATGTGAAATCATCGAACACCGAAAGTTGGCCGGGTTCCAGCTGTAGCCGACGGTCGGCGCTGCTCAATGCTGTACCAATTCGACGTATAAACGTACACGTTTTTCACGTGTGTACCTCTCGGTACTTCAAGGCTTCACCAAGAGACGAAGGAAAACGAAGTTATGGGAAATGCAAATTGAAAATGTTACATTACTTAAGAAGATATACTCCGGCACTTGAATAGAAAGAATACCGGGGACGTGTTACCAGCATTTTTGATTTTATTTAAGACGATGTACATGTATAGGAAGATCGATCCACATCTTTTATCACTAGAATCAATTGTGACACCATAAAGACATAAATATTTCCTTATGAACAGGTTTTTACATGGTTTCTTCCATTTTCTCATTTTATAATAATACAAATAATTTCATGTACATTATTTACACTTTTAATAAGAACTTATTATCGCAGTAAGTCTTGAATGTCGTCAAATCTCTACACATTTTCATCCAGTTTTTTTGTACGCTACCTGTGCCAAAAAAAAATTATACATGATAGATATCGAATGTAAAATTTCGTGCGCTTTCATAATATGCCTTCAAAATTTGTCTAAAACCAATGTTTAAAAAGTTATAAGTACCTAATTTACTGCAAAAAATGCCAATTTTTTCGACTAAGAAAATTTTTAGATCTAAAATTTGTATATGATATCGGTTATATACACATCCCGCACCATGTAGAAAAGCGTTTTCGAGCCCTAAACTTGAAGCTATGTATGGTCCGGAATGAAAAATTCAACATGGCGGTGCTCAAAATGGCGTCCGAATTGAAAATGTTTTGGAAAATCTTCAAGGCGTTCTGACTGAAAAGCGATGAACTGATTCAAAAAAATGAGAAGAATGAAAAGTTCTTAGAATTTATCAAGGATTACACTGGATTTTTTTCTGATTTTGAATTGCAATTTATTGAAAAATTTAAAAAATTTATGAAAAAATTCTGGTTTATTCTCTGATAAATTATAATTATCTTTTATTCTTTGTTATTTTTTTATATAAGTTGATAGTTTTCGAGAAAAAAAATCAAAACTTTCTACATCCAATATGTTGGATAAAAGATAAAAATTTCATCGTAAAGTTTAGTATAATCTCTATTTTTTTATTTAACACATTTGCTTTTAATTGCAATGTTGAAACAATTTCAAAATGGAGGGTCCATAATGGTCAGCAAAATATAAAAATGTCTAATCTATCTTTTTTTTATAAAGTCGTTGGGTTTTTATTACAATGACTAGAAAATTTTGAAGAATTGTTGAAACTGAAAGAAATTTTGTACATAATATAAAAATAAAAATGAAATTTAAGTAACTTTGAGAAATATGCCATACCAACCGACTAAGAGGGGTTCAAAGTTTTCCAACTAATGAAAAATAATTTTCGTTATTCAGACTCGTGGACTGTTAACCGTTGTAAGCATTCATTTTACTTTATATAGAAGGTGCTGAAATTCGCTATTTGGAGATTTTTTGGGTCAATAAAAAAAATTGGTGTCCGTGATCTTGTACGTCCAATTTTTTGTCGCGCGATATCTCGCGAATAGTAAAAACCGCTTAAAGTTCAACTCTTTTTACGGTTGCCATGGCCTAACTTAGATCTGATTAGTTTTTCGAATCGATCCATACTAGATTATTAGGAGATCGAATAAAAAAGCGGAAGAATGCGTTTTTTGCAGTTATTTTTAAAAACACAAAAAACTGCTCACAAAAAAAGATGGAGTGTCAAGTTTTGTACATAAAAGATTGTACGCACTTGTTTCGTAAAATCAACGGTAATGCCGTGTATGACGAGTAAATATAAAACATTTACGTTTTTGCATTTATTTACCAAAATGCAAATCACACAAAAAATGTTCTAAAAAAAAGATGGAGCATTATTAGACCAGTATTTCTATGTAATTTGTTATGGTTTTTTATGAATTATAAATATTACGACGGAACGATAAATTAGTAATAATACAATAATATCCATTATGCTACATATTAAAGCTCCGACTGACATGTGCGGGTTGAATTTTTGATAATGATCATTTTCAGTTTTTTTGTATGTCAATTAAATAGCTGGGTCTACCAAATCCTGGTTTTATTTTCTATTCAGTACGTAAATTCTCGTTATGCGAATGTGTAGTTTTTTTGTATATAATAAGTATTAGTCGAAAATTTGCTAATAGTTTTAAGTGGAAAAAGCAAATGAAATGCTTCAACAATGCCTCGGATGAGATCGGTATTCCATGAATGTCGATAAATTTGATTGTGATGTTCTTTTGTTCAAATAATTTTCCTAAAAATATTTGAAGTATTTACGTTATCATGTCTGCTAAATGCGCGGTGATTTAACAGTGATTTCATTTACTAAAGAGGTATTAAATAAATATTTCCTTTCGCAGTTTGATTTGAATGAATAATGCATTTTATTAATCACATACTTTTAATCAGCAAGAATAGAAAGGAATCTTTTTAAAAAATGACTAGGACATTGTTGTTTTTAAAATAAATTGTTCGATTAAAAGGTTTCTGAGGTTAACCGAAAAGATTTTTTTTGCAGGCCCACTGCTAAATTGCGCAGAACCCCATCTTGTCTGACATACGTTGACACTATCTACTGACGTGCATCGCTCGCCCTGTTAACTGACCTAACTACTTACCTATCTGTGCCTCGTCTTTCCTATACTTATTTACTCTATAGTTAGAGAAGGGTGCTTATCGGTTCAGTTCTATGATCCTCATCTACGTTATCACGTAAATCGACCCCCCTTTTTTTTTATTTTTCTAAAGACCACTCGCGTAATCTCCTGCAGCTTGTATACAATTTTCGCAACTTTTCCAATTCACGTAGTCTCCGCCGGCGATTTTAAGTTTGATTAAGGAAGCTTTAAACTTATAAATTGTTGCTTAGAATCTTTCGTTTAGATAGGCCTGCCTGGGGAAATTAATTATGTTCTCTCGGGCAAGTTTCGAGTGGACGATTTAGCTCGAAGTGTGGTTAAGTTGACTATGGCAAAACTTAGCTCATAGCTTATGAATTATAAATTTAAAAGTAAAATTATAATATTAAATAAACAATTATGTTACTCTCGGTAATACGGCCCTCTTACTAATTGTTAAAAGGTAAACAAAGAAAATATGACGTAACTGATATATCAGTTCACGTTGAGTGCAATAAATCATCCCGCACTTATGTGTGAAATTATAAATCACATACTATTGGATTTAATATTAAAAATCGTAATTATAATAATCTTTTTTTGCGAAGTCTACGTCTGGAACGTTGACCATTTATTTATTACAACATGTTCATAAATAAGATATTGAAATGCTTTTAGTGAACTAATTGGAATGGACCTAGTGCAACATTCTTACATCTATAACGATTTCTTTCAGAAAGTCAGAAACGGAACTTCATAAATATTGCGAATATGCTGGAAAATTAACAAGATCATAGAAAAGATGGACATTTTTTTATGTTTTCTTTTATTTTTGAAGAAAAATAGAAAAATGAGAAGCCGGAAAGATTCGATACGTCGTGTCGATTGTGAGTTAGATTTTTATAATGGTTTGTATAATATTCAATCTGAAATATTGTAGGTTTGATAACTAGGTTCTTTAATCGCATTACTTTTATTCGTTATTATTTATATTACATATTTTATATATATTTCGTCCCGTGTAACATTTAGGAACTACGTTACATTATAAAGACAGAAATTTTGGAAAACCCTCATGTCTCATTTGAAGATTTAAAGCAATATTTATATTTCCCTTTCTTTCGTGTAATGCTCAAAGTTAAATTATTCGATTCCTTAGGTTATCAGATTTAATCCATGCGTTAATATTAATATTATTGAGTAGGAGAAGTTATAATGTATTTACTAACGACTCGTGATTTAACTAATGACAATTTTAAATGATAATTATCTTATCACATATTAGTATTTAGCACTGATTATATTTAGTAATCGATAGTGCATTAGGCAGCAACGTGATGGATCAATCTTGTCCCAGTGATTAGTTTTGCACTCAAAATAGCGATTTTTTATTTTCAATTGTGTATTGTAACTTTTCAAAAAGTGAACGTCTCTTCGATATTATACGAACCATGTCATTTATTTTACAGAAATATTAATATACCGGAAGTGGACAGTATTGACCATCCCATAATTTTAAATTATTTAAAACTATTTATAGTTTTACGCAATTATGATGGTCTGAAGTTTTATTACTATCAGAATCCGTCTGCGCTGCGTTAATCAAATGGATTTTCGTACCTTTTAAGATGAAAGTATTTTCACGAAATAAAATTAAAATATATTTAGTCGTCCACAACAAAAAATGAACACAACTGTATCGTATTATCATAAATAAGTTTAACTTTGGTGACGTCAGTGTTTGGCGACACGGTAATCCAATACCCTAGAGATGTCTGCTTTCGTTGAGTCGGTTGCAATTTTAACAATTGTAAATATATTCCTGATGCGTTGTTTGTGAAACCTTTTTTATTAATTGTATATTCGGTATTCATTGTTTTTATTCACAAATCTCAAAATACACAAAACACAATGTTCAGTGAACAGAATAATGTTTTAATATGATGAGGACATGAGAAACTTTAAACAATTTTTTAATGACTGTTCGGGTAAACACTTGAATTTTTCAGGAATATAGGGGGAATTTATCAGCCCTGTCATAAAGATTACTGAAATATTAGTAAAAAATGATTGAAAATTGTGAATTGTTGAATTTTGTTGATTATCCTTTGTTAGTTCTATTAAAATTTTCACTTTTTTTCAATATCCTATAATATTTGATATGTATAATATTTTGTAATATTTTTTTTACTCCCTCTGTATGAGGACGCCTTCGCTATAAGATGAACAAACCTAAGTGGTTCTCAAATGTTAAGAAATTTTTTGACCATTATAAGTTGTTAAAGCTTGTATATAAGAATTTGAAATCCGTTTATAAACATTCAAAATGGCGGATCAAAAATTGATATCAAATTTCCAGAAATTTACGGATGCTTTTGAAACTTGATACGACACACATAGAGAAAGAAGGGTTAATTGAAGTATGAAGAAATGGTAGAAACGATTTTAAAATATGTAAATAGTGGAATTATCAGGATAAAAGGTTATAGTCAATATTTGAGGTTATGTACGTATATTTGAAGTACTGGAAAATAGTAAAACAATTTTATTTACTACTTTTTGAATTAAAGCGTTTCACTGTTATAAAACGAGTCCATTAACTATTTTCTTTCTCTCTGCGTATAGGCCTTTCGAATTTAAAGTTAGTTTTAAAAAAATGTGGAACAGTTATAGTTCAAATTAATATTAGAAATATTATGAAAAAGAAAAACGAATATCAAATTTCAACCGGAGAATGCATCACTATAAGGTAATCAGTAGGATGGTTTTCCTATTTTTTTTTAATTTTTATATAACACAGTTTTTTCCCATATTTAAAATAGCAGACACTATTATAATAGGGGTGAGCTAGAGATTAACATTTTTAAAATATTGTATGTAATCATTTCTGATGGTTCTATTTGCACTAGTTAAAAATGGCGATTTGAAAATTGTTGATATATAACTATTAAATTATTTATATATGTAAATAGATTTTAGTGACATCAACTTTGTTATTACCCAAAAAGCCCCGAGTCCATATTGAATTCACAATTTTGAATTTTTTAAAAGTAAGTTTAGATTTGTAGTCAGCGAGTCCGAAAATATCCGTGCAATCAGTTTCAAGCAATTCATATAAATTAAATAAAAAGTGTACGCCATATTGGATCTGTCATTTTTAATTTCTACAATCTTCTTGCTGTTTGCAACCGGTGACGCCAAAAATATCTTGTGCGAGGCATTAGTTTGGTAAAATAATATTTACTGTAGAGATTTAAAAGTAGTAAAAGGAAAAATAAAAATAGTTCACAACTGAGTTGCTGTATTGTATTTTGATTTTCGAAATGTCCAAATTTGGTTTGTAATTGGAATTCAGCATTCAAAACACCCCAAATATCGTTTTTTTTTAAATTTTGTTGTAGGACGTTGTGGCGTAATGTGCAATATCGCCGGTTTCTGATCTGCAGTTCGATATTGAACAAAAGTGTTTACACTGCCATCTGTTTTGTGTCCACATTGTAGTCATTTCTTGAAGTTTATTAATTTATCTGAAAGATGTATAGGTTATGTGCAACATCTTTTTTGTAACTTTAAAAATAAAGACACCGTTGCTCCGGCGGAGGTTATGTAAATTTTGTTGGTGAAATTTTCACTTTTTAGAGATTGATTGTATCTTATTGTTCGGTAACATTTTTTTCGCCAGGTTTCGACTAATTTTGCATTGATGAAACCTAAATTATAAAACCATCACAAAACTGAATTTTTAGGGAAAATTTGAAAATTTGAAAATCTAATAATGCAGAAATGTTTAGATTAAGTCCTTTAAATTATTTTGTCTTGAAATAACCCTGGAATGGGTTACTATTTATTTGCATATTTCATCAATAATTTTGTTATGTTAATCTTCATCGATGCTAAGTAACATTGAGTATCGCATTTACATAATAGGGCCTTATGTTTGTGCTGATTGGATTGCAAATTTAATTTTGTACGCCCTTGATCCGTTTTGTTTGTTGTGATTAAATGAAAAGGTTATGGTTGCTCTTTTTCTTTCTGAAGTATAAACAGTTTGGTGAATGAAAATAAGGAGCAGATGAATCATACACCAGAATTAAAATTCGCAATCATATAGGTTTAATGACTTCGATTTATCAATTTTGGCGATGGATTTTCTGGAATAACTGAATATGGAGTTGTTTAAAACTCTTAGATTTTGTGATGCATTGTGTGCAACTATTCCTGACTAGTATCACATGAAGCCAGATAAATTGTAACCCCTTGTTTTATCAAGATGGATAGGGCAAATATATAGATGTAATGGTTCTAGGGCTTGTTGATGACGTAGTAGGCGATGTAGGTCGATCTTCGTTAGATTTCACGTCATTCTGAAGAAGTAAAGCAATACCTAGTGCGTCTAAACTGAATGCTTTGGTTTTGTTTACTGAAGAAAATAACTAATGTAACATTTTAATCCATTCGCTGCCTTTGTCCTCTAGAGCGGACAAACTTAATTTGTGAAATTATTACATAAAGCGTTGATTATTCAATGATGTAATAATTTTGTTATTAAAAAATCATTTCATGAAAATAAATAATTACTATTAGCATTGTTTGGAATTTCTACAATTATTATTATAAATAAATCAATATCATTATAATTTTAATATAAATTTTTGACAAATTTCTGCATATTTTAATTTTTAAAATCGATTTTGGCTACACCGATATAATTCCGCACTGAACGGGTAAGGCAACGAGTTCTTCCTATGTTGACTAAAGTTAAACATATTTAACATTTTTTTAAAACCTTTTAAACAATTTCATTAACCTAATTTTATTAACCCAATTGAATTATATTTTGGACCGCATTTGCTGATGTATTAGGATGAGAGTAGTGTATCCAGAAATTTGTCTGTAGTAACATTGCACAATCAAGAAAATGAGTGTCTTATAGAATGAGATACTTTTCTTCAAACAGAAGACTTTGACGTCTAATTCACTTGAATTTACAATTTGAAACATTTTGTTATTACAGAGTAAGTGTTTTAAATTGAATAAGATTAGATATTTTATGTTTTTTACAGTTTATATAATCACAGGTTATTAATAGTTATTATCAAAGAACATACGAGACTTTAATTACTCAATGTGAAAACAGTTTGATACATAACCAGAAATTGTATTCCTATATGTAAAAATGGATTAGCGTTTATTTTACATTTGTAATTCCGTGTCAATTTCCTTCTGACATTAATTCAATTTTCTTAGTTGGGTTTACTGATAAAAATTGTACATTTTTCAAATAACATTTCAAGAAATCTTTCTTCCTAGAGTACTATATAAAATGATTTTAATATTAATAAACAATGCGAATATTCTAATGACGAAAAGATAAACAATGAATCATTTTTTAGTTTATATTATCCCTTAATATCAGTCTTTTGTATATGAATTCGTTAGGAAATTTTTCTTAAAATAATATAAGTAAACAAAAATATTGATAATTACGTTCATCGTACTTTAATAGTAATAATGAATAATAACGGCTTATATTGAACTGAAAATGCAAATTGCAATTTTGAAAATTTTGGTTTCCCTCACTTTATTTTCAACATTTGTATTATTGATGGAGCAGACTGGTCTAGACAGTTTAGGTAAATCTTTTTGGATTTTTAAGTTTATGTCTTGGTGCAACGAATCTCTAAAAAGATTGGTCTTCATTTTTCTATCTAATCTATTTCTTAATATTGAGCAAATGTAGTAAATCCCGAGACAAATTCTGTTCAAATATGCATAACCAATCAACGCCTAAAACATAGAATTTTACCACCATATTGGATCTATAATTGCATTTTGAAAAACCATAATTATGTTCATTCAGTTTAATACGAAACATGGAAAACGAGATAAAAATATTATGAAACTTTTATTGACGATAATCGTGACAAAACTGGTTGTTTTCCATATTTCCAGACTGCTAAATGTACTGGAAAATACTCGAGGGTGTTAAATCAAACAAAATTTTACACTTTAGTGAACAAAATTTCGTTTAACGTTAATTAATATAATGGTTATTTAGAAAAGACATGTATTTATAATTATCACAATATTACGGAATTTTCTAAAGTATTATTCTTTATCCATACTTGTGATAAAAAATGGGGTTTTCTATTTTTCACTACTTTTGTAAATAAAGACCGACACATTGTTTTTACAATTTGTGGCATCGCAATTTTCAAAATTGGAATCTAAAAAGCGTACCCAAAAATATGAATAGTTATTACAGAAACTGAGCTAAAAATCCTACTTTATTTAGGTTTAAAGGGTTAAACAATAATATACAGGTATTTTTAGTGTCGTCATTAAATGTCCCAGATTGTAAGATGCAACGATGTCTTATTTCTGATCGATAGCCGCCAAGAATATTTCGAGTTTTTAAAGGAAAAGAAATAATTTAAGGCCGATCAAATGGACTTCAAATATTTAAATAATAATTCCTGGATTTTCCTTATTCCTTAATAATTTCAGATTTCTATCTTGACTCTTTCACGTGCTCCAAGAGCCCTAAACCAAATATGGTACGATTTTTGTCTTGTAAATGATAGTGGATAAACAACATTTTTATTTTCTTTACCTGTTTTTTTTTTAATTTCCTATAATAAATGCTATAACTTAGCTCGAAATTATATTTTCACTTCTATCGGCGCTTATTTTGAGCAGGAATCTATACGAAATGTGAAATTTTGTGATACATAATTTCATAATGCATTTCAGTATCGATATTCTTATTTAATTGAGATAGTTTTAGGCTTTTGTCATTTTTTCTTTAAAAAATTTTTTAAATATTTTAAATTGAATAAATCTGCCGGAAATTTATTTTTTTTTTAATATAGATGGGCTTATTGCATTTGAAATATGTTCCAAAACAGATATTTCTTTTTGTAGCTTTTTAGATTGATTGCAGTGGAAATCCCAGTAGAAAAACTGAAAAAACTGTTTTCTAATATAAAAACGTTGTTAATATTCAAGACTCTTGGGGCATGTGAAGAAGCCAATATAAACTAGAATTACTTGAGACTAATTTGAAGTAAATTTTCGAAAATTTTGATTTTAACGACCACCGTAATGTCTACATGAAGAAAGAAAACACGAGCTTTTTCGAGTTAAGATCGTTATTTTTTAACTTGAAGAACAGATACATAAAAATAAATGTTATCAATTTAGAATTCAGCACTTTTCAACATAGTCCCATTATGTTACTCGTTAAAAGATTCAATGAAGTTCCTCTAGCACATAAGGGTCTTTATATCACGTGACTCCTACCACATGTATAAGCAAATAATTTTCAATTTAACGCGACTATTATTTCTTAGGTTATAATCGAGGTTTCAAACTTTAGCTGTCCCCATTCTTCACGTTTGCTCTTAACTCATGTCCGGCCCATTATAACATGCTCGCTCATATATCATGTAAGCTCGTACATAAAATTGATTATACGACCATTCCATATAAATCAAGGAGCTTGCGGAGACGGTGATGACGCGTTATACTCTACATGGTATAGACATGAACGATTTTCGGCATCACTCCAGCATGGCAACACGATCGAACTCCATATTTAAGCGAAAATTGGAAATTGAATCAAAGTCTTTTATAAAATAATCGGAAGTAGATTATACATTATCAGCCTGCATTGAGAGAAATGATTTACTAATAGTTAATGTAAGCTAATTTCAAGGCTCTTACATTAACTTTAAGGTTATAAGAGTAACTGTAAGGTTATAAGAGTAACTGTAAAGTAAAAAACGACAGGTAACTTTGAGATGAAAATACCAGCACTTTCCTGTACGTTAGCATTGTTATTGTATATTAACTCATATATTTTAACATTCATGGTGAGTTCGTTAACTGTTAATAAAGCTTACATTAAATTCTGTCGTTTGAACTGGGCATGTCAACAATGCGTCGAAAAATTCGCACAGAATCGAGTAACTGCGTATGCAGTATGTTTGTTTATGTCTGTTTCGGTGAAACTGTAAGTGCGTAAATATGTCACGTAATGATCCCAACATTAATATTTAAGATTCTTATATGAACTATTAACATAACAAATTTAACCGAATCTTAGATTACGGCAACTTCCGGATAAAGTATCTTACCTTAATATAAAAATCTAAATTCTGTTATTTTTACTATGTAGCTATTACATTAACTGTAAACAAACATTTCTCTCAGTGTGTACTGTAGCTAAAGTAACGCGGCCCTCGTGGTTGTTCTTGAAAGTTTTAGGCAGTATTTAAATATTTGTTCATTTCTTTAATTAATTATCGACTAAGAATAATTATATGTTATAAACTAGATGCCTTCGACCCGGGTGCCTACAATTTTGGCTAAATTTGTATTGCAGTTCCCTGACGAAAGGCTGATGCTTCCGGGAATATTCCCATTTTAAGACTGCCAGGAAAGAAGGCGGCAGAGGGTAGTTCTAGCATCGTTAGGTTCGAGTAGTTTCTATACATATATTGTAACAATATCTTGCTTGTTCCTTAAATAGGGTGAATATGCCAATGAATGCACGGTTAAGCATTTTTCACACTTTGATCGATTGTAACTTTTCAATTCTTTTATGAAAATTTAATTATGATACCACCATTAGAATCGTTCGACTCTGCTCTTTATGACCGTGTAGTTCAACCTTTGATTTTATTTAATTATTAACCTCGTCTTCATACGTTTGTAAAAACATCCGCCAAACCCCAATATGAATAGACGGGTTAAATCAAATGGGACGTTTTCAGTACCAGTTTTGGATGGCTTTAAAACTTTGCTTCGATTTTACAAAATAATAAACACTGGAAGATCAATAGTACTGTAAATATTGTTTTGAATGTTCAAAGAACATAAAAATATGTATTTTGTTGCATGTTGTGCATCATACATTCATAAGAAATAGAAATATGCAGAAAATCGTCCATTCATTGGTAGTCGTCCATTCATTGGCATATTCACCCTATATTAAAATTGAAAATGAGCATTTTCAAAACTTCGACCCCGACCGCAGGTCAGCCGAAGCACTGATAAATGAGCACGTCTTGTTCACACTGATGCTTAAAAAAACGCGGTTTAGTCCAGTTTTTGACAGGTCGGGTTGCACGAAATAAATTTTTTTATATGTGGGATACTTCGGTTTCCGTTCATGCGATCCAGTACAATAAAACGTTTTTCTTCACGCCCTGGACGCGAAAGGTTTTGGCTCGATTGGTTATTTATAATTGAAAAACTGCCGACATTGACAAGCTAGTTGCGTTTCGTCCTAGTTGCCCGATTCTATAAACCGTTATTTACAATAACATGAACAGTATGTTCGTTAATGACAATATCCTGAACCACGATCAGTTGAAGTTGTTGCTACCGGCGAAGCCCCGAACCCCCCTCCCCGCTACCACCTCTCCATGGCTACCCCCCGACACCAACATTACAGTGAATATTTTTTTATGCCCCCCACCCCCCTGATACCCGCCTCACTCCCCTGCTTCCTCTGTGTCTCTGTTTTTCATGTATATAATATACATACATATGCATTGTATATGTGTATGTACAATTTATGTTAATTTCATGTTAATTTGCTTTTTACGGCATTATCGTTGATTTTACGAAGAAATGAATTTTTTTGTAGAGAATTCGATGTTCTATATTTTTTGTTTGAAACATTTTTTTGTACGATTTGTATTTTTTGTTAAAAAATGGAAAAAACGCGTTTTTTTTGTCAAACCATAATCTAGTATGCATTGTCTCCAAAAACTAATCAGATCTAAGTTTGGCCAAGAGAAACCCAAATCCGTTTCTACTTTTTAAATTCGTCCTGCCAGTCGCGAGATATCGCGTATACAAAATTTTGCCCACAGACGGACGGACGGACGTACAACCTAACGGACATCACTTTTTTTATTGTTGCTTTGAGTTCCTTAGGGCCTGAAACGTCGACATTTGATGAAAAACTATAGGGTAATTTTTTGGCGGGAACTGACCAAATTCAATACTTCGCCAGACCTATGGTCTGGGTCGATGTAACTCTTGCATTTTTGAGAAAACATATAAAAACAACTATTTTAGGAATATTCAGACGAACTGTAGATTTTATGGACGAAAAAAATGGGTACATACAGCAACATGATTATAAACAAAACAATATTTATATACAGATGAAAATAGTTATTTTTGAATCTCAGGCTTCATCGACTCTCGGGTTCTATTGTCGAGGCGTAAAACTCCACTTTATGCCCATGATACAAAAATAACTATTATCTCATTATTACCTTTTTCTATGTTTATAATGTAATCGTGAAAGAGTTTTTGTGCATTTAAGTAACGTAAACTGTAAAATATAATACCAATTTGGATAGGTGCCATTTTATCTTCGATAAGTTTGGAATTTTCACTAAAATTCGTAAATAAAAAACGACTGATACAATTTTTCAAAATTTGCACTTTGAAAGTGTGATTCTAATTAGTGAGAGGATATCTTAGAAAACACAAAAGAAATTAATTAAGAACTGACCGAGAATTTTCGGAAATAAGTGACTTTGAAAATTTCATACATTCGTTCCCCATTTTCGAGCTTAAATATCGCGGACTCCATATTTCAAGAAGAAAAATATCTTATGAAACAAATTTGCCGACAATTTATCTTAAAATGTCTCTAACAATTAGAATATTCTGAAACAACGATGTCTAATACGTAAGAAGTAGTAATGGATATTTCTTACATTCCTTAGAAACAAAAATTAACTGTGAAAAAAGTGTACGTCTCGGATTTAAGTGGCTAAAAATTTCAAATTTGTTTTTGACGCAGTAATATTGGTGCATTTTCTGGCTCAACGATGTAGAAATTCCCTTTAATTAATATGCATTCTTATCGTACATTTCACATGTCTGTTAGATGATTACGTAGGTTACATAATTATTCATTTGCCACGTAGAGAATAACGGCACTACTACAAGTTCCAACCCGATTGTAATACGCTTAAAACGAAGATGAGCAAATTATTCCATTAATTTGCATCCTCGTCGTAGGCTCAATAAGTCTGTTATTTGCTCTTCGAGTTTCTAGAGAAATTCTATTTACATATACGCACCTGCACACGCACTCGTACACAAACCACCGACTTGTCGTTGCGATACGAAGCCATTAGAATTCATATGAAATATGTCGGTGCATTGCAAACGGTTTTCATGTTACTAACTGAATATGATTTGCCATCCGGTTAAGCATCTGGGGTAACGTCTTTGTACCCAGGAATATCTCAAGGCGACATTTGTAACCTTTTATTCTTATTTTTCGACCTCCGACTCACTTCCTTGCTCCGCTTTTCCCAGCCCTTCTTTTATTCTTTTTTTTCCTACTATTCGTTCCGCTTTTACGACTACTCTAATTTCGTCGTCGTATTACGGACTTATTATTTTTATATCGATTCCCTCCTCAGCGTACACCCATTTCCGAGTGTTCTACATTATCGAGTGTAGAATGTACTGTAAGAGGTAGATTATGTTTTTGTTTACATTTGGTTATTGTTTTTAGTACTCTTTTGTATATATAATTCAATATTACAATAAAGATTCGTTGTAATCTAACATTAGTCTTTGACTTATCAAAAAATATGGAATCGACGAGTTTTGTTTAAATTTGAGCTTTTATCGATTATTTTTTATATAATTTTACAACTACAACTGTAATATTTGCAAACATTATGTCAAACTATGACATTAATATGACGTACGATACTTCCAAGATGAAGTATTGCAAGGTAAACAGATTAATAAGTCATAGTCGTTGAGAGTGAATCAGCACGAAAATTAAATAGTGTTATTCTGTTATTGTATACTAAATCATTTAATACATAAAAATTAATCGGTTAAGAAAGGGACATATAATTCCTCTTCCTAGTAATACTACCCTAACAGAACCGAACCTTACAACAAAGTTAAATAAGCTTGTCATAAGGTTCATAAGCTTGCAGCAACGTTATTTCACCTTGTTGTTATAGGTTCGGTTCTGGGTGGGTACCAATGTAGTACCCATTGATGGCAATTAAACTATGACATACTGATAGTACTATGTGAAAAATAAGAATATATTTTTTTTATATCGAAAAATAAGAATATCGAAGAAATGATTTTAAAAATTAAATAACATTTTTACCATTCATTTATTTATATATATGAAAACTAATATTTTTACTAGAAAGATCATCCAAAAATGTACAAAATTCATTTCATGTATTAGGTTTCCAATTCTATAAAAATAAAGATAATCTGTGGTTGCCTCTAAAATTAAAAACATCAAACACGCTCTTAAATTATCATAAGTCGGAATTTTGATGGTTTCAGTGGTCAAAGTTGTTACATTTCCAAGTATATATAAGTATACTAAGTAAGTATACCCCGCGCATTTCCACAATGGTTCGTATTTCATATTTTCGAACATAACACCAAAACCAACAATGCGGCCGTTATAAAGATAGGCACATTTGAGCCTTCTGCAAAATTTATAGAGACTACATAGTTCCATATTTTTGTCAGTGCAATTATTAGTTACCTTTCTACTCGAAGCTTTGAGCGCAATAATTTCCAGTAACAAAACACGCACCCAACGAACTATCAAATGACTGCTAAATGGAGCAAAAAAAGACACTGTCAATAGATTGGGATGAGAGTACTCAATAGAGTATCACCTCTTTCATTCTGATCATTTCCTCTATAGCCTTCCCCCAACACCATGCAAAAAACGAACGTAAAATTATTTACATTCAGAAAAATTAATAATTAGGAGTCTATAATATAAGATAGCAGACGAGTCCAACGGATCTTCTTTTCCGACTAACTTAACCATTTGAAGCTTGGTGCCTTTTCTGTAGGACACCTTTTTGTAATTAATTTTCTTTATTTTTCAGTATATCAAAATTGAATTTTAGTGAACATTTTTTCTTCCGTACTTCGATAACGTGTTTTTAAATGTAAACAAATTAATATGTATTATGAATTATTGTGTTAAATTGTTTATAATGACGAACAATGCATACAAATTACGTGTTTTTTTAACAAAGAATGTATGCTGAAAAGTAACCGTCGTTGAAATAAGACGAAACTGGGTACTCGAGGGTTTTCGGGGTCGCTAATTACGAATTTGGTATCAGATTTTCACAATTAAAAATGACGAATCCAAGATGGCCGATCGAAATGTAAAAATTTACTTGATCGAGGTGAAATTCCGTACTCAGCCGATTAAGAATCTAGCCTTAGATTTTCGAAATTCAAAATATCGAATCCAATATGGCCAACCAGAATGTAAAAATCTACTTGATCGAGGTGAAGCAGGGTGTTCGGGCGAGTTCAACATGACGGTCCGAAATGTAAAATGTTATTTGACCGAAATCGAACTAAATACTGAATAATGTTACATTTTGTACATAAAATTTAGCAGATACAACAGGCGGGCACGAATGCTAAAATTTCATAGTTCGTCTTTTACGATCTCGAAAACTGTTACATTTTGGCGGTCATATTGAATCCGTCATTTTGAATTTTGAAAATTTAAGATTAGATTCGTAATCTACGATCCTGAAAACTCTCGAGAACCCAGTTTTATTTCGATGAAATAAATTTTTACATTTTAGTCGGCCATCTTGTATCCGCCTTCTTCAGTTTTGAAAATCGAAGACTAGATTCGTAATCCGCAACCTCGAAAACCTCCAAGTTTCCCATTTTCACCTCGATCAAATACATTTTATAATTTTTGTCGGCCATCTTGGATCCGCCATCTTTAATTTTGGAAATCAGGTCAGATTCGTGACCAGAGACCCCGAAAACCTCCGAGTAACAAGTTTCAGCTATTTTCCGTGCAAATAAAAATGTATGCTTCAAAGGGTTTTTTTCAATATTCGAAGAACGTCACATGCGAAGTGAGAGAGAGGGGGAAGGAGTAAATTATATAGAATAAAAGAGGTCGACGACATCATGAAAACTCTGTTAATTACAATAAAAGAGGTCCTACTGCAATAACCAGTATTGCCAGCTTTCAAACGCGCCTTCCATTGATTAAATTACGTAACACAATTGTCAGTATTGCGCAATCATTTCATATGCGACAAAGTTTTATTACTTATCACCCCATTTAATACACCGACAGTAATAAAAATCACACGGAAAAAAAGAAATAGTAGGAACTACTACAGTTTTTAGTTAATTTTACTATTTAACTAGTGACCTCGATAAATTAGGTAGCCAGGACTACTATTCAAATAGTAAAATCAACTAATAAACCTAATTGTGATAGCTCCTACTATTAGATAACGAAACCAACTAATTTTTTTTTTCTGTGCGGTTATAAGAGTATTTTGCCATCACTGATCATGAATCTAAAGTTAGATTCCAAAGATTTTACATGACCTATCCAACATGAAGGGACAAAATCTAGAATAGTTTTTATACCGTCAAAAACTAGGTATCTTGATATTTTAAGAGTTGTTCGTGATTTTCAATACAGAATCATTTGACAATAAAAATCGGCGTTTCTAACATTAAAAGCAAAATTTTAGTTTGCATATTTTCATCTTCGTTCGTCATAAGGCAACATTACCTACACTCAGCATGCAACTAGGAAGCTACATTTTTAACGTAACATTGATACGTTATATTTACGTGTAATTTTCGACATGTTTATAGTAATAAAATACAATTTCCGTATTGTTTTTTTTCTTGTGATCGCTATAGGAACTTAAAGTTAAAATTTTAAAAAACAACTATAGGGTATTTTTATCTCGCAGTGACCAGTTCAATCCTACGTTCAGACCTCCGGGTTTAGGATTTATTTTGTTCTAATTTAACATTTCGATGTTTTTGTTTTGGACAAAATATACCATGTCTGCATCGTTCGATATTTCTGCGCAATTTTCAATAATTAAAATTATTCATAAACATAAGCAAACTACGCTATACTGACCTTTGCCTCGTTATGAAACACACGCTCCGTGTGCACGATATCATGACTATAAAAAGCACTTTACCGAGTAGAAAATCGGCCTTGAATTATTTTCTGAGGTGCTAAAACGGGAATAAGACAAATTTGTATGCGATGTACATAAATGTACGTATATTCCGGCGGTTTTTCACAAAGGAATATATGCCTCGTGAAGTGCTCGGAAATGCGTAAAAATGCATCATGAAATAAAGCAGCTTGGATGCGTTACACTATTTTAAGACTGTTTCACGAAGTAAATATAAAGATAATTGAAATCAACTAAGCATTAGATGTATGTTGACATTCTGTAATTATTCTTAATGACAGTATATTCGTGAGGGACAGAATACACACAGAATTTCGTTGATATGTCAATATAGTATTTGCGGTTACGTCATAATCCTCGTCTCAGAGGCCATTGACGATTTGTGGTCATTGTCAGTGGTGCCATGAGTAACAATGTTATTACCATAATATCAGCAATTAATTTATTGTTATTTATTTTCAATTATTTTCAGTTATTTTTCTTTGATTTATGACATAAAAGTGCTTTAGTAGATAAATGCTTTTTGGTAGTGTAAAATGAAATTAAAGTTTAATTAAAGAGTAAATATTAAATTACTTATATTCTCGCTTATATTACTTATATAAACTTAGAATCTACTTAATTTTCGTTCCTATCAGAAAGGTTTGTTCATTTCGATGAAGTCAAACAAAGAATGTAAAATTCATGAGCATATTTTACTTTTTGACCTGAAAATTTCCTTGCAAGTCAAATAGACCTGCAATTCCAGAATATAAATCGAATATTACGTAAACATAACCTAACATTTTGTAACTTAATGTTACATGATGTTCATAATCCCAAATCGCGGTCGTTGTGACGAATTGATAAGTATCTTTATCCTAATTTATTATCGGTATTAATGTACAGATTCAAATTTTACAGCATGAATGTCTTGAAAAACAAATGTCTAATCTTCATTGAAATATACCACATTTGTCGTCAGTAAAATTAGTATCATTAGTGATTCCGACTTATTGTAATACAGAATAAAAGTCCTGTTCACCAATTTTGATACTTGGGGTTAAATTCATTTATATTTGCATAAAGAAGGTGCCAGAAGTATTCTTATTTCAATACAATAATGAATAATTTTACCTTCGACCAAGTGCGACTATTTCTCAGATCAGGCTAAGACTTATTAGTCTCAATGTTTTTAATGTTTCTAATTTCGACTTGAATTGTATCGTATCAATTGACTTGAAGTGGAAGTCATATATTGTGGTCTCTAAGAACTCTTATTTATTCCTTAGAATAAACCAAGAACAATTTTTTATTTCAAAAAGACAATGGGCAACGTTTAGAAAATATTCAACAAGCATAAAATAGCGCCAATGTAGTTCTGTTTTGAAACAATTCTGTGATGAAATACCTTCATGTTCTTTAAATTTCATAATAGCATCCACTTAATAATAATAATAATAATAATAAATTGCCTATATTGGCCAACGAATTAAATATACAAAGTAAGCGACCGCGTACAATGCCAAAAGGCATGCTTAACCTGTTTCTTCCTGAAATGCCCTAAATTTTCTGTTCGCGGCGTTCGTTTTTAGAGAGAGAATCAATAAATCATTCTGGAATAATCATGCCTTTGTATTTTTTCCTCATCTTTCCAAATCCGGTTCTAAGATTCGCGCTGAATGTCGCATTTTTTTACACTGCCTGCTTAAACGTAAAGAAGTCGCGAATTTTGAGGATTTCTTTTCAAATAATTGTGTTTTTCAGAAGGAGTCTGTATTCCCATCAAGCCAAACCTCTGTATCTGGTGGCATAAATAGTTATGCTAAAAAATAAGAACGTTAGTAAGAATAAATTCAAGATGGCTGATTCAAGATGACGGTCTTCATCCCGTATTTGGCTAGGAAAATTTTGCAATGATTGCGTAGCGCAAGTGGATAAACGAATTTTCTTGAATCTCCTTTTATGCATGTTTCTGAGATCGCTGAACCCGAATCTACTGCCAGATTTCCAAAATTCAAAATGACGGGTCCAATATGGCGATCATAATTTTTTAACAATTTTTAATTTTTTTGAAAATTACTATACAGAGATTTTCGGCGTCGCTGATTACGAATTCTTTATCCTATTTCCGAAATTCCAAATGGCAGGTCCAATATGGCGACAAAGATTTATAGGAATATTATATTTACGTGAAAATTAATGCGCAGGTATTTTCCGGGCCGCTGACTATTAATTCTTTTTCACAAAGAGCCCAAAATTTCAAACAAAATTTATGCCGTCTCGATAGTAGATATTGCTGCAGAGTTGTTCGACGAAAAAAAGCATACGATCATTTCATCCACAGAAAGAGGTGTTAAAAAAATAAGGTATTTCTTTGAAATATATTGATGGCAATGGCTTTCCAAGATATGAGAATTATTTTCATCTTGCGCTTTACAATATTTTATTTTTTATTTTATATGAAAGTTATATGTAGAGCTCATGCTACAACGTTGCATTTCAAAAGTGTTGCATTTAACGTTGACTCAATATTAAAAGTTGATGACTTTTCAGTAAAATTTGACGAGGAATTCAAATGCTTTTCACATCCATCGCTGCAGACGGACGCGATGAAATTTAGAAAACTAAGAGTTCGAAATTTAAGATTAAGAACTTCATAACTTTATGTTGAGTTTTTATGATTAGAGAAACTTAAGAGTTCGAAGATAAAATTTGTTTTTGATGAAATTTGAACAAAACTTGAGCTCGAATTACTTGATGAAGAATGGAGGAGTTTCAAAGTTGAAAGTTGAGTTGATGTAAATAGTTGAAGTTAACATAGTTTTGTTTTAATACAATTAATATCATTTTTATTTTTTCACATTATAATAATCAAAATATGGACTGTACTGAAGCCGAGACAGTCCAAAGAAAACAATTCAAAAGGCAATATTTTACTCCCTATATCGGGGGAGCAAAATAGCACGCTCTCGTATGAGAAAATACTATATGCAACAAGGGAGACCAGGTATTTGCAGACTCATGCGAATTGCGATCTTGCTGCGCTAGGGTGAAACTCACTCTCGTCGGCAATCATCTATTTTTGCTCCCTAGATGCACGATGTACTATTACTGCTACAGTATTCTTTCTTGATCACATTATAACAGTTGTTTACTTGCCTAGTACTTGCACTGCGAAAAATAATTTCTGTATAGAATATATAAGTCTTAATTTTCCAAATTTAGAAAAAAAAACAATTGCAACATTTCGTTATGTTATTAATCTTCTATTAATCGTCTATTAATTTTCAAAAATACGTCCTAAATTATGTTCTTAAAATTGATTTTAGTATTTAATACTTTTCAGTAAGTTATTTCTTGCCGAAATGCGTTTGCTATATACCATTAAAAGCAACATTTCTACTATATATAAAATCTGTCCTGAAATAATGAAACGTTAAAAACCTATGACACATAAATAAATAAAATTATACATCTTAGGTTGGAGCTCATTTATCTTTGGAATTATGTCATTACAACGATTTAATTCGATGTTTCTTCTAATTGTAATCAATTTTATTTCATTTACTCACATTTATTCGTCGTTTATTTCAATTTAATATTTCCATACGTGAATTACCGATATTACATACTCGAGTTTCCAACAGAATTTTCTCTACTATTTTTCTTTATCATCTCGTTCATAATGTATTTGAGTTTAAACAGTACATAAAATTCGGCACGTTTTTCGGTAAGCTCTCGGATCTGTTAGTTGTGAAAGTCGCACTAGGTTTCAGTGTGTCCCGAGGGATCTCCCTCTTCCCTTAGCAGAACTGCACATATTTTATTGCACCTGGGACCGCAGTAGATACGCTTCTGGTGCTCCACAGTGACATCCGTAACGACAAATAATCGACGAAACTTAAATACGAAACTACAGATGTGGAATGTACTTTATGAGATTAGTTTATCAAATGTTGGTAGTTTTGAATAATGTTGGAAGAAGAAACTAAATACATTAAAGACTTGTGTATTTCCTAGCAAAATCCTTGATATTTATTATAATCAGTTATAGCATTAAAATATGAATATAGAAAGAAAATACAATTTTTTGAATAGAGAATAATAATTTTCAGTTTATTACTTTCTGAAATTAAATAAATTTTTTTGGTTGTTTAATATTTTCATATAAACATCATTCAATGGTTACATAGCTATATCACAGCGATAAAAAGACACACCCAAAGATAAAAAAATCTCACGACTAAAAATCACTCTGACTTACAAAATATGCAACAAAAAAACACAACGACAAAAATCATACTGACAATTCTCTTTTTTTTTAGTTAATTTTTATACACACGTTAAACGATTTTCTAAATAACACAGGGCCACTAAAAAAATTGTTTCGAGAATACTTGAATAAGAAATAGTGGATCTTATAGATTTTTGGCCGGTGAAAACGAATCCGTTATTCCATTTGGCCCATCACATCAGGATTTTAAGATGTCTGATCAGAAAAATATAAAAAAATATATAATTTTTGGCAATTGAAGGTTAGGATATGTGAAACATCTGAAATGATGAGCTAACTTGTACAACTAATTTATTTTCAGCAACCAAAAATCTATAAGATCCAGTATCTCTGATTCAAATTATCTCCCCTAACAAAATTTTGTAGTCCTAATCACTGAAGGTACTTCTAAAAAAAATAAAAATAACACAAGACCGCAAAATGTTTTTTTTTCTTTGACACAACTTGAATCAGAAGTAGAGGATTTTATAGATTTTTGGTTGCTGAAAAGGAATTCTTTGTCCAAGTTAATTCATTATTTCAGATTTTTCACATATCCTTAAATTGCCAAAAAGTATATTTTTCGGATCTGATATCTTAAAATCCTGACGTGATGGGCCAAATCGAATAAATTCGTTTTCAGCGGCCAAAAATCTATAAGATCAACCTTATTTCTGATTAAAGTAAAAAAGCCGACATCGACAAGCGGATAGTCATTTTTTGAAGTGTCGGTTTTTCGACCTATTTTATTCTTTTTTATTCTTTTTTATTCTTTTTTATTCTTTTTTATTCTTCACGAGCGGCTTGTATGAACTATCTCATACTTGTGTGGTTGTGCCGTATGTTGTTATTAAATGTATTATGCCACTTTTCGACATATATATCGACCTATATGCTTCAACTTATCATTGATGAATAACTTAACCATTATTATGCGAGTTTCTGATGGTATGTATATTTGACAACGTGTGCAATAATCCGTGTATGTAAATAGTGTATACAACACATGTTATGTTTAATAAAGTATTGAAATACGTTACAAATATTCATTGTGTTTTTTTGACAGAGTGTCAGTGTGACTTTTTGTAGTGTTTTTTTGTGGATATATTAGGCTGTGATTTGTTGACATGTAGCCGGTTACACGACCTCTGCTAGCATAGATTTGTCTCACTGTTATTACTTGCAAAAATGAAATATGCAGAAACATTTGCTTCGTTCCCTAAAGTTTGAAACCCTGAGTGAAATCACCAAATGATGGTTTAAAGACTAAGCTGTCGCTTAATGAAATTAATAATGTACTGCATTGTAAACAAAAACATTAAAATGCATACAGCACTAGCCAAAAGGGGATTCATTCTACGTCAACCATTTGTTTTATTTATTTTTGTTTTTTATGTCACCTACTATGTTTTTTATTGCTGCCTGTTATGCACCTTCTTTGTCTCTAAACAATCCATTTCTCTTTCCCTCCATTCTCAAATCTCCCACTTTGTTCCATTCTTCTTTTCAACATAGATGTTATCTTTTGAACTTCGTTACAAATGTTGTCCTATTCTTTATTAATTCAATGTGTCTACCATCCATACTTATCCAAATCTACTCTATTTTGCATTACCTCCTCTTTGTCTTGATCACTCCCAAATTGTACTGCCTTCTTTTCATTCTCCACTTGCATATCATTCATTTTTGTTTCACCTTTGTCTACTCAAAAAAATCTGATTTCTCTATAATTCGAACTATTATGTCTCCTAATTTGCACCAACTTTAATATTTCCTGACAATCACGTATGCAAACCTTGTTCGTGATACTTAAAAATAATGAAAATCATTCATTACATTGCAATCCATCTAAACGACTTATTTGAAAATATTAGATATCTCAAAGACATATTTTCATAATGAACATCTTAAAACTTGTTGTTTTGCAGATAGAATCATGTACCATTTGATTGGAATATTTCAATCTTTAAATTTCAAATGCAAATTAGTAATTTGGTTACGATTTTTTATATGTTGATTATGTTGCAAGGTTATTATTTTACACCAAAGTCAGTCTTTTCTAGAAATATTTTGCGGTACCAATGACTTATATTTATAAGAACCACCGATCTCAAATAAACATACAGTGGATAGGATACGAGGCAAATGGTCAATCACGATTAAGCTTATTGGAGTTTATTCATATTTCGCTAATCGTAATTATACTTTTCTTTCACAAGTGATGCAAAATACGAAAATTTATTAAAAAACAGACTTTTCAACATCATGCAACTAAAATTTCCAAAATGTACCAAATTAAAATCATGTAAATAACTGTAAATATTTATCTTGGTTATTTACATTATTTACACATTCTTTGGCGAATTCGAAAATTCCAAGTCTTGATCAACTTTTGCCCAGTACTGTATGCATTTGAGGTTATGTTATAGGTCGTATTTTTTAGTTTTTCCCGCTTCGTCGTGGTGTTCAATTGATATTTTATGAAGGTAACATGATTATATATTACAGATACTCTTGGATTCTCCTCGCAAGGAACAGCTACATATTTATTTGTACACAATATTCTTTAATGAATTTTGATTTTTTATATTTTGTATCTCAATTTCTGATTTGTCATTTTCAAATATCGCCCGTTGGAGCAAGCTCTTCCTTCTGTCATTTATTAGTTCAGTTACTATTGTATAGATGCTACGTATCCTATCTTATTAGAGATTAGCGATAAGAATCACTAATTTAATAAAACTACATTTTCTTTCGTCGGATCGTCTTTAAAAATAACGAATTTAAGTAACTAAAAAGAAATTCCAACAGTTTTCTTTAATTAATAAGAGACTGACAAAAAAAATGTTTCAAACAAGAAATATATATAGTTTTATTCGCAAAATCAGAGGTAATATCGAAAAACAAGGATGAACATCAGAAAGTCTTAAATTTTACGTGGGTTCGACATTATTAAAAAGATTAGTTAGTTAGGTTCGGTTAGCATGAAATTTTTGTTTTCGAAATGGCGACTTTAATATGTCCGCCAATTTTTATCATGTTCGAAATCAAAAGCCTAATATTATTTAAAACTGCGTAGAATACGGATTTTTATGTATTTTTATGGTGTGGTTGTTATAAAAGTTGATTAAAGAAATAAACCATTCTTCACCAACAAAAATTATTGTGTTATATTTTTCGAAAAATAAATTTGTCCATCGAATATTAATTTAATTAAAAAATTCAGAAACGCAGTGGATTTATAGGAATAATTCATGCAAATCAATACCCACATATTAAACAACCGAGGTTATTAGAGGTGAAAATAATTAAAAAATAAACTCGTTTTTAATCTTAATAATCTCGAAACATTAATTCGGTATTTTTCTGAGTTAACATGGCATTAAAAAATTATTCATGATAATGTACCACTATTAGTATATGTTACGTCGAATGTTAAAGGTAAATTTAATCCGTTCCCCCCTTTGCGTATATCGATGGAGCTTCCACTAATTAATAATCTTACATAATTTGATTTCATAACCAAATAATGCATTATTATAGTCGCAAAATCAATTACGATTGCAAAAAAGGTAATTATAACGATTTTATATAATGTTGTTGTACACAGCGTAGATATAAATCGATCACTCATGGTTAATTTTAGAGCTTAATCAGGCATTATCCCTTTCAACTAAAGTGGCATTTTCCACAGTTGGTTCGCAGAAATCTAGCCACGGGTATTTATGCAGGCCAGACATGTTGTACCACACGCACTTAAATTATTGGGACGTGAACAAACACTCAAAATATAAATGACGGAATCTCCATTACTAGTTATGACTAAAATCGATGCTCCCTCCATCAGTGAAATCCACCCCTAATACCCAATAGCGCGCGAGCAAACAAAGCGAGCGGTCAATTACCCCGTGATGATCCGTTTTCCCAGACCCCCGAATTGTTCACAGAGAAACATAAATACAAAAATGTTTCAAAATTTAAGCTTCCATTTTTTAATGTTTATTTCACTTGAGTTAGCAAAATGCGAGAGTAATTTTATCCGGAAACCAGTCGTACTGTGTTTATAAGAGGTCAATGACCTTTGCCAAGACAGCTTAAAATAACCTTCTCAATAGTTAAATCCAATGTCCGATTGTATCGTGAATGGTTTTGAATGTGGAAGTATAGAATAGGCACTGTTTCCCCTCCTCTTCTTTTTCAGTTTCGAAAATCAATACTCTCGCTTCATCTGGGGTCATGCTGCCTCCGAGGGTACTGGCGAATCAATATGCTACATAAATTCGATAGATAGTGCATGTGCACTGTGACTCCGTAAAATTATTAAGCGCGTCCATTTTATGTATCGACGCTCTTAAAAAGAAGGCGTATACGAAATGTCGGAAAACAATATAAAAGTAGCTTTTAGGAGATTGTAGTATACGACAATGTATACAACCAATATCTAGTGATATACTCGATACCTGGAATGAAATAATTCAATATAATATCCAAAAAAAATTGAGATAATAAATTTTAAAAAATTTTGGACTACTACTTTTTGGTGTCCTTTTAAATTTCTTCCTCTTTGTAAATCATACCTATTTTTAAATGCATTCAAAAAGTTCATGCAGTTATAGGAATTGGCCTGTCGTCATGTCACGAAAGAATTTTTATTCAATCATGTGTTTTCATTATTAATTTTAAGATAGATATGACGTTTACTCTTGAGAATTATTGATTATCAACTAAAAGAACATAACTTAAAAAATGATTGTAAATCCATTTCAATTTTTAAAAATGTCAGAACCATTTCATTATCATACCAAAAAATATTATATACAGTGTTTTTTTAAAACAAAATTCTAAATTAATTCATTTTGCGTCAGAACACAAGCGCATGTCGGAATTTTACTTTTTCTTTCTTTGATCAGGTGCTTTATAATATGAACAATTAATATAGACACTACTTTCTGGATTAACATTACTCTTCGGATTTTAATAAAAATTTGAGAATATACAAGGCGTAAACACCAAATTACGATCCATAATGTAGTGTTAACTGAATCGAACATTTCCGTGGCGAAAGTATAGGGTGGAAATGTTATCCGTCGTAAACCGGCGTAATCCGATAAAACATAGAATCTGTTCACCATCTACACCGAGTCATTTGGTATTGATTTTTCAATTCGTTTAAATTGAAGCATGATAAAAATTAATTCGTTTTAATCCGGTATACATTGAGATTAATACGAACTGTTCTTGAATTATTCAGATCGTGAATTTTATACAGATCTAACACATATTAAAATTTTTTTCATTATCGAATGTTATCCGTAAGAAACCTTGATTATTCCAAAGTACATGTAATGCAAAGTTTAGTTTAACTGTTTCTTCGCTTAAATAGTTCGAATTTAGCTGAAGAGAATGATTTTGACTACTATGAATCTCCTATCAATCAAATATATACATATTTTAATCCAGTTTAATCTTCTAGTTTAATACTAATGAATTCCATCACACTGTTACTTGATTAGGGATTAGCTATATGTATTATTTCAATTGGAATGAATAGTGCGGAATTCAAACTTAAGTTTTCAATCCAATTCATTTTTTCTAGTTTAATACGAATGAATCTTACATCATTTTCTAAAATTGTCATTGTAAAACTGATAAAAGTCTGGTTCAGCTGTCCTAAAATGCATTGTGGTTAGAATTCGAATCAATACTACATATTCAGATTCACGTTTTTAATCTGATTCATTCCTGGAGTTTAATGCAATATGGCTGATCCAATGTGGCGACCAATATCTGAATCTTTGCCTGCCTAACTCGAAATATATTACTCGGAGATTTTTGAGGTGACTCATTATGAATATGACCTGAGAGTTTCAAAATTCGGATCTAATATAGCGAAGCAAAAACCGAAACGTTGATCGATTGACATGAAACTCGATAGCCGATGATTTTTAAAGTGCTTATTGGCGAATCCGTTGACACATTCCCAACATTGAAACCGGCGGATCCAATATGGTTGACCAAAATTCGAAACTATTTTAATGCTTTTCGTCAGCAATACAAAAAATAAGAAAAATCAAAGTGTACCCAATTTTTACGATTAATAAAGGTTTATTCAGAACTCAACACATTTACAACATTATAAAAACTGTACTTGTTTCTTCAAAGGTGCTGAGTATTTCTCTATTTTTGTTTATTAATTGTCAAATAAACATTTTATGTAATTACGGAAAAAGGCTTCGGAGATCACAAATCGACATATGTATTATTGAATGTTATAAAATAATGGAACGATGAACTAAAAAATCGTTGCAACGATTTAATTTTGTAAATTAACGAAATTTACAACGAAGGTATTCATTAAAATGCATAAAAAGTTAGCTAATGTATAATAGTCTAAGAATTAATTTATAGCAAATTACAAAAACAAAGGTGTTATAGTATAATTTCATCACGAAACTAGGAATAAACGTTGGCGACACATTTCAGGGTCCCTTTCAGGAGAATGACCCTTGTAAGCCTGGTTCAGCCATCTTATAATGCATCATTGTTTGAATTCGTATCCGTACTACGCAATCACATTCCTGGAGTTTAATACAAATGAATCCCACGTTATTTCCACACTTAATTAGGAGGTATTTAGCTGTACTGGAATGTTTCATATAATATCAGATTCGCTCCAATTAGATTCGATTGATTAATGCGAATTAATATCGAATAATTTACTCTCTTAATCTGAATCAGTGAAAATTTCGTCAAATGCGTTAGCGAAAACAATTTTTGCTATTAAATCAGTCAATTTCACTGTTTTACCAGATGATTTTACTATTTAACCAGTCGAAATATTGTATTTACTGAAACTCCTGCAGAACTCAACCTTAATGTCCACTATTTCACTGGTTCTTCAGTCGTACATTCTTTTAAAACCGATCACTGAATATAACCATTGATTTGCTTTTCATCCTACATAAAACTGAACATATATACAATTTCAATAAAGTAGATTTTAAGTCTGCAAGAATTTTATTCCTCGAATTTGAGCAGGTTTTTCTAGACCAACAAGTTTTTATAAGAGGAACGTAAATAAATGTTCTGTGTTGTTTTTTTGCGTTTTCATAATTGTATTTGAGTTCCACAATTTGCCCATGCAAGCACGACATTCTAGACATCGGAAACGCAACCAAAAAATTGAATAATAGCGATCTGTTTCAGGATATATCTAACGTTTATCGTAATTGTTCGTTTTTAACCATTTTTATAACCTTGAAAATTGCATGCAGCTATTACTATATAGTTTGAAGGGAGTGTACAAATTTATATTCGCACTCAATAGGTTTCATTTTTTTGAAATACATGATTTTACCATATATACCACGGAAATTAGCAGTTACATTTCAGCAGCCAGATCACGAAATTCATTTTTATTATTTAATATGAAGAAATGTAAGCTATTTTTCCGGTTAACCGTTGAATTAATCAGTAAATAGACACTGTTTTCAAGTGAAAACCATACTGATTACCAACACAAAGCATATGGTTTGATCCAGTAATTTTAGTGAAATTCACTGGATCGTTCAGTGAATAGGGGAGCCGGGGGGTGTACCGCTCACCTAAGGAAAGTACTGCTTTTAATAAATGCATAAATAATTTCAGATTCGTTTAAAGACTGAAACCGATTCTATAAAGCTCTAACAGTAATATACAAAAAGATTGGAATTTTTACTAACGCTAAACGTATAGAATTATAGAATTTAATAAATATCAATGATCCAACAGTTTCTCCTGTCAATGTGGGTAATACCGCTCACTAAATTTAAGTTATTAAACTTATTCTTATTCACTTAGAAAAAATGTAATGAAGATGTAATGAAGATGTAATGAAGAAATGTGGATATAGGCAATGAAAATTGTAAAGAAGAATGTATTCAAATTAATGATTCATAAATAATGAGTGTACCTAACCTATGAAATTCGATGATATAATAAATACATTTTTTGTTAACTCACTTGTATACATTTAATGTATATGATTAATTACAGGAAGTTCCATTTCAGATATTCATTATTTTAGTACTTTCTATACATTTATTTGATCAACAATATGTAAAATATGTCATAAACTTTCTGAGCGGTATTACCCACTAACGCGTCGCGTTGAAAAGTAATGAATAATTATAAATCAATGTTGTTTTTAGTAGTTTACCAAATACCATTTGATAATTAACATTACTACCAGCCTATTTTTTCATATTTTTTCCTATTGTGTACTGGTAGAAAGATGGAAAACCGTATATTGTAAAGACCAATTTTTATCGAATTTATGTCAACTACGTTACAAAACTTTCCAATTTTTTTAAAATCAACTTTTAGTAATAAACAATGTAAATTTTTTGTTGAAATTATATTTTGACATAAAGTTCTTTAATAAAAAAATATAAAAAATCATTTTAACTCAACGGAAGGTTGAGAAATATGAGTGAGCGGAATTACCCACTGAGCGGTACAACCCCCGTCTCCCCTAGGTATTGTTTAGAAAAGTTCGCGGTTGAAATCAGTGTCTAATGGCTGATTCACAGCGATCGCAAATGCACTTTGTGAATTAGCGACTATGAACTGTCAATTAATAGTTTTTCGCTGGTTCAGATTAAGAGAGTATGAATGTGCCATATTGCGTGGGATTCTTACGGATTCATTTGAATACATTAGTAATAAATATCCATATATTTTGAACCGTATCAGTTTGCAAGATTTATATGGGAATATTTCAGTTTATATAGTGAACTAATATCATCTAGAAACGTTAGGTTATAAAATAAAATTGTCCATCCAGTTCAATTTAATAGTATTAGCCTTTATAACCGCGTTGTAACTTATTATTTACATTGTACAGTTAATAAATGTAAATACCTCGATGATCACTTTTATTAAGTCACGTGCAACAATTACCCATATTAAGTCTATAAATCCTGGAATTTCCCACGACATGTTTGACCATTCCGGTGCTAAAGATCGAAAATTGTTTGAATTGCGTAGCCCAATAGCAATATAAATATTTATTTTTGCGGTCGTGTATGGACATATGCATCTGCTTAATCTGAAGCAGTATATTACAAGTAAGATTATACATCATTAGCCTAAACTGCATATCTCCAAATAGAAACGGTATGAACGGTAGGTTTGAATCGCGGTACAAAACAAATTCCTCAACGTGCACCAGTTTGAACGAAGCATTTAACAATTGCAAAGCTCGTATATATGCATATACGGATGCTAAAATATCCAAAACTATAGAGAGAGGTAGATTTGGTTATGCCGGATAGTAGTTAGCCAGGAAATGTAACGGTCCGTACTATCCCTTCCTCGGGCAGATCCACATTCTGAATCGCAGAAACAAATTAATCCGAATAATTGCCGTTTATGTGCTCCTTATATAACATCTCTGCATATAGCAACCAAGTCCTGCAATTTCGCTCTGGGTTCGCTTAATTAAGCCACCACTATGGCTCGGTCTTATGTCTGCTTTGCCTCCAAACTTTCCGGTTAAAACGAAAACAGTCATATTATTAAGCGGTTGATTGTATTACTTATCACATATACCGAATGACTAACTTGAAATAATTCAGTTAGCTTTGCCACACCATGATTGCGCTCAATACAACTATTTTGAGATATAAGGGCGAAGTAATTCAGAATGCGTGAGGTTAACCCTTTAACGACACTTTTCGAACGCAAACTTCAGCGTTTTATTAGATAATATTATATCCAAAAAAATCTGCACACGATGTTTCTTACCTGCAAATATCTGCACTTTCAGAAAGAATGTTTTCAAAACTCGTTCCTGCACTCGAGAATATCAGTAAAAAACTTCTTAGAAACGTTACTAGAAGGGAGGACGTGTGCGTAAAAGAAAATAACAGCGTGTAACCTATAGCAGTTGTTAAAAATTATATCATTGGATTTCCCTATATACGCAAATTTAAACATCACCATGGTTGTATGAAATATCAGTACACTTTTTGATGCTAAAACGTGATTTTTTTAGGCAATGATTTAGTCTAGGCTTTAGATAATTAACACACACTCAAAGCAAGCTTTTGTGCGTATAGAAATATTAGTATTGAGTATTGAGTTTTTTCGACCGAGCGTTATTGCTGCGAGAGGAATATTTTATTATTAAAAAGGGAGGAACTTGTTTTCGTAACGGTCTTTCGCATACATTGTAAATGTGTATTATAATAATTTTTGGTCATTTATTTATTTAGTCGCATCGACGACTAGGTCATTAGCGATCATAGTTAGTTTATACATACATTATTTGAAGATTATAGATTGCTATATTCATAGAAATTTCCCCTTCCTAAGTTAAATTTAACTTAAAATTCTATTGAATTATTTAAAATAAATTGTCATATTGTAGTCTTAAAATCAAATGTCAGTTTCTGTAGCAAATTGTTCATTAATTTAAAATGCGTTTAAATGATTGCATTTGCATTTCTAATAGTTACATAGTTACATATTAGTAGATACTAGAGAAACGGAAATTCGATCCATAAGACTTTCAGCGTCGTGATTAGTTTATATCGGTTGACTTTTCACCAGAGTTTGATTTTCCGCCCGTGTTTTCGTAAACAAAAAATCTATTTTCACTGAATATGAGCTTGCTGAGTGCAACTTGCAACCGATACTGTACAAATTTTTATATGATTCTTAGGGGATGTAAGTAGAGGTTAGGTGAAAGTTAAACGTTTAAGGTTAACCGATCAGTTTAACTAATTTATTTTCTTTTAACGAAATTTTACGTAATGTAAAACTATAATAACATATGTAAAACTGAATCGGGGATTTTAGAGCTCAAACCTTTGTTTGTGAGTTTCACTATCGATAGAAGATTTTAGATTAAAAATCTTCTTCCAATAAGAATTTTTTAATCAATGGAAGTTTTGACACGGTTTAGAATAGAAATAGTAGTGGCACTTCCGCAACATTCCGTAAACCGTATGCGGGTGGCAGAATAAAATGGATGGTTTGATAGAATGTATGTTCGATATTTAGTTGTAGCACCTATGTATTTTGTTTCTCTTTCTGTCTTTTTACTATGCTCGCAGCAAATAAATAATACTGCTATTTTAGCTAAACATTTTTGTACTGCACCAATGCGCTTGGGGGATATAACAATCTCAATAGCGTTGTTCAATCTGATATTGCTGTAGACTCAAAATTGTGATTTCTGTGTGTATTCTGTCTCTTTATTTATTTGTTATTTTTATTAAAAATATATAGAATAGAATAGAATAGAATAGAATACCATTTATTTAGCCTGAGGGGTGACCTCTTAAGCTAACCATACATAGAAATTACAATTATGTGTTGAATAAAGAAATATAAAAAGTACAAAGTATTATTATAATTAGATACATTATAGCTATAATGAACGCGAGAACCGAACACAAAATTTTTGTTTAGAACCACAGGGAGGAATCGAACCGAAGTAATAAACAATTAATAATATTAACATTAAACGAGAAAAATTCTTAAAAGTAAAAAATATAAGATCTAGGAAAAAAATAGAAAAATTATTTAGTGTGCCTATTATCTTTCTACCCGAAATGTCGCAGTCACGTAGTATATAGGCACTTGTGGAAAATCTAAACCAAGATTTAAAAATAACCTAATAAAATAAATTAACATGCACATATGACTCGTATTACAATCCTCAACCAATATTTAATTTAGAACATTTGAATAGTTAAATTGCTAATTTTAACGTGAAGTATTGTCCAGAACTTAATTACACTACAGTAAAGAATGTACACTTATAGTCCAGCATAATACGCAGTATTTAATCTTCGCAGGTTGTCTTCGACATTTTCAGCATTAAATCCTTTGTCTTAAATGACCAATGTGCATTACAAATAATGAAAGAAATGCATTGCAGAAAGGGATCATTTAAGTTAAAAGTTAGGTAGGAACAAACTTACTCACTGTGCATTTACTAATATTAAGTGCACTAAATTCATCGTGCTGCGGATGCGCATCTTTCTCAAACAGTATATATTTGGTATGACCAAACATCAAGTTCCTGTATAAAAAATCCTTTGTTTTAATGCACATTAAGACAAAAATTTAACAAAATATTCCTTCACATTATGAACATTTTGCATTATTAACAAAATATATTTTCCAAATAGCAATTGAATTAATTTTGTCACTATCACCAAATGCTTTTCTCTAAGCAACGTTGCACATCAATTTTCGGCAAAACCAATTTCTTTTTTAGAATTTATGTCACATTGGATTGGCCATTATGAATTTCGTAAATTGAATTCGGAATAATCAACACTTGCATGTATCTTTACTTACAAAATTGCAGTTTGTAGTAAAATTCATTTTTCAATTGGTTCTTCTTTAATTTTTAGAGGTTACGTGATTTTAGAACCAAACAATTCTCTTATAATCTTGAATAAATTTGGTTGAAACCCAGAATCATTTTCAATTCAATATTTCCAAATTCAAAACAATTCATAACAAAATTGAATTTCAAAATTGTAACAGCATACTCGAAAAACTACATTAAATGAGTCAATGTTTTAATATTTTTGATTATTTTAAGATCTAAACTTGTTTACTAATACTTTCTTGTTTAATTATAAATAATCTGAAATATCCGTAATTAAATCAATCTGAATATGTAATCCCAACGGTGAAATATAAATTAAGTACATTTTTAACCAAGGACGTCACAGCCGTAAAACAAATAAGTTAATCAGAGCAAATGCTGCATATAGGTTGCATTATTACATGGTAGAAGCAATTTCATATATATCTATATTCTTTTGTTGCAATATATAATGCATTTGTTTAATGTACATTGTAAATCCGCACTTAGATTCATCTGTACTTTATATTCTTTCATCCTCTATCACGGTGTGTCTTAACGCACTTTAACTCAAAAGTTCTCCCACTGTAAATATTCTTGTGAATATTGAATCTAGACATTATTAGAAGTATTTTAACAAAAAAATCAAAATCTTTCATCGAGCCGTTTTCGAGAAAATTGACTTTTTAGGTTAAAAAAATAGAATTTTTAGATTTATATTTAAAATATGTGCTCTAACTGTATTTATCCTACTGTACATTAAATCTAGATAGTTTTTTTGAAAAATATATGATGTTTCATAAAACCAGTTTTTAAAAAATCGATTTTTTATGTAAAAATTTGGAATTTTTTGCCAAATCACAAGAAAGGAGCAATAGTAATTATAAAAACGGATCATTATTTTAATAAATTATATGTACTAAATTTTAAATAATAATAATAATAATTTCTAACACAATTCAAAACTTTATTTGATACCTATTTAAATGTTAAAACAATACATAACAAATTTTACAAACGTGTATTTATCACACGTGGGTACTGCATACACATGTTTTTCATATGTGAATACTGTTATATTCACAGACAGCTCGTAACAGCTTCTGGGAATAATCCGGATGATTATGTGAAATCTTATTTTTTTCCCAGATAGTTTTGAAGTCATGATGTACAGCCTCCAAATTTTTAGATAAAAAATTGATATTTACATATAAAAAACTTGTGTTATCAGTACCCATGTGTGATTAACATACATTTCTAAAGCTTGTTATGTATTGTTTTAACATTTAAATAGGTGTCAAATAAAGTTTTTTATTATGTTAGAAATTATTATTATTATTTAAAATTTAGTACATATAATTTATTAAAATAATGATCCGTTTTTATAATTACTATTGCTCCTTTCTTGTGATTTGGCAAAAAATTACAAATTTTTACATAAAAAATCGATTTTTTAAAAACTGGTTTTATGAAACATCATATATTTTTCAAAAAAGACTATCTAGATTTAATGTATAGTAGGTTAAATACAGTTAGAGCACATATTTTAAATATAAATCTAAAAATTCTATTTTTTTAACCTAAAAAGTCGATTTTCTCGAAAACGGCTCGATGAAAGATTTTGATTTTTTTGTTAAAATACTTCTAATAATGTCCAGATTCAATATTCACAAGAATATTTACAGTGGGAGAACTTTTGAGTTAAAGTGCGTTAAGACACACCGTGCTATATTAATCCCTGTACATTCCTGCTCGAGAGCGTGAATTTCTAAATTTATTAAAATCCGTCATTTTTTACAATATGTGGTACTTTACAATTTGGAATATTTTGTTTAAAATGGGTTTATTCTATATTTGAAACACGTAGTATTGCGATGGACAAAATATGCTTTCTCAATGTAATCAATAAAATTCGGGAACGTAGGGCTGGTTTTTGGCAACCTTTTCTCGAACCAAAATTAAAGTATATTTTTAAAATACCGGGCACGACGATCAATTTTATGTAGGGCCAAGGTCGCAAGTGCGATTATACGACCCTCGCCCACGTCATATTACCAAATATTACATCTGTTACTTGTCCAATCTATAATTCACACGAGGGAAAAATCTATCATATAAAAATAAGAAATTTTGTAGAGTTTTTGGTCGAAATAATTCAAATTTATTGAAAGAAATTCTTTCTTTAGAAAGTAGATTAATAGTTTTTATTATGCTATATAAATATATATAAAAGTTACAAATTCATACAACACTCCACAGCAATATTGGGGATTCAAAATCTAATAATCAAAATAAAAAGTACTTAGTTTTATTGGAGATTATTACTCTCACAACTTTGTCGGTATTCGATAATAATCTACGATTTTTTTTGTATTTAAAATAACCCTAGTGTAAAAATGTTGATTAATTTTTAATCAAAAAGTGATTTCAATGTGATAATTTCTTTGGGCAATACGAGATCAAAATTGGACAAGTTCAAAAAAAAAAGTAATAATTATTGTCGGTTCTTATTAAACTAAATTTAAAAAACAATCCTAAACGGGGATCGATCCCTTCCAAGTAACCTTTTCAGTTAACGCCATAACTATAATAACTGTCATGGATGTGTGTGAAAGAATAAGGTTTACTTGATATATTTTTGATTTAGATGCCTTATCAAAATAAAATGTTAATTTATGGAATTATTACATTTTAAATTAACTAACGACTACGCTATTCGAATATAATAAACGGGTTACTTTCAGACATTTTTTACTAGAAAATAGTACAAAACTACTCTTTTATTAATAAAATTCTACTAAACTAAAAGTAGAACTTAAATATTTCTGTTTAGTAGCTTTCTGAATTACTAATAAATTTAAAGGTTTTAATAGGTTTAAAGGTGAAATAAGAATGATTGCTAATTGAATTAGTTATCCACTTTTAGTTTTTAACAAACTCGAATTTAGAGAGTGTCTTCAGTATCTTTTTTTCATTATTGCATTTGCAGTGCTAAATGTCGTCATCTTTGAAAATAAGTTTTAAAATCAATTACATAAGAGAAATTAGCCGAGAGCTGCAACAAAGTATAAATATGCGAAAAGGATTTGTTAGAACACTATTTTTCATCCCATCCATAAAACTGCTTTATTACACTTTTTAGTTAATAATATAATAATAACACTGTTTGTCAATAATAAATGAATGTATACAATAAATATCAGTGGTGTATCAAATTTTGTTCTCCAAGCATTGGTAGATTAATTCTTAAAGGATTTTTTCCGTAGAATCCGAATCTGATTTTAAATTCATTTTGGTCCCTAGGAGCCCCTAAGGAGCTCCTAAAGACCTTCTGGGACGGGCTTGTGCTCTTTGGGACATAGATTTCGTTTTTTTTTTCTGTGGGTCGCAATATACAATATTTGGGGATTCATTTCATGCTATGCGGGCAGAGATGTATTGTGTTACTTTATTGTTTTCCAGCGGTTCGAAAACTGCCAAAAACGCGTTTTTTTACAGTTTCAGCTACAATTGTTCATAAGCAAGAGCCTATTTAATATTTTTTGAGGTATGATTCGGATTCTGCGGGCAAAATCCTATCAGAATCGGCAGGAACATTTTAGAGAACATGTGGTGCTTAAGATTTTTGCATAATTAGTATATAAGTGACAAAGAAAGTAAATAATAACAATAAATCGATAGATAGAAAATTCGAAGATTGCAATTTATTTCATTTATAGAGTCTGTATATAAGACATAGGACCTTTATAAAATCGTCGAAAATCTATCATAGGAATGTTTAATAAAGAAAATGTCGTTAACTATACTTGTAATTAAATTAGGTTGACTATTCCTTTGACAATTTACATGAATCTGCTAAATTACTGCTCAGCGACACGTGGCTTCTTTGTTGTCGACACATATCTGCCGATACCATACCTAACAAATAATTATTGATGGAATGAAGCGTAATCGTAAGGAAATATCGCAATATCGATGTCACTGCAATCATACACACACCTTACAAAAATCAGTAAATATTTAAACTACCTATCAGATATCTTTAACATTTTAAAATACTGTTAGAATTAACTTAAACCCTCCGTTGGCATCGACGACTTTCTGCATCAACCATTTATTTCATATTTAACTTACTTCAGTTTCAAATACAAGTCATTTTCGGTGGGTTTTGGGTACGCTAATACCAAATTGCAAATAAAAATTTATAAATTCAAAATGGCGTCAGCAATTTTGATGAAAGCTAGTAGCTCGGGCTTTTTGAGGTTGCTGATTATGAATCCATGATAGAAATTTGCAAATAAAAAATAGTGAATCTCAAATGATGGGTCAAAATATAAATAATTCATTCAATTGATATGAAAATTGGTATCTCGAGTTTCTGAGGTCGATGATTTAGAATGTGGGTTGAAAATTAGCAAATTAAAATTGATGGATTATAAACCTATAACAGTAAGTATGCATTTTCAGGATAACAAATGTATGTACTTTTTGGGCACTTTTTGTCGAATTCCCTCTGGCAAAGAAGGGATTAATTCTTCACCGAAAAATAAATCCAGCTACGAAAGAAAATAATATGATATACACATTGACAAAATTTAATAAAATGTAAGACTTTTTCCGGTTTTGGTGGTTAACACATGAAAAGGATTACGTCTGCAGCATGCAGTTTTCCTAATTTTTTAGAATTTACTCATCCATCATGGTTTAGTTTATATAATGTCGCGTTCGGATAATAAATATTTCATTTCATGCGAATATGTTGGTGTTAGCCTTTTAAGGATCAATCATACAAAAAATTAATATAGAGTTGATTGGTATTAAATTTAGCACCGTGTATGGCTCAATTTCAATTCTAATTTCAGCATACATTTCAGCACAAATTTCTAAAATTCAATCATCTCTTAAGCTTACCTTATTTACATCCAGAAAACACTTTTATAATTTGGTTTTAATTAAAGCGTTTGCTTTCTGATATCTTCTATATTAAAGTCTTGTTTCAAATGTAAGCATTGCTTAAATCTTTAATTTCGATTTTTAAAACAGGATTGTATGTCTAAATTTTGACTTAATTTAAGGATACTAATCCAGTTTTGAACTGAAATGAAAGCTTGCAAGATACTAAATTAAACATTTAGTAATCTTAAAAAATTTTTTGTTGTGTCCTGTGCAGATGTACTCGGTAATGGAGAACCCATTAGACCTTATTCAACTAATATCAATGCCACAGAAACATCAGTTTGTCACAAATCAAATTTGCCTAAAATTATTCAATCTGTGCAGCGCATAACTTTGTCATTTTTTATAAATTGATTTTGTTACATTTCCAACGTAGCCTGTTAATGGTTTTAAATTAAGGGGACGAATCACTGTATCGCAACAACATTTTTTTTCTCCTGAATGAAAAGGTTAATCGAAATTTTCAAAAGTAGGTTTTATAATGTTGGTTTTGAGTTAAAAACGTAACTTTTTCAACTAATTTTATGGTAAAATTGTGCCTCTGCATCAATTTAAATGCCTGAAGGCTTTTTTTTAAGAGGTTCCATGCGCGGACATCCAACCTCCTCAATTTTTGGTCTGGAATGAAAAATAAAAAATTGATAGCTTTTATATATAAATAGCTATCGAGATGTGTAGGATTTCTTTGTTATATTGATTTTTCGCAAAATTTCAGATCGATTAGTGAAGATTTAAGGTATATGTATATGCCACTCCAAAAAGTGGTTTCTGAAAAAATAGATTTAGAGTTTTAAATACGTGAGAAGCATCACCGCAGGATTAAGAGATCCTAAAATATCTTTTGAGGGAATAAAACTTTTGAAATTTTAAAAATTTTACTGTGGTTTATCCCCTTGAGACTAATCTAGTTTCTTGTACGGGGCATATTTTCAATAATACAATAAATCCTCAAATGTATTTCAACAGATGAAGTAGCTGTTCTGAAGTTGTTAAATGAACGAAGAATATCTTTAGTGGAATTAAATGTAGAAGTTAGCTAGTCTTTATTAACTAAAATAAAATTAGTATTACCTAACAAAAACAGTCGTTAGTTGTGGTTCTGATAGTTTCCGAGCATCTACCTAAACATTTTTTAGTGATAAATGTTATTACAATATTGATTTTGAATAAATAATTTTTCGTGGCCAAAATAATGTGTTGAATATACGAAAATTTAAAAAATGTTAAAAAGCTACATAGTACAATCGTCAACCTCCTTTCCAAGGATGACAAAAAAGTCAGAAAATTCTTGAATATACATTAAACACTGTGAAATGAGATACTTTAAACCAAGAAATTGAACTGAAATTATGAATTAAGTCTAAAAATTGGCTGAAAGTAAGATGCAATACAAGATCATTTAGACAAAGACAGAATTATGCACTATACATTGACCGATTTTAAGATGTAATCATTTTAAGCATTTGTTTGTACGGTGAACGAAGTACATGCCGAGGTTGTCTTTTCCTTTTTAATGTGTTGATCAGATATCATTTTTCACGAAATCATGTTTTGATGATTTACAAGGCTGTTTAAATGAGTGTTAGATTAGTAGACAAATTTCCCTTTCGAACCTGACTACTTAGATTAATGATTCCTTTTAAAAATGAAAGACTAACTTATTTTTCCACAAACAATGCTCTAGTGAAATACATTACAATGAAAATGTCACCATTCGACGCGAGAAAAGCTCTTGGAATGATTTCAAAGAAGTATATAATTGCATGAATATTGAATGAAACGAAACCATGGTCAATAGAAGCGAAGCTTTAATAATGGAGACTTTGCGACCGGTCCTTAGGAGAGCCATTCAACGGGAAACGCCAATTTGCACCGGCAACCAGACGATTATTATGCAGATTTCGTCGTTCCGGATGGCAAAGCCGCCATTTAGCCAAGTGGCGTCTTCTAGTCTTGTGCGATATTTCGGCATTTGAGGGATTTTCCGGACTTGAAAATCATGGAAATGCCGTGTTGAACTTGATATCTTCAGTTCATTCTTAATCATTATGAGTTTTCTTATTTTACATGATTTATTCTACTTACATATCTACATTTTAATGGTAAAAATATTTTCTTTTAAACGTATTAAAATATAGATGTAGTAATGTATTGCATATATTCAAGATAGGTCCCCATATAGATATCACCTAAAGGAAAGATATTTAATAACACTACTAAGAATTTCGATTAGATCAATTATATTATTGACGAGAACAAACATTATTCTTGATCAAAATTGAAACAGGAAACAATAATTTGTTAAATAACTTTCATTAATTCATTAAAATTTTCTGATTATCGCATCTTTAAAAGTTTTTAAAAATGAATGGTTTTTAACGAACTATATAAATAATACATTATTTAAATCAATTATAATCAGAAAATTGAGATCGGAATTGAATGCAGAAACCACAGAACCACTATACAAATATTTATTTGACTTGTAAACATTATACGATCGTTAGATAAACATATTTTGAATTTTGCTAAAAATGTCACCAAATAAACCGCTGTTTTGGATATTATATAAAAAACCAAACGAAATCTGATGTCGTATCTTTAAAGTACAAACATTTTCTGTACTTATTGTGCTCTTTCCCGTTGCACAAAAGCCCGTTCACAGGTAGAGAATCTGAACTTTAAAAAAACATTAGACAAAATTTGAAAAGCTATCATTCACCAATATAAGGCGAATTTCATTATTTTTTTTGCCAATTTTAGTAGCGCCATTCGAAAGAGCACCCTTGAAAATAGCCGACAGGGTACTTTTCAATTTTTTTGTGCTTGTTTTACGACACGGAAGTTACACCAAGCGGAAAGTGCAATTAGGGCGGTAATGAGTTAAATATTTTTCATCTCAGTGTCATATCTAGATGCTGAACTACCTTAGGTACAAACTTTCATTGGTGTAGTCGTATTCGTAGAAATATACACTATTGAAACACGATAACGCAAGTGAATAATGATAATTGATGATGATCATCAGTGTTTACTAGGGTGGTTAAAAAAACAAAATATATTCTTTTTTTCTACGACATTAACCCGGCCCACAAGTCACTTAAAGTGTGAACTTTTAATGAAAATGTAGATTTTTTCAGTTTTTTTCGTCATAGTTCTCGAACCATTCCAAAAGTTGGATATAAACGACAGCACATTTACGTTTCCATACATTTTTTAGATCGCTTAATACGAATTTGAAGTTAGAATTTCAAAATTCAATATGGCTGATTAAAAATGGCGAGAATCAAAAAGCGAATTATTATATTGTAAATCGGAATTTCACAAAAATCCATACATGTAAGTTATTGATGTCCGCGATTTTGTATCCGTCTAATTTTGCAATTTCTAACTTCAAATTCGTATTAAGCGGCCCCAAAAATATACAGAAAAATACTGTTGTTTATATTGAATGTCTGAATGGTTGATTTGCCCAATTCGATAGTCGAAACAAATTATTTCTACGTTTGAGCGTCCATAGTGGATCAGCTGTTTTCAATTTTGTATTTTGGTCCTCAAAACTAGATTACATAGTTTCTCAAAAAAAGTTTTGCTTTTACTGATTAAAATCACATTTTTCCATAATGACGAGATTAAAAAGACAATCGAAATTGATGAATTTATTTCCAAAGTAGTAGGAAATAGGCTATAACGTACGGTATAGTATGTGGTCCGAGTGTATCGATACTTCGAGTTAATGAAAAAAATAATTAAAATTATCATTGTCGTTGTGCCATTACAGCTGCAATCGCTAGTCTTTTCAAGCAATTAATAAATAAAAGTAAATAAATAACAAAAACTAATCGTTCGAATTTATATGCGTTCACTAACTTTACTTGCAATAAAGCAAAACATGATCAAACACTCCTTCTGATTATTATACATTATAATATGGTCATTTAATTTTGTAAATTAAATTTTATATTCGCTATAATAGTTTATTATGTAACAAGGGCGGAATTACCTATATTCGACGAGTACGAAGTTTGTCGCACGAGCGAAGCGAGGGTGATAATCACAGTAGTCGGAGATTCATATATCGCTCGTATTCCATACGATATTTTTTAATGCGACAGGCGTGGGGCTCAATAATTTGCGCCCGAATATTTCCTTACAGGGCGCAAAATCGAGTTCTACTCCCGGAGTGTTAAAAAGATTTTGTTAATCTTCTATTGTATTAATAGTTTTTTGGTATGTTAATATGTTAATATGTACGGTATACCTAGACATCGAAAACTACGGACTGAACGACCTACCAGTACTCTTATGGGAATTAGATTAATTATACAATTTGGCAAGGTAATATTTTCCGAGATATTGAGAGGTTATAAAATAATTTCGCTGGCAAATACTTTAAAAAGAAGCTTTTGACTAATAAAAGAATACTGTCTCAAAGTTCTGGGAGTAGAAGAGTATTTTCGTATTGAGAAGATTTAGTTCATTTGTTCCAGCAATTTGTTCGATTAGATCAGTTCATTACTAAAAATAAAATAGATTTGATTAGAAATATTTCGATAAAATACCCTACGAATACTCGGTTCCAAAAGAAAATTCAATGTCCATAAACTATCTGAGCAATCTTCTAGATACTTTTACTTTTTATTGAACTGTAAAATTGCCTAATTCGTGACCATGCATAGTTATTGTGGTCAGCCAGTAAAAGATTGCAAATTTTCATACAAAGGAATGGAATATTATGGTTGGATTTATCTCTGAATCCAGTTCATCCACATGGATTATTTCATTCGAGAATTACTTAACATCTCGTTTTGTGATTTTCAGTCATTCGTGTGTAAATGGATGGAAAGAGACAAAGGATTTATGGATTAAAAAATCGCATCGAACATTCAAAAATAAAATGGAGTAGGGGAAACTGCGAGCCGGCGAAATAAAATTTCGACATGTCCGTTAAGCCGCAATAATACGGTTGAGTTTTTGTAGCGTATGGTGGAAACTTTGAAGTTTGGGCACCGATCTATTTCGAACTTCTGGGGATCGGAATTCCAATTTATACGAACCAGCCGTGAAACATCGGGAAGTTTGTTGCAAAAGACACGTCGGCGATTTCAAACTTTATCGGAAATACGTAAGTTTTTAAATAGCGGAGCCATCTACTAACTCAGGTATTATCCTTTAGTAGCTGTTGTCTCGATTCTGAAAATAATTCAATCAACCAAATATACGTCGTGCGAATCAACGATGTTTGAACCTTTACCTACTTTGCAGACTTCAGAAAATGCGTCATGACCAAAAATGAAAACTTATTTGACCCGAAACTGTATTAATATCGCGATTGGTTTATTCGTAAATAACTTTTGTCGGATCCAAACGAGACAGATCGGTTAGGTTTCATTAATAGGAGGTCAAATTACATCCGTACTTAGCACGTCCACCTAAGGGATGGCGTCTTCATGACTTCTTTCTCCTTGGGACGTCCACACGTCTTGTATTATCATGTTAAAGTCGATAGAGTTTTCTATGTATTGAGGGTTGTAATAGGACCTGGACATTTGAACATCCTAAGTACGCGTGAGGATGACAAAAAAAGTCTCGAAAAGATTATTAAATTTGATCTATCTCTGTTCAATCAAAATTTGATCTATTTGTTTTGAATTGAAAAATATTCAAAATTCAAAATTTATTAAATTGGTTCACTACATTTGGAATTTACTACAAGTTAGTACCAGCTAATGAAAATCTTTCCTTCCTAAATATCAGTTCTAAAGTAGCAGTAGTTATTATCGAATTTAAAAACACAATTTCAAAAATGACAAAAGAACCTAATTAATTACCGAACCTATCGTTTTAATCCCGAACGGGTCGCACTTTTTACGCCACAAATTTGTTATTCATCTTTTTTAGCCCCGTCGACAGTGTCAGTATACGTTTAAAAAATTGAACGTTGGCCAACACTGGAAGCCACGTTAGATGGGTGAATAATGCGGAACTCGTCCTCCACGTGTTTTTTTTTGTTTTCCCTTTCCAGTCTGTTCCTATTTTTCTTCTTTTCCCATCGGCCTGCTTTAATCGACGATCCCAATGCTGAGCCCCGGCGATTTGGTGGCTGTCTCGAAATTGGATTGCACGCTCAATCAAACCCAGCTGCGAGCGATGGTTTAACAGTATTTTGGTAAACGCCTAATTGCGGTTAAACCGGGCGATAGAATCGGGCATCACAAGATCTCTATATAGCCGTATAATTCAAACGTCACTAGGAACTGTTAAGAATCTTGGATTTTTATCAGAATTTCAACATTTATTTGCACAAGACCGAAACAAATGGTGAAATCGTCAATTTCGCCATACGCTATATATAACTGCGAGTAAAATACGAGGATATTTGTCACGTAGAAAAACAATGCGATGTAACAAGAAATTTCTTGAATGACGTTGCCGGGGAAAAAATTCATTAAACCGTTTACGCAGGTCATAAAGAATATCGCCGTCATATACAAGTTTTTATAGGTTCCAGTATAGAAGTACCTAACGCGCTAATTAACGGTCTGCAGCTAAAACATATTACACATAACCGAAACATATATAAATTTAGTAATTACTGTTGTAAGATGTTAACAATCTTATTTCTTTTAAGTTTCATAATTATTTTCTGACATTTTATTCGTATATAAAAATATTATTTTTTTATAATCCGAGATCCGAGATTTATTTAGATTTTAGGTATAGAAGTTGGAGTAACTTAACATTATTTTTGGCCATGCACATTTTTTGTGACGTCATGAAGCATAATTAGCAAATTGCCCGACTGATATTATTGTTTATGCAAGTCAAACAAATAGTTTTGTTTGAAAATTAACAATTCATTTGAAACATGTGTAAATTACTTTTACTTATCAAATTTGACCCCTAGAATATCGAAGTTTAAGATGGCGGATTTTGTACACCCGCTACAACGGGACCGCTTCAAAAAGTGGTACCTGATGCTGGCCAGTCGAATTGTAGCCATAGAATCATATCATATTCGTTTGAGATTGAACCAATAAAGTCGAAAAAAGTTGTTAACGGGCTATTCTGAAATTTTAATAGTATTTTCTACATAGTTTTTGTTACATTTCATCGCAAATTTTAGATATCATAATAAAACAAAAAACACGTGTATTTTACTTTTTTGTCTAGAATATGAAAAAAATATGCAGCAGAATTTAAAATGTTGATTGTAAATCTGACGTGGAATGACCCATATGTAAAAAAATTATTAATGAAGTATCATAAATAGTTTAAAGAACGTTTAATAAAAGTATAATCATATATTAACATATACGTGAAAGACGATTAAAATTGCTTAAAGATACTTCGGTTATAAAACGCGTGCGTAATTTAATTTAATATTCGTTTATGATACACGTTAATAAGACGTTGAACCACTTTCAACACGAATATTTTAAACGTTTATTGGGACCTGCTAAACAAGTATTTATAATTTTGTTTTTTTATTTTGCATATTATTTCTACTATATTGTTTGTTATTATTTGTTTACATATTTTTGTTACTAGAATAAATCTGAAGAGGGTCAACATTTTGACTAAAACGTAATTGCTTTAAACCAAAAATATTAAGGTAGTTGGATCCCACGATATGCTATGTTTGGGAAAATATTTAATAACCTATCTAAGAATTTATTTTTCACTAATCATGACATTGTTGAAGGGAGAAAGTATTTTTGAAAAAATATTGTAACCTGCCGAAATAATTTGATAAACAACATTCGTTAATGATTCAAACTTTCTTTTTATCGCTAGTATAAAATTTTCTAAAAATCAATGGATTGTAACGAATGATGGCTTATTTTTTCAAGAAAAAGATTCTCTAAACTTTACCGAATTTTTCAAATTTGTTACCTGATCACTAAAATTTTGCAGACATTGTGAAAAATAGTAACTTTGTTTTAGTAAATCGAGATGTTTGACGTTAGCTTCATAAATTTTCAAAAATCATAAAGTTATAGAGTTTCTCGACAAAATAAGCCGTCATTCGATACAATCCATTAATTTTTAAAAAATTCTTAACTGACTAAAAGAAGAAAATTTGCGTCATTAATAAAAGTTGTTAAACAACTGATTTTTGCAGGATTAAATTTTTTTTAAGAACAGTGATGCTTTCTCTCGTCAATAATATCACTAATAATGAAAATCAATTTCTTTGAAACGGATTAAATTGACCAACGGATTCCTTTTTAAGCGGCCAAAAATCGATAAGATCCACTAACTAATCAATAACCTCCAATTCAAGTTATCTTAAAAATTTTTTTTTTCTTTGTAATTATATAAATGTTTGGTATATTATGTACAGATTTCAATAATTCAATTATTTTGGAATATTATACCTATGATGTACCTTAGTTTTAAATGTTATATTTCATGTGCTTTAATACAGGCTTTAAAAGTTGTTTAATTTGTAAAGCTTGGTTTTTTAATGTAATGTCAGAAAATGGTATAATTTCTATGCCAAACATCCCAGATTATCAAAATTAAACCAAGAACTTGAAATCTTAAGGATTAGAAAAAATAAGATCTCCAGAAACTTAACTTTTCCTAAATGTGTGAAAAGAAAGAAAAGGAAGTTGATATTTTGCAAAACAAATCTCACATTAGTAAGAAATAACCGTAAATGAAGATTTTCTTCGTCAATATCGTATGGAAGATTAGAATACACTAATCTGTTTTAAACCATGTTAAATTACGCCGACATAGTAAGCCAGTATCATTCATGATCCAATATTACAAGAAAAGTATGACTTTCCAACCTTGAATCGTGGTCAAGGGCGTGGATAAATAATGAGTTGAAGTACTTCGAATTCAATTTGTAAGTTTAATGGAAAGAAAGTTCAAAGTTTTTAAAATTCTTTGTTTTTGATTATAGCGTGGTTCGACGGATAAAGATTAAAGTTTCCCAAGCTGACTGGGAAAAATCCATGTTATCCTCGTTAGCGACTACAATTCAATTTGAAAGACTAATATAATACAAGACGAAAGTTTCATGACATTAATTTTCCTGCCAAATCTTTCACTCTTATTATGATACTTTAAGGAATGAGGATCTAGTCCTCAAACAAGATATATTTGCGCTATTCGGGGCTTATTGCGAATAAAAAGGGGGCTTTTATTTAATTCATATTTAATACCGTTTTTCATATTTCGGGAAGATTATGCAGAATTAATAATAGTTGCTTACTTTGCTTCGTCTAATAATAAGTTTCCCAGATACTCCACACAAAGTTTCTTGTGATAGCTTGATAATGACTGAAACTTCGTTAAATACATAGATTAAAAGTATGGACAAAGGTCGTCTTCAATTTTTGTCGATATTTTAATAAAGTTTATTTTTTAATTTACTGCGAAACATAAAGTTGTCCTGAATACTTTTAATCACTTATATGTTTTAATTAGTGACAAAAAAGCTTCGTGAACTAAGGAATCGTTATATTAATATCCTCTGATATTACGGAATATTTTTAAGAATTCTAATAAATATTTTTGGTCGGTTGATCAAATATTCAACGCTTTTGGGAAACCAAATGGAATCACTTGGTCTTAAACTTGCTATCTGAACATTTTTTAAAAACAGTCTTCTCTAACGAGTGTTTAAGTTTCTTATACCTACGTTGCCAACTACAGTATTTCTAACTACGGGATTAGTGTTCACTGAGAGTTTCGCCGATTCCAACATCAAAGGCGAGACGAAGTTTACCACATGTAAGTTCAGCTGCTCCAACCAGAAATATCTCATTCGCATAAGTTTCGTCAGAGGAACGTCAGTCCAGCTGATGGGCATGTAAACAATCTTTAGAATGAAGGTTTCATGAAGATCATCTCTGAAGATACTCTACGTTTCAGGAAAGTTTGATGAAGGAATATGTGCTTTGAGTATTCTCTCTGTAATAATTCTTTCTATTTGTGCACGGAAAAAAGTGAGTGGTTACACCAACTACGGAAAAAGTAGTAGGCGCAAAAGTAGAGAATCTTACGAACGAAACCTAAGTTCGTTATCGGAACTATTTCAAATTAGTTACGCCAACCACAAAAGTAGTAGGATACCCAGTGTTACTACTTTTTTCCCTTGGAGTAACTATTTCTCCTGTTGATCTATAGTGTTCCTGTAACGGCCGCTAGGTAAGGCGCCACTGACGTCAATCGGCTGGCTGGTTCAAGTCAACAAGTGTTCTGTCTTGTGTGCTGTTTTCGACACAGTTTGACAGTTCGCGAGTTCGACATTATCGCTTTGCATTTTAAATATTATATGTATATATGCATGTGTTTCAGCCAATGAAGTTATTATTGTTCTTACAAAAGAACAATTTCAGGAAAAAAAAATATTAAATGTGATATATAGTGATAGTGAGGTTTAATTTGATTTTGGAGGTTAACCCAAATTAACATTTGAGGTTAGCATTCCTTATTGACAACCTATTTCCCAACTCCCAGTTGTCTAATACTTTCAAAAATTGCTATTTACACTCATATTAAATTTATACTGATAAAAAAAAATGGCAAAGTTTGAAAGTACTTGTACTTTTTTTAGATTATATTGTATATACGTTACTTGCTTTAATGTTAAATAAATGCATATTTTATTAATAAGTTTCATCCACATAATTCTTTTGAACATATCTAGTATAGTTTTATTCCACTTATTAAATAAGAAGACTGTAAAAAGTGTCTAATAATCTAACAACTATAAATTCTGTCCAGCACTGTTATTCTTGTTAAAATGTATCCTACACTCTTAATCTTTGTTATTTAATTTTATGTAGTGTTACATACAAACACACTCATATAGAATGTCTACTACAATTATAAAAAATATAAGGAACAGAGATTGATATCATAGGATGCACTAGAATAGGTGTACATAGCCAATGAGAGTTAACGTTTTTTAGATTTCTGTATGTATGATCCTCGCCTTAACATTTACGAGTGCTCTCAAATTCTTATGAAGAATTTTCATTCATATTAATTATTTTGCACATTACCGGTATAGTTTAATTTTATTGATGACATATTACGGTTTATAAAATGTACTGAATAATCTAAAAAACAGTATCCTATGGTTTCAGAGTATTCTAACTTATTATAATTTCAATTCGTATTACTGATAAGTATGTTTGTAATTAAATATAAAATTAAATTAATAATGCTTGAAAGCACTATTAAGTTGTAACAAATTGCAGAGCTCAAAAGATTTTACGGTTTTTAGAAATCGTACTTACACATGTTATGACACTATTTTTTAATAAGCACTTATTTTAAATAGGATTTCGATACAGTTTTATCGAAGTTAGTGGACTCTAAGTATCATCTACACACGCATAATTTATAATAAACATAACATATCTTGATACTTAGTGTACACTAACTTCGATAAAACTGTATGTAATATTTAATTACTAACATACTTATCAGTGATACGAATTGAAATTGCAATGTTAGAATACTCTGAAACCATGGGATACGTTCCAAGAATAATTACAGAGTCGAGGAAAGTATACTGTTTTTAGATTATTCAGTACATTTTATAAACCGTAATATGTCATCAATAAAATTAAACTATACCGGTAATGTGCAAAATAATTAATATGAATGAAAATTCTTCATAAAGGGAGCACTCGTAAATGTTAAGGCAAGTATCACAGATACAGAAATCTAAAAAGCGTTAACTCTCATCGGCTATGTACACCTATTCTAGTGCATCCTATGATATCAATCTTTGTTCCTTATATTTTTTACAATTGTAGTGGACATTCTATATCAGTGTGTTTGTATGTAATTCTACATAAAATTAAATAACAAAGATTAAGAGTGTAGGATACATTTTAACAAGAATAATAGTACTGAACAGAATTTATAGTTGTTAGATTATTGGACACTTTTTACAGTCTTCTTATTTAATAAGTGGAATAAAATTATACTAGATATGTGCAAAAGAATTATGTGGATGAAACTTATTTATAAAATATGCATTTATTTAACATTAAAGCAAGTAACGTATATACAATATAATCTAAAAACCATAGCGTAAACTCTCTTCGGCTTTCTAATAATTGTTGGAACGTATATTAGGATTTCATTTTTATTTATGCAATTCAATTGTTCCGTTTAATTTGTGCTCTTTTTATATTTACTTTTAATTTATTTGAGTTTAATTGCACATTGTTAAATAATCCATACAACATATATTAACTAAAAGGAGCTAGATAAGTCTTAGCACTTATAATAATGTCAGCATGACAGCCGGAGGACATTAACGGTTATATGTTTCTTTAACAATGATTACGAGTGGAGAACTTCATGCAAAGTTACATTTTTTTGACAGCATAAGGGCATTTGCTTGTAATGCTATTATTTTACACACTACGAATATTAACGGGGAAAATAAATAATTCTAACCAACGAATATAGACGCGTACACAAAAGCGCAGAGCGGATAGGACAGACGAGACACATTTTGGGGAACCAGATTACATAGGCAGGCATAAGTCTCTCTCCCTCACTCTCATATGGGGAACCTCTGAAAGTACGCATAGTCACTAAACACTGCTCAGGCCTTGTAGTGGCGCTATATTCGTTGCTATATAAATTATACAAAAGTCGTTATTCCAAGCAGAAAAAGTAGTAAGGATGACTACTCGCGCGCTTTAACCAACCGAATGTAGTAGCACCAACTACAAATCTGGCTGGCGCTATATTTGCTACTGTACGTAGTTGGTATAACCAGTTTTCCCCTTAGTATAACTACTCACTTTTTTCCGTGTGGATATCACGGGAGGATCACCTAGTTTAGTACAATCATAAAAATAAAAGTCGGTTATTTCAGGAATTCCAAATAGGTCAACTGTATTGCTAAAATAAGTTCTCCTTAAACGCCCCAAAATGAATTATACACCTTGGAGAATATCCAAGTTATACCTCCTCAACAATCGTTATGTTAGAAATCGTCTTGTACCGAAATCAATATAAATGCAGCAACTTCTGGTTGCGTAGTTTCCTCGGCCCTTGGACTCGACCTAGTACAGGATGCATTGTAAGATCTATACTAGAGTTATCATGGAGAACACTGTTGCATGCTCATAAATTTTGAGTCGAATCGAAAATTCAAATTTGTTAAGACCGACTGATGTACATCTGATACGCGTGTATTGTTCGTTACTTGGGTAAATGCGGATGCACATACTGTTTGCGTAAGATTTATCAGTTTCGTTATCATGTCGGAATTGCTGTCTACATGTATGAACAGGATCTATCCCTCGTGTTATATGTACTTACTGGAAGAGTATAATCCTCTATGAAGGATCTGTCAGTCCCGAACATCTTCAACGCCCGTTAGGAAGATGCTTATTAATTAATGTCCGTAATTTGACGATATAAAGTTATATTATTGATTCATATTTGCATATGCATAACTGATAATATATGGAGGAAGTTCCGAACTTGATCGAAAGTTCATTTCAAAATATTACTTATTATGTTTCTGTTTATATTGAATAACTTTCATGAATTATCAAATAACTAGAAAATGAAATAAAAATTGACCAAGTTTTAGCATCTATTGATGAGAAATTTAATTAAACAACTTTTTAAGATCTCGGGTATCCCAATAGAATCGACATATTGAATGTTCGATAATTTTACTTTAGATTATGTTTACAATTTTGATATTTTTTAAAATTGGTGATGTAAGAGATCATTCGGCTAGTTATGTGAGGTTCATATTCACTAAATTTGTCTAGGTACTATTGTACCTAATATTACAATCCAGACGTGGAAAATATAAATACATTAGGATCAAAAATGGAATTTAGAGTACAAAGTATATATACTCTGACGTCAGATAGAACATAACTTATTCTGTAACATTTTTTTTTGTCGTACTCCAGTGGGACCAGTCTGTGAAAAATTAAATAAGGAGACAACTCATGCAGTGGACGATTCCTGAAAAAGGAATATTTTCAACAATTATTAGGGTAGTGCAAATAAATCCAAAATATCTGTCGTTTCTACGTAACCTAAATTAGTGAGACATTTTTAATTCCTGTATGATGCAGTACATTATTTATGACTTTAAATAAAATTAGTAAACCATCAGAAATAACCGTAAGGAAACAAAAACTATTTATTAGAATTAACATTATTCATTTTCCTTTAAATGCATTTAGATTGGTTTGTTAAACATTTTCTCAATTTCGATCAAGGTTTTATGAGCAAAAAAGTTACCGTCGTGTCACAAACGTGCATTCTGAAAATCAGTTTTCTAAGCTTATACAACTTGGTCGTCACTTTTCACTCGCAAAGTCGATTCTGCAAAAAAGAAGATTCTAGAAAGCGCAAAGGCGAAAAGGATAAACTAATGCCAAGAGCAAAGAAGCGATTTCATTCCTGAAAATTGAATTCGGCAAATGCCCAAAAATAACTACAAGGTCGTCGAAATCGCGCGGAACATGATAAAGTACAACTCCGATTTGCGGAGATACACAAGGGAGGTCTAGAAAATGATCCGGGTTTTACCGAAATCCGTAAGGGCTTGATCCGGTACAAATTTAGAGCATTTCCGTCCTGGTCAAGATAGGACAATGGAACAGGATGACGAAATCGGACTATAAATAGGAAAGACAATGACGGCTGAAGTACCGTGAAAATAGAGACTCAGAAAAATGAAATGACTATTGTTACGCGCAATAACATATGTATTATTATCAAGAATGAAGAAGACATTTCAAAGTAATGCATTCTTTCGGTTAACACGATTACGGAATCAGTGAACAAGTAAATCACCGTTTTCTGCTCTATTCAGGTCAATACTGATATTCGTTTTTATTCGGGAAGTAATTGGATTTTTCTGAAGGTAGAACGCAGATAGTCGGAATATTGGATTAAAATAAAATGAACTATTAATTGAGCCAATTCTGACTTTCATCAGAATAATTACAATTAATAATGACAACCTTTGCAAATGCTGCCAATTCTTTTATTATTTTATATCAAATTCGAATAAAGTGGACTCTTTAAAAACTGAAATTATTTAATGCAATGAATAACTAAACGAGTATAATGAGAGTCATTGAAGTTTAGGATATACTTCCGAAAAGCCCATACCTCAAATTTTTGTTTAAAGTACTATTTCCGACGTATTTCGATGCGCTGATTACGAATATCATAGTGAAAATTGGCGACAAGGTCATCTTCAAGGTCAAAACTAGGAAAAACTGTGTTATTTTGTGTTTTTTTGCAATTATCTTAAAAAGTCGGCGTCTGGCAAAAAAATGTGTGAAACAAAAAAGATAGAGAATAAAATTCTCTACAATAAAACATTCTATACATTTTTTTCGTAATTGCAAAGGAAAGCACATAAAACAGCGATCAAAGTGGAGAAACATACTTGTTAGTACATTGCGGCTTTCCCTCTTTTCCATAAATGCAGTTAGACGTGCCGCCGCCAGACCTAACCTAACCTAACCTAACCTAACCTAACCTAACCTAACCTAACCTAACCTAACCCAGACCCCCTTTTTTATACTAGCCTAACCTACAACTAACAGATGTTATTAGTAACTACCAAACCCACGTGTAGTATGTGTCTCTGTAATTACCAATGCGAGAGAACCTAGGAGGTGCTTGCATAATTGGGGGGAGGGGGGCACCCCCCCTCCAATCCCCCTTTTTTATTCCAGCCTAACCTACAACCAACAGCTGTTAGTGATAATCGAACGTACATGTAGTACTTGCGCCAGGCCGTCATTCTTACGTTTCTCCCCTTTCATCGCTGTTTTACGTACTTTCCTTTGCAATTACGAAAAAAATGTATACAATGTTTTTTGTAGAGAATTTTATTCTCTACCTTTTTTGTTTCACACATTTTTTTGCCAGACGCCGACTTTTCAAGATAAATGCAAAAAAACACAAAATAACACAGTTTTTCCTAGTTTTGACCTAGAAGATGACCTTGTCGCCAATTTTCACTATGATATTCGTAATCAGCGCATCGAAATACGTCGGAAATAGTACTTTAAACAAAAATTTGAGGTATGGGCTTTTCGGAAGTACACCCGAAGTTGAATTTTGTTATTCTGTATTTTATTATATAAACAACGTATTATCAAATCGTATCGCTGTCACAGGAATAACAATATCGCCACATTTTCGAAATAACTCTTATAGCATAACTCTAAATAAAATATCTACTTAGTAATATACCTGTTAATTGTAAAGATTACAAAATGAATCGTCAATAAAAGTTAGCTAAATGAATGATGTATTGTGATTATGTAGAATATATTTATAAGAAGAAGAAGAGAATATAAGGATGATATTTTGGTGACATAGGTATGGTATTCATGATGACAAGATTACTGTGAGCTACGAATCTACAATGCTTTATGTTGATGAATTCATCGAACTGCTTCAAATAAGAAAACTTGCCACCATGTTTATCTCTAAATTAATGTTGCTCTTAGAAAAAAAAGTGAAAAACACACAGAAAAGATGATTAAATAGACCCGTATTATTTTTTGGGATTAAAATAAGCTGAATTCTTGTTGGTTTAACCAGAAATATTGTTGGTTTAACTACAGCTATTGTTAAAACAATTATTTTTCTAATTAAACTACCTAGAATTGTGGTATTAATAACCAGAGAAATTAGTATGGTCATATTTAATCAGAACATTTTTTTACAACCACATCCGCTTGTACGAGATGTATAGTGCAACCCCTCGAATTGTCATGGGCTGGGGCTTGTTCCCTCTCTCTCTCTCTCTCTGGGCGGCGATGTGTTCCGTCTACTAACATTTAGCACCCAGGAATAAATTCCTACCATACTCATGGAGGGGAGAAAATCACAGGCCACACGGCCAGTTAGAGATGGACAAAGGGCGGAGTGATCAACTCGGGAGGTTGCACCATACAATATATTTCTCGTGCATACATATACTTATACGAACTTTATAAAACGTGACCTGTTCAATTTTTATGCAGTCTTATATGTTTTTTGAAATTTCTTGTTAACTGCATAAGAAAATAATAATAATAATAATAATAATAATGTCTTTATTGTACGACGTCAGAGTATACAAAAGGCGAGGCTCAGCGCAAGCTGCTAACCTACAATAAGATACACAGTATAATAAATCAATAAAACTTCATTTATTTCGGCAATTATGTGTTACAATATAATGGCGTATAAATTAATGTTAAATGCCATATTCTCAGCAAATTACGATGGAATTGTACAAGTATGCAACTTGATATTTTAAATTTTTGTCTAGCAATATTTTCCACTAACTCTGAAAGTAGTCCGCTCCATTACAGATAATTACAAATGAGCTAGAAACATTCTATTTCGCAAAGATAGTAACATGAATATTTTTTTGAACATTTTGAACTATTTTTTTTTAAAATGAAGAAACAAAATAATCTTGTTGGTTTTGAGAACTTTTTTTACTTTTGCAATTTGTTTTTACTGTTAATAAATTTTATTTTCCTAATAACATAACACAATAATTAGCTAAATACGTAAATATCTAAATACCTAAATCAATAATTTTTGTCTATAAAACATTATTCACCGATTAAACGAACTTACCTGTAAGTGAAATTCAATCGGAATTTTAAGAGGGCCTCTTCTGAAGAGATCACATGGTAGTTCTATATTTTTGTAGATATATTGGCCATAAAATAGGAGCTACCATGTGATCTCGAAGAAGAGGCACAAAATACAATTCTATTTTTTATCCGATAATGTCCACCCATTTTCAGTGTTTATATGAAGGATTTTTCGTGTACTGCAGACACCAAAAATAATTCAGAATTAATTTTTCTGGTATATGCTTGGTACAGACGAGTTAAATAATTTTAGACTATTTTGGGGTTGTTTTGATTTTAAGACTTACTAAATTCGTCTAAATTTTTGGATATATTATAAATATATTGAAAATATATTGATTATACTTTACGTGTGATGTTGACAAATTTTATGAAAACATACGGAAGCATGTTTAATTTTAGTCAAAATTATTCAATTTTGCTTCAATATGAATTATTATAGTGAAACTTACGTGGTACATTTGCAATCAATTTATGTAATTTTAAAAAATTCACAAAATACGTATTTTGAATGCATATTCATGCTCTGCCTTATTACTTAAAGTAATGAAACATCAATTCGATTGTTAGTTAGTGCATACCCAAAATTAATATTCACACTGGTAATAGAGGGATGAATAATATAAATTCTCTAAGTGTACTATTGGTTTTTCTTGTTAGTCCGAGCACGTTTTTCTCTGATCTGTTTACGTGCACGTATCAACAAAATTTTTGGTTAAAATTACTAGATGGGTTTAGTTAACAAACTTCTGATTATGTTAATCAGCTATTCTGGAACGTAACCGCAAAATATTTATCAGAAAGATTTGTGTCTCTATTTCTGGTTAAATTTGTCTGGTTAAACCTACTATGCACATAGTTATATACAACACTAGATCGCTGGTATAATCCATGAATGATATTAAAAAAAAAAAACAGATCGGATAAATAAAAACCCGTCAATATGACATCATTTTTTTAAAGTGCCAATATTATTTAACAATAACATACAGATGTTCGATTTATTTGAATTAAACGTTCTGATCATTCTTATTAGAAAAACAGTATATTTAATTAGAATTTATTATTGTTTTAAGAGTAAATTCTTGTACGGTTTCCCAGAAAATGTGGTTGAAATTATCAGAAAAACGTTAATAAGAGATTTCTGTTTATTTCAACTAGAAAAATAATAAGGACCTATTTATTAGTATTTTCTGGTTGAAATAACCTGATTTCTGATTATTTTAACCATACTATTTTTTAGTGTGCACATTACAAACTATTTATTGAAGCAAATAAATAAGAACTTTAATTTTCATTGGTACTATAATAGGAAGATTTCATATATTTTTGAAAATTATTTTCTCAAAACTTCTGATTATGAATTTCTTAAATAAAAACAACATATTTTTTTGTAAAACGTTTGTACCTAGTTTATTTTGGATAAATCTTCGGATGTACTTTCGAAAATGGTAGTGAAAATTAGCGCAAATTTTATTTGTATCGTGACAACCATAATTCATGGCTGTTCGGCATTATCTCTTAAAATACTCAGTATTTAGATACTTTTGAGAAATGTGTTTATGCCACTTAAAATTATGATAATTTTTATTATGGTCATAGTATGGTGACAACACCTACTGGCGAATTCGATTATTTTATCATGTGGGAAAGTTGAAAAATCGCTGTTAAAGTCGGGAATTATACCTGTAGGAAAATGTTTTGATTTAAGTAGTAACAACCCGCACTGCGTGTTCGCAATAGTTGCGGACTGTTACCACTTAGATCGCTACATTTTCCTATGTATAAACCATAACTTTAATAACGACTTTTTAAACATTCCCACTTCATATCACAATCACACAATTTAAAGTTGATTTAATATTTTTTATAATTCTTTGCTTAATAAATAAATATTTGAAAGACATCTTTGACTTTGTAAAGGTGAAAAGTTTGGAATATTTTCTGATTTTGAAAACATCAAGGATCATTAAAGTGGAAATATTCGCTAGATAATTGGCTAAAAATATTAAAAGTGTGCATCACAAAAACATCGTGATTTGCTTGTCGAAGACGTCCATTAAATATATATTTATTATTTAATAATTGAGGACAAATACATTTATGTGATATTCCTTTGCTCTTTAGAATAATGCGGATATTGGTTTCTTTTCCAGATCCCTTTTCAAGGGTGATTCTGTTTTTCTCGAAAAATACCATTTTTATGGAAAAAAAATATAATCCATAAATCGTTTATCTTCATTAGATCTACAACTTTTAGTGAAACCAGTTATTGTTGATTTTTTTTAGCATTTTACAAAATAACTGCGAAAACATGAATTATGGTTGTTTGTTATGATTTGCACTATGCAAAATTCGCCAATTTTCACTATCGTTTTCGTAATCAGTGCAGCAAAACTTAAGTATACACAGTCTACATTAAAATCGATCGTAGAAAGTTTTCGGAAGTGTGCCCATATTTTCTTTAAAACACTCACGACTCTAACATACGTGTTTTAAAAATGGAGCTTTTGGATATATATTCCAGTCATTTTGAGAAAGATTGAAGCAGTCTTATTATATTATAGACTTAAAACAGCTCTGAAGCGTTCTGCTGATAAGGTAGGAATTTACGCTGCAAATAATAAAATTAACAATATCCAAATCAATTTGTCAATATTCGAGCTTTGAAAGGCTGATTCTATACGGACAATTATCGAATGCCAAAGAAATTGAATAAGAATTGAAAGAAAACTATTGGAAATAGGTGATTTTTATTTATTTCCAATAACTCTTAGTCAATTCTTAATTAACTTATTTGGCATTCTGTAAGAATCTGTGTATAAAAAGTAGCATTGTCCTTACATAGTCCGAATTTCGAAAAATTGATTCAGACATTTTTAGTTTACGTTTTTTATTGTAAATTCCTACCTTATCGGCGTACTACTATAGAACCCCCCTAAGGCGTATAGATTTCTACACGAGTACTCTGGGCCATAGTAAAATTTTGGTATATTCAACATAAATTATGAATATCTGAAGCTAAGACCAACCAGAATATGTATAAAACAGTATGTGTACCTATATTTTGAAAGTTCTATTCCACGATATTTTATTGTGTTTCCTTAACTTTTATGTACAATATATTTACTCTGTTATCACAGATCACAACCCTCAAGGGTTAACCTAACCTCCTAAAATATGCTCGACCAAACTTCTCATTCCCTTCGGTATATTAGTTAGTCAAGTTACGAAACATATACAAAGAGATTCCATAATTCAAGGTGTTTGTCCGCTAAGAAGGGAAATACTAATTCAATGACTAATTTGGAAGTTCGTATTATTGCCAACCTTACATTCTAAACAGAAAGGTAAACGGATTTGTTTAAATACACCATAACCTGATACGTCATTATGACGAATAAATAAGTAGGATGGAGGAACCTGTTGTGCAGCAGCTTCGTTGCAACAGCCGTATTTCATGACTTATGAAACTGTTATGAAACCGTTGTCAATATCTACTCTCATTATAACGAACCGATAACAAATTAACACACTTTCTGAATGTAATCATGGTGAACTTGAGATCGGTTCAACCCTAAAAAAAGTCTGTGCGCCACGCCGTGATGACATGGTTAAAGTTTTTTGAATATTTTAAGCGGAAAATGTAAATGATCGCCGTAAAGAAACAAAAATTATATTCATTGTTTACATTTTGTATATAGGTTATTTCTTAGAAAAACTATAGTTTTATCCTATTTTTTCATTTAAAAGATGTATTTTCTTATTAATAATAGTTATTTTCGATACAAGGCCGTAAATCCAGATTTTACGGCCCGAATACGATACCAGAGTACGAGGACCATCGAAGCGGGTATGGAATTTATATTGGTTTCACAGAATATTTGTACAGTTTCAGTGGATTTTTTTTAAATGCTGCACAACCGGAGGCAATGTTTTATTTCTGCAAAAATCTTTCGAAAATTGACGTGGCTTTCTTTTTTTTACATGCTCCAAAATGTTAGGTAAATATAAGAGTTGTACAATGAGCGATCATCAAAATTGAATGATCAGATCAAAAGTTGTGGGCAGTAAATAAAATATGCTGCACAACAGGTACCTCTCCCCCTAATATTTGATTAAGGAACAAAGAGAACTAAAACGGCCACTAGCGTCTAATACGTTTCCTCACTAATGAGAATGAGCTGTTATTGGCAAGCTAATGCAAGCGAAGTCGATTTTACCGACAATAAATCTAAATACAAATTCCAGACTGAAATCATGAAACAAAAAGAATATGTAGGAAGAAGTTAATACTACAGTTTATTCATGACATCGTCTCGAATTTCGGCAGAAGGATGAATCTGGAATTCACGGGTTCATGGATGTTGTAAAATATTTCTTTACAAAAGATCGAATCAAAATTTTTATAACGTATATATCTGTCAACGTCATCTTTTGCGAAGTTTGCTTTCAAAATTCTGCATATTTTATACCAAGTAACCTATTTAAATCCATTTTCCATAATGTAAGGCTCGAATTATCAGCAGGGAAACGAAAGGGCGGAAGAGGGAAAACGTTCAAGTTAGTTAGGAGAAGTAGTCAAATACTTGGAGGTAAGGTATGGAACTTCCTTATACTTCTCAGCACATTTGCACGTAGCGGGCCGAACGTGTTCGTTGCCTGTTCACGTGTGACGAAGATTAATGAAGAACGAGAACGATGTGGGGGTATCTTCTGGCTCGAATTCTTGGATAATGAGCACTTCCAGATACGTTATCCTTACACAAATGAAATCCTGGAGACGAGTTACGACAACGGTGGTGTACCTACAGCGTTCGCAACTCTCACGGCGTAAGTCGACTGATAGAAGTTGATAACCCACCCGAGAAAATGAACCTATATTAATACAAATTCACTCAATTTATTAAAGTGTACTAAAGGGTGATTTGGTACAGCAACCGAAATTCTTAATCGATGGAATTTACTTGATGTACAGAACTGCTTTTATAAAAGTCTGCTAAGTTGAGGATGTCACTGTACTATAGATCAACTTGCGATGGGATAACCCAATAGCCATAAACTTTACATTACGTGTTTATTTTGTATGTGAACGTGTTCTCTAATGAATCGCAAATTCAAAATTTACTACACCAGTGCACACTAATTACGACAAAACTGGTACTGTCTATATTTACCGACCTTTCGACGCAACAATTACGGAGATCAAACGAAATGTTAGTTATTTTTGGATTGCGTTTTGGTCGATTATCGTGAACGCTTTTTCGAATGCGTAGATCACGGAAGCGTAAATAATGAACGAATATCATTTTTTCGTATCGCTTTCCATTCAAAATTGTACTCTATTAAATGAAAATGCGAACGGTTTTTTATTAAAATATTTTTATATTGAATAACGTCACTATTTTGCATCTGAATGTTAATGAAAGTTTGATGCATTTTCGCATTTCAGGCAATAATTAAAACGGCAACTGTGAATATTTGTGAAATAGTGAAAAGGATATACGTTCTTTATGAAAAAAATGACGCCAATCCGAGCTGTGGTACAAACTGTTTCAGTTACCTTCATCAGTATTAAAGAGAGCTCTGATGTTCTGGAAAATTGTCATTGACTTCCTCTTCAAACAATTCGTTTTTTTTTTCAAATTAATCAATAGCACTTCAAAACAGGATACATATCTACTAATTGACTGTCATAATCTACCTGGCAGATCATGACCTATGGTATGACCTATGGTAGAAGTGATGTTTTTGAATCAAGAATAAGTTGGTTCTTGCAGGGAAAGTTAAACTTTGAAAAAATGTTAACTTATTATCCTGCATTGGCCGAACAGAAAAATTATACGTTATCTGCAATAAAAGGAAAAAAAGATATCACTTGCCAATGTTTTATTAATACATTTTTTCAAATCTATTCCTTCTGTAGGCAAATATATTGCAACAATATTGATCTAGAGTAGTCAAGGTGTCCTTTACAATGTGACATCCTGTGGCATTTCCATAAAAAAGGACAATAAAATTACTTTAATAATTCAGGCAAAAGCGTCAATAATCAAAAACAATTCGACCGAAAAACAAATCACCTTTGAAATAATTGAATGAAATTGTTTGAAAAAGCGGTCGTCCACGCATAGACACAACGCTTCCCGCCTGTCCATTCCGCGTTACGTCACATACGAAATAATTACTTTTTCTGGGTTCGCTTCAATCAACCAAAAACACGCATTTTTTGCCCTTTCCCTTCACCCTTAACCCCAGTGATATTCCATTAATGCGCAAGCTCGGAATGTAAATTGGATGCAAATTGGCCAAGCGCTTCAGCGCACACAAAACGTCGGTTGGTTTCCAGAGTCGTCGGTTACGTTCGGAATTCATCGCATGAGTTTTAGAATATGTACATTTCAATAAAACACAATCGAAGTTCGCGGCATCCGATGGAAAAATGCGAAGCCGATCTGCTGTTGATGAGAATGATATCGAAAAAGCATTCGAATTCTAATCGCAGGTTTATCCCCATGGACATTTAGCAAGTCACGCACGATGCCGTGTTGGTCGGAGAAGACTAAAAATTGCCATCGATCAAAATGTATGAGCTAACATATAGCTGATATCAAGGTTAGGATCAAATTCGTGGGATCTTTCCTGGCCTTAGTAGACAGAGTATTTATTCCTGTGGTTTGGATTGAGTACAGCAGGTATCAGTAAGAAGAAGTAACATATATGAAAACTGATGTAGTTTGTTTTTTGGAACTTCAGATAACTCATGTTCTGGTCGTAATTTATCTTGTATGTGCTCTTAATGAGTGCAATAATAAAGGACTCTTTTGATGATAGTACCAACTTAAGCCCATCATAATCGTCAGATCCCTTTCCTAAATGATTTCACGTTCTTGGACAGCTTATTTCATATCGCAGCAGCGGTTAACAGTGAATAATATTAAGTATTCTGCGTACTAATTAAATATCCCTGTATCATCGACGGGAGTTTGGTAGTGCGATATAAAACTGTCGTATGTGTTGTGTATGAAATAACTCCAAGATCAATAGAAATTATTTATTCCTTAGAGGGCAGAGGCGGGGTGATTTATTGACTACAAAATTTAGTTATGCGCTGAGTTCAAACGCGTAAGCAGCGACCCCAAAAACACCAAATATATCAATTTTCACGACTATAGCACGCCCTAAAAATGTGTTCCGGAAGAGTTGAACAGCAAAAAACAATAATTTGGGCTTCTTTGTGATTTTCAAGGTCACTGGACCTTAAATATCTATTTTGGAGGTCCCGGGCTATTCCAAGTTTCGTTTTCCTATGTTGTTTGTACTCAGTATATCGAAAAACTAAGTTATGGGGATGGTAGTTATATCGACCACTTAACAATAGGGGCACTTGGCATGGTAGTTGGGTCAAGAGTTATGATAATTTTTGTGCAAATTGGTACTCGAATTTCGCCCACTGTCAGCAAAGGTTAATTTGGAAAGGAACTGAAATGTTGAATAATCATCACTGGTCAACACGAAAATATTTCGGAGATGAAATTAGCTAATCTTTATTAATTTGGAGTTGCTGAATCCGAATCCAATAATGAAAATTTTATTATTAGCTCTTGGTTCCACGAAACACGGGGTTAAAGTTCCAAAAAACGCCGTTTCTTGCAATGTTTGAGATAGTGTATCTTAATGAGGTAACGGTTTCAGTAATAACTTAAAATAATGTTTATAGCTCCTATTTTACGGTAAAAACTGTAATACAAACAAGTAAAGAAAATAGTGCTTTAAATTGCAATTTGTTTGTATGCGTGAAATGCGTCGTCTCACCGTTACTGTCTACATCTACTGCGCTCTAACGCGTTTCGAAGCTGGACAGTATAACTATTGCAGCATATACATGTAAGGGGCCCAATTCTTCTCTTTATTATCTATTTTAAAATCAAAATATAATTCATAAACTTGTTGAATAGATGGATTTAAAGAACGTTTTTGTAATTCGAACGTTACATTTCCGCAAATATAACATTTTACGCTTACAAACAAATTGACATTTAAAGCACTATTTTCTTTACGTGGTTGTATTACATATTTAACGTAAAATAGGAGCTATAAGCATTATTTTAAGCTATTACTGAAACTGTTACCTCATTTCTGTCGAAAGATACACTATTTCAAACATTGCACAAAACGGCGTTTTTGTGCACTTTCATCCCGTGTTTCGTGGAACCAAGACCTAATAAAAAATGGTTATTATCGGATTCGGATTCAGCGACCCCAAATTAACAAAGACTAGCTCATTTTATCTCCGAAACACAAAATTGCTTCGAATTTGTTGACCAGTGTCACTTACAATCTTATAGAAACCGAGAATCACTGAGTTAATTATTATCAAACAGGTAGTTTTGGGTCCACCGCATTACCGATAAATACCGACAAGAAGAACGAAATGTTGTTCCAAAAGTTAACTAATACATTCTCTCTTCTGTACCTACTTCTTGCATTGCGTTTATTTTCCTGTACCTGGTTCTTGCATTGCATTTACTTTTATGAGGAAATTTTCCCATAAATAGCAGTAGCTTTTTGTTTTTTTTTTAATAATATATTCTATGCGTAATTTATATAAATGTTTTCAACTGATGATACATATCCCGGTTAAGTTCAGAAACCCGAGCTCGAAGTTTTAATCAATCTGTAACACCGTTTCCAGGTTAGGGGGATTGTCATCGATGGTAGTAAAATATTTTGCGGTTCTAAGGAGAAGGTTCTTCCGTTATCGTCAAAAACTTCAGGTGTTTCCATGGGTTTGATCGGAGTATGCTCTGAAGGGGTTATACGAAAATTTTATACGATGGTTAGTTAGTATCTTAGAATTAGCGACAATCATGAAATCCTCAGTCTTAAATCAATTTCCACAGTTGGCAATCACATTGCTGGCATATGTAGAAGGGCATAAATATAGAAAAATTAAATTTTTGTATTATTTAATGGAGATTTACATGTTGTTTATACGTATTTATCGTTTACATACCTGATTTTCATTATGCATTTTTTTCTTTTGTTGCAGAATAAGCTGGAATGCATAACCTTAAGAAAGGGACAGGAAGGACCTCTATTAGTAACGGTGTTGGTGCAAAGTTCGAAGCATCCAAATCTAAAGGTGGAACGGAAGTGGGCGATTCCGTTACGAAAAGCGTGGAAGGAGCTCACGCTGCCTTCGAAGTGCTCGAGGGCCGGTGAGCGCCAAGACGGGGCGAGCAACCCCGTTGCCTTGGTCAACGTCAAGCAACCCTCGCCTCTGCAACTGTCGACGAACAACAGAACAGGTTAGTTTCGATGTTATATCCAAAATTCGCTTTCAGAATTGCATAGTACTGTTGGTCATGCAGTTGTATTAAATGGTTCTAAATAATGATAGGAATCTCTGTGAAGGGATTATATTTAACCACTTAGGCCGCCCTTAGGTTCTCAGGACATAGGACAATTATGGGTGTAAAAACTTGCAAACCAAAATTTAGAATCGCTATTTGAGGAGAAAGTTAAGGGAGGGGTAGTATTATTTCTATAAATTTTAGATAAAATCCGATATTTTGAATTGAAAACATAAAAAGGCAAAACGAATTTGGAAAACAGGGTTAAACCTCGTTTCAAAACAAAAAGTGTAATTTGGCCTTGAAATACTGTTTTAAATAAAATAATTTTTTTCGGAAAATTCAGACTTTTTAAAATCGTAAAGTAAAATCCAGTACTAGAGGCAGAATCATCATATGGTTCTTTGTGAAATACCCCATATGCTATTGATAAAACTTAAAGAGAGTAACCAAGTAAATAATTAAGAACTGTCGTGGATCCGAATGTAACATAAAAATTAATTCATTGTTCGATGTACGCCCATGAATAAGAGAAACTCCACGTTTACACAATCAGTACCAGCAGAAATAACCACTGATTTTATCATAAGTGTCGTACAACCGAAAGAGATTTTTGTGCAATTCGTAGGGTGTAAGCCCAAAATAGATTGAATTTTAGAGTATAAAAATGACAAGACGATAATGGTAAATCGTTTAATGTTATTTCTAAAACTTACTAATTCTTTGATTTTAAAGACATATACACCCAAATAATGAAACATGTAAAAGTACGAGTTGACTTTCTCAAATATATTCGCTAAGATGCCGTGCGTCGAAACTCAAACTATCATGGCTTTTCAGTGAGTAGTAGCAGCTGCCAATGCCTTTTTATAAAGCACCTAAGCCGTTATGGCTTTGCAATATACCATAGCCATAACATATTTCTCATGTAAGATACGTAAATCTTAAAGGCCTCTCTTTTAGTGTGTAAAAAAAAGAAGACCGGTGCCGTGAGAATAGATCTTAAAAACAGCCTGTTTTTTGTTTCTTTTTTTTCCTTTTGTCATTATATTCGATTCTGTTTTCTTTCTTTGCCTCTTCCGACTCGTTTTACTATTGTTCTCAAATTTTCCCATTTTCAGTATTCCTTGTACGTCTTTCTAACCAATCTACATTTCTTTCTTCCCGCTCTCATTTCCTAATTATCTTTGTGATTGCACATCGTATATCTCTTTTCTTTTTAGCCATTAATTACGTCTTTTTATTCCTAGCCTAAGGAAACAATGAGGATGTCTCGTTATTGAGTAGTATGCTGACGAAATTATTGAACTGTGAACTAAGAAGTTTTTTCAAGTATCAACATTGACAAAAATTCTGACACCGAGTTTGCAATTAACAGCAATCAGAATTATTTATCTAAAAGTACACGGAGAAAACAGGTTTGGACATACCGACCAAAGAAGCAATGTGAAATAAAATACTGTTAGGTCGACCATTGCTATTGAAAAGCGAACTTTGAATATCGAAACTCTTTCAACAGATATGGTCCCCACAACCATAGATATGGAATGGAATACTTATCAATATAATATAGTCAAGACGGCCATATCTTAGGTTGTAACTACCGTGGTGTTTTTTCCATGTAGAAGTCTTATGATTGAGGTCGAACAAAATGTAATATCCAGCAGCCGCTAGGAGTAACAGTTCTGTAACAATTAAAGCAACTATTATCTAGCAATGTAAATGTTATTAGTTTGCTTTTATGTTTCTATTGTATTTCTTAAGATGGATAATGTTTACATCTTGACCTATTGGTATTCTTACAAAAAAAAAACTTTTTTTATGGTGAATGTTCATATTAAGGTAGTCCTCCATCAGAGATTTAGTGACAATTGGTCAGGGCTATACGACTCGAAATGGAATTATTATGCTCAAATCTATTGCCTGTACTCTGCCTCCAAATTAAAAAAAAAATGTTAAATGGTAACATTTGAATATCTCATAAGATCGATGAGCTTGTCTGTTTCTTTTATTTAATTGCGACGTTCAATTTACGACACCAACTAATATGTAGGACTTTTATTTCGCTGCATTGTAAGGATAAGCGCTTTTATACGGTATCTCGCATAGGCATGCTATTGATCGCCGCAATGTCTACGGCAATGTCTCGTTTCCGCTACAGTCCGGTAAAATATTTACTCCGGAATTCCGATAATCTCGATATATATATATTGAAACGTATATTTGGAAAACCACCTCTTACTTTGTGATAAAAATGTCTCAATATCGCGTAACTGGAAAAGAAAATATATGACTGAGCACAAATAAGTGATCGATTTATCTAAATATTTATTCGAAATGTGTTTCTAAAAATCTCGCAGAAGATATTTGCGTTATTTGGCTAAATCGATTATAATTCTTTAACGTAAAATTATAATTATAATATGATTATAACCACATTCCTTGATTTGAGATATTCTTTCGATGATTGCTTTTACTTTTATTTTCTGGATTAAAATTTTAATGATTTTAAATGTTGTTTGCCAAGAATACGTGAAAATTGCAGCAAGATAATCGCAAATGACAACAAATGACGATGTAAACAGAATTAATTAGTGCATGATTTTTTTTTACCATTCTCCAGGATAGGACACGAATATGTAATTCAAAACACACTTCCACATTAAATTCCGAAAAAGTCTAGAAGGAATTTACCATTATCACAGAAAACGAGTTAATGATGATAAATGATATTCATCCAGATATAAAAGAAAACGATATGTAAGTCAAAAAATTATCTTCTAAAGGTCAACATACTTTTATTTGAAATGTTCCTTACAGGTAATTACTGAATTGTTTCATTACCCAGTATATGATAAGGTTTAAGAATCATTAGCTTATCCGCAAGTTGGCTCTGAGAAGGTCGGACTGAATTACTGTATACAAGACATTATTACAGGACAATACAAGATATGTATAAGATATTATCTATTCGGAGCTGGCTCCCCTGACTACATTCCACAGAGCAACTTGACCCGATCCGTACCTACATCGCTCAAAGGGTCAGAGAAAACTGAAGATAACTGTGACTGATACATATAGCGAAATTTCAACGTAATATCTTCTCAAAGCCCCGCAGAACATGTTACTACAAGGGTACACCATATTTTCCTGTGGATCCTGAGGAACTACAGCTCCGCCATGCCGAAGAAATATCATAAACATTGGAAATTTCTATCCGTCTACAATAGATTACTTATTTTATTATCAGAGAAATATTGTCAATAAAACATAGGTCTCCATCAGTCTCCCGCATCTAAATATATCAAGCAAGGTGTTCTTTGAGGTCGCTGTCAAAGTGTAGTCCACACCTAAGATACTTAACCCAAAAATGCACTTTTTCAACAATTGAAAATATGCTGATTGCCCTATATGATAGGTATGATAAACGTCCATAACGATTGATGTATTCTCCACAATAAAATACTTGAGTTTTTACAGACTCCTAGTTACGCCTTTCATAAAGATTCCTTAGGAAATTTTGTAGGTTAAACAACGTGTCTTTTTTCCGCGATCATTCGCGAAAAAGCTGCACGTCGACAGTGAACGCGCGACCCGCTCAGTCGCGTGTTGACGTGATGCTAGAAAATTGAAAAGCAGCCAAGAGGGGTACCGCCGTTTCGTTCCGCCGATTTGTCGGACGTGACTTTTGTACGAGAGGTCGAGTAATTTTTTCCCCGCGCGAAATTCTTCTCTGGTCCCTGCCGGAGGTTCTTGTGCACGTCCACGTATATCCGCAAGGGCTGCAGCTATCGCGCACATTCGTGCCTATTCATACACGAGGAAGGTGCTCGTCGTGTGTGCGCAGACGCACACGAACACACGCAAACCTGAGTACGCAAAGAATGGAAAAAAGCTCCGCGCTTTTCGCGGAGTTATTGGTCCAGTTACTCCAGAGAGGTGGGAGGCTGGGTAGAGGCTAGGAAGGAGGCTGAAAACAGGGGCGGACGCGTCTGAACTTTACGGCGACCGTGTGCAAAGCCGAGGCAGCCTGCACTTATTGCACTTAGACGGTAAGCCAGAATGAGCTTTCAGAATACTAGGACAAGATTAATCCTCCGTGGTAAAACTTTTTACTGATAAGCGATAACGTTGCTTGTGCAGAATTAGTTCGCAACAAGACTTAGGAAAGCGCTGGGAATGTCTCGGCACCTTAAAATCTTGACAATGCCGACAACATGAATTTGACAAATAAATTTAAGAAAAATAATTTATTCCTATGGTAAAGTGCAGGAAGGAATCAGTATACATATACTCAACAGTCTGGGAGTATACAAGAAGGTTCACTTTGATTTAAGATAGTTGGAGTTCATGTGAACTGAATATAAAATTTCTATGTATGCCTAATAAAAGGTATCATTTGATGAGAAGGTCCTCACAAGAATATTCCTGGAGAAGCGTAAAGGCGTCAAAATGTTGCTCGGGTCGCATAGGATATCATGGAGTTGTAGTCAAGTATTGGGTATTCCTGCGCATAGTGCACTTTCTATACGAAGAATTACATTTCGGTAAGCAGAGCTAATGCTGAAAAGATGTTCTTAATCCTGAAGACCGCAAAGGAAATTTCAACCACAGTTTGGGGGTTCGAAAACGGAATTATTGCGAAATATTAATTATTGTGAATTATATTAAAATAAAATTTTAATCTGGAAAGATACCCCTGCAGAAGCACAGAGTCGTAAACAATGCCACGAGGTCTCCGTGTTTTGTTGATTGCATATTAATGGGGACCTTTTTATCCAGATGCTAAAGTGCAATATAATAACATCTCACTAATCACGGAGAGGTCCAGAGGTCAACTTTGGAATGCCCTCGTAAGCTATGGAACGTGCGTTAATGGCATTTTGTTAGCAAAAAGTCTTTTTGAATGCAACTTAAATATATCTAATGCCAGAATACGATGTCTTAGGAATATACTTACAGACAATTGCGTAGATAAATAATGCAGGTATTAGAGGGCCTATTGGTAGACATCTTTGTGGGCTTATCGGTAACCTCTTTGTGAGTACGGGGACGCCCGGGCCGTCTTAGATACGGCAATGTAAGTTGTGGGATATTTGTTAATGTCATCGTGCCAGCAAAAGGACTTCTTGAAGGCAACTTAATGACATCTAATGTCAGGTTAATCGATGTCTCAGGAATATCCTTGAAGACGATTTGAAGAGTTGTTAAAGATGTCTTGAAGTCTACGTACAAATTACTTAACGTACGCTATAAGGATGTCTAGAAAATATATTTAAACATAAATCTCCAGGACACTTTGGAGACGTTGATTTGCCTGACATTAGACATCTTGGAAACGTCTTTCTGGCGCCTTTGTTACCTCTTACAGGCGGCATTATTATGTACCATGAATCGTAAAGGGAACGTTTCAAAGACTAATTATTCAAGTAGTAAGGACGTCCATCCCGTGGATGAATTTAGGATGTTTCTACCACTTTATGACATCTAGTTTCCATAAAAGACAACTTTAAGACATCTTTTGAACATGAATGTCTAATGGGATGTAGCTATGAACTTTATTCATAAAAAACATTCATAAATAACATTTACAGATAGAGTCCAAATTATTGTTGAGTTTTCCTGGACCGCGTAAGGTTTTCTTAATTGTATTAAAGATAATCAAGGCAGATAAATTGGAGCTGTCTTAGGTATAGTTACATATCTTGGTAAGAAAATGTCATGTCAATACTTTTGCCCGAAATAAAAGTTCAGAATCATAAGAATATTATCCTACTACACTAATTATAGAACAAAAAATTGAAAACCTCTCCACTCCACGGCTACATAATGATGCACTGGGAGTCTCAATCTGGGCCGATAACAACATAACACTAAGAAAGTGCTAGCTGTTCCTCTCAGACATGAAAGTCAGACAACTTCCGGGAGAATTATTTCTTCCGCGGCTGAATTACGCCTTTATCCCCTTTTAGACAAGGTCACAGGATCTATATTTTTTACAGAAAATTTTATACGGATATTGGCATGATCTGGGAAATCCCCATTTTCTCCCTTCATTTATCTTACAGAGTAGATACGTTGTAAAAATATGCACCTGATCAAAGATCATGAGGTCAATATATCGGTAACATAAAATGGACAACTTATAAAATAAAATTCAACAATTGTATTAAAAAACTGATTATCTTAGTTTTGGAAAGAATAACAGGCAATTGGTGTCAGTCTCCATCATCATTTTATTTGCTCTTTTTGAAAGACTAGGGGTTTTTGACTATGGATTCCTTTTAGCCATCTGTATTTCATGAACTCTGCATATTTGCTAAGTGAAAGTTTCTCAGTTCCAAAATAGAAACCTTCTTTGGTTATATTTCAACTATTCGATATTTGACGTACGTATAATGGTTAAAAAACCAGGAAGAAGAAAATCTCGATAGATATTCTGGACATCCAATATCATTGAATGGTGTTCTAAAATTGATGAACCAATTTCTTGGTATAACTTGTAGGCAACGTGATCTGGTGTCATTCATTAATGCGATCGGTGTAATTGTCATCGAACAGTAGAGCAACTATTTTAAAATGCAGAAAACTCGTATCTTATTTTTAATCTTGATTCATGAACTATGAATAAATTAATTGGGTATAACAAGAAATTGCAAATTTAAATGAAATTCCCAAATGAAAGTGAATAGATTCTTAGTGACTTTTTCTGGTTTCAAATAATCACCTTGCCAGTAAATATAGCCAATACCTAAAAGGGGGACTCACACAAACGTCAGAGACTGACAAAGATTTACCATTGCGTTGCCCTTAGTAGTCGACTCGGTCAGGCTGGAATCAGAGTAGCTAACTCGTATGAATAAAACTGAAATCCCTATTTTCTATCTCCGGACCTCTGCACTTTCACCGTTTTCCCTGGCGGCAGTCCATGCCTCGTTGAAGTCAAAACTTATATGCTTGCGAAATCCGAATTTGCTGGCGCTTTGGTACGAAACGCTGAATTTCCACGGGGCGGTGTAAAATGCGAAGGAGCCTCGGGAATGGAGGGAAAAGGAGATTAGGATAACTCGCACCGAATTTGCCTTCCTCAGCTACACGCTCTGTAAATGTTTCCACGGATTATACCCTGTGCTTATAAAGTGCCGGAACGTTTCTTGGATCTGTTTTATTAAAAGCAGTAGAAAGTCGATGGAACTTGCCTACACCCGATTAAGATGCGGGAGACCGTCTCGAACCTTTTTAAAGGAATTCCGTGCAACTTTTAAACAATCTTATTTCGGAACAATGGATTTTTCGTTCCTATTATTTCCTTTTTTAAAAGAAACTCGGCAACTTTCTCGTGCTTCCAAAGAAGAAGACTCGTCATTTCGCCAGATAATAGCGTTTCCTCGATTTCTCATTGATTTTCGTCTCGGAGGCAACATTTAATTTACTTTATTTGCTACTGAAACCCACATACGATAAAAATATTGATAAAAGTTACGTGGACCGGGACGCAATGTTTTCAGGTCATCCGTCGACACGTAGCCAGGACGAATTCATTTCAATTTTTTCCAATCCATTTACGGTCGTTGCAATGAGAACACTAAATATAAATACGTGTATAATACTATTGATCTTTGTGAAATGTTGTGTCTATCTCCGTTGGATTCGTACCAGCGAAATTCTCAGTCACTGTAAACAATAGTGAAGGGAGGCACTCGCAGAATACTCCTGAAGACAAGTAGATCACGCTAAATACCTTGAAGTAGTCATAGACTCTCAATTAAAGTGGAAGTATTGTGCAATCTATATAGAGTACCAAACTTCGTAGTGTATAACATATTCTTTTACTAAAAGCAAGCCTATCGAAAATTCAGGCCTTAAAAATAATTTAGACATCTTCGTCAGGCATATTTTTTAAACAAAACTATTCAAAGATATTTTGCGAAACACATCTAGACAACGATTTTTTGAAAACATATCTGAACGATTGCTAAACATATTTCGTTATATCCTCCATGTTTCGCAACTGCGCATTTGCGTATTTTTCTGTTTTAATTTGAGCCATTTGACAAAGCTTATGTATTAATATATATTACAACATTTTAATACGTTTATATTATTTTCTCTTTTCTTCCTGTATACTTACAGCGTTGTCTAGTGGTTAAGACGTTACTTTACTAACCGAGAGGCCGGCTTCGATTTCCCACCTGGACAAGTTTTTTCTTATTTGTTTTCAAGCATTTAAAATTATGTAAAATTAATTAATTAATATTTAAATGGATTAGAAAAAAGCAGAGCTGCGATAATTATCAAAATTTGTTTACGATTTTTAATCTGTCGTTATATTTCCTTCTATAATACTATATATTCAAGATATCGAAAAAATTCATGACACATCTTAAAGATATCCGAAGCTATGACATCAGACATATCAAAGATATTTTTTAGAGATCTTTTCGACATTTTAAAGATATCTTTGATGGATTGAAAAGTATTGTTTGGACATCTCTAACAATAAGACATCTCTTTTTGTTATTAGGTATCGTAATTTATTCCGTTCTAGAATTATATATACTTTTAATCATGTGTTTCTCATAAGACAAAAATATATTGATATATTCCATTGTACTTTCTTTGTTTTGTCGGTCATTCATATCGAACGGATAATCCAATAAAATTCAGATTTTTTATAAATTTCGTATCCTAATAACCACACTTTCGAAATAAAGAATTCTTTAATTCTTAGTAAGTAGTATCGAATGTCCGCGATAAATCTATACTTAAAATATTCCGAAAGTAGTCGAAAAGTAACCGTTATAAAAAATGAATGTATTGAAAAACGTTATGGGTTGATGGTAAAGTATTTCACAATAAAAAAAATCATAAAGTATTCTTCTTGGAGAAATTCGTGACACACAGAATGTGCAGTTATCTTGAATTGCCAGTCAACAACAGTGACTGTTTCGATGTCTACCGCATGGTGGTGCATCGATCGCTGCGTTGAGCACCTCAACTATACGTAATATCGTCAATTCTTCTTGCAAGTGGTGAAGACGCACTCGTGCCCTATCTAAACACTTGTTTTTTAGTGATGTGCAGGAGATAAGTAATAGTAATCAGTAACGTAGAAATGTATAGGCAAAGTTTGTGTTTCAATGTTTTCCTGTTTAAGTAAGTTTGTAATGGTGCGATACACATGTATATGTATACTTCCGCATATTGACGCGTATTTATGAACGTTTAGTATTTAAGTGTATATGACAATATTTTATGTAAGATAGTATAAGAAAGAGAGAGAAAGTTACAATCTGAAAGGAGACAGAAAGACAGAGAGAGAGAGAGAGAGAGACACACATATAGGTAGGGGAAGATGATTTGATTAGCCTAAAACAGGAAAGAAGGATTGGGGATTGGTTGCGGGCAATCATCGGTGTAAAGGGCCAATGCGAGGCTAAGGTAGATTAGAAGAAAAGCGATTTTGAAAGGAGTTGAGTATCGACACCGGTAGAATAGGTTTCTTATTAATCGGAGTCGCTAATCGTGTCCACAGTGAGTCGTTATCCAAGTGTTTGGAGAAGACCGTGAAACTCTCACGAAACCACCATCATCATCAAAGGTGATCTTCCGGCAGGACCGTTCTCCAAAATCAATGAAATCGTATGGATCGATGACACGATTCTTCTCCCATTTCTTTTCGACCTCGATGCCATGGTCACGAAGTGGCAGATATCACCGGAAGTCTCGTCGATGAATCAACTATCATCAAACTTCAACTCTAGTCAACATAGACAAAAATCAAAAAGGAAATGATCTTGGACCTCACCCGTTTCTAATTTATTCAAACTTCAAAGGAAGAGAATTGCTTTCACCGAAGATGACTTCAGTGTAGAAATTCCTGATCAGGTTTTATTTATATTAAAAGTCTCTTTTTGTTCTCTCTCTTTCGCATAAATTGTACGTTGTATAATAATTAATGTAACTCAAAATATATTATTGTGTTAATATTTTTTCATAATTTTTAAGAAAAAGAAAATATTACAAGTTGTTGAAAAAAACATTCCTAAAGAATCTTTAGGAATACATAGATTTCTCTACGCTTATCGAGTATTCATAATATCCAGTAAAAGAATTCTTGATGAATACTCTGTTATGGCTTTTAACCCCTTACCTGCGGCTATAATTTCAAAGAAAGTGCCCAACATGCCAACGAAAAATTGTGTCGGATTTTAATAATACTTAGTATACGTAGTTTTTTGGGGTCGCTAATTTCGAATATGGAGTCAGATTTTGGAAATTCAAAATGGCCGTTCCAATATGGCGGATGAATTTTTAAATATCGAAAAGAATCACTTCAATCTTGTTACTAGGGGATGATGAACATTCCAAAATGGAGATAATTGAAACAAAAATTAAAAAAAAAACCCAAGTAACAAGTTTCAAGGAGAATGGTTTGACTTTTCAATGAAAGTGTCCGCCATATTGGATCAGCCATTTAGAATTTCCAAAATCTGACTTCAGAATCGTAATCAAGGACCCCAAAACCCCTTGAGTAACAAGTTTCAAGTGGTTTAATTTTTTATAAACTTTGTATGCATAATTTGATTGAACATAATGTCATGTTTCATGACGAAGATTTTGAAAAAATCATGAAAACTATCTTTCTGGACGTATATTTTTTTTTGGCACATCGATTACGACAATGAACAACGTCATCAGATTAAGTGTACCTTAGACTGTCTAGAAATGGATTTGATTTTAATATACATAAATTCTTCGTCATCGGCAGTCAAGGGGTTAATGAACTTTTTATCAAAACCATTAAAAAAATAATTCTTATGTAACTTTTTATTTAAAAACCTTAACGGAAATTCCTCATCTTTATAAGCATACATAAAGAATTCTTCTAGAACAGTTTCACGGGGAAGAATTTTTTTCTAAGCGGAAGATATCCACCATTTTGGTTCGTCTTTACTTCTTGTCTCTCTTGGGGGTTGGCTTTATCAAATCCTTGAAAGTGCCACAGTCACGGCGGTACATCGCGTAAGGTAATGACGTTGGATGAACCAGCGGTAAGTGAACGAGGTCACGTGCTGAGGAGAATATACGAGGAGGAAGAATAGAGAAGGAAAAGAAGGGAAAGGAAGCGCTACTGCAGTAAAAGTAATTTTGAAAGAATAAAAATATTGCCAAGAAGAGAGAAAGACACACCTTGTAAAATCTCATTGCAACGACAAAAGTTTATAATCGTTCCATTTTTGTTATCGTGTGCTTTTATAAAACATTTTGTTTTGGAGAAAATATCCACACAATATTTCTTCTCATGGTGTGCCTGAACGAACTGTAAATAACAACTTTTTTAACTGTGTTTGATTCAGCAGTTCAAAAATTGCGTGTACTCTTTCAATTCATTGCAGTGAAATTTCACTCCTAAATAGAGGGAATTGACTCTAACTCAAAGTGAAAGGCGAGACACTCTGTATGGAGTGATTATTTCACTTCAATTGAACAGAAATTTGATTATAATTTTGAAATCCTAAGTAACTATTATTTCATCATGAGCTAATATTTGTTTTAACGTCTCAATGATTGGAATACACTCTAAAGTTTTATAAATCCCCGTTTTTTGCCTAGTTATTGAGTTTTTGTTATACGTTTGATCATTTCTGTAATCAAATAGTACTTCAATGTGATGGACATATTTATAATGTTTTTTAAGAGTTTCACTTGACATACTGATGTATTTAATTTATCTAATAAATTACTAATTTCAAATTTACTCATAACTATCTTAACGTCAGAGTCTTCTAAATTAATATTCTTTTATTTTTTAATGAAACTTAAAACTCCATGTTCCATTCGAGACATGTTTGAAGTTAAGGCACTTGCACTTTTTATAATTGTGCTTACAGCTGCCATTTTAACAGCAGTCAAAATCTCACTCTCTTTGAAGTGAATTTTAATTCCACACAGAGTGAATTTTCCCTCCGACATTTGGAGTGAATGTCTTCACTCTTCCATTTGGAGTGACTAAACTCTTTTAGTGTTATTTCACTCCTCTTAGAGTGAGTACTCCGCTCACTCCAGGTTTGGAGTGAAAATTTTACTCCAAGAAGACTTGGATTTCGTTCTGCCAATATATATAGATCGAATCATAATTTCCGAAACTGAGTGAATACATTCTATTCGTCTAAAAAGACACGACAAAATATCATGATTATTTAGTTATTATTATTATTGTTATTATTATTTAATCCAGTGTATATATTCATAAATAAATTTAATCTGGAAATTTCGTGTTAGCATTATTGAATTAGTCGATTAATAATGAATGCATTTCAGTGGACGCGATAGAATAATATTTCATCAGATTTCACTTAGTGGATATGGTAAAAAGTCGACCCATTTTTCAGCGACCCAATTTATACGCCGATCGTATACCGTACTTGTCGCGCATCTTCTTCCTTGCTGCATTCTATTTTAAAATTGATTGAAAGATGTTTTATGTAAAAATATATTTGCAGAATTTCACTTTAAGTAAAGATTATAAACATTTTTAGTTAGTTTATACAGTTCGGTTATCTTCCGTTTCTTTAATAATATGCCAAACATTCAAATCATTAATCTCGGCTCAAACGGTTTTGTTCAGCAGTTTTCTATCCCTGCTGTGTCGTAAGTAGCTTTATTACTTCTGCTGTGTACCCTTCTTGATAGAAGTTTCTGAATTCATCTTTATGGAAATAATCCATTACATCGTTATTGTTACTAATTAGGGTCAGTACACTAATTGCATTCTTTACTTAAACTAAAGTTAAATGTGCTTTATTTTTTTAAGAATATGCTGTAACAAAATAGTTCATTTAATAATAAAATTATTTCTATACTCAAACAACATGGAAATTTAACGTTAAACCAATTTTAATTAATATTACTAGAACTTAAAGAATTACTTATATAACTCAAACATTTCCTACTAAAAATTAAGAAATTCTCCGATTATTGAAATATTTTCCAATAACGGAATCAAAACCGAATAACGTACAGAAATTGGACCACATTTCTTAAAAATAATGAAATACTCATTTGAACTTAAACTGTTTGGTGTAATTATGGAAACTTCTGAGTACGCACAAAAACACACGTAGCTCAGTAGGAAGATAGTTAAACCACCTCGTTTTGTAATTTTTTCCTGTAAAATGGACCTTTATTTAAAATTCGTCATCCGAAATAGACACATTTAGGAATCAAATGTTATAATAGTGAAAAGAAACCGGTCGCGAGGGACGGGGAAGTCGAACCGAGGTTCATGAGGGCAAAATTTGTACGCCTGAGATTGAAACATTATTTTGTGATGCAGTAGACGTAAAATGTTTTTGTCCCTCGATTTGCGGGCCTAAAAGCCAATTTTACGCCTACTGCATACAAGTATAGTATACAATATGTGTATGGATTGGTGACAACTGTTTTTAGGTTCTGCTCGTGTGTTAAATCTTCCAATCATTCACGAATTTACCCCTTGTTTACCACTTGGAACATAATGTACTCTTTTGTATTTGCGTTAATAAGGTATATTTATATATAGGGGTTTTCAGCATTATCTGCTGGTTGTTGTTATCCCCGAAGAATTTTATAATCATATCAGTGAAATTTTAAACGTAAACATTTTAAGGTAATTTTGCCTCAATTTACATAATGATCAATACACGTTGTAATACACAGTTTGGTTAATTAAAGTATCGAACGTGGTACATAATTTAAAAAATTAAAAATGATAACGAATATTTTAGCTTATGATTGTGCGTTATATGGACACCGTGTACTTTCATTTGCATACATCGCAGCACATATGTACACAAAGTGTGCGTAATACAACATTGAATTACTTAATTCACCCAATATGAAACAATAAACAAATAATTTAATTTTATGACGCTAATTTTATGATAATTATTCTCTTTTGGATGTGTACAAATTAATAGTACGTTTCAATTATGTCCGTTATATTATTCCTATGTTATAATATATTTTTCTTTTTATTTCAGAAAATAATAAATGAATTATACGCTTCAAAATTTAAATACTATACATTTTAAAATAAGTTAGATTAGAAAAAAGATCAAGTATTTTCGTTTTAGTGAAGAGGAAATGTTGACTTCATTTCGACAGCGTCTCTAGAGTTTCACTCACATTTATGAGTCTGCAGGTCGGTCTCTTTATATTCCTAGGCAACTGTCAAGGGATTAAAACTTTGTACTTCGTTGCATGTCGAATGTTTCATTTGTTATTTTCTCATGATCTCATGAATCTTAAAGTCAAGCGTATATCCGTGTATTTAACGTCCCCCAAGCACAGCTTTGCTTTAAGGGGATCGAGAAATTAAATGGTATTTTTTGGCCGTCGAATGTTCCACGATTAAATTTTAGAATTTGTAAAAAAAGTAATATCATTTTCCCTATGATTTGGTCAAGTTTTTGACAAAGGCGAATAAATTGTATCAATCTTTTTCATCAAAACTAAAAACACTTTTGTAAGTCTATTGTCGGCATCAAACGTTTGCTGTGATTTTTTATAGAATATTTCCTGCTAACTTTTCCAATTGCGGCTTTGTAGCCCGATTTTTCGGCTTCTGCGGCATGCGAGGGCACGAGAGAAATTCCTGGGGAAATACTCAAGGCGATTGACATATTTCTGAGTGGGTCATGCATGCAAATTAGTTTGACTCTGTGCAGCATCCGGATAGTGACGCTGCATGTCATTCTTCCGTAATAATTGCTTATCGAACAAATACATCTCGATGCTATATCCTTGTAATCGAAAGTCAAGGTCAAGTGTTATGAAATAATTGGCTCTCCAGTTTCCTAGACTATATTAATTTTATGTAAATATATTAATTCTGCGCAAAATCCTGTTTCTTGTCTTGTGGTAGTTCAAGATATATTTTCTGCGTCAATTCTCAAAATTTGCCGCTAGATGGCGCAAGGGTATTGTTGCACACTTTTTCTCGCAAGTTACAAAATTACGATCACTTGGCATCTACAAGTATTAAAATATTTGATTTTGAAATTTTTATCAAGTTTATAAAACTTTATGACTCCACAGCCAATTCAAGTTTCGCAAGTCGAATTTGGAATTTCAAAATTGACCGCTGCTTTGTGTATTGTCATTCAATGTTGCGTGACAGTACAAAGGATGAAATGCGTCGAAAACCACAATTCATCCAAATAATAAGATTTATTGTTATTTTACTGGAATACTTTCATGTGTTAACGTCCGCTCTAGAAGATCGAATCTTTTCCCCAGTAAAATAAAAGCACTCGACGTTTGCTCAAAGTGCAGATACGCGAAAGTGAGCGTGATAACGCGTTAACTGCTTTTCGCGGAGACGGCCGTCTGAGATTCACCGTCTTCCTTTTGTGGAGGTTGATTTCGTCGATTCTTTTGGTCGAGTTCGAGGATGTATCGGCTCCGGATTCGGGGTCGTGGCCATTTCGCGGTAGACTTCCTCCGAATCCAACTCGGGCTGATGTTTATTTTCTGAAACTGTGGTACGTGCAAAGCTTTCTTCTAGGCGATCCGTCGATTTCGCCTTCTTTCCTTATCAGAACTCCCTGGTAGCGTTCTTTTCTTGGGCTTGCGCATTTTCCGCTTTGTATTCGTCCGACCTCGGTAGTCACGCGAATCGGACGCGTAAAACGAAAATCAATGGCAAAGAATTAATTGCGTGAAACAGCATGGCGTCTACTCGTGAGATGTTTTGAAACTCGGAAAACATGATAGATTTTTTCCCTGTTGTAGATTATCCTAAATCCTTTAACAAACAAATACAAATAGTACTCAGTTTCTATACAAATTCCTGTTGCTGGTACTAGAGTTACCAGTAGTTAGACTAGAGAAGTCAATATTGTCAACTATCGTTACTCTGGGAGCTTGACCAATGACCATATAGTAGCTGCTGGATGGGCTGCATTTACACACAAGTGCAAAGTATCATTGTCTTTCCTCACATACAAACTCCATCACCGTAGTATATCTAAGTTGTGACCGTCGTTATCGATCATCGCTGTTCCATTGTGCCCTACTCCATTGCTCGCTTTCATATAGGTACCGGGCATAACGTTAATCATAGCGTAAAGTACGGGGTGAATGATTGGGTAGAAGAGTTCTTTGTGTGGTGAAACTATAACATTATTGTTCTTTCTGAGGATTCCAGGCACAGTCCTTGCATGCGAATTAAAATATAAACTATTCAAATACGGATTAGTGTTTCGTCTCACGGCCCTTTCCTAGACGCAACTTACAAGTACTCAAGACCCCGAATCAAGCCAAATGATTCTTAAAGAGCTCTTAAAGTGGTCCTCAAAATTTTAAGACTTCTTATACTATTCAAAAAGAGCTCTTAAAGTGATCTTTCAGAAGACATATGCGTCTATAGACAAGACTTCTCAAATATGAGATATTAAGTCGAGGTTCTGCATCTGGTGGTTTTACATAACCCTCCTGAGAACATGTCGGCTAGTGTCATAACTCTTACCAGACGTACTCTAATTTAATGCCTTCAATTAGAATACGTATTTCTTGGAGTGATTTTTAACAAAACTAAAAATGTAACTTTTCCTCAGTTTCGAGGTATCATGGACATAACCTAGATGAGATATATCTTGTCAACCCTTTAAGGCCGGGAGAGACACATTTTGAATACAATTTTCAACGCAGTATTTCTTTAAGATTAGGTAACCAAAAAATTTTGGTAGAACCATTTTAATCTGGTATCATCTGGTATCAAGCTCGCTCTTTCAGATTCTGAAGTAAAATTGCAAAAAAATGAAAATCTGAAAAGATACGGCCATTTTTTGGCAAAAATAAGGTTTTTAAAACTTTTTTTTAAAAATACGTTTTTTCCGATAGGAACGAGTATCGATAAGTGCCTAAAAGCTTAAAATATCGCGTTCACAAAGTCTAAGCTTTGAATTCCCGATACATACTTTTTAAAATTTCAAGATGGCGGACATAGAATGGGGGTCAGAAGTTTTTTTTTCTTTTACACAAACAACGTAGTAACTAAATTCTTTAAAATATTGTGAATTTTCCTTACATTTGGTAACTAGTGGTTTTTGTGGTCACTGAGTACGAATCTGAAGTCAGATTTTAAAATTTCAAAATGGCGGGTCCAATAAAAAATTATAAAAATAGATATTGCAATGTCCTATGAGAACACAATCGTTTTGTGAGGAGTGCGACAAATATTATTGTAATGTTTGGTTTGAAAAAGTCCACGCTGGCTAAGGACCTTTATGACTTTCATGTTATGCCTACACTAAAAATTAGGGAAAAACAAAGAAAAAAAATTACATAAAGAAAAAACAACAACAAATATAAAAAAGGTAAAAAATCATATAAACAAAAAAACTCGAAAAAAAGTAAAATGAAAAAAAAATGTACTTCTTTACTTCACGTTTACCTCCTCGCGGTTAGAGTCGGACAACTTTAAAATATTTTAATGGCTACAGAACTTATAATAACATATGTAACATTGAAAATATTTGAATTTGAAGCAAATTATGTATAAATTGTAAGGTTTGTATTTTTAAATGTCCATCTGCCAACTTTATCAATTTTCAATATCTGACTTCAGATTCGTAATCAGCGACCTCAAAAACCCCCGAGTAACATATTTCAAACAGATTTAGTTTGATTTTCGTAAACCCATCCGCCATTTTGAAATTTAAAAATCTTACTTCAGATTCGTACTCAGCAACCTCAAAAACCACTAGCTTCCAAGTGTGATGAAAATGCACAATTTTTTAAAGAATTCAGTTACTACGCTATGTTTGTGTAAAAGAACAAAATTCTTCTGACCCCCATTCTAGGTCAGCCATCTTTAAATTTTAGACCTTGTGGACGCGATATTTCAAGCTTTTAGGCAATTATTGATACTCGTTCCTATCGGAGAAAAACCTTATTTTTGCCAAAAAAATTGCCGTATCTTTTCAGATTTTCATTTTTTGTAATTTGACTTCAGAATCTGAAAGAGCGAGCTTGATACCAGATTGAAATGGTTCTACCAAATTTTTTGGCTTACCTAATCCTAAAGAAATACTGCGTTGAAAATTATATTCAAAATGTGTCTCTGCTGTCCTTAAAGGGTTATTAAATGATCTGAAATAAGATCATTTTCAGACCTTCAAAATATGACCTCGTTGACTAGTCTTTTACTGATCATTATAAAGAAGGCCTCATTAAGAGCTCTTTTCGCAGATCATCTTAATCTTTTCAAGTGTTCTTTCCAAAAGATATCCCGAGCAAGAGCTATATTTTATTATAACGCCACATGCAAAAATTAGAGTAGCTAAATATTTTTGTGGGGCGGTTACATTGGAACCACAGATAATTGAAAACAATAACAAGAACCAGACAACGTAAACAATAACAAATTGAGTAAACAGATCTCTACTTTCCTTTAGTACACGCAAGCTCCCACTAATTTCCATATACATTCCATGTCTGAACTACTGTGCTTTATTCTAGTAAACATCTCTATATTAGTATAGAAATCAGTAGTCTAAGCATAAGTCGAACCGCTATACACAAGTAAATAGACATTGCATTACAGTCGAAAAATGCATCGTAACTCATCTTTTTTAATCATTTTATTTCAAAGAACTCGTAGTTAAGTTTATGCCATTAATAATTTTATCTATTTACTGCCTTGTTGCTTTAACAAATATTCAAACACAATTATGTTATGTAAAATCACCAATCGATCGTAAAGTGTTCAAAGTAACTGTCATCCTACTTTCGAAATACTGAGCATAATGACAAATCCATGTTTCTTTCTGATCATAACTCGAAACAGATTGTATATTTCTATTCTGAAAATATAAAACACTCGCCGCTAGATGCCGCATTGACGTTATTGCCGACTTTTTCTCGCAAGTACGCAACTGTAACACTATGATATTCCGCAAGAAATTTTTCAAAAAAGTATCTTCGAAAATTGGATTTCCAAACAGTATCAAGTTTACAAAACATTAGGATGCCATCATCAAATATTTTTGATTCCACCGATAATTAGAGTTTATCAAGTCCAATTTTGGATTTCAAAAACTGAACGTAGATTGGTGCATGATCACAAAAGCCGAAATTCGTTAAAGACAACCATTTATCGAAATAACATCTTTTGGAGATCAAAATAGAGCATTAATTGTCCATTTGCTTCCATACGAGGGATGGCTAAATTCGGTCATTTTCTAAAGTAACTACTATTGAAAGCTCCGAAGAGAACTTGTAAACTTCTCACAGTTACAATTTCAGTCTAGAATTGCTATGTCTTTCTTCAGCACAATGATGTCGTATAGAGTCACCAATCGATCGTACAGTGTTCACAGTAGCCGCCAACCCACTTTTGAAATACTGCGAATGACAATAGAATCAGCCTTCTTACATGAAGCCAGGAAATCGTAGTGGTTTTAGAGATTTACTATTTTAGCAAACTCTCTGACAAATCTCGCTACGATCATGTTTTGGAGTCATTCTTATCAATTTTTCTAGATCAAAAATAAAATAAACCAATTTCTAATATTAAACAAATTTTATGTTAGCTTCAGAAAAATTAATGATCAAAACTAATATTTACAGTATTTTGACCTACAAAACAAAGTTTCTTTTTATTCAAGCAGAAATGAAAAAAGTGTTGCAGGCCTTTCATTATAATCTTTATTAACCTTATTCCGTTCAAGATCTATATTTTATATATTTTAGTGGTATATTATCTAGATATTAACAGAACAGCATTTCATTAAAGATCTACTTGACTTCAGGACCGTTTTAGAATCTTCATAATACAATGAAAATTTTTTTTTTTAATAATAAAATGCACGAAGCAGAGACCCTGATATGTAGATATTATATTTCCTGCCATAACCATTATTTTTCAAGCACTGATGTCTTCGACACATTTATATAATGACACTGGAGTACGTTATTACAGTCGGTTGATCATCCCTTTGAACGAATCGTTCCTGCTTCATCTTTGTGTGAGTTTGACCCTCTTCCGTCTTATTTCACACTCAAACTCCTAAAGAGATCTGTAAAGGCACCGGAAGTACTATAATAGTAAAGACATCTCAAGAATTCTGATGAAGTGAGTAAACTTCATTATAAGCCGTTTATGTTTCAGATTGAAGCAACTAAAGAACGATCTCAATGGGAAGTTTAAAAAATCAATAACAGTCTCCGGAGTTCCCAGAAGCCGTCCAAATCCACCAAACATCTCTGAAATGGAGTTCGGATATATATCAAGAATCTGCAATGAGTTCTTACAAGTTTGCCTTAATCTCAATTTCTGGAAAATCTTGAGAAATTATCAGAATTCTGAAAGAGAATGCCTTAAGAAGTATCGGAATTATTAGTAACGAAATAACTCGTAGAATAATATGTTATTTACTGATTGTAACAGGTATCGGGTGGTCAGCGATGTTCGAAATTCCTGGAATATCCGAAAAGTTTTCGAAAGACATAACGGAATTCCCTAAAAAAGTTTTCGACTCGGCTGACCGCACTGCACACAGAAAGTAATAAAACTCTCCAGTAGCTGTAAGGTTGCGAAAAGATTCAATTGCACTTTTACGCCATACGACTTTCTCTTTCAAGTACACTTTTCCAGATTTATTCCAGAATGCTTTTTTTCCGTAGTATTCGAAAATATTCGATGGAAAATGTGATTTCTAACATCTCTTTACGACACCCGTCATTCTCACATTTCAATCTTATCTCGATAGAAATCAAATTTCAGAACAGCATCTTGCAGGTTTTCGCATTCTACGATATTTTGTCTCCCTACAGAAAGGCAATATTTGATTTCTGTCTCTCACGGGACCGTTGACGCCTGCGGTCCTTCCATCAAGGGCCTCGTCCAATATTGGTCCCTGATTTGTCATATTGGACGACGCCATTTGACTTTCGGGAACCGTTGGCATTCGGAAGTTATCTGCTCTCGATCCGCATTCTCTTTTCTTTGTTCTCTTTCGAACTGGCATTCGCTGTGTAATTTGTGAAGAGTGAGTAGAATATTTAGGAATCTTCCTGGAATGATGAGTGGCATCCAAATTTCAAAGTATTTATTAGTAACATATACAACAAAGAAGATTTTAAAGGAATTTCTTTTGAAATCGACCATCACAATATTGTTCGCTATTTTTGTATAGTTGTATTTTGGTGAAATAAGTGTTTACATTTCTTCAGATGGTTAAAATCACTCCCTGATAAATCAAAATGTTTCGAAATTTTGAATTTGTATATCGTACAATATCAAATAAAACATAAATTGTTAACGTTAAAGAGTACTTTCATGTAGAAGGTATTTCATAACGAAAAGTATACTGTATTATATTAAATCTGTTTTCTGAATATTAAATAATAAATTCAAGATTGTTTACAAATAGAAATTTTTATTCCATTCAGGAACAAACGAGTGTTTGAGTCGTTGTAAAATACGTCAAGTTTTTACAGAATTTTATCATTTTGTTACAATTCAAATATTTGCACGAAACTCAAGATGCGTTTGCTGGCTTTGGAGTTTACATTAATCTTATATAGTTTTGGTTGTTTTTTAGTATACATATATAAATTGTAACATTTACTTCACTTAGCAAGTGATTATCTTTCTTATTTTTTCGTAACCATGAACAGTCTACGGAATTAATTGTGATAAATATAAGGAATACTCTACCTGTTTTTATGCTGACTTCTCCTAATTTATACAGAATCTCTGACTTTCATTTTTTCGGTGGATGAAATTTTGGTGAAATATTTATTTTTATAGTGGTATGATGTAAATTACTCGTATATTTCTTCGCTATTAGTTGAATCCAGCACCAGAGTTGTAATATACAGTTCCATTTTTTTACGTTGTGTTTTTTATTTTCTTTTTGTATTTTGTATTTTTAATATTCTTGTAGTATTTTTTGTACTTTTTATTTAGTTTTTATTTTTTGTACAGTTTTTGCCCATCACCCTGTTGGTCTGCTTTTAAGTGGTTAGTTAGCTTTAACGTCTTCGGATCTTTGACCGGAACAAATTTTATTTTGGAGGGTAATTTAGAGAAATTCGAAATGTAAAATGTTGGATATTGGTCGTAATAACATATTTTTTATATATAAGTCAATGATTTTGTATGTGTCATAAGCATATATGGGAAAGAGGCCTCAGTTAAAAACAAAAACATGTATCACTTTTCAATCCTCCATTATCACAATTTTATGAAGCAAAAGAACTGTCTCAAATAATATTAGGCGGACTTATATATCAATCAAATACAACATTGCTCATGATATATCTCGAAATGGCGAATATTAAAAGCATGCTTTTTTACTAAAAAATTATAGAACATAGGGAATTCTTCAGTCAAAAAGTCTAAGTCTTGAACGTAGTAAGCGTAAAAGTAGTAAATACAAGAAAAATATTACTAAATCCAAAAAGCAAATACATGTTACTGTCAGTCATTTTAACTAGTTACGCTAACTATCGAAATTTGTAAAACCTGCTTCTTACTACTTTTTGTATTTAAGGCAACTATACTTTTGGTAGCAACAAACGAAACATCTAACCTTTTCAACATGCGCCGATGGATGAGAGAAGAGCATTTTAATAGAATTAATAGTTAATACGATTGATAAGACATTTAAAATTGAATTAATCCGATAAAAACCTTTCTCACTTGGTTGTACTTTCGTCACAATCTTAACCCCTTAATATGCATAATGAGAAGAGCTGGTTCTTCAACATCCGCTCAATTTCTGTAAAAACAATTGATTTTTATTATCGTAAGATGCTTTTTGTAATATTTTCAAGTGTGCTCTATCGATTCCCGGCGAGAAAATTAAAAAAAAAAGATTGTTCATGCATAAATTTGTTAAAATTAAATAAATGTGTCAGGATTATTAGGTCTTTTTTTAATTTTTCATGATTTTCTACACTTTTTAATTTCATTTTTCTTTTGATACCGTGATTTTCGTGACAGGAAAAGTGCATAAGAAGTGCATAAAATGTTCGAACTGAAAAGATATGCAGGTAGGTAATTTTTATTTTACCTTGAAACATCCAAAATGGCGGCTTCTTTCAACAAATTTGTTTTAAATTTTAGCAGTATAGAAATATAGCATTCCGAACAAATGTTGAAGTACCTATCTTATAAGATGTTTTTGGCTATGCTGATCACAAATCAAAAGTCAAAATTTTGAAATTAATAATGGCTGACCCATTATGTCGAACATATGTTAACAAACTTTGGAAGTAATTTCTGGACTTCCTGGAAAATTTGTATCTGTACGTTTTCGGGGGTGTTTATTACGAATATGAATAAAAAATCAATCTAGAGTTAGCCATTTTGAATTTAGAAGTTTTTACTTTAGTTTCATGATCAGCATACCCAAAAATATTTTATAAGGTATGTAGTTCAGCTGAAAATTTGTTGCTATATTTGATGCTAAATTCCTATGCGGCCAAAAAGTCGAGTTGAAATAAAAATGAGTACCTGATTATTTTTAAATTTCAAATATTTTATACACTTTGTACGCAATTTTCCAGTCATAGAATTTCAGGCATCGACATGAAAAATGAAATTAAACAAAAAATGACCCCAAAAACTGTTTTTTTTTCACATATTTTTACTACCAAAGTTTTTTCAAATTTTGAAGTCACCATTTGAAAGAGCATCCTTAAAGGTGCATTGGAAATGGTACATGAGAAAACGTGCATTCTGGACGTTAAAGGGTTAAGCATCAAATAGTCGCGCTATTTTTTTAATAATTTAGGCTGCGGTACAATATCTTGTTATATAGTAAGGATATTATATAAAAATGGTCTCCAGGATAGCATTGTATGGATAGAAGCTATCGATTGGAATAGGTGAAGTGCATCAAATAACACCTCGATTACTACTCGTTCATGGCTGGAGTCAGTACCGCTAACTTTAGGACCTATTTCCATTGTGAATATTTAGCCGTCCCTACATATGGATATCCAAATAATATCACTTTTAACTAGTGGTATAATTAGCCTCTAGCGAGTAGATACTTCTCCTTTTGCATATTGCACCACATATAAAATATTTACGTGCTCATGAGATGTTCTCTCAATGTTATTTTTTAAATATAAGTATTATATTATTTTACATGTCGCAATAATAGATGTTGCGACTCTTAAAAATATTTTCAAAATAAGAAAAATGGCTGTAACCAAAGGGCATTTTTGTCAGTTTTACGTTTAGCTTGGAGTATCTCTCCGTTCATCAAGGATAAAACGAAGGTCGGTATCGCACATCGGGCGCGAAGCACCTTGTTTTACAGGGCCGAGCGTGGGTCGATTACAATTAATCACGGTAAAACCGGGGAGTCGGGCAATTATCCTGATAAAGCTAACGATAAAAAAGAAACCCACCATCATCCGACGCGTAAAACTGGCTCGGGCTCACAGAATTTCGTGGTATCCTTCATCAGACGACCACCTAGTCCCAGTGTGCTGGAAATAATTTTACCTTCATTTTTGTAATTTCTATGTGATGTGGAATGTTGAACGCGTCCTTTATCATGCCAAAGTAGTTATTACGTGTATTAAAGGTTTGTTTTTCTACTATTTTGAAAACGTATTGTCGTGTACTAAATACGAAAATGAAAATAACGAATTTCCTCTGATGTTTTTCATTACATTCGAAGCTCAGACTGCTTCCGCCGGATATACAAATATAAATACGCTTCGAAAGATGTATAGATTTTTAATTATTTAGATACAAAAAAACACCAACCCAATATTGGCGTTATTTACAACGCTGCGTAAATATCGCGCACGTTAAAAGCTTATCATTTTTACTTTTAAAGTAGGTCGATCGAAACGCTGTAAAGACTACAAATATCTAAAGGTCGTTATCGAAATATCATTTTTCTTTGATTTCCGAGGAAAAATACGGAAAATCTATTTCCTCTTTCTCATTCACATTGAAAATAGTTTTATCATTAAATAACTTTTATACTGAAAATGTTGAAAACGTTCGACGATATTCGGAATGTTTTCCACTGAAATTTGTTACTAAAATACATCGACATATTGGATACGCCTGAACTCAAAGGAAAAACGCAAGCAACTTAAAAACTAAAAAACGAATCTATTCACATCGTTTTTTAGTCAGTGCTGGCATTAACGAACATGAAAAAATTTGAGAGAAAATAAATACAATGATAAACACTGTAAGTTAAATCGAAATAAATATTTACCATGTAATCTTTCGAATTATTTCTTTATTAGAAAATACAGCTGATTATCAAAAATATCACAAGATAGTGTAGGAATTAGAATTTCATTATTTCTTTTATATGTTTGCGTGTGTCAAAATGACGATGATTAATTTTTAGTTTAATTGTGATTTTCACGTTAGGCAAAGGTTCTCCGGATGTTGGATACGACTATGGTGGTGATTTAAGAGCCTCGTAAAAGTGCGCGTATTGACAAAAGTAATTTATGAACACCTACACGCGAGGTAACGTTTTAGGACGTATCTTTGCATATCGACACCCTACTGCCATGTTACGGTAGAAAAATGAGAAAGTACAGTTTTCCAAGGATTTATATTAATGGAAAATTTTGTTACACATAGTTATTATGAATATTTAATATTTTTTCGTCCATGCCGTCAAGTATTATTTAAAATTAGTTTATTTCCATTCACTTTTTGTATTGACCTAAAATTTTCGTGTAAAGTCAAAGTATACATGAGGTTGTAGGTACTTACTTAAATATGTAAACTCATATGGAATCATGGGTGCACGAAAACCCAACGAATCGCCAAACAGACACTTCAAACTCCCGACATTCAAAAACCAAATATTTTAAAATGTACATATTCTGATAACGTAATTAATGATTGACTTCTAAATGTGCGTAAAAAATTATCCGGGGATCAAACTGATATGACCTTCAAGTGATCTACAAAATTAATCCCTCGGTCTAACATGTTTGACCTTGAAATGACTTTCCAGTGAGACCTCAAGGACGGTGACCCGAGATGATTTTTTTACGCAATGAATGAATCAATCGGAGGTGTCTGTATTTTAAAATGTCGGATTTTGGAATGTCTGTTTTTTAATGTATGTATTTTGAATGTCTGCATTTTGAAATGTCTGGTTTTTGAATGTCTATTTTTTGAAATGTCTGATTTTTTAATGTTAGGATTTTGAAGTATCTGTTTTGTGATTTGTCGGGATTTTGAGGTATTATTGCATACCTATTAACTCGCTTAGAATAGGAATAGTCCCAAGCAGCAAAACAGGGCGAAGTTACCTCTTTTCGACCTTCCATTAGGCGAGATATTTTCTCGACCACACAATATTTACCTAAATTAGAAGTCGAATGACGGTAAGTGGGGACAAAAGTGGAAGTAAATTTACGGTCGAAATTAGGTAATGGAGGGCATTTTTCCCAATAGGTCGAAGTCCGAATTTGGTCAAATGGACCTGTACGTGGTCGAAAATTGGTAATATTTAGGTAATATTTACCTCTTTTCGACCTATAAGTCGACATTGTTCTCCGTGTAGATTATATTTTTTTTTCCTTCGTGTTCGCAGTTTACAAGCCTGTATATTTATGTTATTATACATTCTCATGATATGGCAGTACTGTAAAACTCTAAAACTTGCCTCAATGGTACCTCCATGCTTGCACCAAAACACAAGCCAGCAATAAAACAAATAATTACGGATGATGGTAAGTAATTGCAAATGAAATTGTGCGTTATTTATTGGCAAATTTTCGTGTGATTGATAATTTCTCGATCAAAATTTTATGCTACCCTATTAATATTAAATGCGCCTCGAGAAATAGTACAGTTTGAAAATTTTTGTAATTGTTGTGAAAAGTATGTCAATATTATTTTGCATTTTAATCATCTGGTAATGATTTTTTCGAATTTGTACAATGAAAATTATAAAAAATATGTATTATTTTACTTGATACGTTCAACAGAATATCAGAATTATATTATTTAATAACTGGTGAATATTACAGGTTATGTTCGTTATTACATGGCGGATAATGATTTCCTTGCGTGTTTATGAATTTCGACCTGATAGTTGAAGATAAGACCTGTAAGTCAAATTTCCTTCCTCAAAGTATAAATTACTTGCCCTTGAGGTAAAATTCACTTATGTAGGGAATTTTGACTTCAAAGTTGTGAACTTTGAAGTCGAATTGGCGACTTATAAGGAATTTGCGTATATATATATATATATATATATATATGTCGTCGGCTAACCTTCTTAGTCGAAATGCCCTATAAGTAATTTTCCGCGGTAAATTCGACTTTCAGGTTAAAATCTAGCCAGGTTATGAAGTCTTCGTTTCCCAATATTGACCAATTAAGACATTTCACCCTAATGGTCAGAATAAGGTAATTTTGCACGGTCATATAGCCTTCCAAGTGGACTCTAATATTGACTTAAAAGTCTATTCGACTATGAAGACATATTTTTGGTCACAATTTGGGAATTTTAACCTCATTTATAACTTTAAAGTCACATAACTTTCTAGGCATATTTTAGGGAATATTTACGTACTTTTCGCCCTATATTCTCGACTATAAAGACTTTTTGACTTTTAAGACAGTTATTAGGTCGAAAATTGATCCATTTTACTCCATTAGGGCATTTTGACTTTGGCTTGGTCGAAATGACTAGGATTGCTGCTTGGGGTACTGTGCGTGCGTATCATTTTTTGCAAAGATATTGTATACTTTACGAGAAAACGTGCCGTGTATAGTGTTCATATTGGTTTTCATTGCACGATGTATTTAATTACCGACAATACAGAAAATCATATGGAAATATAAAACACGTTTATTTATGTGTGTTTATGAGTGAAAAATGTCTTCTTTTCAAGGCGTAGCTTTAAAATTTTTTAAAGTTTATAAAATCTATGGTAACTGAAGACCTGGGTTTAAGGTTAGTTTCATGTACAATTAGAAAAGACAAAATATTAAAAATTGTGCTATTCTGCAGGTTAACTTAAAATTGTATTTGACATTAACTTGTCAAGCTGAAAACTTACTTCCCTACACGCATGGTGTATATCTTTAAGATATGCCTACGCTTTCCCAACTGTTTAATCCTACTAGTAATATGTATTACATAGCTACTATTATCCATCTACTATGTGTAATATACTCATATGTATAGCTTGCTAATAGTACATATATTATTCTGAAAGCCGAACAATAAAGAATAACATCTTTATTCTTCGTTGGATTGACATTTCCAGTCTTTTCTGGAAAGCTTTTATAAAAGGCATCTTATTATAAGTTATTTTATACTTTTTTATTTTATTTCGATAACATAAATACACAGAATATGCATGAAATATAATAAAAAGATTGTATATATGATGAGTACATTTCTAAAAGTATTACCAAGCGAGTACAAGTATAAATTTGTTTATACGCGCAACCTACATTATTATTTCATTCAGAATATCTCAATAAATAAAAATTAATAGTTAAATATTTTAAAATATTTTCTAAATTATGGTAACGTCACTTTTGGTGATAGATTGCTTACAATTAACAGCAATTAGACTTACGGAACGTATTACCGATAAATATAGACGTAGTCGTTAGTATTTCTATTTGGTAGATTAAAGTAAAACATGAGTTTAAATTAATCTGCCAGAATGTAAAAAAGGTTCAAGCCATACACACACATATTCAACTCCAGAAAAAGCACGAAATCGGGGAAAATCTGATAAATTTATCTCGAAACTGGCATATAAAGGGTTTTGGGGTCATTGATCACGAATTTGAAATCAGATTCTGAAAAATTGGATTCAATATGACGGACTACTTTGTAAAAATTGAAATCATTATGCTCAGAATTTATCGTTCTGGGTATTTTGGACCGTTGGTTATGAATCTTATGTGTAAAATGACGTCCATTTTTTATTATTGATAGGTTTGACGTCGAGCACGGGACAGATTGCTATAAATGGTTCGATTTTTTGTTAATGTTGCCGCTATATTCTATCCACCATATTAAATCTTAAAATTAAATAGCGGATTCATAAGCAACGACTCCGAAAACCCCCCAAGTATCGAGCGAGTTAGAATCAATTTCAAATTTTTTCATGTAGAAATTCATCCAAGACCATGCCATATTTTATGACTAAAATTTTGACATTTTAGAAACAACAATTTCTAACAGTTTGTATATTTTTCTTGATATTATGATTTTGAAAACATCCTACGGCATGTTATTTAGTATACTTTACATTGTCTAAAAATGGTCCAGTTTTAACATCGTTTAAATTATTTACTTCATTACTCTAAGTTTTGTAATAACTAAGATTACCGTTTTTGCGGCAATCTGGAAAAATATTAATAAATCATCCGTAATTAAGGGAAACCTGAACATGTAACCCTTGCCATTTTCCATTTTCAGGTCTATATAAATATACACTTGAATATAGCGTCACACGATGCTCAGGTGGAAAAGTTTTATAGAAGATTTATGAAATTTTAATAAACTTCCTATATACAAAATTATTTTAAAAAGTGGTTCTATAAATAAATTATAGAGTTGTTAAAAAGTGTACATATTTATATACTGATTATATTAAAACCATATCAAAATTGTATAAAGGTAATATGAATTAGGGGAACTGTGAAATGAAAATAAAATCATTTTCTTCAAAATTAAGCTGGAAATAAATATTATTCCCTTAGAGAAATTGTATTACTTATTACTACTCATGGCAAAAAAAGACAAACAACGCATCTACAGAAAGTATTGGAAAGCTTCCGGAAGTAGAGAATGTTTTTTCAACTATTTTCCTATTTTACTAAGTGGAAAACTACATGAAAAATTCTGCTATTTGTACCAAAATTTCTGCGCAGCACTACACCATGGAACATTGCATGGAACATTGCATTAAAGTAGAAATAACACCGGTGAAATGTATGTCGAAACTCAAACACTGATGCACAATGAAGATGGACCACAACTCGCTGACATGGACAATTTTCTACGAATTCGAAGATTCTTGGGACCAATTCGAAGGAGAACTGGGTATTTAGTCGAATTTACGGAAATATCTTTTCTTGCATCAGATACAATAGATTCTGTTTGCCAATAGTGGTGAACCAACAACTATAATTCAGGTTAATCAATTTGCTTTACGAGATTCTTGGACCTCCAAGATGTATCAAAAACCTCTGGAGGAAATAAACAAAGGTTTTATTAACGGGTTTCAATTCTAGTATCCCATGTGATGTACTTCTTATGGAGGTTGAATGGAAACTCTAAAAAGCCACTCGCATTAAATCATCAACAACCCTTAACAACTAGGTAACCAACGGTTGGGAAATTCTCTATAAAACGTTTCCACCTGGGTATGTATATTCTGCGCTGCTGTAGGGCAACGCTTTACTAGTAGAATTGCGAGAGCGCAATTTCGCCAATACAATGCATTGTGCTATGCCTCCATAACAATTTTTTTTGTCAATAGGCAAGCCGCATCCATGGTTGGTACAACTACGTGAAAAATCGGAGAAATTGTTATTCCATGCATTCTATAGTTGGTGAGGGTAACTATTTTACAGTTATCGCATTTGGTACAAGAATGTCAGGTCTTTTTATAGTTAGAATAACTACAGAACACGCAGTAATATCTCTACGGTTGTAGAAAGTGAAACATATTTTTCGGCGCAGATGTCAACGATATTTTAATAATAAAGTACTAACATTTTACGCTATAGAACTTAATGGAATACTTAAATTTATAAGGTATTTACAAGTACACATCAGCTCGTTAGGAATAGGCCTGAGTTGGAACTTACTCCAAAATAATTATAATAACTTTCTGTTTAAAATTCTAAAGCACGATAAGTAAGTTCATATTTCTTACTAAAATTAATAATATAAATTATTTTACAAGTTTTGATACCATCTTAAGCATAACCAAGAATAAATTCAAATATAATTATGAACTCGCTATATTGAATATCTAAAAGCACCTCTATTCTCTCATTACGGAGAAAAGTGAGTTTTAATGCAATGCAGCATCTTCGCGAGAGTCGTGGAGATAAAAAGTAATAACGCAGTAATTATAATGTGAAATAATTAAAAGTCAGAAAATTAAGTTATCCACGAACACAGCTACGTATTAACTTATTACCCGACTGCGTTAAGTGTTCTTGACTAGGGTTGGGGCTGGTCGTAGCTGTTCGCTTCTGCGGAATCGACTCTCGACTCTTTTCTCCCGGGCTTGGAAATTCCATGCCGTATTTCCGTTCGTCTATGATTTTCGCTTCATTCAAGTATTTCTACGAACGATGTCAGTAGCAACCCTTAATCCACTTCTGCATCGACATAGCCAGGAATGGTCTAAAATTGATAACCTGGAAAATTACAAGTACTTCATCTAGAAACTGAAAACTAGTACTAAATTTATTATTCACTGGACGATCATTGACATTCCGTACTCATCGAATTGTTGCATGTATTACATAACGGTAATTATGTTTGCCCACAGTCATAAAATTCAATATACTCAAATGAGTGTACTTTATTCAATTAAGGGTCGTTTACAATGGACGTCGCGCGCTTCACTATGAACAATGCGGTGCAATACGTCACGGACTCCCACGTCATATTGGATTAGTCGTACCGCGTTGCACTGGGCTGTACTAGTGCCATTGTGGGCTTGTTCATAACGGACCATTTATAAAGGCCTGTTCACACGCCATGGTTAAGTATCATTATCGCGTATCGGACCTGTAATGACCGCCAAACTCGTTGCTTTATATGCTGTTTTCTGATGATTTTTCTCCGACGATGATATATGACCCTATTGTTATCGACTTAGTGCATTCTAGTGCGAATAGTTTCCATGTTTTCTGTCCTTTTTGATACTGTCTTATTTGATATTTCTCCCTCATCCAAATTAACAGTTTATCACCTAAAAATTCATCAAATAGGATGTAGATAGGAACAATGAAATAAGATATAGGCTGCCATATTGTTTGGAACATAATATACAGAATAGGGAAGTATACAACAATTTTCTTAATTACTACTGAGCAGTGATACAGAACTGCAGCTGCAACTGTCAATTGCAGTTGTGATGACATAATGTGGTTTGCGTCTGCCTTAGACACGATTGAAATCAGGTGCATGTACACATTTTTTGCGCATGTCTATCAACAGCAGGGTCGTCACATATAATATTTTGAAAACATCCGGAGTGCCAAACGTTTGGTGTAATTCGCGACTATTTTTGGTGTTTCGTTTTGAAAAAAATTCAAATCTTTTTATAGCACGACGCGTCGTTAATTTTGCGCGCCAGAAACGGAAATGAAAGTGGATCCTGATTGCCACGAAGCTTTCTACCGGAAATGCCGACTTCTTTGCTGCAGGGAATGTGGTGAAAAAGATTTCTCTTTTGAACTGTTTCTCCTTTTCTCCATTTTTTTTGCCCATTCGCTCTTTCCCCAGCTACGTCGAGTGCGGGACGATGAGTCAGGGGTGCGAGGCCGAGATGGAATTCATTTCCCTAATGGAGGAAGGAATATCGCGTCTAACGACTCCGGTAACTAAACAACCCCTCGTCTTCGACGCGCGCCACCCTATATCGACCATGGAAGCGGGTTTCCCAACAGCTCCCGCATCACGCTCGGTCGATACTGTAGATGCCTGTCATGGTGGGGAAACTCGAATGGAGCATAGAGCACGCGCGAAGGTCGGTCGTTAAAATTTATGGAATTTCCATCGGATTCAAAAGGTTGCGTTGCACCAGCCGAAGCGTAGAGCGTTATAGAGACTTAGCCCGGATGCGATTTTCATCCACCAAAAATCCAATGAAACATTTCGTACTTCCACTTTATTCCGGCTGAAAAAAAAACATGTTTTTCATCAACAACGCCAATGACGACAGTCGTACTTTACATTCTACGAGGAAGTCGTTTACATATTTCGTTGTTCATAAATTCCTTTCATACGCTAACTAGTATCCTGGAACCATGTAATTCAAATTTAACGTCAGATTCAAGAGTTGAATTCATAAAATTTAATTAAATTCAAGTAAATTTCGATTACTTTATATAAAATATAGGCAAATTTAATGATATTGCTCGAAATAGTATTAAGTCGATCGAATAATGACAATTCGTGAAGTGAGTAACTTTTATCGAATTATTAACATTTGTAACTTTGAACACGCCGATGTATAATTCAAGTAGTGCAATCAAATTTAATATTAACAAATGTTTGTTATATGTAGTTCTATTAAAATACGAGTTCATATGTTATTAATATATAATTAGTTCTACCGTGGTAATACATAAAAATAACCCCTTTTTTAGATAATACAATTTTAGGAAAAGAAAAAAAATGTAGATAAAAGAAAAAATCTTTCAGTTTTCTACGGCGGAAGCCTGCCTCAGAAGCCGAAACCTGACTAAAGGATAGGAAGTCTGGGGAGTGTTATTTTTACTCGACCTGAACAAAAGTTAACAGGTAAAGGAGTGACTGATTTGCAGCGAAAGGAAATATGGAATTTTCAATTTTTAGTCATTATCGTAAATCGAACCCACGCCTGCAGAAACAAACAAATGCAACACGTTCCACAACAAATTTTAACAACCTATATTTCTGGTTATGCTATCAAATGTGAAAAAAATGCCCACAAACGCGAACGAACTGGTGAATGAAAAAAAAAATAAAAAAATCCAATGAAAACTATAAGAAACGGATCAATGTAATTTTGTTAGGGAAGGAATTCATTACATTCTGGATTACGCATTCACAACAGCTTCAAAATATCAGTTGCCATCGCAGTACCTGCATCTATTAACTTTTGGTTACTAAAGTACAACGGTATATTTCTTACACTTCCTGCCAACAAATAAATTAATTAAATTTAAGATTATTTCTAACAATGTACTAGAAATGACTCGAGTCTGAGAAGTATATTTATACCTTGAGAACAGCCTGATACGTCATCTGCTTACTGGAATGTTAAACTTATAGTTACTTTTTGTACAATTTATGATTTCTGACCAACGACTCTGGTTTCACCATCAGATTCCAAGACCCACCTACAAACCAGCAATATGGAGGCGCAGAGTAAAGAGAATGGACGTTCAACAAACATTAAATAAACTACAGATTATATTTCTGATTGGCATTTGCTCTATTAGGAAGAGAACATCCACAGTAGCAATGAGATCTCCATTCAGCATATCGACCATGGCTCAGACAGTAAAAACCTATAAGAACCTATTTATGTTCTTCTTGTGAAGAGACTCTAGTGCTTGGAAATGTGGAACCAACCATAGGATAAGTTGCAAACTCTCGATTCAGGAGAAAATAAGGGACGACCACGAAAACAACCTTGCAACATACAAGCATGGCATTTTCTAGTTTACCGATGGTTCCAGTATGAACCAGGATGTAGACGGAGAGATTTTTTCATTCAAATTACAAACATCTTCCAAAGTAACGTCATCAAATGGTGCCATTCCTAATTGCTCCGAGACTCTGATTGTGGAAAGGAAGTGAAGGGAACAAGGATATGGATATTCTCCTATACCCAAGCAGCAACAGAGAGCAGTATGGAATATAAATGTTACATTGGCTTTAGTCAGGCGCAAAGACCGGTTTGCGTAACCTGGATGTATGTAATATACTCATTGTCAGCCTGATAAGGATCCAAGGTCGTAAGGGTTGGCAAGGAAATAAAAAGGCGGACACAGTAAATATGTCGATTACCGATAACGGAACCGTCATGGTCGAGAATGTTAACGTCTCCTTTCAGAAAGAATTTAACATATTGGAAAAACACATAAAATCCCAAAGATTAGGGAGTGGATAAACCCTAGAAAATGCAGCACAACTATTCTACTAGGACATTCCATTGGAACCCAAATATAAGAAACTTAACAAACACGGACACAAGGTGAGGAATTAAAACCTCTCCGCTATGCATCAAATGTGATGAGAGTAACAAGGAAACAACCATACATTTCCTATGAGAATGATCTGTCCTAATGGCCACGAGCATGAAATACGTGGAGTCTCCAATACTGAGTAACGCAGAAGTTACAAAGCGAAGTTTACAGGAAATACTAAGCTTCTGTAATAAGCTAGTTACCCATCGGAACTCTGAACATAACCAGGAAATGGTAAGCTTCTGCAATAAGCTAGTTACCCATCGGAACTCTGAACATAACAAGGAAATGCAAACATAGGAAAATAATCAAGTGTGCTGATTTATAAGGACCTAACATTCTCAGTCACTTTGGATCGAGAAAATTTGAGAGAAATATCTAAAAAATAGACGTCCGTGTAATTTTCCCTCGAAATCCTTCGTCTATAGAATTCAAAGATGTCACATATATTAATTCGTCCATGTCATATCTTTTCATTAAAAGAATCTGTGCATATGAGGCTGAGTACGAATATTCGATATCCCTCATTGTAGGCCACACACAATCAGACTTAGAAAAATCTGTTTTCCTTATATCAGGGTTGGCAGAATAAAAAGTCAAGGAAAGAAATTGCGCCCCGCGCCCTGATATAAAGGTATGCGAGAGAATGTATAATCAGATCCAGTAACTTTGGAGATACAATCATAGCTACAGATGTAGATGGATTGTCTCGGCAGGTTCTGTACTAGCTAGGTTAGGATGGTTTGTCTGAAGTGGTCCGGGTACATAGTGCTAAGTCGACCAATGTTCTCGAAAAAGCTACTTACAATTAAATGTAACTAAATACCCCTCACCGCAGTCTGCTAATGTGGTATTAAGTAAAGATATCTGGTTTTAAGTTTAGACTCATTTTGGTCGGTTATTAAAATGTGATAATAGATATTGATATAGTGTAATATATGTATAGTAAATATTATTGAAGAACGCCCAAGTAGCACAAAGTTTTAAGAAAGTTTTTATAACTACTAAAAACGTTTTTGCGACTTACATTATTGAAAATTGTACAACTAAAAAGTTTTAGTAGTATATACAACTTTTCCTGGATGTAGAAACGTTTTTACAACTCCGTAAACGTTATTTATCTTGTAATATGTAATTCAAGTCGTTAATACGTTTTTAAAACTTCATATACATTTATTGCATTGTAATACACTATTAAAGTTGTATAAACGTTTACACGATTCCTCAAAGGTTGGTTGCAATATTACGAATATTTAAGTCGTTAAAACATTTATAAGACCATTGTACAACTTGATATATGTATATACCATGGTCTACAGCGACTAGAGGCATGCGATTCTATGAAGTTTCATACAACTGCCGCTAGGTGGCGAATATTCGATTCTAGTTTTTCGACCTTGCAAGAAATTTTTCGAAGCGTATATATATACATGCCATCGTGAGTTCATTTCGTATCTGCGATATACTTGCGACAAGATGTATTTATGAGACTAATTGCGGTTAGGTGCGTTTGCGAAGCGTTGTTAAATGTGCATGTGTTGATATATATGTAAATGCGAAATATATATATTGTATGTATGTATGTAGATGAATTGTCCGGTAAAAGATGGTGTGCATATATAAAATATTTCCAATAATAAACTTTACATTTGATACATTTTTGCAATATTTCACAGTTAGTCGTATAACGGTTGTATAATAGTTATAATAACGTCAATATATGTCACGTTTAGATGTATGTCATTTCTAAGTTTAATCTTTTAGGTCTTATAAAAGTCGTATAAACGTTACGATAACTCCTGTTTGTGACTATTAATTATTGGTTTCATAACAGTTGTATAATAGTTATAAGAAAAGTTATAAAGTTTTAAGAAAAGTTATATAAACGTTGTTGTGCCCATAATACAACTAGATGTGCTGCTTGGGCGGCTGCGAAATACTTTGCGAACGGTTGGCAACCAATATTGTCCCAGGATTGGTAAAAGCTTTGGATGATGACGTTGTTGTCAATCATTAGCAAACGATATTGGCTCATTATTGGTCGGAAAGCAAATTCCACTGATTGGTTATTCACTGACCACTAAAATTCGGCTAATATTGGAACGCAAAATTATTATATTATATATATTAACCCATTAACGCCCAGAAACAGAGATTTTGTAACGTCTTTTCGAGCCTTATTCTTTCAACAATGCGAAAGGAATAATCAAACGAAAATGATGCTTCTTTATGTTTTTGACTATGCTCTTTCAGAATCTGGCATTACATTTTCATTTTTTTTACAAGAAAAATAAATATGGCGGCTTTTAGATGAAAAAATACGGAAAAATGAAAACTGTTTTTTTTTTATGAATTTTTTTCAAATTGAAGCAGAGATATAATCCCGTCGTTTTTTCACTAATCGGTGAATAAAATAGTTGTACTTTATCGGAATATTTTTGAAAATGGTTAGAAATATTATTTTCATTATCAAAATGGCGATTAACGTCTTCCTGGAGAGTGAACAAATTTCTGAATTGGTAATATGACAAATAGGCTGATGGATTTATATGAAACTTCGTTTCCTAAGGTTTTCGAGGGCGCCGAATACAAATGTGATTTCAGATTTTTAAAAATTCAAAATGGCGGATCCAATATGGCTGACATATTTTTGAAAAGACTTTGAATTTGCATGAAATTTGTTACTCGGGGGTTTTTGGGGTCGCCGAATACAAATCTGATGTCAGATTCACAAAATTTCAAATGGTGAATTCAATATGGCGGACATTTTTTCCCAAATAAGGGAAAATTGAAATGTATTACTCCTGAGTTTTTGGGGCTTGCTGAATGCATTTCTGACATCTGATTTTCAGAATTTCTAATTGCGGATACAGTATGGCGGACATATTTTTCAAAAATGAGTTTGGCTAGCTTGAAACTTGTTATTCGAGGGCACTTCTAGTTGATGAATACGAATTTGGCATTAGCATTGCACAATGTAAAAGAATTCTATGACAACCTATAGTAGTTTTCGATACAAGTGGGAAAAAGTTTTTCCTGCGAATGTGAGCGTTGCCGCCCGAGCCGCAGCGAGGGTCGCATTCACATTCGTATGAAAAACATTTTCCCATATGTGCCGAAATGTATTTTTTGTTGCCAGTGTGAGTAAAATGTGTCCGAAAAATGTCAAAAATAGCATATTACCCACACTGCACCAAAAAATATTTTCTAATATGTAGGAACGTTTGCAAAATTAAATTCATCTCTTAGCCATTATTATACAAAATCTAAAATAAAATATGCTAAGCCCCAATTGATGGAAATTGTACGAAATTCTTATAAATATGTTTCGGAGAAATATTTACAAATTTCGTTATTTTCAAATAGACCCGTAGTAGGCCGTCCTAAAACAGTTTATTCGTGGAAAACCAAACAAATTTATTTCACAATTTCGGGCATTTCATACTTCTGATGGACTTTTTGCTGGATTTGTAAGGTGGTAAAAATTTAAATATTGGTGACAAATTAGGGAAATGTGCATTAGGAACGAGAGTAGACTTGAAGTAACTAATCAATTTTTCAAAACCACGGGCTCTCGAAAAATACCATGATAATAATAACATTATGTTGTATGAATAATCTTTTCGCTAGTTTTGAACCGACGATAAAATCATATTCAGCTATCCTAAAACTCCCTAAGTAATAAATTTCATGCAAAATCAAACTTTTTTGAAAAATATGTGAGCCATATTAGATCCACCATTTTGAATTTTGTGAATCTGACATCAGATTTATATTCGGCGACCCCAAAAACCCCCGAGTACCAAATTTCATGCAAATTCAATGTCTTTTCAAAAATATGTCAGCCATATTGGATCCGTCATTTTGAATTTTGAAAATCTAACATCAGATTGATATTCGGCGACCCCAAAAACCCCCGAGTAACAAATTTCATGCAAATTCAAAGTCTTTTCAAAAATATGTCAGCCATATTGGATTCGCCATTTTGAATTTTTGAAAATCTGACATCACATTTGTATTCGGCGCCCTCGACAACCTTAGGAAACGAAGTTTCATATAAATCCATCAGCCTATTTGTCATATTACCAATTCAGAAATTTGTTCACTCTCCAGGAAGACGTTAATCGCCATTTTGATAATGAAAATAATATTTCTAACCATTTTCAAAAATATTCCGATAAACTACAACTATTTTATTCACCGATTAGTGAAAAAACGACGGGATTATATCTCTGTTTCAATCTGAAAAAAATTCATAAAAAAAAAACAGTTTTCATTTTTCCGTATTTTTCATCTAAAAGCCGCCATATTTATTTTTCTTGTAAAAAAAAAAATGAAAACGTAATGCCAGATTCTGAAAGAGCATAGTCAAAAACATAAAGAAGCATCATTTCCGTTTGATTATTCCTTTCGAATTATTAAAAGAATAAGGCTCGAAAAGACGTTACAAAATCTGTTTCTGGGCGTTAATGGGTTAATATTGGAAACAAACCCCAATGTAATATCTATATTCATACATAAGTGATCAAAGAGTGTAACTAAGTAAGAAACATATGAAAAGGCATTATTTCGAAATTAATTTCGACAGTCAAGAATAAGGATGCATACAAAATCTCCAGCTTATAGATAGGCATGGGACTAGTAAAAGAAGTGCGAAATGCGGGGCCGAATTGTAGTTTTATTCCTCTTCCGTACTACCTACATATGAACAACGTGAAAAGCATTTCGGTAGTGAGAAAAAAATGTTTACACGGATGTCCCGTTCGCTACTTTTCGAAATTTTCTCCATATGAATCGTTCGTTCATTTTTTCCCACTACTGAAATGCTTATCACATATGTACAGATAGAAGAGTAGTAAAAGTGGCAACTCTTCCGAGCAATTTGCCCTTCCTTTATTATCTCCATGCTGGTGTATGTGCTGAATACTTTACATGGAATGAACAAAAATTCTGTTATGTATTTTAAAAAGTGCATAAAAAGTACGTGTTTATTCGTAACTTTGGTTGATCACTCATATGAACAACTACAATTATTACATTGTTTATAATTATGATATTACAATATAATTATATAATGTTTCGATATATAATTTTGGATTCCAACATTGACCGAATTTTAACAGTCAGTTAATAACCAATTAGTATAATTTGCTTGGTAACCAATATTGAGTCAAAATTATCTGCCAATTATTGGCGACGTTATCATCCAAAGCCTTTACCAACCTTGGGACAATGTTGATAGCAAATAATACACCATCCGCGGAAGTATGTTACCGATATTGGGCCATCATTAAAACCATCGTAAATTTCCCAATGGGCATTACATATCGGCACTCATATTACGTCCAATTTTCATCCTAACAGCACCAAATCTTAGAGTAAGGTTCAATAAGCTTTACTTAAGGTCGATAATCTTACATCAACCTTAATCGACCTTGTCATAAGGTTCAGTGATGTTAGGGCAATTCCTTTGACATTAACATACATTTATAGCAATAATCCTCGGTATATCCAATTGAAATTTAGTATTAGCATGAAGCTATGCTATAAGGACTGCACAGAACCAATAATGTTAGCGATGGTTTGTCATTTTAGTCAAATCACCGCCCACATTTACATATTTTTGTGTACATAATTTTCAGAAAGAGTAAACAAATACTGAACTGCGTTTAGGTAAATCAGGAAAGATTATGTAAAATATATCAGGGATGTAACTCTTATGAAATCATAACAATGTGATGAAACACTTCAAGTATGTAGCAGTTATCATTATGATTTCATAATTGAAGAACATTTGTAACTATAATCTATATTATTATGCAGGTTTTTGGGTATTTGTCGGGTTCTAGATAAGACTTCCGGTAAATTCCTTCTGGTAACTATTTTCGTAGATGTTTCTTTAGGTGATGCTATTTGAGAGGCGTTTCAACAATCAATCATGGATATGGGCTCTTGAATTTCTTTACGCAATAAATAGATAATAGGAGTTTATGCGTTTGAATGTTTTTTTATCACATTTTTTTATACAGAGTGCGTAAAGCAAGGTTTTGCACATTTTCGGCATTTTTTAAATGCATTTTACACACTTGTATTGAAAACTACTATTACCACACAAACGTCGAAAAAACGCACAACTACAATATACTCATAACAAATGAGCTATCCTACGAAAGTATCAGTTGCACCTCAGGCCGGGAAATGGGCTGTAGCTCTTTGGGCTTAGTCAAATATCTACACCTGCTACTGATAAAACATGACAGACATTAAATAACGGATGTAGTCATTAAAAACAAACCTAGTTTATGTAAAATTAAATCACGAAGGGATCGCAAGAATGGCAAAAGAAAAAAAATCATAGTACATTTAAAAATTTACATTTTTAACGAAGATTGTATTTATTGAAATCTTTGAAACTAAATTTATATATCAATGGCCTGACTCTAAGGTAGTTAGTAATTTATATTGCATTTTTTAGTCCAAGCGAAAACAAAATTTTGTAAAGAAAAGTCATTTTTTCCAACACTTTTCGTCACTGGTTTGATGAAAGATAGACTCAATTTAAAAATAGTTTCATTACATTTTGACAGCAATTGAATTAGTATATACTATTCCTTTCGTCGTAATTGGCGAAAGTGGTTTCTAGTCGACCATGACCCATGAAAATTTAGTACGTTTCTTGTCAGTTTCGAAATCTTGACCCACCTGGTTAAAGAATCAGCACCTAGATGTGCAGTTTAAATGAATTACTAGTGATCTAGTAATCTTACGTCATTGACTGTATCCCAATTCTCCCACCTAGGGCAAGTTTGTTGGTTCAAATTATTTATTTACATCCCGATTTCGTAGTGCTATGGGTGAGCATAACCTACATATTTAATCAGTATTTATTTTCGTCAGTTATAATTATTTATTTTTAGTTTTATTGCCATTTTTAATTGAATATTGCGGATTGCTGATGATGTTCAATGGCATAAACTTCGCACCCGTTAACTTTTCATCAAATAAAATTAATTGCCAACCACGGAGATTGAATATGGCATTGTTAGAAGAGAATTTAAACTGTGTTTAATCTATTTTAATTTCCGCTTAAATCTGGGATAATAGGCGCTACTTAAATAGAGAAAGTAATTTCATTCTGCAAACTAGGCTTCGGTGAAACGAAATAATATAATACTTGTAAGGTTGATTAAAACTTTTTTGTGTGTTTCTGTTCAACGTTTGCTCATTGTAGGTAGAAATTGAATGCTTGCATTTGCCGCTTTGTTACAAGAGATAAACAAAGTTAACCTACTTTTATATTTTCAAATTTTTCTACAAATAAATTAATTATCTGAAAGAGTACAAAATTAAATAATTTTACCGAATAATATAATTTCTAATTATATATTTTTATTATCTGGGTTGGTAATAAAAAAGAAAGTCTAATTTACAAATCTTGCTGTGGCGAACAATTTTATCTGACCAATAGGTCACTAACTTTATATTTCATTATTAGGTCAATTTAATCTGTTTGGAATTACCTTGTCCGTTAAAATAATTTCTTTCCGAAACAATTGTGGTTAAAACTCTCTTTTTGACTGCCACCAGTTTCAATCTATATTGCATAGGTTTCTACACTTAATTTGAGAAGTAAACCTGTTTCCGTCAACGAATAAGTTGAATTTTAGGAATTTGAGTTCAATCTTTCTCAATGGAAAACAATGTTTTCTGATAAACGTAAGAACATTTCATTAAGCCTTGACAACAAGGTTATTTTGGAGGTCAAAAAAGATATTTTTTAAAATTTAATTTACAAAAAATGTTACAGATAATAACTATACATTAACCCTTTGCGGCATAATGACACTCCAGAGTGTCACCTTTTTCTCTGCACTTATTCGCAATTTTTTAATAGTAGTTCACATGTTTTAACGCGAAATGTTTTATAGCCTATAGTCTATGCTATTCTTTACTATACTAAAGGCATAAAAATAGCTGATTGGTATATACATATATTGTTATAAATAAAAAAAAGTCTAAAAAAACGCGTTTTTTACAATAAATGTAATTGTGACTAAGCTACATGATAACAAAATTTGAAAAAAATCTGTATAAAGTATTTCGGGTCACTAATAACGAATCCGGAGCTAGTTTTCAAAGTTTCAAAATGGTGGATCCAATATGGCGGATCTAAATTTAAAAAATTATTTTTGACCCGCCATATTGCATCTGCCATTTTGAATTTTCAAAATCTGAGGTTAGATTTATGATCAGCGACCCCAGAAAGCGCCGAGTAGCAAGGTTCGGCTGATTTGCATGTAAAGAAAAATGTATGCCGCAAGGGGTTAAAGTATGTAATGCAGTTAGACCTAAATTTAGTCCTATTTATTTTGTAATATCACTTATAATATCTTCAGAGCATAATGGACATTATTATTGTGGAATATTATATGTAATACAGGAGATTTTACGTTTTAAAGCACATTTAAGTTTTACGCACGCCTGTGTACTTTAAAGTTACACCAAGTTGAAATGGAGGGGAGGGTGTCTAGGGGCGGATGCTGGTGTAGTTTTGGGATACGTTAAAACTAGTAAGAGAGGGGAAAGCTCCGCCCAGTTAACCACCTAACACGAAAGAATTCATTAGCTATCATAAAAAGGAGGAGGAACTGGGGGCTGAGCCACAAGTACACAAGTGCCCGTATATTTTACTAGTGTGATTATGAGAACAGTTAATACGAAAAAGGGAGGGGGTGGGGTTCCGCCCAATACTCCTCTCCGACACAAAAAAATTCATTACGTTTAAGCGTTAAAGATTCTAATTATTAGAATGTAATTAAATGTCTGACTACAAGTGAATATAAACTTTTGAACTTTGACCTTTAAAATGACCTTGACGCCAGTTTATGTTATGCATTTAGTAATTAGTGCGCCAAATTACATAAGAATATGTACTTTCCACATAGATTCAAGATGAGGTTTTCGGAATTACACAAAATCATAAATCGAAACAATAAATTTGTTCTCTTATCCCGTCGGGTCGAGAAAACGACAAAAGCAAGTTCCATCGAAATTTGCATTCCGTAAATTTACTGCACGTGTCCCACTCAACGTTTGGTAAATCTGACCAAATATTTGTTAAATCCGAGAATCTGGTAAATATGAGCACGTTCGTGATAGGACTAATTGCAGAATCATTCTGCGAACAAAATGTACGTGTTGAGGAGCTGTTACACGCGTTTCTGCATTAATTAGGTTGATCAACGCATGAAATTAATGTGCCCGGCAGTCGTCGCATATCCGGGATCCAGAGAAAGGGCCTCGGCGTTATTCTCCAAGCTCCGAATTATGACCAACACCGGGACTACCGTTGTAAGAGAGGCAGATGCGGAAATATTATTTATCACCACTCTCGACCGCTTTATCCAACCAGGGGCAGGAAGCGGCTTCGCATTTCCCGTGACACGTCGCATTTAATTGCGTCATTCCGTCCGATGTTCGGATGCCGCACTCGTTTCTGTACTACGAGTGACTACTTGTTCCCGTAATTACAACGGACAATATCTTTCAACAATTTTGGCCCTTTTAACACTTTAATCGGATTTCCCGTCCGATCCTGTTACTCCACTCGCATTATAACGATATTCCCAAAAATAATGTTTGTCTACTCCATCCTCCTCCTATCACCTCTAAAAATATTTATTGATCCATTGGTTGGACTATTTGTTCATGCACTTTATCTGGTTATTCTTGTTAAGTCAATGTCATACTTTCCAACCTTTAATACCAGCTACCAATTTCGTGGAGCAACATGTGGATGAACATCATATTGTACCAATTGCCTCAGAGGGTCCCGCTAAAACTGGTCAATTTTGGTAATGTCATATAAAGCGTCAATAGATTACGTTGGTAATTTGGGACGCTTTAAAACTAAAATTCTGAACTTAATGTAGAGTTCCAGAGTTCTCCTAGTCGCGTATTATTGCCCGACATCGGAACGATGCAGATGCGCTCAGGATGTGGTTTATTCATCGCCACGTTCCACGCGAAACATAGAGGTACTTTGTATTTCACATACGTAGCTTCACACCATTAAAGGACATTCTAGTATCATTGTGCTAAGTGACTTGAACCTTTAAATTCCACATCTCGGGGACCAGGACTCAAGCATTTAAAGCATGGTGCAATGTGATAAAATATTATTTCAGCAATTTCTGAAAATTGTAGATAGCTTTCATCATTCCAATTTAACTAATAACAGTAGCGAGTCAGTTTTTAACATGATTACTTTTTATTGTGTGTAGCACTAGAAGAATTATATTATCATTATCTGATGTGTTTTTCATCTCTATGGATCATTTTGGTTTTGTTATACTCATTCCACTAATTGCTCCATTGTTTGCGTCATGAAATGACCACCATGGAGAGTGGTTTTCATGCTGGAAGGGTAATTTTAAATAGATTAATATTGTCTAAATCTACCAAGTGCAAATCTAAATTTATGAAAAAAAGGTCGGTCCTATCTGCTAGTTCTTGTATTAACAGTTTATTTTTCGAATATCTTTGTTGTTGTCTATTCAACTATTTTACGTAATGACAGGTAGACACGATGTTAATATGTAATAATCCACTTTTTGGAGAACTCCTAACGATAAAAATACCAGATATCATCGAATGTGTACCAGTTGCGACCAATTAACATCACTGATGGACTGTGAGATCCAGATCGAAATTTCGATCGTTAAAAATAGCATGGAGGTTACAATCGGTACTGTGGAAGATTATGCTCCCAAAATAAAATTATTTCTGGAGTGTAGATTATCAATAAGGAATCTGCGAAAAGATTCCTTTACTTAATTAGACGACTTCAGCTGTAGAGTAGCGACGAGCAGTTCTTTATCACAATAGCATATGCATTGAATCTGCCCCAGCAATGTTATAATGCATAATCTATTTCTGTAGAGCAATTGGCTGTTTCCAAAATTACAAATGCCTCTTAAAGGGCGTTGATTTCCAAAGTACAAAAACTATTGGGAGCGTACTCTACAATAAAATAAGTCGTGATGTTCGCATATTACGATAATTAGCCAAATAAGATATACCAATCTAATTAATTCCAGTATCAGAAACTATGGACTACAAAGTTGTAATTGAGGGAATTTTTCTGTGTGAGGGAAAACGTGTTTGATGGTCTTCGAGTAAAATATGTTAGTTTCCGAAACAAGCTACGTTGTTTGTTCAACTCTTCTCCAAGCAGTATTTGACGTGGACTTCTATATTTTCTTACAAATATTGATAAAGGCATATTTACAGCATCGTACAATCGCCGCTAATAGATCAGATAAAGTTTAGTAATTTTTTGTACATTTAGTGACTCGTAAAATAAAAAACCAGTAAAGTCTACGAAATAGCTGTAAGGATATCAATTTGCTTTGAAGATATTTCCCTATATTATGGCCATTACGCTTTGATACAACCTTTGGGGTAGCTCGGAAACTCATCTCGCATCGTCATAAAAGTGCGTTAATTGCGTGGTCGATCAATTTTTGAAAGAAACCCAAGGGCCGTTTTAGGGCTTGATAGATGCAATTGTCCGTGGTGTGAGTGCTTTAATGGTGCGTATCCATCCTTACTACCCCAGTAGGAAGTAAACAGGCAATTTGCGGATCGAGAATCCAAAAGGGTCGAAAGGACTGCAGGAAGGGAGAAAAGTGGTGCGTATGTTAACCCTTGGCCGCCGTGAAGTGGCCAAGGATGAGGAGGGTTAAGCTTTTAAATATTATACTACGTAAGTACCTTCCTAGTACTTATAGCCCTACCTAATCAACAGAACCATTCACATTTAAATCGCTGTAATCCTTAAACACAGCATTCGAAGTATCGTGATTCTTCAGATTATTCATTCATAGAATATTCAGAAATCATAATAATAACTCATACATTCTGTTTCTATCTTCAATAGGGGCATCGTGTAAAACGTTCTATTCATTGTTCTTAAATGTAATTCCAAAACTTTAAAGCATGAACGTGATTAATTAAAACGATGTAATAACTTTCGCCGTGCTTACTTTTATGAGTTTCGAAGAGTGACCTGAATTTAGTCCGCGTAGTCATCACTGAATTATTCACGCAACCGAACGCGCATTAGTAAGTTGCGAGGTGCACAATTGTTGGTAAGTTTACTTCCAGTCTTCAAGTCTTTGCAAAAACAGAATGAAATAACTAAGTTTACATTATTATGAATTTGAATAAACATCCTAACAAAATGTACCAGAAATTTTAACACATGTATAAATACAATAACTGGTATTAAAAAAAGTGATCGTCAAACTTTCGAATGAGTGAGGAACGTGAAATTATTGTTGTATTTGCAAAATTCCTTTGATATCGTTGGAGTGGTGAAATCGTTAACCGAAGTGCAACAATTCTGGAATTCACGTGGAATCAATAGGTGCCGGTTTCTCATTTAGGCAAACAAATTTTCAGAGGTATGAATATACGAACGATTCTATTTGCAGCATTTCCAAAAATAGTCAGGGTACCTCGAAGCGTGGATTATTGACTATCAAATGGAATGTTTATATTTTCAAATAGTGCACGCTACACCAATGCCCTTTGCAAACAAACAAAAAGCTACTTCTACTTGTTAAAACATCTACAAAGGAGGAAAAAAAGTTGCTAATTTTATATTTCCGTCCTTTTAGTATACGCAATATCACGGTCTGCGAAACATCCGTATAATGACGAAAGTATTCCCAGACATTTTTTTGTTAACGTATGTGCTACCTCCTATATTAAAATAGCTCCTTTGATAGCCTTATTTAAATGTGAAGTCTTCTTAATGTATACGTAATTAAAGTTTTCTCGTAAAATACATAAAACTATATATACTTGACATTTTGCTGTGAATATAATTGTATTTCAATAAAAATATTCATAATCGGTGTGTCTTTGATAAATTGTGTAGATTTATTGAAATTATAAAACATATAGGAGAGAGGCATCTGTTGTACAGCGGACTTTGTTTATTATGCATAACTTTTGATTGGAGCATTCAATTTTAATGCTCGAGTTGCTGTTGTAAAGCTAAATTATAATACCTAAATGCGTATACATGCATTGAGTAGAAACTATATCAGTTTAATATCTAAGCGCTTTTCAGAATTATAACACAGCCCAACAAAAATATGGGAATTTCATGTTGCCGTATAAGTAAGAGTGGATTCTTGTAGGATTTTTACTCCAAAATCTAAATATGACCTCCAAAATATCCAATTGGATTTAGTTTTTGAGATATTTAACGGCAAAGAGGTAAACAATTCTATTGTATTTTTGAGCATCGATTCACATTTCAAAAAAATGCTGTCCTCACCAGTGCAAGTCCATACTGATAGGATAACAAATATGCACGACAAAATATTGATATCGCCTTTGTTTTTTTACCAAATTGATAATTAAAGTGGTCAAAAATCGTATTTTTGAACATATTTCAGATCTGTACTGTAGAATGCGACGTAAAAAATTAAAGAAATGCAAAATAGCGGATGCAATATGTCCGACGTACTTTTAAAATTAGAATCGATTCAAATTCATTATTGTCTTGATTTTCGAGAAAAATAGAACAAAATGTCCTAGTACCCGATATTTTACCCATTTGACCTTCAATTTGGTCGAAAGATTGGACCACATCAATATTTTGGCGTACTTATTTGGATTCTGCGGGAAAATCCCGAGAACAAACTTGACTCTTACTGGTGGGACAACATCATTTTTCTTCTGTAGCCGAATAAACACCACTCGATTGTGCGAAGGGGATTTCGTATACTATATGCCTGTTTTTAAAATGTGGTAATTGGCTTTTATACTTATAGTAGCTCAAATATTTTTAAAGAATGGTTTTACGACTACTATGATGTTTTCTTTATTAAGTCTTTTCTGTAGTCTCTCTGTTATCCCTTGTTAACGCTGCGCTTATTTTATAATCCATGGGTTGATTAAAGTCAACATTTAAATATTCACCATGTTTCTGTACGACACTAATCTGCGTCTTTAAAACCATCTTTTTTCTAATAACTAGTAAATAGAATAATTAAATTTGCTTATTATTTTCTAGTTCATGTATAACCAAATTAGCTACAACTGGAGATAATGAAGATTCCATAGAGACCACAGATATCTGTTTATAGAATTTTGTTTTGGAAGGAAAACATTATTTTGTGTAGTACTATTGAGAGGTGTGTTTGAAATTGAAGTGTTGCTTTTGTAATTTTTGAAATTTTAGCATTAATCGATAACTATTTTTACCATTTGGCAGCTATACGTTAATGTACAACGATACAAAGTCTAGTGACATTATTGGAAGATAATTTATACGATTTTAGTTTTTCTCTAGAATCCCAACTATTTTTGCTGTGGTTTTCTTTTAGGCCCATAATTTGATTTAAGATTTGTGAGAATATCATTTAATGTAGCCTTGCATTATAACGTTTCCATGTAAAAAAAAATCATGGTCAATTTTAGAAAGATAGATTTTTTCGATTTAAAAACTTGTATCTCCAGTTGTACTGTATTTACGTAACATGACTTGCATTATGAATCGTTATTGCAGGAAGGGTGTTAATAAATGTGAGTAAACGCATAGAAAAGGCATCGGAAAACCTGTGCAATTGTTGTCGGTTCGACGTTTATTCAAAAACAAGCTTAGAATGAGACTGTAGATATTGACAAAAGTTTCATAACAATAGGTAAATAAAGAAGTCATGAAATACGGGTACTGCACTACCGGAGTTGTTGCACAACAGGTTCCTCTCCTCTACTTAACCTTTTACGGGTGAAGAAACGCACCGATAAAACAGCGTGTTTTAACTGTAGAATTCCTGAATTGTAAAGTTTTAGATGTGCTAAAAAACAATTTACTTCAGAAAAGTATTTTCATAATGAACAATTAACGTTTAAACATTTAAAAGTCTTTCCCGATTATTCCCTTAGCGAGTTCATTGCAGATCGATTTCTAAGTAAATCTCAATTATTTTCATGATGTGAACTTACGAGGGCACAAATCACGCTTTTACGCCCGCAGGTGATCGCCTTTCGGGTGGCAGTTCAGTAGTATTTACTTTGACTATTCTATTGCTAACATTAAACTCAGTCAATATCCAGCAGATAAATATATGTATGGTTAATGATAGAAGGTTACCATAAGTTTTACGTGTCTCAGTATTTTTACTCTGCAATATTTTCAAATACATTTTCCATTTTATGTTTCTCTCTCTACATTTGAAAATGTGTTCATTGATCATTGGAGAAGATGGCATTATTAATTAAATGTAAATAACCATTTTCAGAACTAAAAGTTTGCCATTTTTTCGAGCTGGCCTCTAAAATCATAATTTTCCATCTCCATAATGTTTGATACCGAGTTACGAATGCATCTGAAGAAAGGGGAAAAATGTTAGCTTGGCATGGAAATTAGATTCGCCTCCCGTTTTCCATCCTGAGATTGACGAGTGCGGCTTACTTGAACTGCCGGGATCCCGAGTGCCTCAGAGATATTGCAAGCCAGCTTAGAACTCGAAGCCTTGCGGTTTTACCATATACGCTAAACTTAAAATTGTCTTTTCAACGTTTCATTGTAAAATTTGGGCATGACAAATACGGTCCAAATGTTAAGAATCAATAGACTACATATAACCGGCTTTCTACGTGACTTGCATACCAATTAGACAATCAGTCAATAGTTTTGTGACATTTCATAAAAGTCCGTTCTTGAGATTGTAGGATAAATTCCGACCCATGAAACCTAATATAAGCTGAGCTCATAGTAAGCAGAATTTCTGAGAGATTCGTCATTGTTCCTTAGTTGATTATTTCTTCTGTTTTCATCAAACATTTTTCAAAGACTCTTAACGTATGTAGACGAAAGTCCCACGAGATCCAATTAATACTTAGCCTTCAACTGATGTATTTATTACGACCTTGTTATATCCATTCGTTGAGGAACAAGTAATGAATCTAAATTTATATACATCTCTGAACACAGATCGATGTAGGGCCATGTCTGAGCGTCTACCCCACTGCATGCCTATTGTTTGGCCATAACGAAATACGTCTTCACGTACATACAATGGTCATGTAATGAAGGCATACGCATAGTAGTCTATTGTCCGAAGGTACGTGAATATCCATAGTAACTTCAGTTTCCAACCAACAGAAACTTTGAAGATATGTTAATGCATTTGTCGATCATAATATAATTAATTTTCATGCACGTATAATGGATGCCCAATATGTCTACACATGCTAACACCCATTATACGATGATGCACAGACGTCCAGTGTTTTAACTACAAAAGGATTCGGGTTTATGGTGCAATACACGTGTATACTTCTAAATAAGTATGCATTTGGTAGTCACAAAATGGATGTCCAATGAACGCACGAGAATTCAATAAGACGTCCACAGTTAGATTTCCTGAGAGGCATTCGTTTTACCTTCAGATCTAATTATATCTCCTAATAAAAATAATGAACTTGTGTTGAAATCCATCAATCTTGTTTAAACCTTGAAATGATACATCACAGGTATTGTCAATCATCATACATGTGACATGTATTGAAATTGTACATGTCTTGTGTCGTGTATAATGTCATAGGCCATACAGTGGACATTCCTGACTAATGGATGCGTATTTCAATTGACATAAAAATGCCAACATTATTCAAGATCTTTAGATGTAGGTAGTACAACATTTCGATGATGATACGCATTTCAATCTTTGATGATTGAATGTTGTATGAGCATGTTCCCGTAGAATAAAATAAAATTTCAGCGAAATACCTTGGCTTTATATTTATTAAAATAGAACATAATTAAATACCTTTCTTAATTTACAATCTTATCAGGGTACATACGAATTCTCTACATTTTGTAAATAAAATACAAAGCATTTTTTGTTGCTTTAAAAGTAGGGAAAATGAAGGTATTCTTCCTGAATATTACATGTATGCAAGATGTCGAAAAATTAGGAGGAAAAACGTCGCAGAGGAAAGTAAATGTTGAATTTCCACATTTCAGATCCTGCAGCGTCGCTTTAGGGCAAAAATTGTGATAAAAATATTGTACGATTGCGCTCGCAGAAAATGTAACACGTACGTATTTTCGTTTCGTGTCACGTGATACAATTTTGAATTAATGAACGTGTAAAATTCTTGGCTCAATTTTCTTTTGAAAAGGCAGCACTAATTATTTTTATTTACATAACAATGCGTGTATACCTCTGTTTACTTGTGTTAAGTTAATGAGGTTAGTTGCAAGGACGGTAGAATTTCAACCCTGAAAATGTTTTATATAAAAATATCTAACTCATCTCTTAAATTTACAGTTTTCTATAACATTTTCCAATAAGCTGTATTTCCGCGGCCTCTGATACTAATTCAGAGATGAGTTCCAATGCTTTTCGCTGTTTTCCTCTTATAAAAAGGATCTGTTGAGTCTCAATGAGTAATTATCCACGCACATTTTTATGAAGGATTTAAATACTTCACTTTTAATTATTTATTTTGATGGTTTTTAATAAGGTCTTGACACAGAGAAGAATTAATTATACGGAAGTAATTCGATGAAAGTGGATGATGTATGATGGATGTACTTAATGGGCCTTAACACGAGTAGTCTTCTTTTCACGAATAAAACAGTTAATGTAAAAGTATAAAAGCCCTCTGCATTTAAGAGTCAATGACCTCCACATTTAAAACATTTCGTAAATTAGCAGAACAATGAAAATATGGGAGATTACCTTTCAACATTAATTACGACCATCCTAAAAATATTTAGTCTAGAATATTACTTCGACCTGTGGTTCGAATATTAACCCAAAGAAAACAGTATCAAATTTAAAAAATTTGTTATACCTTATTTTTTACCTTTTCTTGTAAATAAAAAGCCTTTATTATTTAGAGGTTAATATGTCAAAAATCCCTTCTTTTACCGTTAATTATAAAGATATCATTTTTCTTCTACGAATCATAAATTTTTATAATTTGAACAGAAATTTTGGGCCCTCCAGCTTACAACGATGAAAGCAGCATTACTTTAATACAGTATGAAACCTAAGCTGACATTAAATAGCTTAAATTAATCTTCGTAACCGTGTTTAATTATAAACATTAAAATATTAATATCCCTGATTATAAAACAGTTAAAATAAAAAATGGATAAGCTTTTTTTTCTAAGCCTACGTTAGCTTGCAGGAATTGATATCCGAGAAAATTCTATTTCATGCGAAAGTTCAAACTGGTGGGACTGTCTCTTCATCCTCTCTTTACTGGTGGGCAGTCACATGGAAATTGAATATTGATAAACAAGGCCGGAGGTGAAAAATAAACATAACCTTCATCTAATTCAGGATAAGATTCGCTCCCTTGTACACGCGTAAACTAAAATAATTAAGCTCTGCAACTAGGTAATCAATGCATAGGCTTATCTGAACGGGTCGTCGAATTTCCGGCATTGCTGCGCCTGCACATGAAATTATGAGGTCGAAATGTGCCTCAATATTGGCTTCGGGTGTTATCTACCACGAGGCATACGAAACCTCCGCGTTCCAGCTGAATGCTCATACGCTCCTGTAAACGTACAACCGCGTATGCATATATCTTCATTTTGTGATACGCAAGTGTGCGCGTTTAATCCCGTTGAATCGAGAATTGATTTTAATTAAGGATGTCTCGCTCGTTTCAAGGTTTCGGAACGTTGGCGTTTGGCTGTGCGTTCCCTTTGATATTTGAAACCCTACATGCATTAAACCGAATGCAAAATTGCTATGCTAACAAATTGAATTTTAGGGGATGTTTTCGCTAACAGTGTTGGTCACCGGTAACCTGTAACGAAATTTACTCTAAACCCATTAGAACATTATTCGAACATATTTCCGACAGATTTCACAGAACACGAGTAAAATTCAAAAATTTTGTCAA